>CM042395.1:30291066-30343566 GCA_023634145.1 Thymallus thymallus | reverse complement strand
ATAAAGGGTCAGTGTTCAGAACCACAAAGAGGAAGCTACAGTTGTCGGACGTTTACATACACCTTAGCCAAATACATTTAAACTCAGTTTTTCTCAATTCCTGACATTTAATCCTAGTAAAAATTCCCTGTTTTAGGTCAGTTAGGATCACCACTTTATTTTAAGAATGTGAAATGTCAGAATAATAGTAGAGAGAATGATTTATTTCAGCTTTCTTTCATCACATTCCCAGTGGGTCAGAAGTTTACATACACTCAATTAGTATTTGGTAGCATTGCCTTTAAATTGTTTAACTTGGGTCAAACGTTACAGGTAGCCTTCCACAAGCTTCCCACAATAAGTTGGGTGAATTTTGGCCCATTCGTCCTGACAGAACTGGTGTAACTGAGTCAGGTTTGTAGGCCTCCTTGCTCACACATACTTTTTCAGTTCTGCCCACAAACTTTCTAGGATTGAGGTCAGGGCTTTGTGATGGCCACTCCAATACCTTGACTTTGTTGTCCTTAAGCCATTTTAGTGATAGTGATAGTGACCAGTAGCAGGATAAATAGATAGATACTAATATATACATGTAAACAGCAGTAATAGTGACCAGTAGCAGGATAAATAGATAGATACTAATATATACATGTAAACAGCAGTAATAGTGACCAGTAGCAGGATAAATAGATAGATACTAATATATACATGTAAACAGCAGTAATAGTGACCAGTAGCAGGATAAATAGATAGATACTAATATATACATGTAAACAGCAGTAATAGTGACCAGTAGCAGGATAAATAGATAGATACTAATATATACATGTAAACAGCAGTAATAGTGACCAGTAGCAGGATAAATAGATAGATACTAATATATACATGTAAACAGCAGTAATAGTGACCAGTAGCAGGATAAATAGATAGATAATAATATATACATGTAAACAGCAGTAATAGTGACCAGTAGCAGGATAAATAGATAGATACTAATATATACATGTAAACAGCAGTAATAGTGACCAGTAGCAGGATAAATAGATAGATACTAATATATACATGTAAACAGCAGTAATAGTGACCAGTAGCAGGATAAATAGATAGATACTAATATATACATGTAAACAGCAGTAATAGTGACCAGTAGCAGGATAAATAGATAGATACTAATATATACATGTAAACAGCAGTAATAGTGACCAGTAGCAGGATAAATAGATAGATACTAATATATACATGTAAACAGCAGTAATAGTGACCAGTAGCAGGATAAATAGATAGATACTAATATATACATGTAAACAGCAGTAATAGTGACCAGTAGCAGGATAAATAGATATATACTAATATATACATGTAAACAGCAGTAATAGTGACCAGTAGCAGGATAAATAGATAGATACTAATATATACATGTAAACAGCAGTAATAGTGACCAGTAGCAGGATAAATAGATAGATACTAATATATACATGTAAACAGCAGTAATAGTGACCAGTAGCAGGATAAATAGATAGATACTAATATATACATGTAAACAGCAGTAATAGTGACCAGTAGCAGGATAAATAGATATATACTAATATATACATGTAAACAGCAGTAATAGTGACCAGTAGCAGGATAAATAGATAGAAACTAATATATACATGTAAACAGCAGTAATAGTGACCAGTAGCAGGATAAATAGATATATACTAATATATACATGTAAACAGCAGTAATAGTGACCAGTAGCAGGATAAATAGATAGATACTAATATATACATGTAAACAGCAGTAATAGTGACCAGTAGCAGGATAAATAGATAGATACTAATATATACATGTAAACAGCAGTAATAGTGACCAGTAGCAGGATAGATAGATAGATACTAATATATACATGTAAACAGCAGTAATAGTGACCAGTAGCAGGATAAATAGATAGATACTAATATATACATGTAAACAGCAGTAATAGTGACCAGTAGCAGGATAAATAGATAGATACTAATATATACATGTAAACAGCAGTAATAGTGACCAGTAGCAGGATAAATAGATAGATACTAATATATACATGTAAACAGCAGTAATAGTGACCAGTAGCAGGATAAATAGATATATACTAATATATACATGTAAACAGCAGTAATAGTGACCAGTAGCAGGATAGATACTAATATATACATGTAAACAGCAGTAATAGTGACCAGTAGCAGGATAAATAGATATATACTAATATATACATGTAAACAGCAGTAATAGTGACCAGTAGCAGGATAAATAGATAAATACTAATATATACATGTAAACAGCAGTAATAGTGACCAGTAGCAGGATAGATAGATAGATACTAATATATACATGTAAACAGCAGTAATAGTGACCAGTAGCAGGATAAATAGATAGATACTAATATATACATGTAAACAGCAGTAATAGTGACCAGTAGCAGGATAAATAGATATATACTAATATATACATGTAAACAGCAGTAATAGTGACCAGTAGCAGGATAAATAGATAGATACTAATATATACATGTAAACAGCAGTAATAGTGACCAGTAGCAGGATAAATAGATAGATACTAATATATACATGTAAACAGCAGTAATAGTGACCAGTAGCAGGATAAATAGATAGATACTAATATATACATGTAAACAGCAGTAATAGTGACCAGTAGCAGGATAAATAGATAGATACTAACATATACATGTAAACAGCAGTAATAGTGACCAGTAGCAGGATAAATAGATAGATACTAATATATACATGTAAACAGCAGTAATAGTGACCAGTAGCAGGATAAATAGATAGATACTAATATATACATGTAAACAGCAGTAATAGTGACCAGTAGCAGGATAAATAGATAGATACTAATATATACATGTAAACAGCAGTAATAGTGACCAGTAGCAGGATAAATAGATAGATACTAATATATACATGTAAACAGCAGTAATAGTGACCAGTAGCAGGATAAATAGATAGATACTAATATATACATGTAAACAGCAGTAATAGTGACCAGTAGCAGGATAAATAGATAGATACTAATATATACATGTAAACAGCAGTAATAGTGACCAGTAGCAGGATAAATAGATAGATACTAATATAAACATGTAAACAGCAGTAATAGTGACCAGTAGCAGGATAAATAGATAGATACTAATATATACATGTAAACAGCAGTAATAGTGACCAGTAGCAGGATAAATAGATAGATACTAATATATACATGTAAACAGCAGTAATAGAGACCAGTAGCAGGATAAATAGATAGATACTAATATAGACATGTAAACAGCAGTAATAGTGACCAGTAGCAGGATAAATAGATAGATACTAATATATACATGTAAACAGCAGTAATAGTGACCAGTAGCAGAATAGATACTAATATATACATCAGTAATAGTGACCAGTAGCAGGATAAATAGATAGATACTAATATATACATGTAAACAGCAGTAATAGTGACCAGTAGCAGGATAAATAGATATATACTAATATATACATGTAAACAGCAGTAATAGTGACCAGTAGCAGGATAAATAGATATATACTAATATAGACATGTAAACAGCAGTAATAGTGACCAGTAGCAGGATAAATAGATAGATACTAATATATACATGTAAACAGCAGTAATAGTGACCAGTAGCAGGATAAATAGATATATACTAATATATACATGTAAACAGCAGTAATAGTGACCAGTAGCAGGATAAATAGATATATACTAATATATACATGTAAACAGCAGTAATAGTGACCAGTAGCAGGATAAATAGATAGATACTAATATAGACATGTAAACAGCAGTAATAGTGACCAGTAGCAGGATAAATAGATATATACTAATATAGACATGTAAACAGCAGTAATAGTGACCAGTAGCAGGATAAATAGATAGATACTAATATAGACATGTAAACAGCAGTAATAGTGACCAGTAGCAGGATAAATAGATAGATACTAATATAGACATGTAAACAGCAGTAATAGTGACCAGTAGCAGGATAAATAGATAGATACTAATATATACATGTAAACAGCAGTAATAGTGACCAGTAGCAGGATAAATAGATAGATACTAATATAGACATGTAAACAGCAGTAATAGTGACCAGTAGCAGGATAAATAGATAGATACTAATATATACATGTAAACAGCAGTAATAGTGACCAGTAGCAGGATAAATAGATAGATACTAATATATACATGTAAACAGCAGTAATAGTGACCAGTAGCAGGATAAATAGATAGATACTAATATATACATGTAAACAGCAGTAATAGTGACCAGTAGCAGGATAAATAGATAGATACTAATATATACATGTAAACAGCAGTAATAGTGACCAGTAGCAGGATAAATAGATAGATACTAATATATACATGTAAACAGCAGTAATAGTGACCAGTAGCAGGATAAATAGATAGATACTAATATATACATGTAAACAGCAGTAATAGTGACCAGTAGCAGGATAAATAGATAGATACTAATATATACATGTAAACAGCAGTAATAGTGACCAGTAGCAGGATAAATAGATAGATACTAATATATACATGTAAACAGCAGTAATAGTGACCAGTAGCAGGATAAATATATAGATACTAATATATACATGTAAACAGCAGTTATAGTGACCAGTAGCAGGATAAATAGATAGATACTAATATATACATGTAAACAGCAGTAATAGTGACCAGTAGCAGGATAAATATATAGATACTAATATATACATGTAAACAGCAGTAATAGTGACCAGTAGCAGGATAAATAGATAGATACTAATATAGACATGTAAACAGCAGTAATAGTGACCAGTAGCAGGATAAATAGATAGATACTAATATATACATGTAAACAGCAGTAATAGTGACCAGTAGCAGGATAAATAGATATATACTAATATATACATGTAAACAGCAGTAATAGTGACCAGTAGCAGGATAAATAGATAGATAGATACTAATATATACATGTAAACAGCAGTAATAGTGACCAGTAGCAGGATAAATAGATAAATACTAATATATACATGTAAACAGCAGTAATAGTGACCAGTAGCAGGATAAATAGATATATACTAATATATACATGTAAACAGCAGTAATAGTGACCAGTAGCAGGATAAATAGATATATACTAATATATACATGTAAACAGCAGTAATAGTGACCAGTAGCAGGATAAATAGATAGATACTAATATATACATGTAAACAGCAGTAATAGTGACCAGTAGCAGGATAAATAGATAGATACTAATATATACATGTAAACAGCAGTAATAGTGACCAGTAGCAGGATAAATAGATAGATACTAATATATACATGTAAACAGCAGTAATAGTGACCAGTAGCAGGATAAATAGATAGATACTAATATATACATGTAAACAGCAGTAATAGTGACCAGTAGCAGGATAAATAGATATATACTAATATATACATGTAAACAGCAGTAATAGTGACCAGTAGCAGGATAAATAGATATATACTAATATAGACATGTAAACAGCAGTAATAGTGACCAGTAGCAGGATAAATAGATAGATACTAATATATACATGTAAACAGCAGTAATAGTGACCAGTAGCAGGATAAATAGATATATACTAATATATACATGTAAACAGCAGTAATAGTGACCAGTAGCAGGATAAATAGATATATACTAATATATACATGTAAACAGCAGTAATAGTGACCAGTAGCAGGATAAATAGATAGATACTAATATAGACATGTAAACAGCAGTAATAGTGACCAGTAGCAGGATAAATAGATATATACTAATATAGACATGTAAACAGCAGTAATAGTGACCAGTAGCAGGATAAATAGATAGATACTAATATAGACATGTAAACAGCAGTAATAGTGACCAGTAGCAGGATAAATAGATAGATACTAATATAGACATGTAAACAGCAGTAATAGTGACAAGTAGCAGGATAAATAGATAGATACTAATATATACATGTAAACAGCAGTAATAGTGACCAGTAGCAGGATAAATAGATAGATACTAATATAGACATGTAAACAGCAGTAATAGTGACCAGTAGCAGGATAAATAGATAGATACTAATATATACATGTAAACAGCAGTAATAGTGACCAGTAGCAGGATAAATAGATAGATACTAATATATACATGTAAACAGCAGTAATAGTGACCAGTAGCAGGATAAATAGATAGATACTAATATATACATGTAAACAGCAGTAATAGTGACCAGTAGCAGGATAAATAGATAGATACTAATATATACATGTAAACAGCAGTAATAGTGACCAGTAGCAGGATAAATAGATAGATACTAATATATACATGTAAACAGCAGTAATAGTGACCAGTAGCAGGATAAATAGATAGATACTAATATATACATGTAAACAGCAGTAATAGTGACCAGTAGCAGGATAAATAGATAGATACTAATATATACATGTAAACAGCAGTAATAGTGACCAGTAGCAGGATAAATAGATAGATACTAATATATACATGTAAACAGCAGTAATAGTGACCAGTAGCAGGATAAATATATAGATACTAATATATACATGTAAACAGCAGTTATAGTGACCAGTAGCAGGATAAATAGATAGATACTAATATATACATGTAAACAGCAGTAATAGTGACCAGTAGCAGGATAAATAGATAGATACTAATATATACATGTAAACAGCAGTAATAGTGACCAGTAGCAGGATAAATAGATAGATACTAATATATACATGTAAACAGCAGTAATAGTGACCAGTAGCAGGATAAATAGATAGATACTAATATATACATGTAAACAGCAGTAATAGTGACCAGTAGCAGGATAAATAGATATATACTAATATATACATGTAAACAGCAGTAATAGTGACCAGTAGCAGGATAAATAGATAGATAGATACTAATATATACATGTAAACAGCAGTAATAGTGACCAGTAGCAGGATAAATAGATAGATACTAATATATACATGTAAACAGCAGTAATAGTGACCAGTAGCAGGATAAATAGATATATACTAATATATACATGTAAACAGCAGTAATAGTGACCAGTAGCAGGATAAATAGATATATACTAATATATACATGTAAACAGCAGTAATAGTGACCAGTAGCAGGATAAATAGATAGATACTAATATATACATGTAAACAGCAGTAATAGTGACCAGTAGCAGGATAAATAGATAGATACTAATATATACATGTAAACAGCAGTAATAGTGACCAGTAGCAGGATAAATAGATAGATACTAATATATACATGTAAACAGCAGTAATAGTGACCAGTAGCAGGATAAATAGATAGATACTAATATATACATGTAAACAGCAGTAATAGTGACCAGTAGCAGGATAAATAGATAGATACTAATATATACATGTAAACAGCAGTAATAGTGACCAGTAGCAGGATAAATAGATAGATACTAATATATACATGTAAACAGCAGTAATAGTGACCAGTAGCAGGATAAATAGATAGATACTAATATAGACATGTAAACAGCAGTAATAGTGACCAGTAGCAGGATAAATAGATAGATACTAATATAGACATGTAAACAGCAGTAATAGTGACCAGTAGCAGGATAAATAGATAGATACTAATATAGACATGTAAACAGCAGTAATAGTGACCAGTAGCAGGATAAATAGATAGATACTAATATATACATGTAAACAGCAGTAATAGTGACCAGTAGCAGGATAAATAGATAGATACTAATATATACATGTAAACAGCAGTAATAGTGACCAGTAGCAGGATAAATAGATAGATACTAATATAGACATGTAAACAGCAGTAATAGTGACCAGTAGCAGGATAAATAGATAGATACTAATATATACATGTAAACAGCAGTAATAGTGACCAGTAGCAGGATAAATAGATAGATACTAATATATACATGTAAACAGCAGTAATAGTGACCAGTAGCAGGATAAATAGATAGATACTAATATATACATGTAAACAGCAGTAATAGTGACCAGTAGCAGGATAAATAGATAGATACTAATATATACATGTAAACAGCAGTAATAGTGACCAGTAGCAGGATAAATAGATAGATACTAATATATACATGTAAACAGCAGTAATAGTGACCAGTAGCAGGATAAATAGATAGATACTAATATATACATGTAAACAGCAGTAATAGTGACCAGTAGCAGGATAAATAGATAGATACTAATATATACATGTAAACAGCAGTAATAGTGACCAGTAGCAGGATAGATACTAATATATACATGTAAACAGCAGTAATAGTGACCAGTAGCAGGATAAATAGATAGATACTAATATATACATGTAAACAGCAGTAATAGTGACCAGTAGCAGGATAAATAGATAGATACTAATATATACATGTAAACAGCAGTAATAGTGACCAGTAGCAGGATAAATAGATAGATACTAATATATACATGTAAACAGCAGTAATAGTGACCAGTAGCAGGATAAATAGATAGATACTAATATACACATGTAAACAGCAGTAATAGTGACCAGTAGCAGGATAAATAGATAGATACTAATATATACATGTAAACAGCAGTAATAGTGACCAGTAGCAGGATAAATAGATAGATACTAATATATACATGTAAACAGCAGTAATAGTGACCAGTAGCAGGATAAATAGATATATACTAATATATAGATAGATAGATAGATAGATAGATAGATAGATAGATACTAATATATAGATAGATAGATAGATAGATAGATAGATAGATAGATAGATAGATAGATAGATAGATAGATAGATAGATAGATAGATAGATAGATAGATAGATAGATAGATACTTTATTGATCCCCCGGGGGGGAAATTTCATTGTCAAGCAGCTACAACAAAACACAGGGCAGGTGCAAAATGCCACAACGAAAGTACACAAAAGACAGATACACGGTACATGATACATAGAGCGGCAGTATGAAAAAGTATAGAAATACAAGATATCTGGAGTGCAAAAAAAGCTATAAAAGGACATTGCATAGTATGAGTGGTTGGCTGAATATGTACACTATACATTGGTGGATGTTGGATGGTTAACTATACTATACAGGTCGATGGCAGAGAAATACTTCAGTAGCTAAAAATGCGTATGATATGAGCGAGGGTAATAATAGTTTACTTAATAGACAGACTGGCTAAATGAACAGGTAAGTGAAAATTTTGCATGGTTAAATTAGCTGTACAGTTAGGTATACAGTTATATTTACAGATAAGTGAATACTTGCATGGCTAGGCTAATAGCTAGTTGGCTAAATAGCTAATGTTAGCTGGCTGGCTAGCTTGCTGGCTAACTTAACAGCATATACTATTTGATAACTGGTTATATGGCGTTATGTATTTCCAAAACTTTGGTTTACTTTAATGTAGCTGAGGATAAGTGTTGATAGCAACTGGCTGACTGATTCAGTGCTAACATTATCAGGCTAGTAGGTCTAGCGTTAGCAGGCTAGTTGGCTAGCAATGTTGCAAGTTGATTTGTAACAATACATTCTTAAAGTATTTCTTTTCTTTTTAAGTTTATTTGTCAGGGACTATGTACAACATGCCACTGCACTACATTCAGCTAGATAGCTAATTTCCATCTGTAGTCCCTGGGCAGGAAACAATCAACATTAATACATCATTACAATCCTACAATATAACACACTATAACACAGTACAACACACTATAACACAGTACAACACACTACTCTGCTACCGCACGGCAAGCGGTATCGGAGCGCCAAGTCTAGTTCCAAAAGGCTTCTAAAGACTGCTGATCAAATGGCAACCCGGACAATTTGCATTGACCGCCCCCTTTTTTATGCTGCTTCTACTCGCTGTTTATTATCCATAATCTATGAACAGTGACTTTACCCCTACCTACATGTACATATTACTTCAATTACCTTGACTAACCTGTACCCCAGCACATTGACTCTGTACCTGTACCCCTGTATATAGCCTTGTTACTAACCTGTACCCCAGCACATTGCCTCTGTACCGGTACACCTGTATATTTATTTTTATTTTTTTTATTTTTATTTCACCTTTATTTAACCAGGTAGGTCAGTTGAGAACAAGTTCTCATTTGCAACTGCGACCTGGCCAAGACAAAGCAAAGCAGTGCGACAAATAACAACAGAGTTACACATTAAACAAACAGTCAAAAAACACAATAGAAAATCTATAAACAGAGTGCAAAATGTAGTGCAAAAATGCAGTAAGGTTGGGAGGTAGGACAATAAATAGACTATAGAGTAGAAATAAATTACAGAATTATCATCATTAACACAGGAATGAAGGATGTGCAAATTATGATGTGCAAATAGAGATACTGGAGTGCAAGATTAGTGAAAAATAAACAAAAATAAATATGGGGATGAGGTAGTAGTGTGGGCTATTTACAGAAGGGCTATATACAGGTGCAGCGATCGATAAGCAGCTTTGACAGCTGATGCTTAAAGGTATTGAGGGAGATAGGAACCTCTAGCTTCAATGATTTTTGCAATTCGTTCCAGTCATTGGCAGCAGCGAACTGGAAGGAATGGCGGCCAAAGGAGGTGTTGGCTTTGGGGGTGACCAGTGAGATATACCTGCTGGAGCGCATGCTACGGGTGGGTGTTGCTATGGTGACCAGTGAGCTGAGATAGGGCGGGGATTTACCTAATAAAGACTTATAGATGACCTGGAGCCAGTGGGTTTGGCGACGAATGTATAGTGAAGGCCAGCCAACGAGAGCATACAGGTCGCAGTGGTGGGTAGTGTAAGGGGCTTTGGTGACAAAACGGATGGCACTATGATAGACTACATCCAATTTGCTAAGTAGAGTGTTGGAGGCTAGTTTGTAAATGACATCGCCAAAATCAAGGATCGGTAGGATAGTCAGTTTTACAAGGGCATGTTTGGCAGCATGAGTGAAGGAGGCTCTGTTGCGAAATAGGAAGCCAATTCTGGATTTAATTTTGGATTGGAGATGGTTGATGTGAGTCTGGAAGTTGAGTTTATAGTCTAACCAGATGCCTAGGTATTTGTAGGTGTCCACGTATTCTAATTCGGATCCGTCGAGAGTAGTGATGATAGTCCGGTGGGCGGGTGCTGGCATTGTTCGATAGAAAAGCATGCACTTAGTTTTACTAGCGTTTAAGAGCAGTTGTAGGCCACGGAAGGAGTGTTGTATGGCATTGAAGCTTGATTGAAGGTTAGTAAACACAGTATCCAAAGAGGGTCCAGTTGTATACAGAATGGTGTCATCTGCGTAGAGATGGATGAGAGAGTCACCAGCAGCGAGAGCAACATCGTTGATATATATAGAGAAAAGGGTTGGCCCAAGAATTGAACCCTGTGGCACCCCCATAGAGACTGCCAGAGGATCGGACAATAGGCCCTCCGATTTGACACACTGAACTCTGTCTGCAAAGTAGTTAGAGAACCAAGCAAGGCAGTCACTTGAGAAACCAAGGCTGTTGAGTCTGCCAATAAGAATGCGGTGATTGACAGAGTCGAAAGCCTTAGCCAGGTCGATGAAAACGGCTGCACAGTACTGTCTTTTATCGATGGCGGTTATGATATCGTTCAGTACCTTGAGCGTAGCTGAGGTGCACCCATGACCAGCTCGGAAACCAGATTGCATAGCAGAGAAGGTACGGTGGGATTCGAAGTGGTCAGTTATCTGTTTGTTAACTTGGCTTTCGAAAACTTTAGAAAGGCAGGGCAGGATGGATATTGGTCTATAACAGTTTGGGTCTAGAGTGTCTCCTCCTTTGAAGAGGGGGATGACCGCGGCAGCTTTCCAATCTCTAGGGATCTCAGACGATACGAAAGAGAGGTTGAACAGGCTAGTGATAGGTGTTGCAACAATTTTGGCTGATAATTTCAGAAAGAGAGGGTCCAGATTATCTAGCCCAGCAGATTTGTAGGGGTCCAGACTTAGCAGCTCTTTCAGAACATCAGCTGTCAGGATTTGGGTGAAGGAGAAGCGGGGGGGGCTTGGGCAAGTAGCTGCCGGGGGTGCAGAGCTGTTGACCGGGGTAGGGGTAGTCAGATGGAAAGCATGGCCAGCCGTAGCAAAATGCTTATTGAAATTTTCAATAATCGTGGATTTATCGGTGGTAACAGTGTTTCCGAGCCTCAGTGCAGTGGGCAACTGGGAGGAGGTGCTCTTATTCTCCATGGACTTTACAGTGTCCCAGAACTTTTTGGAGTTAGTACTACAGGAAGCAAATTTCTGTTTGAAAAAGCTGGCCTTTGCTTTCCTAACTGACTGGGTGTACTTGTTCCTGACTTCCCTGAATAGCTGCATATCGCGGGGGCTATTCGATGCTAATGCAGTGCGCCACAGGATGTTTTTGTGTTGGTCTAGTGCAGTCAAGTCTGGGGTGAACCAAGGGCTATATCTATTCTTAGTTCTACGTTTTTTAAAAGGGGCATGCTTATTTAGGATGGTGAGGAAAGCACTTTTAAAGAACAACCAGGCGTCCTCTACTGACGGGATGAGGTCAATATCCTTCCAGGATACCTGGGCCAGATCGAATAGAAAGGCCTGCTCGCAAAAGTGTTTTAGGGAGCGTTTGACAGTGATAAGGGGTGGTCGTTTGGCCGCTGACCCATTGCGAACACAGGCGATGAGGCAGTGATCACTGAGATCCTGGTTGAAAACAGAGGAGGTGTATTTGGAGGGCAAGTTAGTCAGGATGATATCAATAATGGTACCCATGTTTACGGATTTTGGGTTGTACCTGGTGGGTTCCTTGATAATTTGTGTGAGATTGAGGGCATCTATCTTAGATTGAAAGACAGCCGGGGTGTTAAGCATATCCCAGTTTAAGTCACCTAACAGTACAAACTCTGAAGATAGATGGGGGGCAATCAATTCACATATGGAGTCCAGGACACAGCTGGGGGCTGAGGGGGGTCTGTAACAGGCGGCAACAGTGAGAGACTTATTTCTGGATAGGTGGATTTTTAAAAGTAGAAGCTCAAACTGTTTGGGCACAGACCTGGACAGTATGACAGAACTCTGCAGGTTATCTCTGCAGTAGATTGCAACTCCACCTCCTTTGGCAGTTCTATCTTGACGGGAAATGTTGTAGTTGGGGATGGAAATTTCCGAATTTTTGGTGGCCTTCCTAAGCCAGGATTCAGACACAGCTAGGACATCCGGGTTGGCGGAGTGTGCTAATGCAGTGAATAAATCAAACTTAGGGAGGAGGCTTCTAATGTTAACATGCATGAAACCAAGGCTTTTACGGTTACAGAAATCAACAAATGAGAGTACCTGGGGAATAGGTGTAGTACTGGGGGCTACAGGACCTGGGTTTACCTCTACATCACCAGAGGAACAGAGGAGTAATAGAATTAGTATTCGACTAAGGACTTTAAGAACTGGACGTCTAGTACGTTGGGTACATAGAATAAAAGGAGCAGATTTCTGGGCGTGGTGGAATAGATTCAGGGCATAATTTATAGTCAAGGATATAGAAGGGTGTGAGTTCAGTGGAGGTAAACCTAGGCGTTGGGTAATAAAGAGAGAGGTTGCATCTCTGGAGACACCAGTTAAGCCAGATGAAGTCTCCGCATGTGTGGGGGGAGGGACAAAAAAGCTATCAGAGCCCAGTTGAGCAGGACTGGGGGCTTTGCAATGAAGTAAAACAATAATAGCTAACCTAAACAACAACAGACAAGGCATATTGAAATAAGAAAGGGGCAGAACATAAAATAAATAAAATGACAGTTAATTAAGAGGGCTAAGACAACGACGGGTAAAGGCGATGAATGGACAAAGAGGGTCAGTTAGAAAAAAGTGATGTACTACACACAGGACCTGAGGCCTGGTAGTTAAACATAAATAAATACCATAAAACCAAACAGTCCTGCAGGCATCAGCTGTGGAGCTGAACAAGCGTGGGATCCGATGAAAAAGCAAAGTGGTGAGCCGGGGAATCAGTTCAATGGCACGGCGTTCAGAGTGCTAGCTGGCTGGGCTAGCAGGCTGGGCTAGCAGGCCGGAGCTAGCAGATGAATCTTCGGCGGCGTCGCAGAGGAGAACCCTGTTGAGACCACGTCGGACAATTACGTCGGCAGACCAGTCACGGTGGCTCGGTGGGGCTCCGTGTCGACAGTAGAAAGGTCCAGGTAGGTTGATAAGGTATTGGAGCCCGGGAGAGTAGCTAGCACACGTCGGCTATCCGGGAGATGAGCCTAGCTCACGCTAGCATTGGAAGCATGTACACAATGGAGCTTAGCTATAAACGTCGGTCAGTCGAATGCAGCTAGCTAGCTGTGATGAGCCGGTGTGGTGGTCCGGTACTTTCAGTGGAAATCCGGTAAAGTGGAAGGGAACGCAGTCCGGTAAGCGCTGGGTTGGTAGCGCGCTGGGCAGACTGGCCAATATTGTCCGAACTGAAGGCTGGCTGATCAGCCAGAGTGGAGGTGAAGACCACTAGCAGTGGTTAACGATGGAAGGTTAGCAAGCTAGCTAACAGGCTAACTTCTGACTGCGGTTCGGTTAAATAGTGGAAAAACACGGATATTTGACCCGATATTTGACCCGTTTCACGTTGGGTAGGTGGCTTGCAGGAGGGGTAAATCGGGAACAAATAAAAATGTATGAAAAGACAAATTACAAACTATTTACACGAGACGAGACGGGACAAAACAAAATACACGTCTGCACTGTTACGCCATCTTGGATTCACCTTGTATATAGCCTCATTACTAACCTGTACCCCAGCACATTGCCTCTGTACCGGTACCCCTGTATATAGCCTCATTACTAACCTGTACCCCAGCACATTGCCTCTGTACCGGTACCCCTGTATATAGCCTTGTTACTAACCTGTACCCCAGCACATTGCCTCTGTACCGGTACACCTGTATATAGCCTCATTACTAACCTGTACCCCAGCACATTGCCTCTGTACCGGTACCCCTGTATATAGCCTCATTACTAACCTGTACCCCAGCACATTGCCTCTGTACCGGTACCCCTGTATATAGCCTCGTAACTAACCTGTACCCCAGCACATTGCCTCTGTAGCGGTACCCCTGTATATAGCCTCGTTACTAACCTGTACCCCAGCACATTGCCTCTGTACCGGTACCCCTGTATATAGCCTCGTTACTAACCTGTACCCCAGCACATTGCCTCTGTACCGGTACCCCTGTATATAGCCTCGTTACTAACCTGTACCCCAGCACATTGCCTCTGTACCTGTACCCCTGTATATAGCCTCATTACTAACCTGTACCCCAGCACATTGCCTCTGTACCTGTACCCCTGTATATAGCCTTGTAACTAACCTGTACCCCAGCACATTGCCTCTGTACCGGTACCCCTGTATATAGCCTCATTACTAACCTGTACCCCTGCACATTGACTCTGTACCGGTACCCCTGTATATAGCCTTGTAACTAACCTGTACCCCTGCACATTGAATCTGTACCAGTACCCCTGTATATAGCCTCGTTACTAACCTGTACCCCTGCACATTGCCTCTGTACCGGTACCCCTGTATATAGCCTTGTTACTAACCTGTACCCCTGCACATTGCCTCTGTACCGTTACACCTGTATATTGCCTTGTTACTAACCTGTACCCCTGCACATTGACTCTATACCGGTACCCCTGTATATAGCCTTGTTACTAACTTGTACCCCTGCACATTGACTCTGTACCAGTACCCCTGTATATAGCCTTGTTACTAACCTCTACCCCTGCACATTGACTCTGTACCGGTACCCCTGTATATAGCCTCGTTACTAACCTGTACCCCTGCACATTGCCTCTGTACCGGTACCCCTGTATATAGCCTTGTTACTAACCTGTACCCCTGCACATTGAATCTGTACCGATACCCCTGTATATAGCCTTGTTACTAACCTGTACCCCTGCACATTGCCTCTGTACCGGTACACCTGTATATAGCCTTGTTACTAACCTGTACCCCTGCACATTGACTCTATACCGGTACCCCTGTATATAGCCTTGTTACTAACCTGTACCCCTGCACATTGACACTGTACCGGTTCCCCCTGTATATAGCCTTGTTACTAACCTGTACCCCTGCACATTGACTCTGTGCCGGTACCCCTGTATATAGCCTCCTTACTAACCTGTACCCCTGCACATTGACTCTGTAGCGGTACCCCTGTATATAGCCTCATTACTAACCTGTACCCCTGCACATTGACTCTGTGCCGGTACCCCTGTATATAGCCTCCTTACTAACCTGTACCCCTGCACATTGACTCATTACTAATCTGTACCCCTGTATATAGCCTCATTACCAACCTGTACTCCTGTATATAGCCTCATTACTAACCTGTACCCCTGTATATAGCCTAATTACCAACCTGTACTCCTGTATATAGCCTCATTACCAACCTGTACCCCTGTATATAGCCTCATTACTAACCTGTACCCCTGTATATAGCCTCATTACCAACCTGTACTCCTGTATATAGCCTCATTACTAACCTGTACCCCTGTATATAGCCTCATTACAAACCTGTACCCCTGTATATAGCCTCATTACCAACCTGTACTCTTGTATATAGCCTCATTACCAACCTGTACCCCTGTATATAGCCTCATTACTAACCTGTACCCCTGTATATAGCCTCATTACTAACCTGTACCCTCATTACCAACCTGTACCCCTGTATATAGCCTCATTACTAACCTGTACCCCTGTATATAGCCTCATTACCAACCTGTACCCCTGTATATAGCCTCATTACTAACCTGTACCCCTGTATATAGTCTCATTACTAACCTGTACCCCTGTATATAGCCTCATTACCAACCTGTACCCCTGTATATAGCCTCATTACTAATCTGTACCCCTGTATATAGCCTCATTACCAACCTGTACCCCTGTATATAGCCTCATTACCAACCTGTACTCCTGTATATAGCCTTATTACCAACCTGTACTCCTGTATATAGCCTCCTTACTAACCTGTACCCCTGCACATTGACTCTGTACCGGTACCCCTGTATATAGCCTCTTATATATATATAATAAACTCTTATTTTTCTTAAAACTGCATTGCTGATTAAGGTCTTGTAAGTAAGCATTTCATGGTATGGTCTAGTATGGGGTATTTTATGGTATGGTCTAGTATGGGGTATTTCATGGTATGGTCTAGTATAGGGTATTTCATGGGATGGTCTAGTATGGGGTATTTCATGGTATGGCTAGTATAGGGTATTTCATGGTATTTCATGGGATGGTCTAGTATGGGGTATTTCATGGTATGGTCTAGTACGTGGTATTTCATGGTATGGCTAGTATAGGGTATTTCATGGTATTTCATGGGATGGTCTAGTATGGGGTATTTCATGGTATGGCTAGTATAGGGTATTTCATGGTATTTAATGGGATGGTCTAGTATGGGGTATTTCATGGTATGGCTAGTATAGGGTATTTCATGGTATTTCATGGGATGGTCTAGTATGGGGTATTTCATGGTATGGTCTAATATGGGGTATTTCATGGTATGGTCTAGTATGGGGTATTTCATGGTATGGCTAGTATAGGGTATTGCATGGTATGGTCTAGTATAGGGTATTTCATGGTATGGTCTAGTATGGGGTATTTCATGGTATGGTCTAGTATGGGGTATTTCATGGTATGGTCTAGTATGTGGTATTTCATGGTATGGTCTAGTATAGGGTATTTCATGGTATGGTCTAGTATGTGGTATTTCATGGTATGGTCTAGTATGTGGTATTTCATGGTATGGTATAGTATGGGGTATTTCAAGGTATTTCATGGTATGGTCTAGTATGTGGTATTTCATGGCATTTCATGGTATGGTCTAGTATGGGGTATTTCATGGTATGGTCTAGTATGGGGTATTTCATGGTATTTCATGGTATGGTCTAGTATGGGGTATTTCATGGTATGGTCTAGTATGGGGTATTTCATGGTATGGTCTAGTATGGGGTATTTCATGGTATGGTCTAGAATGGGGTATTTCATGGTATGGTCTAGTATGGGGTATTTCATGGTATTTCATGGTATGGTCTAGTATGGGGTATTTCATGGTATGGTCTAGAATGGGGTATTTCATGGTATGGTCTAGTATGGGGTATTTCATGGTATGGTCTAGTATGGGGTATTTCATGGTATGGTCTAGTATGGGGTATTTCATGGTATGGTCTAGTATGGGGTATTTCATGGTATGGTCTAGTATGGGGTATTTCATGGTATGGTCTAGTATGGGGTATTTCATGGTATGGTCTAGTATGGGGTATTTCATGGTATTTCATGGTATGGGAATAGAAGCTGCTTAGGAGTCTGTTGGTCTGAGACTTAATGCAGCACCAGTCAAGGACAAGGTCAGATTGTGGTAAGTGATGATGTATTTTAAAACTCTGCAGACATCAGATCAGTTGACCTTTCGAAATCCTGATCTTGACCATGAGGGGGAAACATGCGTAACTATCATCCTCTTTCTGTAATGTTCTCCCAGATCACATATCAATCAACACAGACGCAACAGGTCAGACAGGGGGAATTATTTCAGGACAGCACAACTGTCTGGCGAGAGGGTCAGACAGAGGGGAGTCATTTCAACGCGACACAGCTGGTGGTCCAGCACTAAGCCCATTTAAAGTATACTGCTGCCTCTTCCCTCTGAGGGGATTTCATCCAGCTTGCCCCTCACCACAACTGCTCCCTCAGGCCGATTGTTGGTTCACCCTTCTAATGAGCTCCCCAGTAGGGGTCTATAATGAGGGGGTCAGTGGAGAGAAAGAGAGAAAGTGAGAGATAGAGATAGAGATATACAGTGGGGAGAACAAGTATTTGATACACTGCCGATTTTGCAGGTTTTCCCACTTACAAATCATTTAGAAGTCTGTAATTTTTATCATAGGTACTCTTCAACTGTGAGTGACGGCATCTAAAATAAAAATCCAGAAAATCACATTGTACGATTTTTAAGTAATTAATTTGCATTTTATTGCATGACATAAGTTTTTGATACATCAGAAAAGCAGAACTTAATATTTGGTACAGAAACCTTTGTTTGCAATTACAGAGATCATACGTTTCCTGTAGTTCTTGACCAGGTTTGCACACACTGCAGCAGGGATTTTGGCCCACTCCTCCATACAGAACTTCTCCAGATCCTTCAGGTTACGGACTTTCAGCTCCCTCCAAAGATTTCCTATTGGGTTCAGGTCTGGAGACTGGCTAGGCCACTCCAGGACCTTGAGATGCTTCTTACGGAGCCACTCCTTAGTTGCCCTGGCTGTGTGTTTCAGGTCGTTGTCATGCTGGAAGACCCAGCCATGACCCATCTTCAATGCTCTTACTGAGGGAAGGAGGTTGTTGGCCAAGATCTCGCGATACATGGCCCCATCCATCCTCCCCTCAATACGGTGCAGTCGTCCTGTCCCCTTTGCAGAAAAGCATCCCCAAAGAATGATGTTTCCACCTCCATGCTTCACGGTTGGGATTGTGTTCTTGGGGTTGTACTCATCCTTCTTCTTCCTCCAAACACGGCGAGTGGAGTTTAGACCAAAAAGCTCTATTTTTGTCTCATCAGACCACATGACCTTCTCCCATTCCTCCTCTGGATCATCTAGATGGTCATTGGCAAACTTCAGACGGGCCTGGACATGCGCTGGCTTGAGCAGGGGGACCTTGCGTGTGCTGCAGGATTTTAATCCATGACGGCGTAGTGTGTTACTAATGGTTTTCTTTGAGACTGTGGTCCCAGATCTCTTCAGGTCATTGACCAGGTCCTGCCGTGTAGTTCTGGGCTGATCCCTCACTTTCCTCATGATCATTGATGCCCCACGAGGTGAGATCTTGCATGGTGCCCCAGACCGAGGGAGATTGACCGTCATCTTGAACTTCTTCCATTTTCTAATAATTGCACCAACAGTTGTTGCCTTCTCACCAAGCTGCTTGCCTATTGTCCTGTAGCTCATCCCAGCCTTGTGCAGGTCTACAATTTTATCCCTGATGTCCTTACACAGCTCTCTGGTCTTGGCCATTGTGGAGAGGTTGGAGTCTGTTTGATTGAGTGTGTGGACAGGTGTCTATTATACAGGTAACGAGTTCAAACAGGTGCAGTTAATACAGGTAATGAGTGGAGAACAGGAGGGCTTCTTAAAGAAAAACTAACAGGTCTGTGAGAGACGGAATTCTTACTGGTTGGTAGGTGATCAAATACTTATGTCATGCAATAAAATGCAAATTAATTATTTAAAAATCATACAATGTGATTTTCTGGATTTTTGTTTTAGATTCCGTCTCTCACAGTTGAAGTGTATCTATGATAAAAATTACAGACCTCTACATGCTTTGTAAGTAGGAAAACCTGCAAAATCGGCAGTATATCAAATACTTGTTCTCCCCACTGTATATATACACTGTGTATATATATATATATATATATATATATACAGTGGGGCAAAAAAGTATTTAGTCAGCCACCAATTGTGCAAGTTCTCCCACTTAAAAAGATGAGAGAGGCCTGTAATTTTCATCATAGGTACACTTCAACTATGAGAGACAAGATGAGAAAAACAAATCCAGAAAATTTAATGAATTTATTTGCAAATTATGGTGGAAAATAAGTATTTGGTCAATAACAAAAGTTTATCTCAATACTTTGTTATATACCCTTTGTTGGCAATGACAGAGGTCAAACGTTTTCTGTAAGTCTTCACAAGGTTTTCACACACTGTTGCTGGTATTTTGGCCCATTCCTCCATGCAGATCTCCTCTAGAGCAGTGATGTTTCGGGGCTGTCGCTGGGCAACACGGTCTTTCAACTCCCTCCAAAGATTTTCTATGGGGTTGAGATCTGGAGACTGGCTAGGCCACTCCAGGACCTTGAAATGCTTCTTACGAAGCCACTCCTTCGTTGCCTGGGCGGTGTGTTTGGGATCATTGTCATGCTGAAAGACCCAGCCACGTTTCATCTTCAATGCCCTTGCTGATGGAAGGAGGTTTTCACTCAAAATCTCACGATACATGGCCCCATTCATTCTTTCCTTTACACGGATCAGTCGTCCTGGTCCCTTTGCAGAAAAACAGCCCCAAAGCATGATGTTTCCACCCCCATGCTTCACGGTAGGTATGGTGTTCTTTGGATGCAACTCAGCATTCTTTCTCCTCCAAACACGACGAGTTGAGTTTTTACCAAAAAGTTATATTTTGGTTTCATCTGACCATATGACATTCTCCCAATCCTCTTCTGGATCATCCAAATGCTCTCTAGCAAACTTCAGACGGGCCTGGACATGTACTGGCTTAAGCAGGGGGACACGTCTGGCACTGCAGGATTTGAGTCCCTGGCGGCGTAGTGTGTTACTGATGGTAGCCTTTGTTACTTTGGTCCCAGCTCTCTGCAGGTCATTCACTAGGTCCCCCCGTGTGGTTCTGGGATTTTTGCTCACCGTTCTTGTGATCATTTTGACCCCACGGGGTGAGATCTTGCCTGGAGCCCCAGATCGAGGGAGATTATCAGTGGTCTTGTATGTCTTCCATTTCCTAATAATTGCTCCCACAGTTGATTTCTTCACACCAAGCTGCTTACCTATTGCAGATTCAGTATTCCCAGCCTGGTGCAGGTCTACAATTTTGTTTCTGGTGTCCTTTGACAGCTCTTTGGTCTTGGCCATAGTGGAGTTTGGAGTGTGACTGTTTGAGGTTGTGGACAGGTGTCTTTTATACTGATAACAAGTTCAAACAGGTGCCATTAATACAGGTAACGAGTGGAGGACAGAGGAACCTCTTAAAGAAGAAGTTACAGGTCTGTGAGAGCCAGAAATCGTGCTTGTTTGTAGGTGACCAAATACTTATTTTCCACCATAATTTGTTAATAAATTCATAAAAAATCCTACAATGTGATTTTCTGGATTTCTTTTTCTCATTTTGTCTCTCATAATTGAAGTGAACCTATGATGAAAATTACAGGCCTCTCTCATCTAAGTGGGAGAACTTGCACAATTGGTGGCTGACTAAATACTTTTTTGCCCCACTGTGTATATATATATATACAGTGGGGAGAACAAGTATTTGATACACTGCCGATTTTGCAGGTTTTCCTACTTACAAATCATGTAGAGGTCTGTAATTTTTTATCATAGGTACACTTCAACTGTGAGAGACGGAATCTAAAACAAAAATCCAGAAAATCACATTGTATGATTTTTAAATAATTAATTAGCATTTTATTGCATGACATAAGTATTTGATCACCTACCAACCAGTAAGAATTCCGGCTCTCACAGACCTGTTAGTTTTTCTTTAAGAAGCCCTCCTGTTCTCCACTCATTACCTGTATTAACTGCACCTGTTTGAACTCGTTACCTGTATAAAAGACACCTGTCCACACACTCAATCAAACAGACTCCAACCTCTCCACAATGGCCAAGACCAGAGAGCTGTGTAAGGACATCAAGGATAAAATTGTAGACCTGCACAAGGCTGCGATGGGCTACAGGACAATAGGCAAGCAGCTTGGTGAGAAGGCAACAACTGTTGGCACAATTATTAGAAAATGGAAGAAGTTCAAGATGACGGTCAATCTCCCTCGGTCTGGGGCACCATGCAAGATCTCACCTCGTGGGGCATCAATGATCATGAGGAAGGTGAGGGATCATCCCAGAACTACACGGCAGGACCTGATCAATGACCTGAA
The DNA here is from genome assembly GCA_023634145.1 of Thymallus thymallus. Classification (NCBI taxonomy): domain Eukaryota; kingdom Metazoa; phylum Chordata; class Actinopteri; order Salmoniformes; family Salmonidae; genus Thymallus; species Thymallus thymallus. The sequence goes on along the minus strand of CM042395.1, from coordinate 30,320,871 downwards.
GAGAGCTGGGACCACCGTCTCAAAGAAAACCATTAGTAACACACTACGCCATCATGGATTAACATCCTGCAGCGCACGCAAGGTCCCCCTGCTCAAGCCAGCGCATGTCCAGGCCCGTCTGAAGTTTGCCAATGACCATCTGGATGATCCAGAGGAGGAATGGGAGAAGGTCATGTGGTCTGATGAGACAAAAATATAGCTTTTTTGTCTAAACTCCACTCGCCGTGTTTGGAGGAAGAAGAAGGATGAGTACAACCCCAAGAACACCATCCCAACCGTGAAGCATGGAGGTGGAAACATCATTCTTTGGGGATGCGTTTCTGCAAAGGGGACAGGACGACTGCACCGTATTGAGGGGAGGATGGATGGAGCCATGTATCGCGAGATCTTGGCCAACAACCTCCTTCCCTCAGTAAGAGCATTGAAGATGGGTCGTGGCTGGGTCTTCCAGCATGTCAACGATCCGAAACACACAGCCAGGGCAACTAAGGAGTGGCTCCGTAAGAAGCATCTCAAGGTCCTGGAGTGGCCTAGCCAGTCTCCAGACCTGAACCCAATAGAAAATCTTTGGAGGGAGCTGAAAGTCCGTATTGCCCAGCGACAGCCCCGAAACCTGAAGGATCTGGATGGAGGAGTGGGCCAAAATCCCTGCTGCAGTGTGTGCAAACCTGGTCAAGAACTACAGGAAATGTATGATCTCTGTAATTGCAAATAAAGGTTTCTGTACCAAATATTAAGTTCTGCTTTTCTGATGTATCAAATACTTATGTCATGCAATAAAATGCAAATTAATTACTTAAAAATCATACAATGTGATTTTCTGGATTTTTGTTTTAGATTCTGTCACTCACAGTTGAAGAGTACCTATGATAAAAATTACAGACTTCTACATGCGGCAGGTAGCCTAGTGGTTAGAGTGTTGGGCCCGTAACTGAAAGGTTGCCGGATCGAATCCCCGAGCTGACAAGGTATAAATCTGTCGTTCTGCCCCTCAACAAGGCAGTTAACCCACTGTTCCTAGGCCGTAATTGTAAATAAGAATTTGTTCTTAACTGACTTGCCTAGTAAAATAAAGGTTAAAAAAAAAAAAAAAATGCTTTGTAAGTGGCAAAATCGGCAGTGTATCAAATACTTGTTCTCCCCACTGGAGAGAGAGAGAGAGAGAGAGAGAGAGAGAGAGAGAGAGAGAGAGAGAGAGAGAGAGAGAGAGAGAGGAGAGGAAGAGAGAGAGACGAGAGTGAGAGAGAGACGAGAGACGAGAGGAGAGAGAGGAGAGAGAGAGAGAGAGAGAGAGAGACGGAGAGAGAGAGAGAGAGAGAGAGTGAGAGGAGAGAGAGGATGAGAGAGAGAGAGACGAGAGAGAGACGAGACGAGAGAGGAGAGAGAGAGAGAGAGAGAGAAGCAGACCTAAGGCTCCCTGACTCCAGAGATTTACTGGAGACCCAGACAGAGATAACACACACACAGACACACAGACACACAGAGGCCTGTAACCTTCCTAGTATTGATTAAGAACATCAGCTATGAAGTTTAGCAAGGAAATGACCCCTACCACCCGGCTCCCCTTCCCTTACACACACACAAACTGTTGGTATGTATACAAACATTTACACACACACAGGTACATACGTATAAAAACACACACACACACCTATAAAAACACCCACACCTATCAAAACACATAATGATAACGGTGCCGGAGGTGATGGCTGCCGTTTTACGGTCTACTAACAAACTGTTGTTTGTAACTCATTTTGTACATAATGTTGCTGTATATTAGATGATCCACCACTACCCTCTGTATTAATGGTCAACAGTAGCTAAACCACCACTACCCTCTGTATTAATGGTCAACAGTAGCTAAACCACCACTACCCTCTGTATTAATGGTCAACAGTAGGTAAACCACCACTACCCTCTGTATTAATGGTCAACAGTAGGTAAACCACCACTACCCTCTGTATTATTGGTCAACAGTAGCTAAACCACCACTACCCTCTGTATTAATGGTCAACAGTAGCTAAACCACCACTACCCTCTGTATTAATGGTCAACAGTAGCTAAACCACCACTACCCTCTGTATTACTGGTCAACAGTAGCTAAACCACCACTACCCTCTGTATTAATGGTCAACAGTAGCTAAACCACCACTACCCTCTGTATTAATGGTCAACAGTAGCTAAACCACCACTACCCTCTGTATTAATGGTCAACAGTAGGTAAACCACCACTACCCTCTGTATTAATGGTCAACAGTAGGTAAACCACCACTACCCTCTGTATTAATGGTCAACAGTAGCTAAACCACCACTACCCTCTGTATTAATGGTCAACAGTAGGTAAACCACCACTACCCTCTGTATTAATGGTCAACAGTAGCTAAACCACCACTACCCTCTGTATTAATGGTCAACAGTAGCTAAACCACCACTACCCTCTGTATTAATGGTCAACAGTAGCTAAACCACCACTACCCTCTGTATTAATGGTCAACAGTAGGTAAACCACCACTACCCTCTGTATTAATGGTCAACAGTAGCTAAACCACCACTACCCTCTGTATTAATGGTCAACAGTAGGTAAACCACCACTACCCTCTGTATTAATGGTCAACAGTAGCTAAACCACCACTACCCTCTGTATTAATGGTCAACAGTAGCTAAACCACCACTACCCTCTGTATTAATGGTCAACAGTAGCTAAACCACCACTACCCTCTGTATTAATGGTCAACAGTAGGTAAACCACCACTAACCTCTGTATTAATGGTCAACAGTAGCTAAACCACCACTACCCTCTGTATTAATGGTCAACAGTAGGTAAACCACCACTACCCTCTGTATTAATGGTCAACAGTAGCTAAACCATCACTACCCTCTGTATTAATGGTCAACAGTAGCTAAACCACCACTACCCTCTGTATTAATGGTCAACAGTAGGTAAACCACCACTACCCTCTGTATTAATGGCCAACAGTAGCTAAACCACTACTACCCTCTGTATTAATGGTCAACAGTAGCTAAACCACCACTACCCTCTGTATTAATGGTCAACAGTAGCTAAACCACCACTACCCTCTGTATTAATGGTCAACAGTAGCTAAACCACCACTACCCTCTGTATTAATGGTCAACAGTAGGTAAACCACCACTACCCTCTGTATTAATGGTCAACAGTAGCTAAACCACCACTACCCTCTGTATTAATGGTCAACAGTAGGTAAACCACCACTACCCTCTGTATTACTGGTCAACAGTAGCTAAACCACCACTACCCTCTGTATTAATGGTCAACAGTAGCTAAACCACCACTACCCTCTGTATTAATGGTCAACAGTAGGTAAACCACCACTACCCTCTGTATTAATGGTCAACAGTAGCTAAACCACCACTACCCTCTGTATTAATGGTCAACAGTAGGTAAACCACCACTACCCTCTGTATTAATGGTCAACAGTAGGTAAACCACCACTACCCTCTGTATTAATGGTCAACAGTAGCTAAACCACCACTACCCTCTGTATTAATGGTCAACAGTAGCTAAACCACCACTACCCTCTGTATTAATGGTCAACAGTAGCTAAACCACCACTACCCTCTGTATTAATGGTCAACAGTAGGTAAACCACCACTACCCTCTGTATTAATGGTCAACAGTAGGTAAACCACCACTACCCTCTGTATTAATGGTCAACAGTAGGTAAACCACCACTACCCTCTGTATTAATGGTCAACAGTAGCTAAACCACCACTACCCTCTGTATTAATGGTCAACAGTAGGTAAACCACCACTACCCTCTGTATTAATGGTCAACAGTAGCTAAACCACCACTACCCTCTGTATTAATGGTCAACAGTAGCTAAACCACCACTACCCTCTGTATTAATGGTCAACAGTAGCTAAACCACCACTACCCTCTGTATTAATGGTCAACAGTAGGTAAACCACCACTACCCTCTGTATTAATGGTCAACAGTAGGTAAACCACCACTACCCTCTGTATTAATGGTCAACAGTAGGTAAACCACCACTACCCTCTGTATTAATGGTCAACAGTAGGTAAACCACCACTACCCTCTGTATTAATGGTCAACAGTAGGTAAACCACCACTACCCTCTGTATTAATGGTCAACAGTAGGTAAACCACCACTACCCTCTGTATTAATGGTCAACAGTAGGTAAACCACCACTACCCTCTGTATTAATGGTCAACAGTAGCTAAACCACCACTACCCTCTGTATTAATGGTCAACAGTAGCTAAACCACCACTATCCTCTGTATTAATGGTCAACAGTAGGTATCTACAGTATCTGCATGGTATATAGTATCTGCATGGTATATAGTATATGCATAGTATCTAGTATATGCATGGTATCTAGTATCTGCATGGTATCTGCATGGTATCTTGTATCTGCATTGTATCTGCATGGTATCTAGTATCTGCATGGTATATAGTATATGCATGGTATCTGCATGGTATATAGTATATGCATGGTATCTGGTATCTGCATGGTATGTGCATGGTATATAGTATCTGCATGGTATCTGCATGGTATCTGCATGGTATCTAGTATCTGCATGGTATCTAGTATATGCATGGTATCTGCATGGTATATAGTATCTGCATGGTATCTGCATGGTATCTGAAATTGTGGACTGCATTGTGGGAATACAGTGAGCAGGAGGGTTGACTGAACTGTGAGAATACAGTGAGGAGGAGGGTTGACTGAACTGTGAGAATACAGTGAGGAGGAGGGTTAACTGAACTGTGCGAATACAGTGAGGAGGAGGGTTGACTGAACTGTGTGAATACAGTGAGGAGGAGGGTTGACTGAACTGTGAGAATACAGTGAGGATGATGAGGCGGGTTGACTGCATGTTATCTGCCTGATTTATGGGCTCCTGAATGGCAGTGGTCTAAGGCACTGCATCTCAGTGCAAGAAGGATCACTACAGTCCCTGGTTCGAATCCATGTATCACATCAGGCCGTGATTGGTAGTCCCGGGTTTGGCTGGGGTAGGCCGTCATTGTAAATAAGAATATGTTCTTAACTGACATGCCTAGTTATATAAAGGTTAAATCATTTATTATTTTAAAACTGAGAATACAGTGAGGAGGGTTGACTGAACTCTCTCTCTCTCTCTCTCTCTCTCTCTCTCTCTCTCTCTCTCTCTCTCTCTCTCTCTCTCTCTCTCTCTATGGGAAACATAAAAAGTAAACATTACACTCACAAAAGTTCCAAAGGAATAGAGACATTTCAAATGTCATATTATGTCTATATACAGTGTTGTAATGATGTCATATTATATCTATATACAGTGTTGTAATGATGTCATATTATATCTATATACAGTGTTGTAATGATGTCATATTATGTCTATATACAGTGTTGTAATGATGTCATATTATATCTATATAGAGTGTTGTAATGATGTCATATTATATCTATATACAGTGTTGTAATGATGTCATATTATATCTATATACAGTGTTGTAATGATGTCATATTATGTCTATATACAGTGTTGTAATGATGTCATATTATATCTATATACAGTGTTGTAATGATGTCATATTATATCTATATACAGTGTTGTAATGATGTCATATTATATCTATATACAGTGTTGTAATGGTGTCATATTATATATATATATATACAGTGTTATAATGATGTCATATTATATCTATATACAGTGTTATAATGATGTCATAGTATATCTATATACAGTGTTGTAATGATGTCATATTATATCTATATACAGTGTTGTAATGATGTCATATTATATCTATATACAGTGTTGTAATGATGTCATATTATATATATATATACAGTATTGTAATGATGTCATATTATATCTATATACAGTGTTGTAATGATGTCATATTATATATATATACAGTGTTGTAATGATGTCATATTATATCTATATACAGTGTTGTAATGATGTCATATTATATATATATATACAGTGTTGTAATGATGTCATATTATGTCTATGTACAGTGTTATAATGATGTCATATTATATCTATATACAGTGTTATAATGATGTCATATTATATCTATATACAGTGTTATAATGATGTCATATTATGTCTATATACAGTGTTGTAATGATGTCATATTATGTCTATGTACAGTGTTATAATGATGTCATATTATGTCTATATACAGTGTTATAATGATGTCATATTATGTCTATATACAGTGTTGTAATGATGTCATATTATATATATATATACAGTGTTGTAATGATGTCATATTATGTCTATGTACAGTGTTATAATGATGTCATATTATATCTATATACAGTGTTATAATGATGTCATATTATATCTATATACAGTGTTATAATGATGTCATATTATGTCTATATACAGTTTTGTAATGATGTCATATTATGTCTATGTACAGTGTTATAATGATGTCATATTATGTCTATATACAGTGTTATAATGATGTCATATTATGTCTATATACAGTGTTGTAATGATGTCATATTATGTCTATGTACAGTGTTATAATGATGTCATATTATATCTATATACAGTGTTATAATGATGTCATATTATGTCTATATACAGTGTTATAATGATGTCATATTATGTCTATGTACAGTGTTATAATGATGTCATATTATATCTATATACAGTGTTGTAATGATGTCATATTATATCTATATACAGTGTTATAATGATGTCATATTATATCTATATACAGTGTTATAATGATGTCATATTATATCTATATACAGTGTTATAATGATGTCATATTATGTCTATATACAGTGTTATAATGATGTCATATTATATATATACAGTGTTGTAATGATGTCATATTACATCTATATACAGTGTTGTAATGATGTCATATTATGTCTATATACAGTGTTGTAATGATGTCATATTATGTCTATGTACAGTGTTATAATGATGTCATATTATGTCTATATACAGTGTTATAATGATGTCATATTATGTCTATGTACAGTGTTATAATGATGTCATATTATGTCTATGTACAGTGTTATAATGATGTCATATTATGTCTATGTACAGTGTTATAATGATGTCATATTATGTCTATGTACAGTGTTGTAATGATGTCATATTATGTCTATGTACAGTGTTGTAATGATGTCATATTATGTCTATATACAGTGTTATATTCTCTCACCTCCCTCTTCCATCTCCCCAAACATCATCTAAGAATGAAGCAGAGAGAATGATGGCAGATGGTTTTTTCCATGACAGAATCAAAAAGCTATTTTGGACTGACCAATTTAGACATTTAAAAAAATATGCAATTTAAAAGTTTTATATCACAAAACTGTGTAATCAATAAACTTATTGATGAAGCCGGTGACTGATGTGGTATACTCCTAAACGCCATTGGATGAATCCCGGAAATACTCTGGTCTGTGCTAGCAGAACAGTCCTGGTATACGCAGTAGTGCTACTGTACACACCACCAGGGTTTGCAGTGTGTGTTTCAGGGAGGGTTTTACAGTAGTTTCATAATCTTCTGCTTCATTGCCCTCGAGGAAAGTTTGATTGAGGTTCTGAATTAAAACCATCCTCTCAATTCAAGGTGTGCATAGTGAGTATTGGATGTAAAGTATAGTACTATCTATATATCTCTTTCTCTGCTGTCTCTGTGGCCCAGTGAGATTGCCTTGGTACTTCAGGGTTAATTGTAGCCCTCTGCTTCCAGCATTCCTACATGCTTGCATGCCTGCAGCAAGCCTGACACTGAAGGAGGACAGGGGTGGAGGGGAGGGTTAATAGAAGAGAGGAGGGGTGGAGAGGGCCTGGCGGTGAGGTAGGGCAGGGCAGGGGCAGGGGCAGGTAGGGTGGGGTGGGGTAGGGTAGGGTAGGGTAGGGTAGGATAGGGTGAGGTAGGGTAGGGTAGGATCCTCAGTAACTTTGTAGTGGGGCAGGGGAAAAAGAGGGAGAAGCATCAGGGATAGTTGTATTAGAAGGGGAGGCAGATGAGGAAATGTTGGATGGGCAAGGAGGCATGGCTGAGTCAAATAGGAATCCTGACTTAATGAAGTGTTGATTAAAGAGCTCAGCCATGTGCTTCTTCTCAGTAACAACCACATCATCAACTATAAGGTGGAGGGTTTATTCTCCAGGTCTTTATACGTTTTACAGAATTTCTTGGGGTTAGACCCACAGAGAAATAACGTTTACTTAAAGTAACTAACTTTGGTCTTCTGGATAGCCTGAGAGCCAGTCAGCCTGAGTATGCGTGCGCCGGGCCTTTCGCCAAATACAATTCTTGAGGTGGAGTAACTCTGCAAGATCACGGTCGAACCAGGGACTGAATGGGGGCGTGTTTGTTAACAATACCACTGAAAATATAAAAAAATAAGGTACAAGCGTCTTCGACAGTGGGGATCAAGCTGATTCTAATCCATTTTACAGAAGCCAGTTCATGAAGGAAGGCTTGCTCATTAAAGTTTTTTAGCAAGTGTCTATGACAAATCAGGACAGGTCATTTCACTGAGCAGCCATTACGAACACAGGCTGTAAAACAGTGATCACTAATTATTTCTAACCGAGCCCAGCTCCTGGATTTAGCACACGCAGCGCTGCTGCACCCCAGGGAAAGGTTCGATATTCCGGATGAGTTGAAAAGTTGGCGGCGTGGACGCAGGGCAGGTCGGAAGTATAAGGTAAAGCTCAGGAAGTACAAGCCGGCTATACCGTCTATCATTATGGGCAACGTGAGATCGCTACATAACAAGATGGATGAGTTTGAGGGGCTGGTCCATGGACAAAGAGAATACCGGGAAGCTAGCCTACTGTGTTTTACAGAAACATGGCTGAATGATAACATCCCCATAGAGAACGTAACTATCGGTGGTGTCCAGACCATCAGAGAGGACAGGGATAGCGCTTCTTCCAGTAAGAGTAAGGGAGGGAGGCTGGCTTTATTTGTTAACAACACATGGTGTAATCAGAGACATATTACTCTTAAGGAACAGTTTTGTAGCCCGGACATTGAGCTGTTAGCTGTTAGCCTGAGACCCTACTATTTGCAGAGGGAATTCACAGCGGCCATTGCTGTTATTGTTTACATCCCGCCCACAGCGGATGCAAACACAGCGTGTGACGTCATCCACTCTGCTATCGCAAGGTTACAGACAGCGCATCCCAGTGCCTTCTTTGCCATTTCGGGGGATTTCAACCATGCATCTCTTTCTTCAACGCTGAGGCAGAGCCAGGTGAGAAAGGTGTGGAAGGGTATGAAAAATATCACTGGCTTCAAAAAGTCAAACAGTGGGCAGACGGAGGGGACCCAGGACAGAGCCAATGAGCTGAACCAATTTTTTAACAGGTTCGATACTGACCCTGTCCACCTCCCTTCCAGCTCCCCAGACCACACACCCTCACAGCTGTCCCACCACCACTTTGCTCACAAAACCTCTGTTAAGCCAATCAGCGACCCCCTCCCAACCTCCGCCCCCACTTCCTCTGGACTGATCCTCAACACCCCCCTTCCCCCCACCCCCCCACCTGGGCTGGCTTTCACCACCAACCAAGTGAAGAGAGAGCTGGAGAGACTACATCAGTGGAAACGGTGGGCCCTGATGGCATCAGCCCAAGGGTGCTTAGGGTCTGTGATGACCAAATGTATGTGTAATACTCCAGCGACACTTCAAAATTAGCCTGAGCCTGGAAAGGGTCCCTGTGCTGTGTAAAACATCCTGCCTGGTCTATCTATCTATCTATCTATCTATCTATCTATCTATCTATCTATCTATCTATCTATCTATCTATCTATCTATCTATCTATCTATCTATCTATCTATCTATCTCAAAAAACACCAGACTGATACCGATCAGGATTATTTGTGAGGAGTCATACCTTGTGGGATTGCTAATAATCTGAGAAAGATTTAGGGAGTCCCATTGCTTTAGGACTTGGTCAGGTGGTTTAAGCATGTCCCAGTTTAGGTCACCTAGCAGGACAAATTCAAACATAGTGCAAGCGGCCAGGAGAGAGCTTAGGGCAGGTATGGTACAGGCCGGTGCTGATGGAGGACGATAACACCCATGTCAACTAACATTTGAAAGTTTAATACTTAAAACCAGCAAATCAAATTGTTTGGGGACAGACTCAGACTTAAGCATTGAAGGTGATCCTTGGTAAAGATTACCCCTCCCCCACCTCTGAAAGATCTGTCTGGCCAAAAAAGGTTATAACCAGAAAGGTTAAAATCAGTATTCAAAAGACTCTTCCTTAACCACGTCTCAGTAATTACCAACACATCTGGATTGGAGCTGTGAAACCACACTTTCAATTGATCCATTTTAGGTAATAAGCTTCTAGTGTTAATGTGCAGAAAACCCAGGCTTTTACGAGAGCAGGAATCAGTGAAGCAGATATCAGAGCACAAGTCAGAATTGGGGCTAGCAACAGTAGATGGGCCAAGGTGTACATGCACATTACCAGATATCATCAACAGTAATACAATCAAGGCACGGCAGAGGACAGAGAGAGCTCTGCAGTGCTGATGTAGACATCTGAATGTGCATCAGATGGCAACAAGATCATATTTTACAGCAATTTCATCAGGTAACATGAACACAAAGCCGGCGAGAGGTGGTTAGAATGGGATGGTAGGCCAGAAGTCTGTTCAACCAATAGAGAGTCAGAGTCCCGAGTGTGGGAACAGACATAGTCTGTCCCACGGTTGGGTAAAGAAAGTTCGTAGTCAACAAAGCATGTATGAGACCTCAGGCAAATGCCAAAATAGAAACATGTGCAAGAGAAAAATAAAATATATCTAACGACTTGGGGCTAGCTATTGTAAGATCAGAGTGCCTGTGTGCTGGAGGCAAAATGCCAGTAAATGGTCTCTGAACAGCAGGAGGGGGCTTCAAAGACTCTGCCATTTGTTGGGCTCCAAGTATTCGACACCTCTCACTTCACACGTCAATGCTAATTGAAGTTGTGTCTCTTTGTCCTTGGTAGACTTAGCATTCAGCCCTAAAGTAAAAATATATTGATGTCATGTATTTTGCTGCTCCACAAGTAAGAGTTGTTTCTGGGTTCATCTTTATGCTAAGACAATAAATCCTATATATCTCCCTGACCTTTGACCTTACTGGCCCTATATGTATAAAGGGATCATCTTTATGTTAAGCCTATGAATCCTATACATCTCCTTGACCTAACCAATGCTGATCCCTGTTCCTGGCCAAGTGTTCATCACAGCTGATTAAAAGAAATACTGGTGAACAAGGAAGTGATGATGAATCTGGTAATGAATGGTGTGTCTGTTGAACAAGTTGAGGAGACTAAATTACTTGTTGTTAACTTAGATTGTAAACTGTCATGGTCAAACCGTATTAATTCAAATAGTTGTAACGATAGGGATGGGGTTTGTCCGTGATAAAGAGATGCTCTGCTTTTTTGACACCACACTCCACAAAGCAAGTCCTGCAGGCTCTAGTTGTATCTTGATTATTGTCCAGTCATATGGTCAAGTCCTGCAGGCTCTAGTTGTATCTTGATTATTGTCCAGTCATATGGTCAAGTCCTGCAGGCTCTAGTTGTATCTTATCTTGATTATTGTCCAGTCATATGGTCAAGTCCTGCAGGCTCTAGTTGTATCTTATCTTGATTATTGTCCAGTCATATGGTCAAGTCCTGCAGGCTCTAGTTGTATCTTATCTTGATTATTGTCCAGTCATATGGTCAAGTCCTGCAGGCTCTAGTTGTATCTTATCTTGATTATTGTCCAGTCATATGGTCAGGTCCTGCAGGCTCTGGTTGTATCTTATCTTGATTATTGTCCAGTCATATGGTCAGGTCCTGCAGGCTCTAGTTGTATCTTATCTTGATTATTGTCCAGTCATATGGTCAAGTCCTGCAAAGAAAGACCCAGTTAAGGTGCAGCTGGCCCAGAACAGAGTAGCACTCATTGCTCTTCATTGTAATCAGAGGGCTAAAATTAATACTATGCATGCCAGTCTCTCTTGGATAAGAGTTGAGGAGAGACTGACTGCGTCACTTCTTGCTTTTATAAGAAACATTACTTTTTTTTAAATTCCAAATTGTTTTCATAGTCAACTTACACACATCTCTGACACACACACTTACCCCACCAGACATGCCACCAGGGGTCTTTTCACACTTACCCCACCAGACATGCCACCAGGGGTCTTTTCACACTTACCCCACCAGACATGCCACCAGGGGTCTTTTCACACTTACCCCACCAGACATGCCACCAGGGGTCTTTTCACACTTACCCCACCAGACATGCCACCAGGGGTCTTTTCACACTTACCCCACCAGACATGCCACCAGGGGTCATTTCACAGTCCCCAGGTCCAGAACAAATTCATGGACATGTAAAGTATTATACAGAGCCATGAGTGCATGGAACTACCTTCTTTCTTATATAGTACAAGTGAATAGCAAGCCTGAGCTGTGTTCGAATACTCATACTAACCGCACTAACCATACTATTTATGATGTAAACTTTGTATATAGTATGTTTATTGGTTATAGTAAGGATACAGTTAGTATGCCAAAATTTCCCGGATGTCGTACTACATTAGTCAAAATATAAGCAGTGGACATGTCAGGATTAGTGTTCAGATAGGTCTCTGGAGAACTCTATGTCTGTCAGGATTAGTGTTTAGAGAGGTCTCTGGACACATCTATGTCTGTCAAATTTAGTGTTCAGAGAGGTCTCTGGACACGTCTATGTCTGTCAGGTTTAGTGTCCAGAGAGGTCTCTGGGGAACTCTATGTGGGTTGTGTTGTGTGGTCTCCAATTGGAGGCAGCTGCGCTGCGTTGCCTCTAATTAAGGATCCCATTTAAGGTTGCTGCCTGTCCACGTGTGTGTGGGTTTTTGTGTTTGTTCTTGTTCACACCAGTTCATGGTCGCGGTCTTTCCTTTTGTTGTTTTGGTTTGATAACAAAAGGAATGTATTTTCACCACAGCTCTGCGCCTCGGGTTCTGTCTCAATGCAACCGTGACAATTTCCTTGCTTTTAGGGCACATAATGCAATTCTTCAGAAAATGGGCGTGGCTTCACAACATTTTCAGATTTGAAGAAAATAAGTGATTGCTTTAACTAATTATGACAAATGTAAAAAAAAATGTTGAGCAATGTAATAAAGTAATGACTTTTCAAATAAGTTATGTTACACGTTATGTTGGCTGACAATTAGTTAGCTACGCTATCCTTACGAACCGCAGCATATCATTATAGCAGTATGTATCGGTATGTTAGCTACGCTATCCTTACGAACCGCAGCATATCATTACAGCAGTATGTATCGGTATGTTAGCTACGCTATCCTTACGAACCGCAGCATATCATTACAGCAGTATGTATCGGTATGTTAGCTACGCTATCCTTACGAACCGCAGCATATCATTACAGCAGTATGTATCGGTATGTTAGCTACGCTATCCTTACGAACCGCAGCATATCATTACAGCAGTATGTACCGGTATGTTAGCTACGCTATCCTTACGAACCGCAGCATATCATTACAGCAGTATGTACCGGTATGTTAGCTACGCTATCCTTACGAACCACAGCATATCATTACAGCAGTATGTATCGGTATGTTAGCTACGCTATCCTTACGAACCGCAGCATATCATTACAGCAGTATGTATCGGTATGTTAGCTACGCTATCCTTACGAACCGCAGCATATCATTACAGCAGTATGTATCGGTATGTTAGCTACGCTATCCTTACGAACCACAGCATATCATTACAGCAGTATGTATCGGTATGTTAGCTACGCTATCCTTACGAACCGCAGCATATCATTACAGCAGTATGTATCGGTATGTTAGCTAGCTAGCTAACGTTAGTTGGCTACTAATACACCAAACGTGCCAGTATATTAACTATCTGCTATCTAACTAACTACCCAACGTTTATTGACTTCATTATTCCCCTCATTCTTAGCTAAGTGTTATAGTTGTTGTTCGTTCTCAATGGACATTAGGGTGCGTTCGTAAATTCCCTCTGGCTATCTACTCCAATTTCATCTGGTCTGAGGGTAACTGTGCCAGAGCGCAGAATAACTGATGCATTTACAAACGCTCAACACCCGTTGAATATGAATATGGCCGGTATCAGTAAACGTCGTCAAAGAAATGGTAATTAAATTGGTGCCAGCAGCACAGTTAGTTACCAACACTCTGGATAACATGACCACAGCCTAACAAGCTCTGCTAGGGCAGTAAAATGGTCAGAGTGAGGTGTTCTCTCATTTGTTTCTGGAAGTAGCTAGCAAACGTTAGCCAGTTAGCTTGGGTGCTTGACTGCCGTTGAACGCTCGGATCAACCCTACTCCTCGGCCAGAGCGTCCAGTGTGCGCTCTGAACTCTCCGAGAGCAAAATGAATTTATGAATTGACAATCTGACAGCGCTCTGGCCATTTACCAACGGCCAGAGCGCACTCTGCACTCCAGATTTAATTTACGAACACAGCCGAAATCGTAAAATGTTTAGCTAGTCATTTGTTATTCTAACAAGGTAGCAAGAAGTTGCATAGCAACAGCATCAACTTTCGGTAGACAGGTGAAGCTCTGTCTAGTACGCTCAACTGAAACGATACCGTTCGTTTACAGTATACTAAAATTAATATATAGTATACACTACCAATCAAAAGTTTGGGGTCACTTAGAAATGTCCTTGTTTTTGAAAGAGAAGCAATTCTGTTGTCATTTACAACATTAACAATGTCTACACTGTATTTCTGATCAATTTGATGTTATTTTAATGGCCAAAAATGTGCTTTTCCTTCAAAAACAAGGACATTTCTAAGTGACCCCAAACTTTTGAACGGTAGTGTACATTATTTTCGTATGGGTATTCGAACACAGCACAACGCCTCTCCCCATGTGACCTACGTGTTGTGTGTATGTACTGACATGTATGTATGTGGACCTGATAGATGCACACACATACAAACACACTACATGTTAATGTTTTTAAATGTATGTACATTTTAAAGTATTTTGTCTGTATAAGTGTTTTTCACTACGTGTCGGACCCCAGTAAGACTAGCTGTCACCATTGGCGTCGGCTAATAAACTCTAATAAACTCACCCTAAGAGCTTTACTAGTCCTAACTGTTGCAAATTAACCAGACTGACTTCTGAAGTAGGACACACAGTTATGTTGGGCTTGGTGTTGGCTTTCCTAGTGGCAGGATAGAGAACTATGAGATGACCAGTGGCTGTGTGCCAAGTTCAGCCAATCCAGTCGCAGCTATTCTGGAGTCCAGATTTAGCACTACAATCACTGCATTGAGAATGTTGACCATGCAGGGGGGGGAGGGGGAGAGAGAGAGAGAGAGAGAGAGAGAGAGAGAGAGAGAGAGAGAGAGAGAGAGAGAGAGAGAGAGAGAGAGAGAGAGAGAGAGAGAGTGAGTGAGAGTGAGAGTGTGGAGAGAGAGAGAGAGAGAGAGAGAGAGAGAGAGAGAGAGAGAGAAGAGAGAGAGAGAGAGAGAGAGAGAGAGAGAGAGAGAGAGAGAGAGAGAGAGAGAGAGAGAGAGAGAGAGAGAGAGAGAGTGAGTGAGAGAGAGAGAGAGAGAGAGAGTGAGAGAGAGAGAGAGAGAGAGTGAGAGTGAGAGAGTGTGAGAGTGTGAGAGTGTGAGAGAGTGAGAGAGTGAGAGAGAGAGAGAGAGAGAGAGAAATACCTTCTACTGATCATACACATAAACACACAACGAACCATAACGACACACCTGTCCATCACATCACACAGGGACTGTTCTGACAGAACCCAGGTGAAGTACTGCTGGGACTGTTCTGACAGAACCCAGGTGAAGTACTGCTGGGACTGTTCTGACAGAACCCAGTAAAACCAGTGGCTCTAATTCTCTCTGAGGGTGTTAACTGGGAGGTCTCAGGTTCCTCCACACACAGATGTAACTACAAACACACATGGAAAACCTGAACTGGCATGTAAAATCTGAACAGGCATGTAAAATACATGGAAAACCTGAACAGGCATGGAAAACACATGGAAAATCTGAACACATGGAAAACCTGAACAGGCAGGTAAAACACATGGAAAACCTGAACTGGCATGTAAAATACATGGAAAACCTGAACAGGCATGGAAAACACATGGAAAACCTGAACAGGCATGGAAAACACATGGAAAATCTGAACACATGGAAAACCTGAACAGGCAGGTAAAACACATGGAAAACCTGAACAGGCATGTAAAACACATGAAAAACCTGAACAGGCATGGAAAACACATGGAAAATCTGAACACATGGAAAACCTGAACAGGCAGGTAAAACACATGGAAAACCTGAACTGGCATGTAAAATACATGGAAAACCTGAACAGGCATGGAAAACACATGGAAAACCTGAACAGGCATGTAAAACACATGGAAAACCTGAACAGGCATGGAAAACACATGGAAAATCTGAACACATGGAAAACCTGAACAGGCAGGTAAAACACATGAAAAACCTGAACAGGCATGGAAAACACATGGAAAATCTGAACACATGGAAAACCTGAACAGGCAGGTAAAACACATGGAAAACCTGAACTGGCATGTAAAATACATGGAAAACCTGAACAGGCATGGAAAACACATGGAAAACCTGAACAGGCATGGAAAACACATGGAAAATCTGAACACATGGAAAACCTGAACAGGCAGGTAAAACACATGGAAAACCTGAACAGGCATGTAAAACACATGAAAAACATGAACAGGCATGTAAAACACATGAAAAACCTGAACAGGCATGTAAAACACATGGAAAACCTGAACAGGCATGGAAAACACATGAAAACCTGAACAGGCATGGAAAACACATGAAAACCTTTTTCCATGCCTGTTCAGGTTAATGTACTGTAGGTTCCTTGGGGAACATGTTTCCTGTCCAGTGTGTCCCACTGCTTAAACACGTATTTAAACATGTACTTACCGATACACGCGTGTACTCGAACAGTCAGCTGGGTCCGCAAGACAACACTATGCTTATTCCCTCTGGTCCTGGAGAGAGAGAGAAGAGAGATAGAGAGGAAGAGATAAGAGAAGAGAAGAGAAGAGAAGAGAAGAGAGAGAGAGAGAAGATAAAACAGTGTCTTGCAGCAGTAGACCAGGAGAAAACCCCTCATACTGATACAGATCTCAACCCAGGAAAGAGACAGCACACTGACCAATTTCTCCATCAATCTATACAGACTGAGTGCATCCATCTTTCCCTCAACAACCAATGCTACCTTCAGCTATTGAAGGGGAGGTCTGACTGAGTATGCATTCCCTGCATACTAACCAATCCTATGACACTGGATCCCCTGCATACTAACCAATCCTATGACACTGGATCCCCTGCATACTAACCAATCCTATGACACTGGATCCCCTGTATACTAACCAATCCTATGACACTGGATCCCCTGCATACTAACCAACCCTATGACACTGGATCCCCTGCATACTAACCAATCCTATGACAATGGATTCCCTGCATACTAACCAATCCTATGACACTGGATCCCCTGCATACTAACCAACCCTATGACACTGGATCCCCTGCATACTAACCAATCCTATGACAATGGATTCCCTGCATACTAACCAATCCTATGACACTGGATCCCCTGCATACTAACCAATCCTATGACACTGGATTCCCTGCATACTAACCAATCCTATGACACTGGATCCCCTGCATACTAACCAATCATATGACACTGGATCCCCTGCATACTAACCAATCCTATGACACTGGATCCCCTGCATACTAACCAATCATATGACACTGGATCCCCTGCATACTAACCAATCCTATGACACTGGATCCCCTGCATACTAACCAATCCTATGACACTGGATCCCCTGCATACTAACCAATCATATGACATTGGATTCCCTGCATACTAATCAATCCTATGACACTGGATCCCCTGGATAACACTATAGAGAACACACACCATGGACAACACTATGGAAAACACTATGGACAACACACACCATGGACAACACTATGGACAACACACACCATGGACAACACTATGGACAACACACACTATAGATAACACTATCGACAACACTATGTACAACATTATGGTCAACCCTATGGATAACACTATGGACAACACTATGGACAACACTATGGAGAGCACTATGGACAACACTATGGACAACACTATGGACAACACTATGGATAACACTATGGATAACACTATGGATAACACTATGGACAAAACTATGGATAACACTATGGACAACACTATGGACAACACTATGGACAACACACACTATGGACAACACTATGGACAACACACACTATGGACAACACTATAGATAATACTATGGAAAACACTATGGATAACACTTTGGACAACACTATGTGCAACACTATGGACAACACTAAGGACAACATACACTATGGACAACACTATGGATAAAAGTTTGGATAACACTATGGATAACACTAAGGACAACATACACTATGGACAACACTATGGATAACACTATGGACAACACAAACTATAGATAACACTATGGACAACACTATACACAACACTATGGATAACACTATGCTGTTCACAGGTAGTCCCACTTACTGCAGGTTGAAAATAGTAAATCTTAGAAGTGGTTACCAGGGTCAGGATTGCTACTGTACAACATGTACAAATTATAGACTACTAACTTTAGCAGATAACTGGTAGGATATAATCACACCACTCACCACCCACAGGAGATAATCGCACCACTCACCACCCACAGGAGATAATCGCACCACTCACCACCCACAGGAGATAATCGCACCACTCACCACCCACAGGAGATAATCGCACCACTCACCACCCACAGGAGATAATCGCACCACTCACCACCCACAGGAGATAATCACACCACTCACCACCCAAGGAGATAATCACACCACTCACCACCCACAGGAGATAATCACACCACTCACCACCCACAGGAGATAATCACACCACTCACCACCCATAGGAGATAATCACACCACTCACCACCCACAGGAGATAATCACACCACTCACCACCCACAGGAGATAATCACACCACTCACCACCCACAGGAGATAATCACACCACTCACCACCCACAGGAGATAATCACACCACTCACCACCCACAGGAGATAATCACACCACTCACCACCCAAGGAGATAATCACACCACTCACCACCCACAGGAGATAATCACACCACTCACCACCCACAGGAGATAATCACACCACTCACCACCCATAGGAGATAATCACACCACTCACCACCCACAGGAGATAATCACACCACTCACCACCCACAGGAGATAATCACACCACTCACCACCCACAGGAGATAATCACACCACTCACCACCCACAGGATATAATCACACCACTCACCACCCACAGGAGATAATCACACCACTCACCACCCACAGGAGGAGTCACACCACTCACTACCCACAGGAGGAGTCACACCACTCACTACCCACAGGAGGAGACACACACCCCTCACCACCCACAGGAGGAGTCACACCACTCACCACCCACAGGAGGAGTCACACCACTCACCACCCACAGGAGGAGTCACACCACTCACCACCCACAGGAGGAGTCATACCACTCACCACCCACAGGAGGAGTCACACACCACTCACTACCCACAGGAGGAGACACACACCCCTCACCACCCACAGGAGGAGTCACACCACTCACCACCCACAGGAGGAGTCACACCACTCACCACCCACAGGAGGAGTCACACCACTCACCACCCACAGGAGGAGTCACACCACTCACCACCCACAGGAGGAGCCACACCACTCACCACCCACAGGAGGAGTCACACCACTCACCACCCACAGGAGGAGTCACACCACTCACCACCCACAGGAGGAGAGGAGACAAGAAAAGATGAATGTTTAACTCCTCAGACTCAACCAACTGCAGTCCATCTCTGACACCTCTTCATGGTCGGGGAGAGTAGTGAGTGTCAGGGGGTTGACACACACTCTTAACGCTAACCGGTTTCTCAAGATCCCTGCTGCTTTAAAACACACACCTGACTCCATTCACTGTCCATCACCTTACTCAAACGTAGTCCTCAAGCTCCCTCCACACACACCCTGGAGTCCTCAGCGAGTCATTGTCTTATTGGCCATTACCATCTCAGCTCTATCAATCAACCGATTGTCATGACAACATGGTCCTTGTGTCCTGAAGTTGTTAATGCTCACGTTGCCAAGACACCTCTATGTCATTTCTACATTCAGGGCAAGAAAACAGAGATATTTTCCATCATTAAAATGAATCTCTGCAGAAAGGTGAAATATCTTCATAGAGAAAAGGAAGTACTGGGAAAAGAGAGAGAAAGGAACAGCGTTCCTCTCTACCATGGAAGAAGGGAGGACAGGTCCGTTTCCAAATAGTTCATACTTTCCGTGAACTCATCCTTCCCAGAAAATGTTAAATCCAGCAAGCTGTGATTCCTCCAACTTTTCAAGAAGCAAAAAAAATCATAAAACTATAGAAAGAGAGAGAGAGAACCCATCTCTCCGTCTCTGTTGTGGACAGACATCTTTGTCATCTGACCTTGTTTTTATCATCATGAGAGGATCAGGGTGATTTCTTTACCCATTGTTCACACAATGAATGACTTTTGGCTGATCCATACATACACACAGACACTGTCACACACCCACTAAAAAGACCAAGTTAGTAACACAGACGGACAGGGAGAGAGAGAAAGCGTGACAGAGAGTGAGAAAAAGAGAGAGAGAGAGAGAGAGAGTGAGATCACAGGTAACTTCCACAAGCCTGTAAATGATCTAAGATACGAGGCAAGAAGAGCCTTGTTCGCCATCAAAGGGAACATACAACTTTACATCCCATCAGTTCTAGAACCCATTGCTCTCTACAGTTGTGAGGTCTGGGTTCCATTTACGAACCAAGAACACATTGCTCTCTACAGTTGTGAGGTCTGGGTTCCATTTACGAACCTAGAACCCATTGCTCTCTACAGTTGTGAGGTCTGGGTTCCATTTACGAACCAAGAACACATTGCTCTCTACAGTTGTGAGGTCTGGGTTCCATTTACGAACCTAGAACCCATTGCTCTCTACAGTTGTGAGGTCTGGGTTCCATTTACGAACCAAGAACACATTGCTCTCTACAGTTGTGAGGTCTGGGTTCCATTTACCAACCTAGAACCCTTTGCTCTCTACGGTTGTGAGGTCTGGGTTCCATTTACCAACCTAGAACCCTTTGCTCCCTACAGTTGTGAGGTCTGGGTTCCATTTACGAACCTAGAACCCATTGCTCCCTACAGTTGTGAGGTCTGGGTTCCATTTACCAACCTAGAATTCACTAAATGGGACAAACACCCAGTTGAGACTCTGCATGCAGAGCAGAATTAGGACTATACCCGCTAGTTATCAAAATGTAGAAAATAACTTACATTCGACAACCACATAAAAGGAAGCTATGCCAACACATTCCACCACAAAGCCATCACCTACAGAGAGATGAACCTGGAGAAGAGTCCCCTAATCAAGCTGGTCCTGGGGCTTTGTTCACAAACACAAACAGACCCCACAGAGCCCCAGGACAGCAACAAAATTAGACCCAACCAAATCATGAGAAAACATAAAGAACACTATTTGACACATTGGAAGGAATCAACCAAAAAACTGAGCAAATCGGATAGTTATCTGGCCCTAAACAGAGAGTACACAGTGGCAGAATAATCTACTATGTACAGTGAGCATAGCCTCGCTATTGAGAGAGGCCACCATAGGCAGACCTGGCTCTCAAGAGAAGACTCTAGGGAGAGTCTTGGTGGTTCAAAACTTCTTCCATTTAAGAATGATGGAGGTTCTTGGGGATCTTCAATGCTGAAGACATTTTTTGGTACCCTTCCCCAGATCTGTGCCTCGACACAATCCTGTCTCAGAGCTCAGAGGTTTTTGCTCTGACATGCACTGTCAACCGTGGGACCTTATATAGACAGCCTTTCCAAATCATGTCCAATCAATTGAATTTACCACAGGAGGACTCCAATCAAGTTGTAGAAGCATCTCAAGGATGATCAATGGAAACAGGAAGCACCTGAGCTCAATTTCAAGTCTCATAGCAAAGGGTCTGAATACTTTTGGAATATTACTCATTCAAGTGTTTTTCTTTATTTGCACTATTTTTTACATTGTAGAATAAAAGTGAAGGCATCAATAACATGGAATCATGTAGCAACCAAAAACTTGTTAAACAAATCAAAATATATTTTATATTTGAGATTCTTCAAAGTAGCCCCCCTTTGCCTTGATGACAGCTTTGCACACTCATGACAACCTCTCAACCAGCTTCATGAGGACCGCCACAGGAATGGAAAACCCAGAAATACCTCTGCTGCAGAGGATAAGTTCATTAGAGTTACCAGCCTCAGATTGCAGCCCAAATAAATGCTTCACATCAACTGTTCAGAGGAGACTGTGTGAATCAGGCCTTCATGGTGGAATTGCTGCAAAGAAACCTATACTAAAGGACACCAATAATAAGAAGAGACTTGCTTGGGCCAAGAAACACGAGCAATGGACATTAGACCGGTGGAAATGTGTCCTTTGGTCTGGAGTCCAAATTTGAGATTTTTGGTTCCAACCTCAACCAAATTTAGATGTTTTGTAATGATTCGGACCGCAGTGAAGGAAAAGCAGCCAACAAGTGCTCAGCATATGTGGGAACTCCTTCAAGACTGATGGAAAAGCATTCCAGGTGAAGCTGGTTGAGAGAATGCCAAGAGTGTACATACATAAATACATACAGGGGCATATGTATTTATTTTTTATACATTTGCAAAAATGTCTAAAAACCTATTTTTGCTTTGTCATTATGGGGTATTGTGTGTAGATTGCTGAGAAATTGTTTTTATTTAATCAATTTTAGAATAAGGCTGTAATGTAACAGTAAAAGTCAAGGGGTCTGAATACTTTCTGAAGGCTCTGTAAGTATTGAAATATAGGCAGTAAGTAAGTTACGGTATTAAGACTAAACAGGATGTGATCTTAGGCCTACAGCTCGATGGTGGTTATACAAGGCTGCTGTACCAAGACTACTGATGAACATGACATTACTAATTATTATAATAATGATAATAATAATAATAGTAATTAGAAGGAGATCAAGGAAAAAGGAGTATTATTATTATTATTATAAATATATTTTTTCTGGCAATTATGAAGAGTAAATAACACTAAATAAATGATATATAATAGCAGAGAGGCTGGTCTAACGAAAATAAAGTGTAAAGCCTTCATTACAGCATGTTTATCCGACACCACGTTGTGGTTTGAGGCTTGGTGATCAGTAGACTATTAAACAGGCAACAGATCTGCCTTATTTCTGTAGATATATATATATATGGATGATTTATAAAGCCAGGCACATTAACAGTTAGGCTATTTATTATAGACTTAATTAAATTGGGGTTTCCTCTCTCCTCAATAAGGCAAGGGCTGTTTTCTCGTCTCCTAACTCCACTGCTGCCTCCACCACATTGTTCTCAACACCAATATGCTGGGTAACTCTGCTACTATGCACACATGTTATGAAATAATATAATTTGTAATTTGTATAATGTTCTTAGATAATATAACAATGTACAATTGTTATAGCAAATTATTTAGACTAATGGACTGTAGCACCGCCACAGCCTCCACAATGGATCAGTCCACTAAGACAGGAGTCTTGTAGACTATGGATCAGTCCACTAAGACATGGATGGAGGAAGACAACGTGAGGTAGTGTTACCCTGCTGTGTCATACTGGAAGACAGACAGACAGACAGACAGACAGACAGACAGACAGACAGACAGACAGACAGACAGACAGACAGACAGACAGACAGACAGACAGTGTTACCCTGCTGTGTCATACTGGAAGACAGACAGACAGACAGACAGACAGACAGACAGACAGACAGACAGACAGACAGACAGACAGACAGACAGACAGACAGACAGACAGACAGTGAGAAAGTGTTACCCTGCTGTGTCATACTAGAAGACAGACAGACAGACAGACAGACAGACAGACAGACAGACAGACAGACAGACAGACAGACAGACAGACAGACAGACAGACAGACAGACAGTGAGAAAGTGTTACCCTGCTGTGTCATACTAGAAGACAGACAGACAGACAGACAGACAGACAGACAGACAGACAGACAGACAGACAGACAGACAGACAGACAGACAGACAGACAGATAGATAGACAGACAGACAGAGAGGTAGTGTTACCCTGCTGTGTGCTCCTGGAAGCCCTCCAGCTCGTCCCTCTGTTCAGACAGAGAAGACTCCAGGTCCAGGTAGGTTCCATTATGGGACAGCTGCAATGCACAGTCATCAAGCTACACAGAGACCGAGAGGGAGAGAGAGAGAGATATCTTTTTTATTTTTTATTCTTCTTTAATAAGATATCTTCATCACATTAATAAATCCCCACCCAAACCCACATGGTATACTGCTACAACTTTTACACATGCATCTTGCACCATATACAAACACATACCTTAACACCAAATTACACTCTGACCTCAAAGCCCTCCTGTCCAACCACACAGACAGCTCCCCCAAGTCCCCAAACCTCCTCAAACAATTCAACACTCTTAATCAGTTTGTCAAACTCAAACTCAACCCTAAGCGTGCAGAGACCATCCCTCTAATTAGTAAAACAGGGTCTGTAGCCTCCAACCCTCTGACCCATTTCCTCCTTGTCAACCAAACAGAAAACTTAGCTTGGGCAAACAAAAAATTTAAGAAGACACATTTACCCTTCTCCTCCCTCAAATACCTAGGCCCCATCACAAACATTTCTAAACAAAAAAACACCCCCAACCTCACACACACAGATTCTAACAATGACATCAACGGCATCAACCTGGCACATACAGAGAATACATGTTGGAGAGTCTCAGCCATCATTCAACCAGAGCCAACCAGCTATTAGTGGCCAGGGCTCCATGTAAAAAAAGCTGGGAGTTTATACAGCACCCTCCCCCTATACCCAGCCATACCATCAGAGACCAGAATCCCCTGCCACTGGTGACCCCTAACACCCTCCCCCTATACCCAGCCATACCATCAGAGACCAGAACCCCCTGCCACTGGTGACCCCTAACACCCTCCCCCTATCCCCAGCCATACCATCAGAGACCAGAACCCCCTGCCACTGGTGACCCCTAACACCCTCCAGCTATACCCAGCCATACCATCAGAGACCAGAACCCCCTGCCACTGGTGACCCCTAACACCCTCCCCCTATCCCCAGCCATACCATCAGAGACCAGAACCCCCTGCCACTGGTGACCCCTAACACCCTCCCCCTATCCCCAGCCATACCATCAGAGACCAGAACCCCCTGCCACTGGTGACCCCTAACACCCTCCCCCTATCCCCAGCCATACCATCAGAGACCAGAACCCCCTGCCACTGGTGACCCCTAACACCCTCCAGCTATACCCAGCCATACCATCAGAGACCAGAACCCCCTGCCACTGGTGACCCCTAACACCCTCCAGCTATACCCAGCCATACCATCAGAGACCAGAACCCCCTGGCACTGGTGACCCCTAACACCCTCCAGCTCCCTAATGTGCCTGACCTTCACACAGAGGGAGTATAAAGCCTTGCTCCCAACCTCTGCAAAGTTACCCAGTTCTGGGGAACTAAAAGACAACATGTCCTCCAGCCCCCCCTGCCAGTCCCCAGTGGTGGTGGGCCCTCCCCTCGTGCCCACCCGAAGATTTCCTTCACCGGTTCTGGCAGCGCATCCTGGACCTCGCCCATGAACCTCTCCAGCAACCGGTGTGACGTAATTCCAGACTGCAGCACCAGCTCTTAAGGGTTCTTCCACCCTTCACCTCCAGGCTGCCGTAAATCCACCAGTGTCCTGATGCCAGTTGCCATCAACCGTCCATGCAGGGTTGCAGAATGGACAAAAACTAAGGGATCAGCGGGTTTTGGAAAATGGGTTCATCCCACACCTAAGGTCCAGGTGTCACTCCCTCCTCAGGCGCGATCTTCAGCAACCTCCAGGCCTTCAAAACTGCAGCATAGAAGTCAGAGACCCCGGCCAGCTTTAGCTTCTGCAGCCTCATGAGGAAGAGCTGCAGATCCATCCCCAGACCACCAGCCCTCCTCAGCAGTGCGCATGCCGGTCCCCTCCAACCGACACCTGTGTGGTATAATAGTCTCTGTGCTGCTGTGAGACAAAAAGCCGCTACCCTGCTCTCAAGGTCCACCAGGCCCTGACCGCCCTCCCGGACCGGTAAAAACAACACCGCCGCCTTCAGCCAATGATGACCAGACCAGAAGAAGTCCACTAGCCTACACTGTGAGTCAGCCAGCAGCCCGGCGGGGGGGCGGAGGGGGGGTTAAGGACAGCAACGTTGTGCCATAGGGAGGATGACACCAGGTTGGTGATGATCAGCACCCTTCCTCTGTACGACACCTGGGAGGAGCCATCTCCACTTCGTCAGCCTAGACACCACCGCTTGAGCCTCCCACTCCCAGTTCTTCAAGACTTAACCCTCCGACCCCAGATAGACCCCTAGAATCCTGAGCCCCTCACTGCCCCATTCCAATCCTCCAGGAAGCCTAGGAGGCACCTTGTCCCCCCCATGCCCCACATAGTAATGCCTCACTCTTGCCCCAGTTTACCCTGGCAGATGACGCCCCCTCATGCCGTTCCAATCCTCCCCTAAAACTAGCACCTCAGCCTGAACTATCAGCGCCAGCTCTTTACGTAAGCACCCAAAAAAGACGCCCTGCTCCCGGCCTGTACTAGGTGCATACACATTTATAAAATAAACAGCACATTGTCAATCTCAGCCTTAACAACCAACAACCCACTACCACACACCTCCTTTGAAGACGCAATGGTAATGCCCTGACCAAGGGAGAAAAACACTGCTACCCCTGCACTAGTCTTCGTACCATGGCTCAGCACCTGTGCCCCCTTCCACCAGAGCCCCCAATCCACCTCATTGACAACATCAGAATGGGTCTCCTGCAAAAACAGCACATCTACAGTGGGGAGAACAAGTATTTGATACACTGCCGATTTTGCAGGTTTTCCCACTTACAAAGCATGTAGAAGTCTGTCATTTTTATCATAGGTACACTTCAACTGTGAGTGACGGAATCTAAAACAAAAATCCAGAAAATCACATTGTATGATTTTTAAGTAATTAATTTGCATTTTATTGCATGACATAAGTATTTGATACATCAGAAAAGCAGAACTTAATATTTGGTACAGAAACCTTTGTTTGCAATTACAGAGATCATACGTTTCCTGTAGTTCTTGACCAGGTTTGCACACACTGCAGCAGGGATTTTGGCCCATTCCTCCATACAGACCTTCTCCAGATCCTTCAGGTTTCGGGGCTGTCGCTGGGCAATACGGACTTTCAGCTCCCTCCAAAGATGTTCTATTGGGTTCAGGTCTGGAGACTGGCTAGGCCACTCCAGGACCTTGAGATGCTTCTTACGGAGCCACTCCTTAGTTGCCCTGGCTGTGTGTTTCGGCAGGCACCCTATTTCCTATGTAGTGCACTATTTTTGACCAGGGCCCATAGGGCACTATTTGGGATACAGCCCCTCTGCATGTTGCCTTCCCTTCCACTCTCCACATCCTCCACAGTAATACTGTAGCCTTATAAATACTGTACAACTGTAGGCTACATGAAACGTGATACCATAACAGCACACCTTAGCCAAATACATTTAACCTCAGTTTTTCACAATTCCTGACATCCTAGTAAAAATTCCTTGTCTTAGGTCAGTTAGGATCACCGATTTATTTTAAGAATGTGAAATAGTAGTAGAGAGAATAACTGGTGTCAACTTCTTCCATTTTCTAATAATTGCGCCAACAGTTGTTGCCTTCTCACCAAGCTGCTTGCCTATTGTCCTGTAGCCCATCCCAGCCTTGTGCAGGTCTACAGTTTTATCCCTGATGTCCTTACACAGCTCTCTGGTCTTGGCCATTGTGGAGAGGTTGGAGTCTGTTTGATTGAGTGTGTGGACAGGTGTCTTTTATACAGGTAACGAGTTCAAACAGGTGCAGTTAATACAGGTAATGAGTGGAGAACAGGAGGGCTTCTTAAAGAAAAACTAACAGGTCTGTGAGAGCCGGAATTCTTACTGGTTGGTTTGTTTTAGATTCCGTCTCTCACAGTTGAAGTGTACCTATGATAAAAATTACAGACTTCTACATGCTTTGTAAGTAGGAAAACCTGCAAAATCAGCAATGTATCAAATACTTGTTCTCCCCACTGTATATCCTCTACAATACGCTAAAAACATAACAATTTGTTACAGTTTTACAATGTTAGTATTTGGTTTATTAAACAAAACTATAACAAATTTAAATGTACTCAAAAAGTAACTGTACTCAAGTAGTTTTTTGATTGAGTCCTCATTTACTCTTACTTGAGTAGTTTTCTTAGCTGGTAACTTGACTCCTACTTGAGTAACATTGTACCGTACTGTTCAGTACTCTACCCACCCCTGTCTATTTCAGTCAGAAGCACCTGACACGCCATGGCTCACAGGGAGAAACCATGTCTATTTACTGCAGGCCCATAGGGCTCTGGTGACAGCACCATACAGTGACAGCACCATACAGTGACAGCACCATACAGTGACAGCACCATACAGAGACAGCACCATACAGTGACAGCACCATACAGAGACAGCACCATAGAGTGACAGCACCATACAGAGACAGCACCATACAGAGACAGCACCATACAGTGACAGCACCATACAGAGACAGCACCATACATAGACAGCACCATACAGTGACAGCACCATACAGTGACAGCACCATACAGTGACAGCACCATACAGTGACAGCACCATACAGAGACAGCACCATACAGAGACAGCACCATACAGAGACAGCACCATACAGTGACAGCACAATACATAGACAGCACCATACAGTGACAGCACCATACAGAGACAGCACCATACAGTGACAGCACCATACAGTGACAGCACCATACAGATACAGCACCATACATAGACAGCACCATACAGAGACAGCACCATACATAGACAGCACCATACATAGACAGCACCATACAGAGACAGCACCAAACAGAGACAGCACCATACAGAGACAGCACCATACACAGACAGCACCAGTAATCGTACAGTAATGAGAAAGGGCAGAGGTCATAATAGGTGTGAGCTGTTTTAGACTACCAAACCAAATGTGTATTGTTTTGAATCACTAACCAACTTGGTTTTACTACTTGACATATAGCCAACCAGGTCAGGACAGAGGAATGGCATTCATATAGTAGTTCCCTTTCAGTTCCTGACCTAACGTGTCCTCGATCCCCACTTTCCTCTACTGTTCTACCATGCTGTCCAGTTCAGTCTAGCTGCATGACCACGTCCACAAGACCCACCGGGCAGCAGGGTCACTCTCCCTTACACAGACGCAGGGACGGAAAGGCTCACAGACTATACATAGGTCATCTATATTTAAACCTGCTGTAACCCAGCCTGCTATCCGTAGCTAGGGGGAGGGTGTGACCCAGCCTGCTAGCCGTAGCTAGAGGGAGGGTGTGACCCAGCCTGCTAGCCGTAGCTAGAGGGAGGGTGTGACCCAGCCTGCTAGCCGTAGCTAGAGGGAGGGTGTGACCCAGCCTGCTAGCCGTAGCTAGAGGGAGGGTGTGACCCAGCCTGCTAGCCGTAGCTAGAGGGAGGGTGTGACCCAGCCTGCTAGCC
>CM042395.1:30283566-30286066 GCA_023634145.1 Thymallus thymallus | reverse complement strand
TTTTGGCAAGTCAGTTAGGACATCTACTTTGTGCATGACACAAGTAATTCTTCCAACAATTGTTTACAGACAGATTATTTCATTTATAATTCACTATATCACAATTCCATACATACACTAAGTTGACAGTGCCTTTAAACAGCTTGGAAAATTCCAGAAAATGATGTAATGGATTTAGAAGCTTCTGATAGGCTAATTGACATTGTTTGAGTCCATTGGAGGTGTACCTGTGGATGTATTTCAAGGCCTACTTTCAAACTCTGTGCCTCTTTGCTCGACATCATGGGACATTTAAAATAAATCAGCCAAGACCTCAGAAAAAATATTGTAGACCTCCACAAGTCTGGTTCATCCTTGGGAGCAATTTCCAAACACCTCAGTCAGGAAGTTAAAGCTTGGTCGCAAATGGGTCTTCCAAATGGACAATGACCCCAAG
Organism: Thymallus thymallus; assembly: GCA_023634145.1. Taxonomy (NCBI): domain Eukaryota; kingdom Metazoa; phylum Chordata; class Actinopteri; order Salmoniformes; family Salmonidae; genus Thymallus; species Thymallus thymallus. Next base: position 30,285,630 of record CM042395.1, on the reverse strand, counting down.
CATACTTCCAAAATTGTGGCAAAATGGCTTAAGGACAACAAAGTCAAGGTATTGGAGTGGCCATAACAAAGCCCTGACCTCAATCCTATAGAACATTTGTGGGCAGAACTGAAGAACTGAAAACTTCTGACCCACTGGGAATGTGATGAAATAAATAAAAGCTGAAATAAATAATTCTCTCTACTATTATTCTGACATTTCACATTCTTAAAATAAAGTGGTGATCCTAACTGACCTAAAACAGGGAATTTTTACTAGGATTAAATGTCAGGAATTGTGAAAAACTGAGTTTAAATGTATTCGGCTAAGGTGTATGTAAACGTCCGACTACAACTGTATATCCAGTTTATAACCTGATGTGATGGTCCCTAACCAGACAGTTTATAACCTGATGTGATGGTCCCTAACCAGACAGTTTATAACCTGATGTGATGGTCCCTAACCAGACAGTTTATAACGTGATGTGATGGTCCCTAACCAGACAGTTTATAACGTGATGTGATGGTCCCTAACCAGACAGTTTATAACGTGATGTGATGGTCCCTAACCAGACAGTTTATAACCTGATGTGATGGTCCCTAACCAGACAGTTTATAACCTGATGTGATGGTCCCTAACCAGACAGTTTATAACCTGATGTGATGGTCCCTAACCAGACAGTTTATAACGTGATGTGATGGTCCCTAACCAGACAGTTTATAACGTGATGTGATGGTCCCTAACCAGACAGTTTATAACCTGATGTGATGGTCCCTAACCAGACAGTTTATAACCTGATGTTATGGTCCCTAACCAGACAGTTTATAACCTGATGTGATGGTCCCTAACCAGACAGTTTATAACCTGATGTGATGGTCCCTAACCAGACAGTTTATAACGTGATGTGATGGTCCCTAACCAGACAGTTTATAACGTGATGTGATGGTCCCTAACCAGACAGTTTACAACCTGATGTGATGGTCCCTAACCAGACAGTTTATAACGTGATGTGATGGTCCCTAAACAGACAGTTTATAACGTGATGTGATGGTCCCTAACCAGACAGTTTATAACCTGATGTGATGGTCCCTAACCAGACAGTTTATAACCTGATGTGATGGTCCCTAACCAGACAGTTTATAACGTGATGTGATGGTCCCTAACCAGACAGTTTATAACGTGATGTGATGGTCCCTAACCAGACAGTTTATAACCTGATGTGATGTTCCCTAACCAGACAGTTTATAACGTGATGTGATGGTCCCTAACCAGACAGTTTATAACGTGATGTGATGGTCCCTAACCAGACAGTTTATAACCTGATGTGATGGTCCCTAACCAGACAGTTTATAACCTGATGTTATGGTCCCTAACCAGACAGTTTATAACCTGATGTGATGGTCCCTAACCAGACAGTTTATAACCTGATGTGATGGTCCCTAACCAGACAGTTTATAACGTGATGTGATGGTCCCTAACCAGACAGTTTATAACCTGATGTGATGGTCCCTAACCAGACAGTTTATAACCTGATGTGATGGTCCCAAACCAGACAGTTTATAACGTGATGTGATGGTCCCTAACCAGACAGTTTATAACGTGATGTGATGGTCCCTAACCAGACAGTTTATAACCTGATGTGATGGTCCCTAACCAGACAGTTTATAACGTGATGTGATGGTCCCTAACCAGACAGTTTATAACCTGATGTGATGGTCCCTAACCAGACAGTTTATAACCTGATGTGATGGTCCCTAACCAGACAGTTTATAACGTGATGTGATGGTCCCTAACCAGACAGTTTATAACGTGATGTGATGGTCCCTAACCAGACAGTTTATAACGTGATGTGATGGTCCCTAACCAGACAGTTTATAACGTGATGTGATGGTCCCTAACCAGACAGTTTATAACGTGATGTGATGGTCCCTAACCAGACAGTTTATAACGTGATGTGATGGTCCCTAACCAGACAGTTTATAACGTGATGTGATGGTCCCTAACCAGACAGTTTATAACCTGATGTGATGGTCCCTAACCAGACAGTTTATAACGTGATGTGATGGTCCCTAACCAGACAGTTTA
>CM042395.1:30183566-30281066 GCA_023634145.1 Thymallus thymallus | reverse complement strand
CCGACACCCCATCAATCTTCCCGTGACTGTCATTGTTATTCGGATATATCGGGCTGGCTGAGTGAAACTAAAGCCTGCGCCCACCTGTCGCTGTGACACACGAATAGAAAACCCACCCGGCGATACACAACTGTCTGCAGCTAAACATGCTTTAGTGGTGATAACAGAGAGAGAGAGAGGGAGAGAGAATGATCCTTGCCTGTTTGCGAAATCAAACTGCGTTCGCGGTAGATCTTAAAAATAGCCCAGCAGGTAAAGTTTGTGACTGACACGACATTGCCAAGTTTATATATGAATAAACAAAAACGACATTGAAATGCATCAATTAAGAATAAAATAGGTGTAGAAAAATGTAAACATTGCAAACCTTATGCGGGGCTCTAAGTAGCCTGTGAACTCCAGCTATCTGATTGATAAGCGGGATATCGTCTCGGAACGTGTAGTGGGGTGGTCGGGTCGGCTCCGGGAAGTTGGTGCTGTTGAATGGATCGGTGTCGTCTAAGAACTGAACCCTGCAGACAAACGTAGCCATGATGTATCCATGCAAGAGGCTCCTCCGATGAGGGTGCAACTAACCCAAGTTAATGATTACACCCGTCGCCTAGCAAGGAACACTGCCCGTCTCTCTGTCTCCTGCTTCTCGTAACAACAAGAACAGCAGGTTGCCAAGTTTGATCAGCCGCTCGCTGGGCTACTATAATCAGACTCCGTGTGGTTGGACCGGCACAAAAAACTGTTTTGGTTCGCGGGTTGGTTAGTGCGTCTAATCGGTTTGTTCTGTTATCCTGCCCTGTGCTCGTGTCACTGTGGAGTCGCTTCTGGTTCTTGTCACAGCAGGTGGGCAATGACACGTGAGGCAGGCAAGGTGCTGGAGAGAAAGAGAGCGTAGGATAGTGAATTGAATTGAGAGAGAGCTTAGTCTGCATGAAACAGCCGGTGTCTCGTCTAGAGGGAGAGTAAATCCACCCCCTGCGACCCCTCTCTCCCTTTGGCATTAGCGCAACAGGGAGGACTGCGTCTGATTTCAAAGCAAATGGTGACCTCTTCTGGCATACTGTTGATTATGCACCAGAACCGAAGAAGTGCACTGCTCTAGTTCAATCTGCTCTGGCCCGCAAATTTATTTACGTTGAAGCTAAGGCCCTTCAAAGGAAGGTGCTTACAATTTTCAAGAAGTGTGAGAAGGTTGTTAACTAAGTACTACCTGGACTCAGGGGTTTCCAGGATGGCGCTGCAGAGATGGATAGTCCCATTTTATGGGCTCCTGACCAATTCTTCTATTTTGTGTGATTCTTTTATGCTGAACTCAACTTTTGTTGTACATAATATTACTGCCTTCATTTCCTATGAGCGAAAACAGGCCCTGATCCCTGATCCCTGACGGCGCAAGACAGGCAAAAGAGCGGGCTCCCTGACGAGAGACTACATCAACAAGTAAATAAACCGCCTCTACCCTCCTTTCTATTGACGAACATACAATCACTAGAGAATAAACTGGACGAGCTCCGTTTGAGACTATCCTATCAACTGGACCTGAAGAACTGTAATATCCTATGTTTCTCTGAGTCATGGATGAACAAGGACATGGATAATAGACATCTAGCTGGTTTTCCTATGAATTGTCGGTTAAGGAAGGAGGTGTGTGTCTCTTTGTTAACAACAGCTGGTGCGAGATCTCTAATGTTAAGGAAGTCTCTAGGTTTTGCTTGCCTGAGTTATAATACCTCATGATAAAGTACAGACCATACTATTTACCAAGAGACTTTTCATCTATATTTTTCATAGCTGTCTAATTGCCACCACAAACGGATTGCACTCAACGAGCTGTATAAGGCCATAAACAAACAAGAAAATGCACATCCAGTGGCCGGTGATTTTAATGCAGGAAATCTAAAACGCTCTTCGGATGTGGCAGGGATTGCAAACTATCACAGATTACAAAGGGAAACCCAGCAGCGTGACACAAGCCTACTAGATGAGATAAATTCTTTATATGCTCGCTTCGAGGCTAGCAACACTGAACCATGCATGAGAGCACCAGCTGTTCCAGACAACTGTGATCACACTCTCCGTAGCCAATATGAATAAGACCTTTAAACAAGTTAACATTAACAAGGCCGCAGGGCCAGACAAATTACCAGGACATGTACTCAGCAAATGCACTGACCAACTGGCAAGTGTCTTCACAGACATTTTCAATCTCTCCCTGATCCAGTCTGTAATACATACAGCGGGTGAAATAAGTATTGAACACGTCAATAGCACCTTTCCAAAGGTGCAATTGACATGAAATGTTCACCGGATGTTGGTAACAACCCAAGTAATCCATACATACAAAGAAACCAAAACAAATAAGTTCAGAAATTAAGTTGTGTGTAATAACGTGAAATGACACAGGGAAAAAGTATTGAACACACTTACTGATATTTAATACTTTGTACAAAAGCCTTTGTTGGTAATGACAGCTTCAAGACGCCTCCTGTATGGAGAAACTAGTCGCATGCATTGCTCTCTGGTGTGATTTTGACCCATTCTTCCACATAAACAGTCTTGAAGGTTCCGTGGGCCTCTTCTATGAATCTTGATCTTCAGTTCTTTCCATAGATTTTCAATGGGATTTAAGTCAGGTTATTGGCTGGGCCATTCTAGCAGATTTATTATCTTTCTTTGAAACCAATTGAGAGTTTCCTTGGCTGTGTGTTTGGGATCATTGTCTTGCTGAAATGTCCACCCTCGTTTCATCTTCATCATCCTGGTAGATGGCAGCAGAAATTTGCCCATTCATCCTTCCTTCAATTATGTGAAGTTTGCCAGTACCATTTGCTGAAAAGCAGCCCCACACCATGATGTTCCCACCTCCAAACTTCACTGTTGGTATGGTGTTTTAGGGTGATGTGCAGTGCCATTTCTCCTCCAAACATGGTGTGTATTATGACATCCAAACAGTTACATTTTGCTCTCATCTGACCACACTATATTCTCCCAGTATTTCACTGGCTTTTCCAAATGTTGTGCAGCAAACTTTAAACAAGCTTCAACATGCTTTTTTTTCAGCAATGGAGTCTTGCGTGGTGAGCGTGCATACATATGGTATCTCTATAGTATCTCTGACTAGTATCCTCCTTTACCTTCCCTATGGTATCTCTATAGTGTCTATAGTATCTCTGACTAGTATCCTCCTTTACCTTCCCTATGGTATCTCTATAGTGTCTATAGTATCTCTGACTAGTATCCTCCTTTACCTTCCCTATGGTATCTCTATAGTGTCTATAGTATCTCTGACTAGTATCCTCCTTTACCTTCCCTATGGTATCTCTATAGCGTCTCTGGTATCTAAGACTAGTATCCTCCTTTCCCCTTCCCTATGGTATCTCTATAGCGTTTCTGGTATCTAAGACTAGTATCCTCTCTATCAAACCAACATAACCCCTCAGCATCTGACAACTCTTTCAGACTGACAAATAACAGGTCAATAAAATTATTTCATAAATAGAGCAAAAGACTCCTGATAAATGCATTGGGAATGTTGTGAAATCCTTCAGGATCTGAAGACAGAGTATGCATATACTACATGTGCACTAATAGTGAGTTGACTGCACATGGGGAATGTAAGAGAGATGGAACAGAGTAGGGTTTGTGAAGCATGTATGCAGGGAGGAGGATAGAGTGATACGTTTACTGATAAAACATAACAGATTCACTAACGGTCCTTTTGTTAACAGAAATATAAAGGAATGGCAATTTGTATAACAAGGGATTCTCCATTCTCTGTTTCCTGATCTTGTAAAGGAATATTCAACTACTATATGCGTGGGTTTCTATCTGCATTAGCAATCACATTTTTCAGTTGTCAATAAGTTGCCTATCCATATCTTTATCATACACATTCAGTGTATTCTCTGAAATGCCAGCTTTGTCTACATTTGGTCTAAACCACTTGTCAGAACCGGGACTTGAACTCGGGTCTCCGGTGTGAAAGTAAGACTCTCAATCCTTGAGCCACAGGAGGATGGTGAAGCCAATAGTAAGACGCACTTAGGAGAACTTGAGATGCAGAAAGTGGTTTAATAAAAATTCAAGCAATAGTCCATAGCTGGAGCAAAAAACAGCAAAAGGTAGTAGTCAAAAAACAAAACTAGCCCTAAAGGGCATTCCAAACATTATTCCAAACAGATACAAAGATTCTTAAAGCAAAAAACTCCAGAGGAAAAAGTCCACAAAAATAAAGTTGAGAAGGGAATAATCCACAGACAAAAGAAAATACAATGTCTCAAGAGTTAGAGAGCACTTACTCAGGCAACTGGCTTCAGGACAACTAAACACCAAGCAAAGAAGCTATGAGACAGAGTCACTTAAATACACACAGCAGACGAGACACATGTGAACCTAATAACACTGATTACCATGAGGACCTCTAGAGGTCAAAACACAACATGACAAGCAAAATACTGACACCACTGATGCAGATATGGACCTGCAGATACCCAGATATGGACCTGCAAATACCCAGATATGGACCTGCAGATACCCAGATATGGACCTGCAGATACCCAGATATGGGCCTGCAAATACCCAGATATGGACCTGCAGATACCCAGATATGGACCTGCAGATACCCAGATATGGACCTGCAAATACCCAGATATGGACCTGCAAATACCCAGATATGGACCTGCAGATACCCAGATATGGACCTGCAGATACCCAGATATGGACCTGCAAATACCCAGATATGGACTTGCAGATACCCAGATATGGACCTGCAAATACCCAGATATGGACCTGCAGATACCCAGATATGGACCTGCAGATACCCAGATATGGACCTGCAGATACCCAGATATGGACCTGCAAATACCCAGATATGGACTTGCAGATACCCAGATATGGACCTGCAGATACCCACTGGGTGAGGGGTAGAAGGTCACCAGTACCACCTATTCCCTCCAAACAGAGTGACCTTGACGGAGGGACTGCGATAGCACCAAAGAAAGAAAGAGAGAGAGAGAGAGAGAGAGAGAGAGCGAGAGAGAGGGCGAGAGAGAGAGCGAAAGAGAGGGCGAGAGAGAGAGCGAAAGAGAGGGCGAGAGAGAGAGCAAAATAGAGGGCGAGAGAGAGAGAGAGAAAGCGAGAAAGAGAAAGCGAGAGAGAATGAAAGCGAAAGCGAGAGAGGAGAGAGAGAGAGAGAGAAGGCGAGAGAGAGAGAGAGAGAAATACATCATACCTGTTTAAAGACTAAAGGGCAGAAAAGGCAGCTTCACACCTTTACTGTCTCTACCAGAGAGAGAGAGAATGGCTAAATCACTGTGGCTAAAGACTAATGTCTCTGGACACGTCTTTTGTTGTGGGAGCAGCCAACAGGGAGTGGACTTCACCTGAGTTCTTTAGGGTAAAGCCTGATCTTCTCCTGGCCTCCTGACCATAGCCGACCAGCCAGTCGCCATGAGATTCCCCAAGCTGCCCAACCCTGGTCTAGGTGACCGGATCCCGTCCCACCAGGAACTGGAGAGGATGGAGAAGGAGGAGGCTGGGGACAGGCCCAAATGGGACAACAAGACCCAGTACATGCTCACCTGTTGTGGGCTTAACTAATCCAAGTTTAAACTTTTTAAAGGCTAATTAATCATTAGAAAACCCTTTTGCAATTATGTTAGCACAGCTGAAAACTGTTGTGCTGATTAAAGAAGCAATAAAACTGGCCTTCTTTAGACTAGTTGAGTATCTGGAGCATCAGCATTTGGGCTGCGGACCTTCGCTGGAGGCTCCAGGCTGCGGACCTTCGCTGGAGGCTCCGGGCCTTCGCTGGAGGCGCTCCGGGCCTTCGCTGGAGGCGCTCCGGGCCTTCGCTGGAGGCGCTCCGGGCCTTCGCTGGAGGCGCTCCGGCCCTTCGCTGGAGGCGCTCCGGGCCTTCGCTGGAGGCGCTCCGGGCCTTCGCTGGAGGCTCCGGGCCTTCGCTGGAGGCTCCGGGCTGCGGGCCTTCGCTGGAGGTTCCGGGTTGCGGACCTTCGCTGGAGGTTCCGGGCTGCGGACCTTCTCTGGGGGCTTCGGGCTACGGACCTTCTCTGGGGGCTCGGGCTGCGGACCTTCGCTGGAGGCTCCGGGCCTTCGCTGGAGGCGCTCCGGGCCTTCGCTGGAGGCGCTCCGGGCCTTCGCTGGAGGCGCTCCGGGCCTTCGCTGGAGGCTCCGGGCCTTCGCTGGAGGCTCCGGGCTGCGGGCCTTCGCTGGAGGTTCCGGGCTGCGGACCTTCGCTGGAGGTTCCGGGCTGCGGACCTTCTCTGGGGGCTTCGGGCTACGGACCTTCTCTGGGGGCTCCGGGCTGCGGACCTTCTCTGGGGGCTCCGGGCTGCGGACCTTCTCTGGAGGTTCCGGGCTGCCGACCTTCGCTGGAGGTTCTGGGCTGCCGACCTTCGCTGGAGGTTCCGGGCTGCCGACCTTCGCTGGAGGTTCCGGGCTTCCGACCTTCGCTGGAGGCTCCGGGCTGCGGACCTTCGCTGGAGGTTCCGGGCTTCGCAGCTGCCTCTAATTGGGGATTCTAGGGACCTAGATCTGTCAGGCTCTGACCCTGGCTATCTAGAGGAGCCAAAGCTCTCCCTATGGCCAGAGCCTGACACTTACAGTGAAGTACAGTATCTCTCTGGGAGAGGATACACTTACAGTGAAGTACAGTATCTCTCTGGGAGAGGATACACTTACAGTGAAATACAGTATCTCTCTGGGAGAGGATACACTTACAGTGAAATACAGTATCTCTCTGGGAGAGGATACACTTACAGTGAAATACAGTATCTCTCTGGGAGAGGATACACTTACAGTGAAATACAGTATCTCTCTGGGAAAGGAGAAAAGGAAAAACACCCCATAAAAACCAAAAGTGTCATGATGAGATTTGGATAATTGGGTTAAATACAGCAAGCACAGAATGAAGAAATAAAATTGCACTAAAATGTGTATCGGTTTGTTTCACTGAACAGATACTGTTGGATGATGGTAAAACATATGTTTTATATCATGAAAGCACTGACTAATGACATGGAAGCATAGAGTTATACGTCATGGAAATATTTCAAATCTCTCTTATCTGTTGCTCCATACGGGATATGTTGTGGTTGACTTGGGTCATATTCATTAGGCAGCAAAGGGAATGAAATGGACTGAAACAGAGGGACTACCTAAACTTGTCCAATAAGAAATGCTTGTTTTTGTGTTCGGTTTTAAGATGTTTGGCTATGTCTCTTTTTAGTGGGGAACTGTTCATTTCCAGACCAACAGATGGCAGCAGAGAGCAAAATATACATTTCTCCACCAGACCCGGATTGGGTGACGCCAGTCCTTGAAACCTGTGGGTGTGCAGGCCTTTGTTACAACCCAGCTCTAACACAACTGATTAAACAAATCTACCGTAATGACCATGATCAGTAGATTATCTGCATCAAGTGTGCTGAGATGGAATAAAAGCCTGCACCCACCCTGTGGTCCTCCAACACAGGATTTAATCAACCCTGTGGTCCTCCAACACAGGAGTTAATCAACCCTGTGGTCCTCCAACACAGGAGTTAATCAACCCTGTGGTCCTCCAACACAGGAGTTAATCAACCCTGTGGTCCTCCAACACAGGAGTTAATCAACTCTGTGGTCCTCCAACACAGGAGTTAATCAACCCTGTGGTCCTCCAACACAGGAGTTAATCAACTCTGTGGTCCTCAAACACAGGAGTTAATCAACCCTGTGGTCCTCCAACACAGGAGTTAATCAACCCTGTGGTCCTCCAACACAGGAGTTAATCAACCCTGTGGTCCTCCAACACAGGAGTTAATCAACCCTGTGGTCCTCCAACACAGGAGTTAATCAACCCTGTGGTCCTCAAAGGAGGCTTTGGATTGGAGATGATTAGTGTGAGTCTGGAAGGAGAGTTTACAGTCTAACCAGACACCTAGGTATTTGTAGGAGTCCAAGGGCAATGCTGAAGACCGCAAACAGTGACTGACAATGGATAATAGCTAGTAGCTAGTTAGCTAGCTAGTTTCTGTCGAAGGGGTCCGGTTCTGTGGCATAAAGAAATAACAGATCCGTTCCACATTGGATGAGGTGGGTTGCAGGAATGTATATTTATTTTGTAGAGGAGATGTTTGATGGAAGTGAAATTAGGAAATGTATGAGGAAAAAGACGAAAAGCAAAAAAAACAAAGACTATTTACACGACAAATACACGTCCACAATGCTACGCCATCTTGGAATCAGTTTTTTTCTATGTGATAATATGTCCTTTCATTGAAACTGTTAGATATATTTATCTATGTGATAATCTGTTAGTTGTATTTATCTATGTGATAATCTGTTAGTTGTATTTATCTATGTGATAATCTGTTAGTTGTATTTATCTATGTGATAATCTGTTAGATATATTTATCTATGTGATAATCTGTTAGATATATTTATCTATGTGATAATCTGTTAGTTGTATTTATCTATGTGATAAACTGTTAGTTGTATTTATCTATGTGATAATCTGATAATCAGTTTTTTCACACCTCAACCCTATGCCTTTCTGTTTATGGGAAGTGTTCAAAGTTACACGTCAGTCATTTGTGCAAGTGCAAGCTGCATTACTACAGATGCGGGTTCGAGCCCCGTCTGTGTCACAGCCGGGAGACCCATGAGGTGACGCACAATTGGCCCAGCGTCGTCTAGCCGACCGGAGAATCACAGTATTGAAACATTATACAGTAGTTAGTCTAGAGCAGGAGAATCACAGTATTGAAACATTATACAGTAGTTAGTCTAGGGCAGGAGAATCAGTGTTTAAACATTATACAGTAGTTAGTCTAGAGCAGGAGAATCACAGTATTTAAACATTATACAGTAGTTAGTCTAGAGCAGGAGAATCACAGTATTGAAACATTATACAGTAGTTAGTCTAGGGCCGGAGAATCACAGTATTGAAACATTATACAGTAGTTAGTCTAGGGCCGGAGAATCACAGTATTTAAACATTTTACAGTAGTTAGTCTAGGGCCGGAGAATCACAGTATTTAAACATTTTACAGTAGTTAGTCTAGAGCCGGAGAATCACAGTATTGAAACATTATACAGTAGTTAGTCTAGAGCCGGAGAATCAGTGTTTAAACATTATACAGTAGTTAGTCTAGGGCCGGAATTGAATTGTTGCTATGTGTTTTCTCACAGGTTGTATTTGCTGTATTGGAAGTGTTATGGCAGATTCAAACCAACCTGCTTTGGCAGACTTCCTATTATTTCCCTTTACACTACAACATTTAAGCCCTAAAGATATCATGGAAATCAATCCAGCCTTTCAAGCATAATACAAATACAAATACAAAAAAAAAGATACAGTATGTGTCAAAATGATTGATTGGCACCCTTGCGAGGATAAAGGCACTCAGCCATCGCATGTTTTATGAGGTTGGAGAACACATTAAGTGGGATCTTAGACCATTCCTCCATTCAGAATGTCATATTGCGAGGGGTGAACGTGAAAGAGGAGGCGAAGAAACAGTTATGATGCGAAAATAAATGAGAGATTTAATACGAAAGACAGCAATACACAATAAGGAAACACACAAGGCTACATGGTGTTACTGCCATCGTCCCACGACCGCCGGTTAGAAAGCCGACGAGGACGAGCGCCGGAGAGGAGGAGGTCCCGCAGCTCTGCGCGGGGCATTCCTTACACAGAATCCTTCCAGATCCTTGATATCCTTCGTCTGCATTTATGGACTGCCCTCTTTAATTCAAACCACAGGGTTTCAATGGAGTTCCAGTCCCGAGGCTGAGATGGCCATTGCAACATGTTGATTTTGTGGTCAATTAACTATTTGTCAGGCTCTGGCCATAGAGAAGCTTTGCTTCTCTATATTTCTATGGTCAGAGTCTGGCAGATCTAGTATTTCTACGTCTGTGTGGTGTTGTGTGTGGGATCCCTAATTAGAGGCAGCTGCATTGCATTACCTCTAATTAGGGATCCTACTTATATGTCTGTGTTCCACTCCCTTGGCGTGGTTCATTGTTGTATGTTGTCCCGTATTCGTGAGTAAGTGTGTTTCTGTTCAATTATATATTGCATTTATTATTTTGTATAGTCGATATCAAGTCTAGTTTATTCATTAAATAAACGATGTCGAACTATCGCTACGCTGCGCCTTGGTCTCTCTACACACCCGAACGTGAATGAACCACCACCCGACCAAGCAGCGTAATGAGGGAGCTAAGGAGAGAAAAGGAGGACAGCGGCGTAATCGAGGAAAAGGAGGTAACGGAGCCCGTAGTCAACCCCAGGAAAATTTAGGGGGGGGGGGGGGGCTATGGGGGTGGTCTGGTTTTGAAGAGGACGAGCCAGTACCACTCTCCATCTGGAATGTGATGAGGCCGAAATATAAATGGGGGGCACAAAGTGTTGAAGAGGAGGAATATTTGGAGAAACATTTTGGAGATGTTCTGGAGGAAATGTGGGAGATAGCGGAGGAGGTAGAAAAAGAGATGTCGGCTCCCCGCACCCGACCTCCAGTGCGTGCGCCCAGCCAGGTACCTCCAGTGCCGGCTCCACGCACCAGACCGCCGGTGCGCCTCCCCAGTCCGATACGTCCCGTACCTGTTCCTCGCACGGAGCCTCCAAAGAATGTCGACAGCCCAGAGACTCCAGTGAAGGTCGACAGCCCAGAGACTCCAGTGAAGGTCGACAGCCCAGAGACTCCTGTGACGGTCGACAGCCCAGAGACTCCAGTGACGGTCGACAGCCCGGAGCCTCCCGTGACGGTCGACAGCCCGGAGCCTCCCGTGATGGTTGACAGCCCGGAGCCTCCCGTGATGGTTGACAGCCCGGAGCAGCTGCATTGCATTACCTCTAATTAGGGATCATACTTTTATGTCTGTGTTCCACTCCCTTGGCGTGGTTCATTGTTGTATGTTGTCCCGTGTTCGAAGTAAGTGTGTTTCTGTTCAATTATATATTGCATTTATTATTTTGTATAGTCCATATCAAGTCTAGTTTATTCATTAAATAAACGATGTCGAACTATCGCTACGCTGCGCCTTGGTCTCTCTACACACCCAAACGTGACACTATTTCTTTGCATGTTAGGTCATTTATATAACCCAGTGAAACAGGAAGTCATGGAAGGCCTCAATACAGTTCTTTAAACTGAGAATAACTTTAAAAAGTAGATTTTATTTTTGTTTGATTTTATTTATAATAATCTTCAGGGGTACCAATCATTTTTACACCTATCAACAACAAAAATCAATAACCTATTAAACAAAATATCTTTCTCTGACCAATTGTATAAAATTGGTCGGAGAAAAATCTAAAAATCTAATTTGAGCATACAGTCCTTTATCAAGGGGGCCAATAACTGATCCTGACTGTATCTTGGGGGCCAATAATTCTAGACCTGACTATCTTGGGGGCCAGTAACTCTGGACCTGACTGTATCTTGGGGGCCAGTAACTCTGGACTTGACTGTATCTTGGGGGCCAGTAACTCTGGACCTGACTGTATCTTGGGGGCCAATAACTCTGGACCTGACTGTATCTTGGGGGCCAATAACTCTGGACCTGACTGTATATAGGGGGCCAATAACTCTGGACCTGACTGTATATAGGGGGCCAATAACTCTGGACCTGACTGTATCTTGGGGGCCAATAACTCTGGACCTGACTGTATCTTGGGGTCCAATAACTCTGGACCTGACTGTATCTTGGGGGCCAATAACTCTGGACCTGACTGTATCTTGGGGGCCAATAACTCTGGACTTGACTGTATCTTGTAATGTTGCAGCTTTGTTCAACTGTGCACTATGTAGGGCAGGGCTATTCAACTATATTCTTATGGAGGCCAAATGTATAAAAGGTTAATTACAGGAGTGTCAGGATTAGTGTTCAGAGAGGTCTCTGGAGAACTCTATGTCTGTCAGGTTTAGTGTCCAGAGAGGTCTCTGGAGAACTCTATGTCTGTCAGGTTTAGTGTCCAGAGACCTCTCTGGAGAACTCTATGTGGGTTGTGTTGTGTGGTCTCCAATTGGAGGCAGCTGCGCTGCGTTGTCTCTAATTAAGGATCCCATTTAAGGTTAATGGTCGGGTTCTCTCCTTTTGTTTGTTGTTTTTGCCTAATAAAAGGAATGGCTTTCTATCACAGCTCTGCACCTCGGGTCCTGTCTCATTGCAACCGTGACAAGGGGGGCAGGACATTTTCCACATGTGATTATCCTTCAGGATAACTATATAAAAATGCAACGCACTACCACCAATAAATCACTTTTAAAATGTAATGTTGTTAAAAGTAATTAGTAAAGAAGTGGAGGGCGGTCAACGCTCTCTCAACATTAGTTTTGTTTTATTCAAACAACTACTAAAAGCTTCTTAAAAGTAATTTTAAAATCATCTGAAAACTATATCAATAAATAATACAAAGAGAGTCATAGCTTTCAGGAATGGGGTCATAATATTTTATAGCTTTATAGCACTCCGCTCAAACTCTAGAGCCAAACAGTAAATAGAATCAAACTCTAGAGCAAATAAAAAATAGAATCAAACTCTAGAGCCAAACAGAAAATAGAATCAAACTCTAGAGCAAATAAAAAATAGAATCAAACTCTAGCGCCAAATAGAAAATAGAATCAAACTCTAGAGCAAATAAAAAATAGAATCAAACTCTACAGCCAAATAGAAAATAGAATCAAACTCTAGAGCCAAATAGAAAATAGAATCAAACTCTAGAGCCAAATAGAAAATAGAATCAAACTCTAGAGCAAATAAAAAATAGAATCAAACTCTAGAGCCAAACAGAAAATAGAATCAAACTCTAGAGCAAATAAAAAATAGAATCAAACTCTAGAGCCAAACTGAAAATAGAATCAAACTCTAGAGCCAAATAGAAAATAGAATCAAACTCTAGAGCAAATAAAAAATAGAATCAAACTCTACAGCCAAATAGAAAATAGAATCAAACTCTAGAGCCAAATAGAAAATAGAATCAAACTCTAGAGCCAAACAGTAAATAGAATCAAACTCTAGAGCAAATAAAAAATAGAATCAAACTCTAGAGCCAAACAGAAAATAGAATCAAACTCTAGAGCCAAATAGAAAATAGAATCAAACTCTAGAGCAAATAAAAAATAGAATCAAACTCTACAGCCAAATAGAAAATAGAATCAAACTCTACAGCCAAATAGAAAATAGAATCAAACTCTAGAGCCAAATAGAAAATAGAATCAAACTCTAGAGCCAAATATAAAATAGAATCAAACTCTAGAGCCAAATAGAACATAGAATCAAACTCTAGAGCCTAATATAAAATAGAATCAAACTCTAGAGCAAATAGAAAATAGAATCAAACTCTAGAGCCAAATAGAAAATAGAATCAAACTCTAGAGCCAAACAGTAAATAGAATCAAACTCTAGAGCAAATAAAAAATAGAATCAAACTCTAGAGCCAAACAGAAAATAGAATCAAACTCTAGAGCCAAATAGAAAATAGAATCAAACTCTAGAGCAAATAAAAAATAGAATCAAACTCTACAGCCAAATAGAAAATAGAATCAAACTCTACAGCCAAATAGAAAATAGAATCAAACTCTAGAGCCAAATAGAAAATAGAATCAAACTCTAGAGCCAAATATAAAATAGAATCAAACTCTAGAGCCAAATAGAACATAGAATCAAACTCTAGAGCCTAATATAAAATAGAATCAAACTCTAGAGCAAATAGAAAATAGAATCAAACTCTAGAACCAAACAGTAAATAGAATCAAACTCTAGAGCAAATAGAAAATAGAATCAAACTCTAGAGCCAAAAAGAAAATAGAATCAAACTCTAGAGCCAAACAGAAAATAGAATCAAACTCTAGAGCCAAATAGAAAATAGAATCAAACTCTAGAGCCAAATAGAAAATAGAATCAAACTCTAGAGCCAAACAGAAAATAGAATCAAACTCTAGAGCCAAACAGAAAATAGAATCAAACTCTAGAGCCAAATAGAAAATAGAATCAAACTCTAGAGCCAAATATAAAATAGAATCAAACTCTAGAGCCAAACAGTAAATAGAATCAAACTCTAGAGCAAATAGAAAATAGAATCAAACTCTAGAGCCAAACAGAAAATAGAATCAAACTCTAGAGCCAAACAGAAAATAGAATCAAACTCTAGAGCCAAATAGAAAATAGAATCAAACTCTAGAGCCAAATATAAAATAGAATCAAACTCTAGAGCCAAATATAAAATAGAATCAAACTCTAGAGCCAAATATAAAATAGAATCAAACTCTAGAGCCTAACAGAAAATATAATCAACAATCCACATATGCACCAGAAATCGCTAGAAACTGATAGAAACCACACTATTGTCATTTTGCTACTGAACATTGGATGTTGGCGTACAATCAGCGTTGATTACATTATTTATATAACTGTCTTCAAAGGTTTCTATTGCCAAATATCTCAACTAGTCATTAAAGCAGTATATTTGTACCAGTGCCTGGGTTAATAAATGTATCAGAGGGGAACACTGATAAGATGTATAGTGAATCATCAGAGGCCTTTACTCCATAACAAAACAGGGAAAACATTTCCCATACTATCAGTTCAAATGGTTGTGTCCCAAAAGGAACCCTATTCCCTATGGGCCCCGGTTAAAAGTAGGACACTATGTAGGAAATAGGGTGCCATTCGTGACATTGATCATTAGTTCACCTTTGGCCAGTCTTTTAATGTGCTGCTCAGAGTATCTTCATTATTTGTTCATTAAAAGATAGTCAAGATAAGCGTTGATGGAAAGGATACACACTGGATAACTTTTCAAAACTCAGACCCAGCTTTACCACAAACTTATTAACCTCCAATAAACCTTCCCCTGTGGTTGTGCTCTTCATTGACTGCACTGAAGCTCCTCTGTAATTTCAAATATCAATCAATCAAATCAATCAAATGTATTTATAAAGCCCTTTTTACACCAGCCGATGTCACAAAGTGCTATACAGAAACCCAGCCTAAAACCCCAAACAGCAAGCAATGGAGATGTAGAAGCACGGTGGCTAGGAAAAACTCCCTAGAAAGGCAACAACTGTGCCGTGTCACGTGCATCACTGCTCTCATCCAGGGCCAAGGAGAAATAGGTGAAAACATTTACCTTCTCTTTCAACTGTTGTTACATATTCTCTGCGATGTCCTCAACACGCCATGTCACTGTTCGTCTGACAGGGAAACATTTTCAAAAAGCTCTTTCTTGTCGGGGCAAAGTATTGCTGCAGAGTCAATTAAACATTATTTAATGAATTCACCCTCAGCGAATGGCTTGCTATGTTTAGCAATTTTATGGGACAGTACATAGCTAGCTCTCGCAATTCTGTCGTTTGTTGAATGCTGTTTTGTGAAAAGTCCTTGCTACTTTTGCAACTGAGAAAGCAACTCTTTCGATGCACTTGCCCTCTGCTCAGAAGACATATTCCTATATTTCTCTTCAAGCTGTAGTCTTTCAAGACAGTGATGCTCTCATTGCACACTAAGCACACAGCTTTCCCTGATACCTCAATAAAGACATATGTTGATGTCCACTCTTGCTGGAACACCCTACATTAATTGTCTACTTCCTTTTCTTTTAAATCTTTGAAAACATTTCTATCTAGCTACTATTTGTAACTGTGACGTGTGTCAGTCACTGTCTGTCCTCCTGCATTTCTTATTTATACGTGCCTTCAAAATAAATGTCCCATAAGCAGGGGACAGGTCACAGTTGTAAATGAGAACTTGTTCTCAATTGGCCTACCTGGTTAAATAAAGGTGAAATAAAAAAATAATTAAAAAACTAAGCGGTGGGAGTTAAATCATTACACAAAGATGAGTATTCATTGGCCTTTTAATTTGAATTAAAAATATGTTTTTCAAAACTTTACTATCGCAAATTCTTAATGTGATCTGAGAATGATTCCGCGGGCCGAATCAGGTCGTGGGCAGCATACGGCTCCCGGGCCGGCCTTTGCCCAGGCCTGTGCTAGAGAGTTGATCTATTTACAGCTAACACTTCAGTATCCAATCCAGGGTTTTAACAGCTATCCCTTGAGTTTCCCATCCAGGGTAACAGGGTAACAGTATTCCAGGGTTTTAACAGCTATACCTTGAGTTTCCCATCCATGGTAACAGTATTCCAGGATCTCTTAAGGATCTGACCCCTTTTTTCAATGTTTGCCTAAAATGACATACCCAAATCTAACTGCCTGTAGCTCAGGACCTGAAGCAAGGATATGCACATTCTTGATATCATGTGATAGGAAACACTTTGAAGATTTTGGAAATGTGAAATTAATGTAGGAGAATATAACACATTAGATCTGCTAGAAGATAATACAAACAATAGAAAGGCCAGACAGTGATTCCCAAATGTGCCAAATTGGTTTTCACGTACATAACTATAGAGAACACACAAAAATGCTATGGCTCCCAGGAACGTCATACATGATAGATCATTTACTTCACTACAGAAAATACACTAACCTTCACACATCTAGATGGCCGGTCGGGGTGGGTGTGGAGCCAGAGGTCAAACTGTAGAACCCAGTTCCTATATTTGAATATAACAATTGATTTGATTATCTCTGGGACCCTCAGGATGACAAATCCGAGCAAGATTACTGAATGTAAGTACATTATTTACCTTCAGAGGTGAGTGTACCAAACCAGTTGCCGTGATTAAAGTGTTTTGTTGTTGTACACTCTCCTCAAACAATAGCATGGTATTTTTTATCTGTAATAGCTACTGTAAATTGGACACTGCAGTCAGATTAACAAGAATTTAAGCTTTCTGCCCATATATGACATGTCTATGTCCCGGGAAGTTGGCTGTTGTTTACAACACCATTCTAGTCACATAACCAAGCCCAACCCTGCTTAGCTTTGATATGCGTCACTGACTATTACCATGTGCTATCGTGAGAATGATTGTTGAGAAATCTTCACTTAATAGATTTATTGTTGCTATCGACGTCATTCCAAATTGTAGGTTCAACAGAGCAGATGAAAAGTAACTATATTTTATTAATCATATACTGTATGATCAATGATGCTATTTAAGCCTATATAGAATTTCGGAAGTCATCAGCAGCTATTGTTTAAATTCAGTCCAGGATTCAACTAAAAATAGACAATACATATAGGACTAGAGTTTCAAGCTTTGGTCGATTTCAAATGGAATCTACAAGTGTCAGGCTCTGGCCGTAGAGAAGCCTATTGCTTCTCTATGTATCCATGGTCAGAGTCTAACAGGTCTATTATTGTCATCTTGGTGTGGGTCTGTAAGAATACAACCCGGAGGCAGATGGTAGGTCCCACTTGCAGAGCTTAGACGGACTCGAAAACTCAAGGCAAGAAAAAGGTCAAAACTGGAATCACAATCAATAAGTAACGAAGGGCTTAGTAGGGTTGCACATACAAACAACACCTCACACAGAAGGGAGAATGAAGCTGGGATACATACTGGTGGGGGAATGGAAAACAGCTGTTTAGAATTCTGGTGATTGGGAACGGAGAGGAGTGTTGCATTCGTGTGCGTTGGGATCTTGGTGATTATGGGCTGTGTCTTCTTGTTGGTGTTGCGGATGTATAGTATCGTTTGCAGATCTTACAGGGTCGTTGTATCTAATTAGGGATCCTACATATGTCTGTATGTCCCACACCTTGGTGTGGGTCGTTATATCTAATTAGGGATCCTACATATGTCTGTATGTCCCACACCTTGGTGTGGGTCGTTGTATCTCCAGTCACGACTAGTAAGTGTGTTCTCAGTTTGTATTTAATATATCATTTATTGTTTTGTATAGTTCTGGTCAAGTTTAGTTTATTATTTAATAAACTATGTCGAATTATTACTGCACTGTGCCTTGGTCTCTCCATGCACCTGTTCGTGACAGCAAGGTAATAATAAATATGTTTGATTCACATCTCCATCTCAACCAAAAATAAAAGTTAACCCCATAGAGTCGATGTCAGCATAATAGAAAAATACCCATCAAAATCCATCGGTTTAATTGTTGATATTTGGTTGTCCACAAATCATTAAATATTACTTTTGTAAGACAGTAAATAGCCTAATGTTATCTTACAAACTAATGTAACAGTATTTATTCAACCTTAAAATGAGTAACACATCCATGGCCACATTTTGAGGTTGCTGTAACTATAAATGTCTTGTGGAATCATAGAAAGTGTTCAGGGTCACAGGTCAATAATCTATAGAGAATCTCAAACGGCATTGATCACTTGCAACATGTACTTTAATGTAATCTCAACTAACTGCAGTCCAGGTCATTTAGTTGTGCTATTAGATGAAGTACAGGGATAACACATTAAGTTGTTGAATAAATAAACTAAATAGCTGGCATTGTATTCCCATTTCAACTTTAGTGTGCTTTTAACTATTTGAAAGCGCAGTAATAACACATTTAGGTGACAACTAAACCAAACATCTGACAGTGATCTTCCGTTGGAATTTGGTTATGCTTTTAGATAGTTGGGAATTCAACAAACCTTTGGCTGTCTTTTTGATTGGGTGAAAATAGGTTGCAATGTCATTGATCAATGAATCTACCAAATGTTGCCCCGTTCTCCATGTTGAAATGACGTGGTGTGGCCAGTTCTCCATGTTGAAATGACGTGGTGTGGCTAGTGGGTTACATTCTTACTTGATTAATTGATTTCATATTAGATCCTTGATGGATAAACTCTATATTCTTCAATAAATAATAGAAGGATGCAACTGCATATATTAAGTCATACAGTATGGAACATATGGCATCAGTGGGCTTTCAGTCATGAGCAGAACTAGACTTTACAGATTCATTTATGTTCATGAACAGTCCAAATCATGTTTTTCATGAAATTGGATGATATTTGGATGAAACCAAATCAAAGTTAATTGGTCCCCTCCCCCATGTCAAACACTTGGATTCAGGAGGTGGGATTATTAAGCGAAGAGGATGACATCACCCTAACTCTCATTTTAATACAACAATGGTAACATGATATTCTCTTATCCAATTTAAATAAGTACATATTTTAAGGAACATCAGAGAAGGTGTGTTTGCAGAGGGGCGTGGTTTATATAGCTAGATAGCTACACTACTGTCAGCAAATATAATTAAAGGTTTACACTATTCATCTATGGCAAAGATACTTATATATCTTTCTTCTTTCATCTGTGTCTGGTGTTAGCTAGTTACTGGCTAGCTAGGTCAACAGCCTGCATGAACAACAGCCTGCATGAAACAGAACTCTGACACTGTTGTCATGTCAACACATCTGTCAGTGCTGCTGTGAACCGCATCACAAGAGACATGCCTGACGGGAGATGTGTAAAAGAAATGTTCATCATTGATGCAATTTCAATGTTGTTTGAGTTGCTTTGAGTATCACCAAATTAGCTTGAGATGATTTTACTGCAACACTGCATCCACGTTTCGTGACTTGGGTGTTTCAAAGAGCTGTCAGTCAAGGAAAGCTCATGAATATAAGCTCCCCGCCCACTCAGCCTGTCTTTTCAAACTTCCTGGTAGTTAGCCATGAGAGAAAAAGTAATCCCCCCCCCAAAAATAAATTTCTATCCCCCAAAAATATTATGTGTGATTAATATTTTACTTACTCAAAAGGCTATTTTACATGGGAATCAAAATAAATGTCTGGGATCTTTAAAATAGAAATAGTTAGACTGTACAGATGAACATATGTTAAAATGGTGTAAATAGAACATGTTTCATTAGTTCACCTTTACCACTCTGTATTGGATCTTTATTATGTACAAGGAAAGTCACTGATAGCCAAGATAAGCGTTTGAGATGGAGACCCTCACTCCCTTCTGGAAAACAATGCCTATTATGTGACGGCTCTTCACATGATGTTTTAACCATTATAAAGATGGCTGACCTTTTAGCTACCACAACCTGCTGACAATATATAATATTTCACTGCCTCAGATAAATCCTCAGATAACTGAAGCGACTATGAAACCAAAGGTCAGCAGACGTGCTGCGACAGTAAAGGCCACATAAGGTAGGCAGGACACACTCAGCAGTCAACCAGCTGACAGTAGAGAGACTAGACACACTCAGCAGTCAACCAGCTGACAGTAGAGAGACTAGACACATTCAGCAGTCAACCAGCTGACAGTAGAGAGGCCATTCAGCAGTCAACCAGCTGACAGTAGAGAGGCCATTCAGCAGTTCCTGAGCCCCTTTCTGGGTGAAGATTAAAGCCAGCAGCTGAAAGAGAAAGAGAGAGAGAACTAGAGAGAGAGAGAGAGAGAGAGAGAGAGAACTGTACCTTTATTGGGTGAGGAAGACTACACTATCCAGCCTGTCGCCATGAGATTCCCCAAGCTGCCCAACCCAGGTCTGGATGACCGGATCCCGTCCCACCAGGACCTGGAGAGGATGGAGAAGGAGGAGGCTGGGGACAGGCCCAAATGGGACAACAAGACCCAGTACATGCTCACCTGTGTGGGCTTCTGTGTGGGGCTGGGGAACGTATGGAGGTTCCCTTACCTGTGTCAGAGCCATGGAGGAGGTAGGGGGGGGGGGGTTGATTGTATGTAACATTTTTGCTCATTTAAAACTGTAAATCAATGAAAAGGACTTTGAGTTACAACTTTCCATGACATAAACTGACCAGGTGAAAGCTATGATCCCTTATTCAGTCAGTGTAGATGAAGGGGAGGAGACAGGTTAAAGAAGGGTTTTTAAGCCTTGAGACAATTAAGACATGGATTGTGGATGTGTGCCATTCAGAGGGTGAATGGGCAAGACAAAACATTTAAGTGCCTTTAAACGGGGTTTTTCATGCTCAACAGTTTCCCGTGTGTATCAAGAATGGTCCACCACCCAAAGGACATCCAGCCAAGTCAACATGGGTGGAATACACTGAATAAAATTAACAGGATAGTTGATCTGCATATACAGAGATATACACTGTATACAATTAACAGGATAGTTGATCTGCATATACAGAGATATACACTGTATACAGTTAGCAGGATAGTTGATCTGCATATACAGAGATATACACTGTATACAGTTAGCAGGATAGTTGATCTGCATATACAGAGATAGCAGAATACTGTCTTGATGATGGTATTAGTTGTCTGAACAATATTAATCTTCCTTTATGTTCAAGCACTTCAGTGACTGTCATTTTGTTGTGGTATTGGGTCAAAGATATATAATGTACAGTATTTCAGAGGATTGCTAGTAATGATTTGAAATCCTAACAAGTAATAATAAAACAAACACATTCTTATTCATTCTCAACTTGTTAAATCCTTTTCAAATACTGGTAGTTACATTTCGGCTTTCTGTGCTAGTGTAACTAATGTGTATTTATTAATGGTAGTTACATTTCAGCTTTCTGTGCTAGTGTAACTAATGTGTATTTATTAATGGGAAGCCCTTAGTATATTTGTTGCTTCTCTGTATGCATTTCTGTACCTAGTTGTTTTGAAGTTTCAACAAGTTAATAACACTTTAAAGGATGGGTCAACAACATTATTTGGGTACGAGTTAACAGAATGTGAGATTTTCACTGGAGAGTTAATTTCATATGAAATTATCTGAGCCTTCAACACTAACACTTTTATAAACACGTTAATACAACTGTTGCTATTGCAATATTGCTGATGTTTCAGTGGAGTATTGTTGATATGTCAACCAACTGAGATCAATTCCAATCTCACATTCCCAGGAGCGTTTATGATCCCATTCCTGATCCTTCTGGTTCTGGAGGGAATTCCACTGCTGCACCTGGAGTTTGCAATCGGACAGCGGCTCAGGAAGGGCAGTGTGGGGGTGTGGGGCTCTGTCAACCCTTACCTCACTGGCATTGGTGGGTGACAGTCCATTCCTGATTAGAGTATCTGTGTAGAATTCCTGTGATCAAGTACAACAAAAACCTTTTGGCTCCATGAATATGGTTATACGTTGTCATTAAGTTTTGTATTATTATATAATATGGTTATAAGTAGTTCTTATGTGCTTATGTTTTGTATTATTATGCATTATGTATAGCATACTCAAATATATATACTGTATATACTTGGATATATTAATTAAACTGGCATTTGTTCTGAAACAGGTATTGCCTCCATGTTGGTGTCCTTCCTGGTTGGAATGTATTACAACACCATCATGGCCTGGATCATGTGGTACCTCTTCAACTCCTTCCAGGACCCCCTGCCTTGGAGTCAGTGTCCCCTCAATGCAAACAAGACAGGTACATTATTTCCTTCATGAGTAACAGTTGGTATTGTAACGACCTTAACTCTGTACCTAGCTACCTCGCCAAGACGTTCGGACCGCTTGGCGTAAAGGTTAAGGTATTGGCTTGGCAGTCGTTGGATCCAGGTTTGAGTCTCGGTCAGGACTACCCCCTGAATTCACTACAGTATCATCAAAACCTGGACCAAAGATAACTTAGTTAGCTAGCCTAATACTAGCATGCTAGCAAGCAGGATCACCTCACCACCCCTATAGAGGGGTTAGCTGACAACGTCACGAAAGTGGGCATGTCAATGGGTCAGAAGTCTGTTACTATTCTAGATGGTCAGATAGCCATCAACAATGACAAGAAGCTGCCTTGTGGGGAACCGTAGGTAGCTGTTATTAATACCATGTTGTCTTGAGGTGTTTTCACTCGTTGTGTCTAAGATAAAATGTAAAACAAAATATGTAAAAATGTATTTCAGAGACAACAATTGCTCTTTGTGCAAATGTATGTTTTCAATACTTTTCAAATATAATTTCCATGTTGTCAACAATCATTTGATTTTAAGCCAACCCTGACTGTTTTGCTTCACAGTTGCCCACGCATCTGTTTCCTATAAACAACCCATCCGTAAATAGCTAACGCTCACAGTTGAGTCTTTCCTCAAGATGTATCATGTTGAAGCATGTTGAATCATACTGAATCATGTTGAATCATGTTGAATCATACTGAATCATGCTGAATCATGCTGAATCATGCTGAATCGTGTTGAATCATACTGAATCATGTTGAATCATGCTGAATCATGCTGAATCATGCTGTATCATGTTGAATCATGTTGAATCAGGCTGAATCATGTTGTATCATTCTGTATCATGTCGTATCATGCTGAATCATGTTGAATCATACTGAATCATGTTGAATCATGCTGAATCATGCTGAATCATACTGAATCATGCTGTATCATGCTGTATCATGTTGTATCATGCTGTATCATGCTGTATCATGTTGTATCATGCTGTATCATGTTGTATCATGCTGTATCATGCTGTATCATGCTGTATCATGTTGTATCATGCTGTATCATGTTGTATCATGCTGTATCATGCTGTATCATGTTGTATCATGTTGTATCATGTTGAATCATGTTGAATCAGGCTGAATCATGTTGTATCATTCTGTATCATGTCGTATCATGCTGAATCATGTTGAATCATACTGAATCATGTTGAATCATGCTGAATCATGCTGAATCATACTGAATCATGCTGTATCATGCTGTATCATGTTGTATCATGCTGTATCATGTTGTATCATGCTGTATCATGTTGTATCATGCTGTATCATGCTGTATCATGCTGTATCATGTTGTATCATGCTGTATCATGTTGTATCATGCTGTATCATGCTGTATCATGTTGTATCATGTTGTATCATGCTGTATCATGCTGTATCATGTTGTATCATGCTGTATCATGCTGTATCATGTTGTATCATGTTGTATCATGCTGTATCATGTTGTATCATGCTGTATCATGCTGTATCATGTTGTATCATGTTGTATCATGCTGTATCATGCTGTATCATGCTGTATCATGTTGTATCATGTTGTATCATGTTGTATCATGCTGTATCATGCTGTATCATGTTGTATCATGCTGTATCATGTTGTATCATGTTGTATCATGTTGTATCATGCTGTATCATGTTGAATCATGTTGTATCATGCTGTATCATGCTGTATCATGCTGTATCATGTTGTATCATTCTGTATCATGTCGTATCATGCTGAATCATGTTGAATAATACTGAATCATGTTGAATCATGCTGAATCATGCTTAATCATGCTGTATCATGTTGAATCATGTTGAATCAGGCTGAATCATGCTGAATCATGCTGAATCGTGTTGAATCATGCTGAATCATGTTGTATCATGCTGTATCATGTTGTATCATGCTGTATTATGTTGAATCATGCTGTATCATGTTTTATCATACTGAATCATGCTGAATCATGCTGAATCATGCTGAATCGTGTTGAATCATACTGAATCATGTTGAATCATGCTGTATCATGTTGAATCATGCTGTATCATGTTGAATCATGCTGTATCATATTAAAGCATGCTGTAGATAGATAGATAGATAGATAGGTACTTTATTGATCCCCCGGGGGGGAAATTTCATTGTATCATGTTGAATCATGCTGTATCATATTAAAGCATGCTGTATCATGTTGAATCATGCTAAATCATGCTGAATCATGCTGTATCAAGCTGTATCATGTTGTATCATGTTGTATCATATTGAAGCATGTTGTATCATGTTGAATCATTCTGTATCATATTGAAGTAATTCTGTATCATGCTGTATCATGCTGAATCATGTTGTATCATGTCGTATCATGCTGAATCATGCTGTATCATGTTGAAACATGCTGTATCATAATGTATCATGTTGTATCATGCTGTATCATGTTGTATCATGTTGTATCATGTTGTATCATGTTGTATCATGCTGTATCATGCTGTATCATGTTGTATCACGCCGTATCATGCTGTATCATGCGGTATCATTCTGTATCATCCTGAATCATGCTGAATCATGCTGTATCAAGCTGTATCATGTTGAATCATGCTGTATCATGTTGAAACATGCTGTATCATGCTGTATCATGTTGAATCATGCTGTATCATGTTTTATCATGCTGGATCATGTTGTATCATGTTGTGTCATGCTGTATCATGTTGAATCATGCTGTATCATGCTGTATCATGCTGTATCATGCTGAATCATGCTGTATCATGCTGTATCATGCTGTATCATGTTGTATCATGCTGAATCATGCTGTATCATGTTGAATCATGCTGTATCATATTGTATCATGCTGTATCATGCTGTATCATGTTGTATCATGCTGTATCATATTGTATCATGCTGTATCATGCTCTATCATGCTCTATCATGCTGTATCATGTTGTATCATGCTGTATCATGCTGTATCATGTTGTATCATGTTGTATCATGTTGTATCATGCTGTATCATACTGTATCATGCTGTATCATGCTGTATCATGCTGTATCATGTTGTATCATGCTGTATCATGCTGTATCATGTTGAATCATGTTGTATCATGCTGTATCATGCTGTATCATGCTGTATCATGCTGTATCATGCTGTATCATGTTGTATCATGCTGTATCATGCTGTATCATGCTGTTTCATGCTGTATCATGTTGTATCATGCTGTATCATGCTGTATCATGCTGTATCATGCTGTATCATGCTGTATCATGTTGTATCATGCTGTATCATGCTGTATCATGCTGTATCATGCTGTATCATGTTGTATCATGCTGTATCATTTTGTATCATGCTGAATGCATTGGCAGTAGATAGCTAGCTAGTCAAAAAATGTTCAGACCAACCCAACTTCTATTTCATCTCATCTTAGCTGTTGTCATTTTAAATCCAGACTGGCCTTTAAACAATTTGAATATCGGCCCCTGCAGGTCTGGTGTCAGAATGCGCACGGAGCACCTCAGTGGATTACTTCTGGTATAGAGAGACACTGAACACCTCTACAGCCATAGATATATCTGGAGGCCTCCAGTGGTGGATGGTGCTAGCCCTGGTGTCTGCCTGGACTCTGCTCTACGTCTGCTGTATCAGGGGCATCGAGACTACTGGCAAGGTACAATTTCAGCAAAAAGAATGGCCTGCCTTGGAAATAGTGCCAGTCTCTCTATCCCCCCCACCCTCTACAGTCTCTATCTCCCCCCCACCCTCTACAGTCTCTATCTCCCCCCCCACCCTCTACAGTCTCTATCTCCCCCCCACCCTCTACAGTCTCTATCCCCCCCCCACCCTCTACAGTCTCTATCTCCCCCCCCACCCTCTACAGTCTCTATCTCCCCCCCACCCTCTACAGTCTCTCTCCCCCCCCCCACCCTCTACAGTCTCTATCTCCCCCCCCACCCTCTACAGTCTCTCTCTCCCCCCCCCCACCCTCTACAGTCTCTATCTCCCCCCCCCACCCTCTACAGTCTCTATCTCCCCCCCCACCCTCTACAGTCTCTATCTCCCCCTCAGCCTCTACAGTCTCTATCCCCCCCCCCCCACCCTCTACAGTCTCTATCTCCCCCCCCCCACCCTCTACAGTCTCTATCCCCCCCCCCCACCCTCTACAGTCTCTATCTCCCCCCCCCACCCTCTACAGTCTCTATCTCCCCCCCACCCTCTACAGTCATAAGTGGTTGTGGATTCAGTTCATGTAACAGTTTTGTAATGTCCCTTTCTCATGTCTTTCTCTGTCGTCAGGCTGTGTACATAACATCCACTCTGCCCTACTTGGTGCTTACCATATTCCTGATCAGAGGACTGACTCTCAAAGGTTCTCTGGATGGTATCAAGTTCCTCTTCACACCAGATGTAAGCATTAATGTTGTCATGGTACTAATCCACACAAAGGCTGACTGCTTTGTGTCTAACTCTTTTCTATTTTCCCAGGTGAATGAGTTGATGAACCCGTCTACCTGGCTGGATGCAGGTGCCCAGGTGTTCTACTCTTTCTCCTTGGCCTTCGGAGGACTCATCTCATTCTCCAGCTACAACTCTGTGCAGTAAGTGACTCCTTATTACAACATTTTAAAAACACTTTTATTGAGGCTGAATCCTAATCCATGTAGAGAGTAAATCATAGATGCTCATAGAAATTATAATTTGAGTAATTTATTTGCATTGTCTGATTCTTCAGCAACAACTGTGAACAAGATGCCATCATCATCTCCGTAGTCAATGGAGCCACCTCCGTCTTCTCTGCTACGGTCATCTACTCCATCATAGGCTTCAGGGCCACAGAGAAGTTTGACGACTGTGCCGATGGGTAAGTTCCTACTTCCTTGTGGTTGCATCCATACTTTCATCAAAATTCAATGTAGATTGAACTCATATTTGTTGACAACACTGTCAAGTAGCTTTCAAAATGGCATGACTGGAGAATAGAGTAAGATAATCTAATGAGTTTGATATATGTTGCACAACATCATGGCCCTGCTGAATGTGCTCCCTTCCTAATAACATCATGGCCCTGCTGAATGTGCTCCCTTCCTAGTAACATCATGGCCCTGCTGAATGTGCTCCCTTCCTAATAACATCATGGCCCTGCTGAATGTGCTCCCTTCCTAATAACATCATGGCCCTGCTGAATGTGCTCTCTTCCTAGTAACATCATGGCCCTGCTGAATGTGCTCCCTTCCTAGTAACATCATGGCCCTGCTGAATGTGCTCCCTTCCTATTAACATCATGGCCCTGCTGAATGTGCTCTCTTCCTAGTAACATCATGGCCCTGCTGAATGCGTTTGATCTCCCTGACCACCACATCACTGTGAACAACTATGAGGAAGTTCTCCAAGGTCTCAACAGCACATCACCAGACATCATCCAGGGATTAAACCTGAAGACCTGTGATCTACAGCAGTTTCTCAGTCAGGTAGTGAAATTACATGATGTCCAATCCAAGACATATAATTTACTCCAAGGGACACCAGAACTTTCCTAAATCAGTATTGTGTTTCGTGTAGGGTGTGGAGGGAACTGGTTTGGCCTTCATCGTGTTCACAGAGGCCATCACCAAGATGCCTGTCTCTCCTCTCTGGTCCATCCTGTTCTTCATCATGCTGTTCTGTCTGGGACTGTCCACCATGTTTGGAAACATAGAGGGGGTTGTGGTGCCACTTCAGGATCTCAACATCTTCCCAAAGTGGCCAAAAGAAGTCTTGACAGGTAAGTGACAGTAGCTGAGATTCCTCCTCCTCCTCCTTCGCTGCACTAAATGGAAATGCTTCAAACCAAAGCATTGTCTCATTATCCCAGTTGTTCAGGGGTTGACCTTTAGGATTGAGATCCAAAGCTTGGCGTTGACCTTTAGGATTGAGATCACAAGCTTGGCGTTGACCTTTAGGATTGAGATCACAAGCTTGGCGTTGACCTTTAGGATTGAGATCACAAGCTTGGCGTTGACCTTTAGGATTGAGATCACAAGCTTGGCGTTGACCTTTAGGATTGAGATCACAAGCTTGGCGTTGACCTTTAGGATTGAGATCACAAGCTTGGCGTTGACCTTTAGGGTTGAGATCACAAGCTTGGCGTTGACCTTTAGGGTTGAGATCACAAGCTTGGCGTTGACCTTTAGGGGGATCCTCTGAACATCCAATGATGTTGAGCACCCCTGAAAGAACCTTGGTTGTCAACTTTTAACAATCCTCTTTGTTTTGTCTTCTTTCAGGTGTGACTTGTATGGTTTGCTTCACCATCGCTCTCATATTCACCCAGCGGTCTGGTAACTACTGGCTGGCTCTGTTCGACAACTTCGCCGGCTCCATCCCTCTCCTAGTCATCGCCTTCTGTGAGATGGTGTCTGTTGTTTACATCTACGGGATAGACAGGTGACTCACTCTCTCTCAACTGACGCCACATGTTACCCCCATGACTCTCTCTCAACTGACGCCACATGATACCACCATGACTCTCTCTCAACTGACGCCACATGATACCACCATGACTCTCTCTCAACTGACGCCACATGATACCACCATGACTCTCTCTCAACTGACGCCACATGATACCACCATGACTCTCTCTCAACTGACGCCACATGATACCACCATGACTCTCTCTCAACTGACGCCACATGTTACCACCATGACTCTCTCTCAACTGACGCCACATGTTACCACCATGACTCTCTCTCAACTGACGCCACATGTTACCACCATGACTCTCTCTCAACTGACGCCACATGATACCACCATGACTCTCTCTCAACTGACGCCACATGATACCACCATGACTCTCTCTCAACTGACGCCACATGATACCACCATGACTCTCTCTCAACTGACGCCACATGATACCACCATGACTCTCTCTCAACTGACGCCACATGATACCACCATGACTCTCTCTCAACTGACGCCACATGATACCACCATGACTCTCTCTCAACTGACGCCACATGATACCACCATGACTCTCTCTCAACTGACGCCACATGATACCACCATGACTCTCTCTCAACTGACGCCACATGATACCACCATGACTCTCTCTCAACTGACGCCACATGATACCACCATGACTCTCTCTCAACTGACGCCACATGATACCACCATGACTCTCTCTCAACTGACGCCACATGATACCACCATGACTCTCTCTCAACTGACGCCACATGATACCACCATGACTCTCTCTCAACTGACGCCACATGATACCACCATGACTCTCTCTCAACTGACGCCACATGATACCACCATGACTCTCTCTCAACTGACGCCACATGATACCACCATGACTCTCTCTCAACTGACGCCACATGTTACCACCATGACTCTCTCTCAACTGACGCCACATGATACCACCATGACTCTCTCTCAACTGACGCCACATGTTACCACCATGACTCTCTCTCAACTGACGCCACATGTTACGACCATGACTCTCTCTCAACTGACGCCACATGATACCACCATGACTCTCTCTCAACTGACGCCACATGTTACCACCATGACTCTCTCTCAACTGACGCCACATGATACCACCATGACTCTCTCTCAGCTGACGCCACATGATACCACCATGACTCTCTCTCAACTGACGCCACATGATACCACCATGACTCTCTCTCAACTGACGCCACATGTTACCACCATGACTCTCTCTCAACTGACGCCACATGATACCACCATGACTCTCTCTCAACTGACGCCACATGATACCACCATGACTCTCTCTCAACTGACGCCACATGATACCACCATGACTCTCTCTCAACTGACGCCACATGTTACCACCATGACTCTCTCTCAACTGACGCCACATGATACCACCATGACTCTCTCTCAACTGACGCCACATGATACCACCATGACTCTCTCTCAACTGACGCCACATGATACCACCATGACTCTCTCTCAACTGACGCCACATGTTACCACCATGACTCTCTCTCAACTGACGCCACATGTTACGACCATGACTCTCTCTCAACTGACGCCACATGATACCACCATGACTCTCTCTCAACTGACGCCACATGTTACCACCATGACTCTCTCTCAACTGACGCCACATGATACCACCATGACTCTCTCTCAACTGACGCCACATGATACCACCATGACTCTCTCTCAACTGACGCCACATGATACCACCATGACTCTCTCTCAACTGACGCCACATGTTACCACCATGACTCTCTCTCAACTGACGCCACATGATACCACCATGACTCTCTCTCAACTGACGCCACATGATACCACCATGACTCTCTCTCAACTGACGCCACATGATACCACCATGACTCTCTCTCAACTGACGCCACATGATACCACCATGACTCTCTCTCAACTGATGCCACATGATACCACCATGACTCTCTCTCAACTGACGCCACATGATACCACCATGACTCTCTCTCAACTGACGCCACATGATACCACCATGACTCTCTCTCAACTGACGCCACATGATACCACCATGACTCTCTCTCAACTGACGCCACATGATACCACCATGACTCTCTCTCAACTGACGCCACATGACTCTCTCTCAACTGACGCCACATGTTACCCCCATGACTCTCTCTCAACTGTGTGCATATTCCTCTTCATTGGATATCATGGTGAACGTTCACTCTGATAACCAGCCATTGGAATTGGAAGCCATTGGAACATCGATATCCCAGTTTATTCACTCTATTCACTCGGACAGGTTTAACGCAGACATCGAGTTCATGATTGGCCACAAGCCCAACCTGTTCTGGCAGGTGACCTGGAGGTTCATCAGTCCAGTCATCATGCTGGTCATCTTCATCTTCTACTTGGTCACCCAGGTCAGCGGGGAGCTGACCTACCTCGTATGGGACCAAGACGCGGTAAGCCTTGTTGACAGGAAATAGTTAATGAATGTTGTTGATATCATTGTGTGCGTCCCAAATGGCAACCTATTCCCTTTGTGGTGCACTACTTTTGACCAGGGCCCATAGGGGATGCAGACATGGACTTTTATGCATTTTTCCCTTATTCTAAGTAAAGACTCATTTGTTGAAGTTTAAACCATATGTTGCTCTTATGCCATAACAACTCTTTAGTATCTAGATTGATATTGGAAATGGGTCTAAAGTTGTCAACACTTTTTTAAGTTGATACACTAAATATACACAAACATATTCAAATTAGTCGATTCAGCCACACCCATTGATGACAGCTGGATTAAATCAAGCACACTGCCATGCAATCTCCATAGACAAACACATATAACATCTCCATCTCAACCAAAAATGAAAGTTAACTTTCTTTATGGAGTTATCTTACAAACTAACGTAACAGTATACAGTATATTCAACCTTAAAATGAGGAATTTAATTTTTGTATATTTCAGCCACACCCGTTGATTTTATGAGAGGTGTATAAAATCGAGCACTCAGCCATGCGATCTCCATAGACCCAGAACTTAATCGAGCATCTGACCAATTACACAAAACTTTAGTTCTGGGTTAACCAAGATTAATCAATTATCAACAAATGAAAATACTATTGAGGATAAACAATAAAGTTAAGTCAATAAAGTCAGTTATTTTGTTGTTCCCTGATTTACTTAATCTCCCTGGTTCCAGGAGGAGTTCCCTACCCTGGCAGACCGTCAGTATCCTGGATGGATCTACGCCATCATCTTCATACTGGCTGGCATTCCCAGTCTGGCTGTCCCTGGAGTCGCCATATTCAAACTCCTCTACAAGCGCTGCTGCCAGAAAAACAACTGCTTTAGAGAAGACACTGTCAACTCTGTTTCTGCTAAAATACAGATGAGAGAAAAAACCATTGACTAAGTAACAGGTTCACCTTCAGTTCTGGATTTCAATTACATGTATTTTCTTTCTTTCTGTCACCTGGAACAATAGCAAAAAGATAATGTGTCTTACATTAAGTAAGACACATTAAGTAAGACACATTACGCAGACATTAAGGTGGGGTCTCCACCAGTAGCATGCAGCCCACCTATGAGTAGCTCCTCAAACAATTCTGAAAGTACATGCAATTTTCACACGTTCCACCGCAAACTGTCATAAACAAATCTCTCCCGCACCCTATTCTCTATGTACATTATCCCGCCCCCGGTTAGCCACTATTGGCTTCAAAAGCCAAACCTAACACAATATCGGCCAATTAATTTCCAGCAATATTGCCCCTCTGTCTGATGCGAGCCTTTGTCGATCACTCCGTGTGTAACCAGTTGATGTGATAACTCTGTCTGATGCGAGCCTTTGTCGATCACTCCGTGTGTAACCAGTTGATGTGATAACTCTGTCTGATGCGAGCCTTTGTCGATCACTCCGTGTGTAACCAGTTGATGTGATAACTCTGTCTGATGCGAGCCTTTGTCGATCACTCCGTGTGTAACCAGTTGATGTGATAACTCTGTCTGATGCGAGCCTTTGTCGATCACTCCGTGTGTAACCAGTTGATGTGATAACTCTGTCTGATGCGAGCCTTTGTCGATCACTCCGTGTGTAACCAGTTGATGTGATAACTCTGTCTGATGCGAGCCTTTGTCGATCACTCCGTGTGTAACCAGTTGATGTGATAACCGTCTTGCGTGTTGACAGAAATACTTTCCCCAAAACCTTCTCAATTAAATGCTTTAAACTGCAAAGTAGGCTTACCTGGCAGAAGTATAGCATTTATATCTATTTGTTATTTGCTAACTTTGCCATGAAATGAGCAGCAGCAGTACAGAGCCATCACTACACTGGAACGTTAGACGGCACAGTCCTCGACATTAGAGAATTCATGCCAACTCTATAAGACTGTGAGCTATTAACACTAAGTTATTATGTTGTGTACAGTATGGGAATTATTAAAGTATGGGAGTTTTGTAAACGTTATATAATACAAGTGGTACAGAAACCTTTGTATTTTGTATGGTATGAAGTGAATGGATATATCAGTATTTTTCAACAGAATCATTAGTTTCATGGGCAATAAAGGTTAACATACACACAATTTCTGTCTTTATGCATTTGTTGTTGCAATGTTAAATAAAGAACGCTAATGTTTCATAACACCTCCACTGGCTCACTATTCTGTCCCTGTGTTTACAGTATGTTTGTTAATGATCATTTCTACAGAACATGTATCTAAGAGACACTGAATAACTTGATTTAGCCAAGTGCAGTGTTACACAGTGATACTGTAATCTTTACCTGACCATTGCACAATGATATGGGCTGTGTCCCAATTGGCACCCTATTCCCTACAGAGGACAGTGGAGGCTGTTGAGGGGAGGACAGCTCATAATAATGGGTGGAACAGAGCAAATGGAATGGCATGTGTTTGATGTACAGTACCAGTCAACAGTTTAGAACATCTACTCATTCAAGGGTTTTTCTTTATTTTTACTATGCTCTACATTGTAAAATAATAGTGAAGACATCAACACTATGAAATAACACACATGGAATCAAGTAGTAACCAAAAAAGTGTTAAACATTATATTTGAGATTCTTCAAATAGCCACCCTTTGTCTTGATGACAGCTTTGCACACTCTTCATTCTCTCAACCAGCTTCATGAGGTAGTCACCTGGAATGCATTACAATTAACAGGTGTGCCTTGTTAAAAGTTAATTTGTGGAATTTCTTTCCTTCTTAATGCGTTTTGAACCAATCAGTTGTGTTGTGACAAGGTAGGGGCTTGCAAACCATTACAGACTACAAGGGAAGCACAGTCGAGAGCTGACCAGTGACACGAGCCTACCAGAAGAGCTAAACTACTTCTATGCTTGCTTCGAGGCAAGCAACACTGAGGCATGCATGAGAGCACCAGCTGTTCCGGATGACTGTGTGATCGCGCTTTCCGTAGCCGATGTGAGTAAGAGCTTTAAACAGGTCAACATTTACAAGGCCGCTGGGCCAGACGGATTACCAGGACGTGTACTCTGAGCATTTGCTGACCAACTGTCAAGTGTCTTCACTGACATTTTCAACAAGTCCCTGATTGAGTCTGTAATACCAACATGTTTCAAACAGACCACCATAGTCCCTGTGCTCAAGAACACTAAGGTAACCTGCCTAAATGACTACAGACCCGTAGCACTCACGTCTGTAGCCATGAAGTGCTTTGAAATTGCATACCACTCAAACAGATCCACAGATGATGCAATCTCTATTGCACTCCACACTGCTCTTTCCCACCTCGACAAAAGGAATGCCTATGTGAGAATGCTATTCATTGACTACAGCTCAGTGTTCAACACCATAGTGCCCTCAAAGCTCATCACCAAGCTAAGGATCCTGGGACTGAATACGTCCCTCTGCAACTGAATCCTGGACTTCCTCATGGGATTCCCCCAGGTGGTAAGGGTAGTTAACAACACATCTGCCACTCTGGTCCTCAACACTGGGGCCCCTCAGGGGTGCGTGCTCAGTCCCCTCCTGTACTCCCTGTTCACCCATGACTGCATGGCCAGGCACGACTCCAACACCATCATTAAGTTTAGGCCTGATCACCGACAACGACGAGACAGCCTATAGGGAGGAGATCAGAGACCTGGTCGTGTGGTGCCAGGATAACAACCTGTCCCTCAACGTAAGCAAGACAAAGGAGATTGTGGACTACAGGAAAAGGAGGAGGACCGAGCACGCCCCCATTCTCATCGACGGGGCTGCAGTGGAGCAGGTTGAGAGCTTCAAGTTCCTTGGTGTCCACATCACCAACAAACTATAATGGTCGAAACACACCAAGACAGTCGTGAAGAGGGCAAGACAAAGCCTATACTCCCTCAGGAGACTGAAAAGATTTGGCATGGGTCCTCAGATCCTCAAAAGGTTCTAAAGCTGCAACATCGAGAGCATCCTGACTGGCTGCATCACTGCCGGGTACGGCAACTGCCTCCGACTGTAAGGCACTACAGAGGGTAGTGCGTACGGCCCAGTACTTCACTGTCATCCAGGACCTCTATACCAGGCAGTGTCAGAGGAACGCACTAAAAATTGTCAAAATCTCTAGCCCCCCAGTCAAAGACTGTTCTCTCTGCTACCGCATGGCAAGCGGTACCGGAGCGCCAAGTCTATGTCCAAAAGGCTTCTCAACAGCTTTTACCCCCAAGCCATAAGACTCCAGAACTGCTAATCAAATGGCTACCCGGACTATTTGCACTTTTTCACTGTAAGGTCTACACCTGTTGTATTTGGCGCACGTGACAAATAAACTTTGATTTGATTGGATTTGATTTGATGTTAAATCCACTTCTATCAGTGTAGATAAATGGGAGGAGACAGGTTATTTTTAAGCCTTTGAACAATTGAGACATGGATTGTGTATGTGTGCCATTCAGAGGGTGAATGGGCAAGGCAATACATTTAAGTGCCTTTAAACCGGGTATGGTTATAGGTGCCAGGTGCACTGATTTGTGTCAAAAACTGCAACGCTGCTGGGGTTTTCACACTCAAGAGTTTCCCAGGTGTATCAAGAATGGTTCACCACCCAAAAGGACATCCAGCCAACTTGACACAAATGTGGGAAGCATTAGAGTCAACATGGGCCAACATCCCTGTGGAACACCTTCGGCACACTCTACAGTCGTGGTAAAAAGGTTTGAGAATGACACAAGTATTGGTCTCCACAAAGTTTTCTGTCTCAGTGTTGATGATGGCAATTTGCATATACTCCAGAATGTCATGAAGAGTGATCAGATGAATTGCAATTAATTGCAAAGCCCCTCTTTGCCATGAAAATGAACTTAATCCCCCAAAAAACATTTCCACTGCATTTCAGCCCTGCCACAAAAGGACCAGCTGCCATCATGTCAGTGATTGTCTCGTTAACACAGGTGAGAGT
Source organism: Thymallus thymallus (assembly GCA_023634145.1). NCBI lineage: Eukaryota > Metazoa > Chordata > Actinopteri > Salmoniformes > Salmonidae > Thymallus > Thymallus thymallus. The sequence continues at coordinate 30,244,921 of CM042395.1, read as the reverse complement.
GTTGACGAGGACAAGGCTGGAGATCACTCTGTCATGCTGATTGAGTCAGAATAACAGACTGGAAGCTTTAAAAGGAGGGTGGTGCTTGAAATCATTGTTCTTCCTCTGTAAATCATGGTTACCTGCAAGGAAACACGTGCCGTCATCATTGCTTTGCACAGAAAGGGCTTCATAGGCAAGGATATTGCTGCTGGTAAGATTGCACCTAAATAAACCATTTATCGGATCATAAAGAACTTCAAGGAGAGAGGTTCAATTGTTGTGAAGAAGGCGTCAGGGCGCCCAAGAAAGTCCAGCAAGCGCCAGGACCGTCTCCTAAAGTTGATTCAACTGCGGGATCGGGGCACCACCAGTGCAGAGCTTGCTCAGGAATGGCAGCAAGTAGGTGTGAGTGCATCTGCACGCACAGTGAGGCGAAGACTTTTGGAGGATGGCCTGGTGTCAAGAAGGGCAGCAAAGAAGCCACTTCTCTTCAGGAAAAACATCAGGGACAGACTGATATTCTGCAAAAGGTACAGGGATTGGACTGCTGAGGACTGGGGTAGAGTCATTTTCTCTGATGAATCCCCTTTCAGATTGTTTGGGCCATCCGGAAAACACCTTGTCGGGAGAAGACAAGGTGAGCGCTACCATCAGTCCTGTGTCATGCCAACAGTAAAGCATCCTGAGACCATTCATGTGTGGGGTTGCTTCTCAGCCAAGGGAGTGGGCTCGCTCACAATTTTGCCTAAGAACACAGCCATGAATAAAGAATGGTACCAACACATCCTCAGAGAGCAACTTCTCCCAACCATCCAAGAACATTTTTGTGACAACCAATGCCTTTTCCAGCATGATGGAGCACCTTGCCATAAGGCAAAAGTGATAACTAAGTGGCTCGGGGAACAAAACATCAACATTTTGGGTCCATGGCCAGGAAACTCCCCAGACCGTAATCCCATTGAGAACTTGTGGTCGATCCTCAAGAGGCGGGTGGACAAACAAAAACCCACAACTTCTGACAAACTCCAAGCATTGATTATGCAAGAATGGCCTGCCATCAGTCAGGATGTGGCCCAGAAGTTAATTGACAGCATGCCAGGGCGGATTGCAGAGGTCTTGAAAAAGAAGGGTCAACACTGCAAATATTGACTCTTTGCATGTCATTGTCAATGAAAGCCTTTGACACTTATGGAATACTTGTAATTATACTTCAGTGTACCATATTAACTACTGACATAAAGATCTAAGAACACTGAAGCAGCAAACGTTGTGGTGACCAATACTAATAATCATTCTCAAAACTTTAGGCCACGACTTGACTACTGAAAACAACCCTGTCTGTATTCAAATTGAGTGTGGAGGGAACTGGTCTGGCCTTCATCGTGTTCACAGAGGCCATCACCAAGATGCCTGTCTCTCCTCTCTGGTCAATCCTGCTGTTCTGTCTGGGACTGTCCACCATGTTTGGCACATAGAGGGCACGGTAGTGCCCCTTCAGGATCTCAACATTCTGCCTAAACACTGGCCCAAAGAGGTGTTGACTGAGTCGGCCAAATACCTTATTGGTTGTGTTCTAGCCTGTCATATTGGTTGTGATCTAGCCTGTCATATTGGTTGTGACCTAGCCTGTCATATTGGTTGTGACCTAGCCTGTCATATTGGTTGTGACCTAGCCTGTCATATTGGTTGTGATCTAGCCTGTCATATTGGTTGTGATCTAGCCTGTCATATTGTTTGTGGTCTAGCCTGTCATATTGGTTGTTATCTAGCCTGTCATATTGGTTGTGATCTAGCCTGTCATATTGGTTGTGATCTAGCCTATCATATTGGTTGTGATCTAGCCTGTCATATTGGTTGTGACCTAGCCTGTCATATTGGTTGTGATCTAGCCTGTCATATTGGTTGTGACCTAGCCTGTCATATTGGTTGTGAACTAGCCTGTCATATTGGTTGTGGTCTAGCCTGTCATATTGGTTGTGACCAAAGCCTGTCATATTGGTTGTGATCTAGCCTGTCATATTGGTTGTGACCTAGCCTGTCATATTGGTTGTGACCTAGCCTGTCATATTGGTTGTGATCTAGCCTGTCATATTGGTTGTGACCAAAGCCTGTCATATTGGTTGTGACCTAGCATGTCATATTGGTTGTGACCTAGCATGTCATATTGGTTGTGATCTAGCCTGTCATATTGGTTGTGATCTAGCCTGTCATATTGGTTGTGATCTAGCCTGTCATATTGGTTGTGATCTAGCCTGTCATATTGGTTGTGATCTAGCCTGTCATATTGGTTGTGATCTAGCCTGTCATATTGGTTGTGATCTAGCCTGTCATATTGGTTGTGATCTAGCCTGTCATTTTGGTTGTGACCTAGCCTGTCATATTGGTTGTGATCTAGCCTGTCATATTGGTTGTGATCTAGCCTGTCATATTGGTTGTGATCTAACCTGTCATATTTTTTGTGATCTAGCCTGTCATATTGGTTGTGATCTAGCCTGTCATATTGGTTGTGATCTAGCCTGTCATATTGGTTGTGATCTAGCCTGTCATATTGGTTGTGATCTAGCCTGTCATATTGGTTGTGATCTAGCCTGTCATATTGGTTGTGATCTAACCTGTCATATTTTTTGTGATCTAGCCTGTCATATTGGTTGTGATCTAGCCTGTCATATTGGTTGTGATCTAACCTGTCATATTTTTTGTGATCTAGCCTGTCATATTGGTTGTGATCTAGCCTGTCATATTGGTTGTGATCTAGCCTGTCATATTGGTTGTGATCTAGCCTGTCATATTGGTTGTGATCTAGCCTGTCATATTGGTTGTGATCTAGCCTGTCATATTGGTTGTGATCTAACCTGTCATATTTTTTGTGATCTAGCCTGTCATATTGGTTGTGATCTAGCCTGTCATATTGGTTGTGATCTAACCTGTCATATTTTTTGTGATCTAGCCTGTCATATTGGTTGTGATCTAGCCTGTCATATTGGTTGTGATCTAGCCTGTCATATTGGTTGTGATCTAGCCTGTCATATTGGTTGTGATCTAGCCTGTCATATTGGTTGTGATCTAGCCTGTCATATTGGTTGTGATCTAGCGTGTCATATTGGTTGTGATCTAACCTGTCATATTTTTTGTGATCTAGCCTGTCATATTGGTTGTGATCTAGCCTGTCATATTGGTTGTGATCTAGCCTGTCATATTGGTTGTGATCTAGCCTGTCATATTGGTTGTGATCTAGCCTGTCATATTGGTTGTGATCTAGCCTGTCATATTGGTTGTGATCTAGCCTGTCATATTGGTTGTGATCTAACCTGTCATATTTTTTGTGATCTAGCCTGTCATATTGGTTGTGATCTAGCCTGTCATATTGGTTGTGATCTAGCCTGTCATATTGGTTGTGATCTAGCCTGTCATATTGGTTGTGATCTAGCCTGTCATATTGGTTGTGATCTAGCCTGTCATATTGGTTGTGATCTAGCCTGTCATATTGGTTGTGATCTAGCCTGTCATATTGGTTGTGATCTAGCCTGTCATATTGGTTGTGATCTAGCCTGTCATATTGGTTGTGATCTAGCCTGTCATATTGGTTGTGATCTAACCTGTCATATTTTTTGTGATCTAGCCTGTCATATTGGTTGTGATCTAGCCTGTCATATTGGTTGTGATCTAGCCTGTCATATTGGTTGTGATCTAGCCTGTCATATTGGTTGTGATCTAGCCTGTCATATTGGTTGTGATCTAGCCTGTCATATTGGTTGTGATCTAACCTGTCATATTTTTTGTGATCTAGCCTGTCATATTGGTTGTGATCTAGCCTGTCATATTGGTTGTGATCTAGCCTGTCATATTGGTTGTGATCTAGCCTGTCATATTGGTTGTGATCTAGCCTGTCATATTGGTTGTGATCTAACCTGTCATATTTTTTGTGATCTAGCCTGTCATATTGGTTGTGATCTAGCCTGTCATATTGGTTGTGATCTAGCCTGTCATATTGGTTGTGATCTAGCCTGTCATATTGGTTGTGATCTAGCCTGTCATATTGGTTGTGATCTAGCCTGTCATATTTTTTGTGATCTAGCCTGTCATATTGGTTGTGATCTAGCCTGTCATATTGGTTGTGATCTAGCCTGTCATATTGGTTGTGATCTAGCCTGTCATATTGGTTGTGATCTAGCCTGTCATATTGGTTGTGATCTAGCCTGTCATATTGGTTGTGATCTAACCTGTCATATTTTTTGTGATCTAGCCTGTCATATTGGTTGTGATCTAACCTGTCATATTTTTTGTGATCTAGCCTGTCATATTGGTTGTGATCTAGCCTGTCATATTGGTTGTGATCTAGCCTGTCATATTGGTTGTGATCTAGCCTGTCATATTGGTTGTGATCTAGCCTGTCATATTGGTTGTGATCTAGCCTGTCATATTGGTTGTGATCTAGCCTGTCATATTGGTTGTGATCTAACCTGTCATATTTTTTGTGATCTAACCTGTCATATTTTTTGTGATCTAGCCTGTCATATTGGTTGTGATCTAACCTGTCATATTTTTTGTGATCTAGCCTGTCATATTGGTTGTGATCTAGCCTGTCATATTGGTTGTGATCTAGCCTGTCATATTGGTTGTGATCTAGCCTGTCATATTGGTTGTGATCTAGCCTGTCATATTGGTTGTGATCTAGCCTGTCATATTGGTTGTGATCTAGCCTATCATATTGGTTGTGATCTAGCCTGTCATATTGGTTGTGATCTAGCCTGTCATATTGGTTGTGATCTAGCCTGTCATATTGGTTGTGATCTAGCCTGTCATATTGGTTGTGATCTAGCCTGTCATATTGGTTGTGATCTAGCATGTCATATTGGTTGTGATCTAGCCTGTCATATTGGTTGTGATCTAGCCTGTCATATTGGTTGTGATCTAGCCTGTCATATTGGTTGTGATCTAGCCTGTCATATTGGTTGTGATCTAGCCTGTCATTTTGGTTGTGACCTAGCCTGTCATTTTGGTTGTGATCTAACCTGTCATATTGGTTGTGATCTAGCCTGTCATATTGGTTGTGATCTAGCCTGTCATATTGGTTGTGATCTAGCCTGTCATATTGGTTGTGATCTAGCATGTCATATTGGTTGTGATCTAGCCTGTCATATTGGTTGTGATCTAGCCTGTCATATTGGTTGTGATCTAGCCTGTCATATTGGTTGTGATCTAGCCTGTCATATTGGTTGTGATCTAGCCTGTCATATTGGTTGTGATCTAGCCTGTCATATTGGTTGTGATCTAACCTGTCATATTGGTTGTGATCTAGCCTGTCATATTGGTTGTGATCTAGCCTGTCATATTGGTTGTGATCTAGCCTGTCATATTGGTTGTGATCTAGCCTGTCATATTGGTTGTGATCTAGCCTGTCATATTGGTTGTGATCTAGCCTGTCATATTGGTTGTGATCTAGCCTGTCATATTGGTTGTGATCTAGCCTGTCATATTGGTTGTGATCTAGCCTGTCATATTGGTTGTGATCTAGCCTGTCATATTGGTTGTGATCTAGCCTGTCATATTGGTTGTGATCTAGCCTGTCATATTGGTTGTGATCTAGCCTGTCATATTGGTTGTGATCTAGCCTGTCATATTGGTTGTGATCTAGCCTGTCATATTGGTTGTGATCTAGCCTGTCATATTGGTTGTGATCTAACCTGTCATATTGGTTGTGATCTAGCCTGTCATATTGGTTGTGATCTAGCCTGTCATATTGGTTGTGATCTAGCCTGTCATATTGGTTGTGATCTAGCCTGTCATATTGGTTGTGATCTAGCCTGTCATATTGGTTGTGATCTAGCCTGTCATATTGGTTGTGATCTAGCCTGTCATATTGGTTGTGATCTAGCCTGTCATTTTGGTTGTGACCTAGCCTGTCATATTGGTTGTGATCTAGCCTGTCATATTGGTTGTGATCTAGCCTGTCATATTGGTTGTGATCTAACCTGTCATATTGGTTGTGATCTAGCCTGTCATATTGGTTGTGATCTAGCCTGTCATATTGGTTGTGATCTAGCCTGTCATATTGGTTGTGATCTAGCCTGTCATATTGGTTGTGATCTAGCCTGTCATATTGGTTGTGATCTAGCCTGTCATATTGGTTGTGATCTAGCCTGTCATATTGGTTGTGATCTAGCCTGTCATTTTGGTTGTGACCTAGCCTGTCATTTTGGTTGTGATCTAACCTGTCATATTGGTTGTGATCTAGCCTGTCATATTGGTTGTGATCTAGCCTGTCATATTGGTTGTGATCTAGCCTGTCATATTGGTTGTGATCTAGCATGTCATATTGGTTGTGATCTAGCCTGTCATATTGGTTGTGATCTAGCCTGTCATATTGGTTGTGATCTAGCCTGTCATATTGGTTGTGATCTAGCCTGTCATATTGGTTGTGATCTAGCCTGTCATATTGGTTGTGATCTAGCCTGTCATATTGGTTGTGATCTAACCTGTCATATTGGTTGTGATCTAGCCTGTCATATTGGTTGTGATCTAGCCTGTCATATTGGTTGTGATCTAGCCTGTCATATTGGTTGTGATCTAGCCTGTCATATTGGTTGTGATCTAGCCTGTCATATTGGTTGTGATCTAGCCTGTCATATTGGTTGTGATCTAGCCTGTCATATTGGTTGTGATCTAGCCTGTCATATTGGTTGTGATCTAGCCTGTCATATTGGTTGTGATCTAGCCTGTCATATTGGTTGTGATCTAGCCTGTCATATTGGTTGTGATCTAGCCTGTCATATTGGTTGTGATCTAGCCTGTCATATTGGTTGTGATCTAGCCTGTCATATTGGTTGTGATCTAGCCTGTCATATTGGTTGTGATCTAGCCTGTCATATTGGTTGTGACCCAAATAGCACCCTATTCCCTTTATTGTGCACTACTTTGACTAGAGCCCCCTATAGCAGTGCACTATATAGGTAATAGGGTGCCATTTGGGACGCACACCTATTCATAAAATATCAGGTTTTTAAATCAAGTTGAACTCAATCTGTCTTCCCATCAGATTTAGCAAGGAAATAGTTCATGATAGGTCACAGACCCAGCATCTTCTGGCAGGTGACCTGGAGGTTCTTCAGTCCACTGAAGGTCCTCGTTATCTTCCTCTTCTACCTGGTCAACAAGGTTACAGAGGAACTGACCTACCTGGTCTGGGATCCTAACTACATATCTCACTAACACAGGGATCCTGACTACGTATCTCACTAACACAGGGATCCTAACTACGTATCTCACTAACACAGGGATCCTGACTACGTATCTCACTAACACAGGGATCCTAACTACGTATCTCACTAACACAGGGATCCAAACTACGTATCTCACTAACACAGGGATCCAAACTACGTATCTCACTAACACAGGGATCCAAACTATGTATCTCACTAACACAGGCATCCTGACTAAGTATCTCACTAACACAGGGATCCTAACTACGTATCTCACTAACACAGGGATCCAAACTATGTATCTCACTAACACAGGCATCCTGACTAAGTATCTCACTAACACAGGGATCCAAACTATGTATCTCACTAACACAGGGATCCTGACTACGTATCTCACTAACACAGGGATCCTAACTACGTATCTCACTAACACAGGGATCCAAACTATGTATCTCACTAACACAGGCATCCTGACTAAGTATCTCACTAACACAGGGATCCAAACTATGTATCTCACTAACACAGGCATCCTGACTAAGTATCTCACTAACACAGGGATCCTGATTACATATCTCACTAACACAGGGATCCTAACTACGTATCTCACTAACACAGGGATCCTGACTACGTATCTCACTAACACAGGGATCATGACTACGTATCTCACTAACACAGGGATCCTAACTACGTATCTCACTAACACAGGGATCCTGACTACGTATCTCACTAACACAGGGATCCTGGCTATGTATCTCACTAACACAGGGATCCAGACTACGTATCTCACTAACACAGGGATCCAAACTACGTATCTCACTAACACAGGGATCCTAACTACGTATCTCACTAACACAGGGATCCTGACTACGTATCTCACTAACACAGGGAAACTGACTACGTATCTCACTAACACAGGGATCCTGACTACATATCTCACTAACACAGGGATCCTGACTACGTATCTCACTAACACAAGGATCATGACTACGTAACTTACTAACACAGGGATCGTGACTACGTATCTCACTAACACAGGGATCCTAACTACGTATCTCACTAACACAGGGATCTTAACTACGTTTCTCACTAACACAGGGATCCTGACTATGTATCTCACTAACACAGGGATCCAAACTATGTATCTCACTAATACAGGGATCCTGACAACGTATCTCACTAACACAGGGATCCTGACTACGCATCTCACTAACACAGGGATCCTGACTACGTATCTCACTAACACAGGGATCTTGACTACGTATCTCACTAACACAGGGATCCTGACTACATATCTCACTAACACAGGGATCCTGACTACGTATCTCGCTAACACAGGTATCCTGACTACGTAACTCACTAACACAGGGATCATGACTACGTATCTCACTAAAACAGGGATCCTAACTATGTATCTGACTAACACAGGGATCCTGACTACTTATCTCACTAACATAGGGTTCCTGACTACGTAATAATATTGTAAAACAAAGTTTGGTGTGCTTGCCACGTATGCTTAGACTTGGGAGTTCCAGTGCATTAGAAGGAGACAAACGCATGGTTCCAAGTAGGCTTGCACATTTTGAAGAATATTCCGAATATATGGGAATTAATGGAAACATATGCACATTAATATTAATACCATTTAAATGTAGATGTGTTTTGCATTGGATATATTTACCATATCATATGGAGACAGAAACATAAACCTTTTACCTTATCATAAGTAGACATAATTGCAAATGACTAAATCCTTCCAATAGAAAAATAAAAACTATTTAGTTACAAATTGAACATTAATTAAATGAGTTGACTCTTCACATGGGATGATTTCACTGAACAACAAAAGAAAGGGAATATTGAATGATTCCCAATTATCCATCGCATCTCCCAAAAACGTTTTCAACATACATCTGTAAAATGATAGTCTAGAAACTAAAGCTTTGGTTGTCTTCCTCTCAGGCTTCCATGTCTTCCCCCTGGACCTCCTCAATGTCCACCTCTTGAACATCAGACTCTGAGGCCTCATCTTCACTGTCACTTTCCAACCATGTTGAGGATGGTTCGTTGTCAGGCTCAAAAAGCCTCAAATATGCCCAGATGGCCACCAATTTTACAACCCTTGTACTGGTCAGTCTGTTGCGTGCTTTGGTGTGTGTGTTCACAAACAAGGACCAGTTGCGCTCTGAGGTGGCTGATGTTGGTGGGATTTGGAGGATGATGGAGGTAACATGGTTAAATAAAGGTGAAATAAAAAATAAAAAAAATAAAAAAACAGGGGAAAGAGCCTCAGATCCACAAAGTCCCTTCCACCAGGTGGCTGATGAGATATGTTGGCACGACTGCTATATTGCCTCTCCATCCCAAAGCCTTGCTTGGAAGTGTACTTCACCAGACTGCCAAGAACCTTGCCCTCATCCAGGCCATGTTGGCGAGACATGGTAGTGATGACACCATAGGCCTTGTTGATCTCTGCACCAGATAGAAAGCTCTTGCCAGCACACATGGGGTCCAGCATGTACGCTGTGGCGTGTATGGGCTTCAGGCAGAAGTCTTCACGCTTTTTGATGTATTTCAGAACTGCAGTTTCCTCTGCTAGGAGCAACAGTGAAGTGGGCAGGGCAGTACGGATTTATTCTCTTACATCTGCAAGCAGAATCTGAACATCAGACTGGATGGCATTGTCTCCCTCAATCCGTGCAATGGCTACTGCTATAGGTTTCAGGAGTTTCAGGCTGCTTACCACTCTCTCTCAAAATACATCATCCAGGAGGATCCTCTTAATGGGGCTGTCCATATCGGCAGGCTGTTATATGGCCATTTCTTGGAGAGACTCCTTTCCCTCCAGGAGACTGTCAAACATGACAACACCACCCCAACGGGTGTTGGTGGGCAGCTTCAATGTAATGCTCTTATTCTTCTCACTTTGCTTGGTGAGGTAGATTGCTGCTATAACTTAATGACACTTCACATAACTAACCATTTCCTTGGCTCTCTTGTAGAGTGTATCCATTGTTTACAGTGCCATGATGTCCTTGAGGAGCAGATTCAATGCATGAGCAGCACAGCCAATGGGTGTGATGTGAGGTTAGGACTCCTCCACTTTAGACCAAGCAGACTTCATGTTCGCAGCATTGTCTGTCACCAGTGCAAATACCTTCTGTGTTTCAAGGTCATTGATGACTGCCTTCAGCTCATCTGCAATGTAGCGACCGGTGTGTCTGTTGTCCCTTGTGTCTGTGCTCTTGTAGAATACTGGTTGAGGGGTGGAGATGATGTAGTTAATTATTCCTTGCCCACAAACATTCGACCACCCATCAGAGATGATTGCAATACAGTCTGCCTTCTCTATGATTTGCTTGACCTTCACTTGAACTCTGTTGAACTCTGCGTCCAAAAAATGAGTAGATAAAGCATGTCTGGTTGGAGAGGTGTATGCTGGGCGAAGAACATTCAGAAATCTCTTCCAATACACATTGCCTGTGAGCATCAGAGGTGAACCAGTTGCATACACAGCTCGAGCAAGACATTCATCAGCATGTGAGCGCTGAGGGAACTTTATGCACTTGGCCAGATGATTCTGCATCTTTGTTGCATTCTTCACATATGATTTGGCTCAGTATTTGCAAATGTACACAGCTTTTCCTTCTACATTAGCTGCAGTGAAATGTCTCCACACATCAGTTAGTGCCCGTGGCATTTTCCTGTAAAGATAAAAAAAATAAAAATACAATTCCATGTACAGATAAATAGTTAAGCAGTTAGATTAAAGAACTCCTTTGTAAAATGAATGTTTTAAAATGAAACATGTATGGAAACAGGTGAATTAACACTCTTCAGTTAGCAGGCTCAAGCAAGCTAAAACCCACATGGTGGCAAAAACTAACTAGCAGAAAACAAGTTAGAAATGATTTGAACACACCTTGCTGTAGGGTACTATTTAGTAGTTAACAAAAAACCATGTATGTCATATAAAATATATTCACCCCACCCAGTATTGTAATCCTACAAAGCATGTAGTCCTTGGCTCAGACAGTGTAGTAGTGTGGGCTCAATAGCATCTCATTAGTGTGAAAGATCTGGAGAATCAGCTGTACTCCAGTTTATACTAATGTGATCTAAGTGTACAGAGACCCTTTCTCTCCAGTTTATACTAATCTGATCTAAGTGTACAGAGACCCTTTCTCTCCAGTTTATACTAATCTGATCTAAGTGTACAGAGACCCTTTCTCTCCAGTTTATACTAATCTGATCTAAGTGTACAGAGACCCTTTCTCTCCAGTTTATACTAATCTGATCTAAGTGTACAGAGACCCTTTCTCTCCAGTTTATACTAATCTGATCTAAGTGTACAGAGACCCTTTCTCTCCAGTTTATACTAATGTGATCTAAGTGTACAGAGACCCTTTCTCTCCAGTTTAAACTAATGTGATCTAAGTGTACAGAGACCCTTTCTCTCCAGTTTATACTAATCTGATCTAAGTGTACAGAGACCCTTTCTCTCCAGTTTAAACTAATCTGATCTAAGTGTACAGAGACCCTTTCTCTCCAGTTTAAACTAATCTGACACAACATAAGCGACTTTGTTGTGAGTGTTATGAATATTGCAACAACAGACTAAACAAATGTTGAACAACATGTCGAAAATAAGATAATATCTTGTTTCTAATGATGTCAACTTTATTTCTCAAGTCCTAATATTGAGCAAATTACACTCACTGGAGTACCTGACAAAAAGCACCCGTGAGTACCTTTTGTGGCAATTCTTTTTTTTTTTCACCTTTATTTAACCAGGTAGGTCAGTTGAGAACAAGTTCTCATTTATAACTGCGACCTGGCCAAGACAATGCAAAGCAGTGCGACAAAAAATAACAACCCAGAGTTACACATGGGATAAACAAACGTACAGTCAATAACACAATAGAGAATCTATATACAGAGTGCAAATGTAGTGCAAAATGCAGTAAGGTTAGGAAGGTAGGACAATAAATAGGCCATAGTGGTGAAATAAGTTACAGATTAGCATTAACACTGGAATGATGGAATGTGCAAATGATGATGTGCAAATAGAGATACTGGAGTGCAAAATTAGCGAAAATAATAAAATAAATATGGGGATGAGGTAGTAGGGTGGGCTATTTACAGATGGGCTGTATACAGGTGCAGTGATCGATAAGCAGCTCTGACAGCTGATGCTTAAAGTTAGTGAGGGAGATAGGAACCTCTAGCTTCAATGATTTTTGCAATTCGTTCCAGTCATTGGCAGCAGAGAACTAGAAGGAATGGCGGCCAAAGGAGGTGTTGGCTTTGGGGGTGACCAGTGAGATATACCTGCTGGAGCGCATGCTACGGGTGGGTGTTGCTATGGTGACCAGCGAGCTGAGATAGGGCGGGGATTTACCTAATAAAGACTTATAGATGACCTGGAGCCAGTGTGTTTGATGACGAATATGTAATGAGGGCCAGCCAACGAGAGCATACAGGTTGCAGTGGTGGGTAGTATATGGGGCTTTGGTAACAAAACGGATTGCACTGTGATAGATTACATCCAATTTGCTGAGCAGAGTGTTGGAGGCTATTTTGTAAATGACATCGCCGAAGTCAAGGATCGGTAGGATAGTCCGTTTTACGAGGGCATGTTTGGCAGCATGAGTGAAGGAGGCTTTGTTGCGAAATAGGAAGCCGATTCTAGATTTAATTTTGGATTGGAGATGGTTAATGTGAGTCTGGAAGTTGAGTTTACAGTCTAACCAGACGCCTAGGTATTTGTAGGAGTCCACGTATTCTAAGTCGGACCCGTCGAGAGTAGTGATGATAGTCCGGTGGGCGGGTGCGGGCAGCATTCGATAGAAAAGCATGCATTTAGTTTTACTAGCATTTAAGAGCAGTTGGAGGCCACGAAAGGAGTGTTGTATGGCATTGAAGCTTGTTTGAAGGTTAGTTAACACAGTGTCCAAAGAGGGGCCAGATGTATACAGAATGGTGTCGTCTGCGTAGAGATGGATCAGAGAGTCACCAGCAGCGAGAGCGACATCGTTGATGTATATAGAGAAAAGGGTTGGCCCAAGAATTGAACCCTGTGGCACCCCCATAGAAACTGCCAGAGGATCGGACAATAGGCCCTCCGATTTGACACACTGAACTCTGTCTGAGATGTAGTTGGAGAACCAGGCAAGGCAGTCACTTGAGAAACCAAGGCTGTTGAGTCTGCCAATAAGAATGCGGTGATTGACAGAGTCGAAAGCCTTGGCCTGGTCAATGAAGACGGCTGCACAGTACTGTCTTCTATCGATGGCGGTTATGATATCGTTCAGTACCTTGAGAGTAGCTGAGGTGCACCCATGACCAGCTCGGAAACCAGATTGCATAGCAGAGAAGGTACGGTGGTATTCAAAGTGGTCAGTTATCTGTTTGTTAACTTGGCTTTCTTGAAAATAAATTTTTGCCAACACGTTACTAACCTTTGTTAACCAGCTAAATACCTGCTATTAGCGAACATGTGTTTGGCATAGGACTGGCACAATTATCGCATCATAAAACATTATTTTAGGACATGGGGGGATTCAATTTTATATTCAAGTAGACACAGTGCATTCGGAAAGTATTCAGACCCCTTCACTTTATCCATATTTTATTACGTTACAGCCTTATTCTAAAATGGATTAAATAAATTGTTTTCCTCAATCTACACACAATACCACATAATAACAAAGCAAAACAGGTTTAGACATTGCAAATGTTTTAAAAATAAAAAACAGAAATATTGTATTTACATAAGTATACAGACCTTTTGCTATGACACTCAAAATTTAGCTCAGGTGCTTCCTGTTTCCATTGATCATCCTTGAGATATTTCTACAACTTGATTGGAGTCCACCTGTGGTAAATTCAATTGATTGGACATGATTTGGAAAGGCACACACCTGTCTATATAAGGTCCCACAGTTGACAGTGCATGTTAGAGCAAAAACCAGTCCATGAGGTTGAAGGAATTGTCCGTAGAGCTCTGACACAGGATTGTGTTGAGGCATAGATCTGGGGAAGGGTGCTAATACATGTCTTCAGCATTGAAGGTCCCCAAGAAAACAGTGGGTTCCATCATTCTTAAATGGAAGTAGTTTGGAACCACCAAGACTCTTCCTAGAGCTGCCCCCCCCCCCCGGCCAAAATGAGTAATCGGGGGAGAAGGGCCTTGGTCAGGGAGGTGACCAAGAACCCGATGGTCACTCTGACAGAGTTCCAGAGTTCCTCTGTGGAGATGGGAGAACCTTCCAGGACAACCATCTCTACAGCACTCCACCAATCAGACCTTTATTGTAGAGTGGCCAGACGGAAGCCACGCCTCAGTAAAAGCCACGTGACAGTCCACTTGGAATTTGCCAAAAGGCACCGAAAGGACTCAGACCATGAGAAACAAGATTCTCTGGTCTGATGAAACCAAGATTGAACTCTTTTGCCTAAATGCCAAGCGTCACGTCTGGAGGAAACCTGGCACCATCCCTACAGACTAGTAGCACACTTTTCCACCTAGTCAGGATTGAGGAAAATATGAACAGAGCAAAGTACAGTGAAATCCTTCATGAAAACCTGCTCAGAGCGCTCAGGACCTCAGACTGGGGCGAAGGTTTACCTTCCAAAAGGACAACGACCCTAAGCACACAGCCAAGACAACACAAGGGTGACTTCGGGTCAAGTCTCTGAATGTCCTTGAGTGGCCCAGCCAGAGCCCGGACTTGATTTAACATCTCTGGAGAGACCTGAAAATAGCTGTGCAGCGAAGCTCCCCATCCAACCTGACAGAGCTTGAGAAGATCCGCAGAGACGAAGGCTGTATTCACTGACAAAGGTGCTTTAACAAAGTACTGAGTAAAGGGTCTGAATACTTATGTAAATGTTATATTTCCGTTTTTTATTTGTAATAAATTTTCGCCCCAAATGTTTTATTTCGCACAAAATGAGGAAAAGGTCAACGGATCCAAATACTTTCCGAATACCATGCATTTTACTTGCAACATATGTTTCCCATGCCAAGAAAGACATTTCAATTTAATTGAATTGAGAGAGATGTTAATTCAAACAATACATCAGTTCTACTGCCTCATACTGGAGGCTCTACACAGTCCACGCAAAGGAGGCAGACATTTTGGAATGCAGCGCAAACGGAGCTCCGTAGATCAGATCACTGTGGAGAGCCTTTCACAGCCTAGAGACAGACCTGGGGAAGAGGGGCTTTAATTATCAACACACTCATCAGCACAATTAGCTAATGAAGGCTACAGTGACGATGACGGGACACAGGTGGAGGCAGTGAGAGCGAGATGGAAGCTAAAACGACAGAAGTATGGAGAGTCCTATATTATGTAGTAAAAAGTCTGACTAGCTGGTTGGTGTACTCTGCCATGTCCCAGATCAGATTGAGGAAGAAAGCTGGGTTTCTGCCCACCTTCTGACCAAAGGGCAAACTCTGGGCACAGGCATGGAAACTAACGCCCCAACCACAGGAAGTACCATGTACATTCATCTACTATGTGGTGCTTAGAAGTAAAAAGGTTCATGAGAGAAATGGAATGTGTCCACTCTTGGAATAAAGGTGACCAAAAATAAATGATTGATTCCATTACAGATAAAAGCCCAGGAAAACATTAACCATAGAGAGATTATCATTACTATATCACAGCTGCTATAGTGTGTTACAGTATCTATAAACTATGTTAGTGGTTAGCTAGTTAACCATCAATCTGCTGAATCCAGAGACATGGCCCTTATAAGGAAGCTGATGTTTCTACCTGGGTTTCTTCCAGACAGAGGCTAAAGTCCCTCTCTTGAGTTGAATGCATGCGTGCAGCAGCACTAACTTATAGATGTTCTTATAGACAGCCTCCAGGGAGTTGGTCTGAAAATGGATAACAGTGACACTTGGGGTGGGAAAGAATGAACAGAGTTGTCTCCACCTCATGGAGCCTCAGGATCCACCTCCGCTGGTATCTCTCCGCCTCATGGAGCCTCAGGATCTACCTCCGCTGGTATCTCTCCGCCTCATGGAGCTTCAGGTTCCACCTGCGCTGATATCTCTCCACCTCATGGAGCTTCAGGATCCACCTCCGCTGGTATCTCTCCGCCTCATGGAGCTTCAGGTTCCACCTGCGCTGATATCTCTCCACCTCATGGAGCCTCAGGATCCACCTCCGCTGGTATCTCTCCGCCTCATGGAGCTTCAGGTTCCACCTGGGCTAATATCTCTCCACCTCATGGAGCCTCAGGATCCACCTCCGCTGGTATCTCTCCGCCTCATGGAGCTTCAGGTTCCACCTGCGCTGATATCTCTCCACCTCATGGAGCCTCAGGATCCACCTCCGCTGGTATCTCTCCGCCTCATGGAGCTTCAGGTTCCACCTGGGCTAATATCTCTCCACCTCATGGAGCCTCAGGATCCACCTCCGCTGGTATCTCTCTGCCTCATGGAGCTTCAGGTTCCACCTGCACTGGTATCGCTCCACCTCATGGAGCCTCAGGTTCCACCTGCGCTGTTATTTCTCCGCCTCATGGAGTTTAAGGTTCCACCTGTGAAGGTATCGCTCCACCTCATGGAGCCTCAGGTTCCACCTGCACTGGTATCTCTCCGCCTCATGGAGCCTCAGGTTCCAAATGCGCTGGAATCTCTCCACCTCATGGAGCTTCAAATTCCACCTGCGCTGGTTCCGTTCCACCTCATGCAGCCTCAGGTTCCACCTGCGCTGGTATTTCTCAGCCTCACTGAGCCTCAAGTTCCACCTGCGCTAGTGTCTCTCCGCCTCATGGAGCCTCAAGTTCCACCTGCGTTGGTATCTCTCCGCCTCATGGAGCCTCAAGTGCCACCTGCGCTGGTATCTCTCCGCCTCATGGAGCCTCAGGTTCAACTTGCGCTGGTATCTCTCCGCCTCATTGAGCCTCAGATTCCACCTTCGCTGGTATTTCTCCGCCTCACTGAGCCACAAGTTCCACCTGCGCTAATGCTTCTCTGATTCATGGAGCCTCAAGTTCCACCTGCGCAGTTATCTCTCCGCCTCATGGAGCCTCAAGTTCCACCTGCGCTGGTATCTCTCCGACTCATGGAGCCTCAAGTTCCACCTGCGCTGGTATCTCTCCGCCTCATGGAGCCCCATGGAGCCTCAGGTTCCACTTGCGCTGGAATTTCTCTGCCTCATGGAGCCTCAGGTTCCACTTGCGCTGGTATTTCTCTGCCTCATGGAGCCTCAGGTTCCACTTGCGCTGGAATTTCTCCGCCTCATGGAGCCTCAGGTTCCACTTGCGCTGGAATTTCTCCGCCTCATGGAGCCTCAGGTTCCACTTGCGCTGTTATCTCTCCGTCTCACTGAGCCTCAAGTTCCACCTGCGCTAGTGTCACTCCACCTCATGGAGCCTCATGTTCCACCTGCGCTGTTATCTCTCCTCCTCATGGAGCTTCAAATTCCACCTGTGCTAGTGTCTCTCCGCCTCATGGAGCCTCAGGTTCCACCTGCGCTGGTATTTCTCCTCTTCACTGAGCCTCAAGTTCCACCTGCGCTAGAGTCTTTCCGCCTCATGGAGCCTCAAGTTCCACCTGCGCTGGTATCTCTCCGCCTCCTGGAGCTTCAGGTTCCACCTGCGCTGGTATCGCTCCACCTCACGGAGCCTCAGGTTCCACCTGCGCTAGTATCTCTCTGTCTAATTGGACATCAGGTTCCACCTGCGCTGGTATCTCTCCACCTCATGGAGCTTCAAATTCCACCTGTGCTGGTATCGCTCCACCTCATTGAGCCTCAGGTTCCACCTGTACTGGTATCTCTCCGCCTCATGGAGCCTCAGGTTCACCCTGCACTGGTATCTCTCCGCCTCATGGATATTCAGGTTCCACCTGCGCAGGTATCTCTCCGCCTCATGGAGACTCAGGTTCCACTTTCGCTGGTATCTCTCAGCCTCATGGAGACTCAGGTTCCACCTGCCCTAGTATCTCTCCGCCTCATGGAGCTTCAAGTTCCACCTGTGCTGATATCTCTCTGCCTAATTGGACATCAGGTTCCACCTGCGCTGGCATCTCTCCGCCTCATGGAGCTGCAGGTTGTCAGAGCACACCAATTGTTCATCACCAACTTCAGTATTTACCCCCACAGTTACATTATTAAGAGGAGTAGCCAAGACCACACCCTCTTGTTGCTAACTAGATTTTTGTCCATCTGAATTCAAAAGCTGCCAGACAGATCCTGGTGCAGAACCTGCGAAATCGTGATTGGGCCAAATAATCAGTGAGCCAAAAACCATCACAGGTACAGTAGAAGCTTTCCTCATAACCACTCTCTTATCTCACTGCCGTAACATTTTGTAATGGCTGTAAAGCCGAGACTATTAGAAAGAAAAGTAGCTAGCTAGCTTGGCTAAAAAGTAAACAAAAAAACTGTTATAGTCGAGTTTGCGGTTATTAGCTATGATGGTGAGTTGGCTATAACAGAAACAGACTGGGGACCCGGATGAACAATACCACTAGCTAGTACTACAGTTAGCCTCGGCTCCCAAGCTTCACCGACGTTGTTGTCAAAAGTGAAAGCCTGTGGGGCAGAGGCTAGCTACTATTTACCCGTTACCTCCTCCTCCGCCTCTGTTGAACTGTTGAGGGGGACGGCTGTTGTAATTTCCACCGTAGCCGCCACCACCACCATCGCCTGCTTTTGAGTGCTCATTCCAACACTTGTCACCACATCCAAAAGCTGCACACCGTCATAGTGTGGCAGGATTTATAGTTGCCGGTGCGGTGAATTAAATGAAATCATCTCGTTTCCC
Source organism: Thymallus thymallus (assembly GCA_023634145.1). Classification (NCBI taxonomy): domain Eukaryota; kingdom Metazoa; phylum Chordata; class Actinopteri; order Salmoniformes; family Salmonidae; genus Thymallus; species Thymallus thymallus. Next base: position 30,225,950 of record CM042395.1, on the reverse strand, counting down.
CACAATAGTTTTCAACATCACATTGTTTTCAATGTCGCACGTCTATGACGTCAAGTTCAAGGCGGACCATGTGTTTGGTTTGGGTACTGCAGCCAGAAGAGATGATAGATAGATAGTAGTACAGAAAATAATTACATAATTAGGCTATGTCACCAAAGACTCTAAACAACGTGTAGTATTATTGTGTGTGTGTCTGTCTATCTACGTGTGTGTGCGTTCGTCACGTGTGTATGGTATCAAATACTGTAAATAAATATCCTGTTTAGAGCAACAAGATTGTCTGCATTGTCGGCGTTGATAGTACAGTTGCTATGTAAACTATGCTATTTTTAACTTACAGGTGAAAGTGTTGCAATACAGAGAGACGGAGCGAAGGAGGAATTGAATGAGAGAGGAGGAGGGAGTGACACAGAATGGGATTCCTCTTTGCCAACTCCACATTCCAGAGTGTTTCACCTATGGCGAGTCTTTGGAGCGTTGCCATGACAACACACAACCTGTTGATGTGAGGTTCAGGTGAGTTTCACCTGGAGGGCTGTGCAGTGTTCACACAGTACCACAGTCGCGTACAGACACACACACACACACACACTGTACAGTATCACAAATCACAGGTCACCAATTACATGCACCTACACACATACACCACCAGTACACTGAAACTGTAAGTCCCTTTCCCAATATTGTATAAAAGACACTCCACCCTAATATTCCCACAAATAGTATTTTGGGGGGTTATTGTTGACAACAAGCCCATGATAATGTGAGTAAGGTTTAGCATGCATTATAGATAGGGAGTTAACACGAGCAGAAAACCCAGGGCAGTATGGTAGCATGTGTGTGTTGTCTCTGTATGGCTGTATGGTAGCATGTGTGTGTTGTCTCTGTATGGCTGTATGGTAGCATGTGTGTGTTGTCTCTGTATGGCTGTATGGTAGCATGTGTGTGTTGTCTCTGTATGGCTGTATGGTAGCATGTGTGTGTTGTCTCTGTATGGCTGTATGGTAGCATGTGTGTGTTGTCTCTGTATGGCTGTATGGTAGCATCTTTTACATTTACACCTTGCAGCATAACATATCTGTCTGTCTGTCTGTCTGTCTGTCTGTCTGTCTGTCTGTCTGTCTGTCTGTCTGTCTGTCTGTCTGTCTGTCTGTCTGTCTGTCTGTCTGTCTGTATGGCTGTATGGCTGTCTGTCTGTCTGTCTGTCTGTCTGTCTGTCTGTCTGTCTGTCTGTCTGTCTGTCTTTCTATCTCTCTGTCTGTGTGTCTGTCTCTCTGCCTGTGAGTAAAAGGAGTGTGATAGTTGGAGCCTGAGAACATGTCTGCCAGATGACATAAATACAGTGGATGTCATTGTGTTGTTAGATCCAATACTTCATAAAATATGTCCTAGCTGACTCTACCTGTCTAACTGGCTGTCTTCCTGCACTCTCTCTCTCTATCTCTCTCTGTCTCTCTCTCTGTCTCTCTCTCTCTCTCTCTCTCTCTCTCTCTATCAATTCAATTTTAAGTTTATTGGCATGTGAAACATATGTTAACTTTGACAAAACAAGTGAAGTAGATAATAAACAAAGTGAGATAAACAATAAACATTATCAGTAAACATTACACTCACAGAAGTTCCAAAAGAATAAAGACATTTCAAATGTCATATTATATCTATATACAGTGTTGTAATGATGTCATATTATATCTATATACAGTGTTGTAATGATGTCATATTATATCTATATACAGTGTTGTAATGATGTCATATTATATCTATATACAGTGTTGTAATGATGTCATATTATATCTATATACAGTGTTGTAATGATGTCATATTATATCTATATACAGTGTTGTAATGATGTCATATTATATCTATATACATTGTTGTAATGATGTCATATTATATCTATATACATTGTTGTAATGATGTCATATTATATATATATATACAGTGTTGTAATGATGTCATATTATATCTATATACAGTGTTGTAATGATGTCATATTATATCTATATACAGTGTTGTAATGATGTCATATTATATATATATACAGTGTTGTAATGATGTCATATTATATCTATATACAGTGTCGTAATGATGTCATATTATATCTATATACAGTGTTATAATGATGTCATATTATATCTATATACAGTGTTGTAATGATGTCATATTATATCTATATACAGTGTTGTAATGATGTCATATTATATATATATACAGTGTTGTAATGATGTCATATTATATCTATATACAGTGTTGTAATGATGTCATATTATGTCTATATACAGTGTTATAATGATGGTTAAAGTATAAAATGGAAAATAAATAAAGATAAATATGGGTTGTATTTCCATGGTGTTTGTTCTTCACTGGTTGCCCTTTTCTTGTGACAACTGGTCTCACATCTTGCTGCTGTGATGGAACACTGTGGTATTTCACCCAGTAGATATGGGAGTTTATCAAAATTGGGTTTGTTTTTTAATTCTTTGTGGATCTGTGTAATCTGAAGGAAATATGTGTCTCTAATATGGTCATACATTTGGCAGGAGGTTAGGAAGTGCAGCTCAGTTTCCATCTCATTTTGTGGGCAGTGTGCACATAGCCTGTCTTCTCTTGAGAGCCAGGTCTGCACATAGTCAAAGCTTTCCTTAAGTTTGGGTCAGTAACAGTGGTCAGGTATTCTGCCACTCTGTACTCTCTGTTTAGGGCCAAATAGCATTCTAGACTGCTCAGTTTTTTTGTTAATTATTTCCAATGTGACAAGTAATTATCTTTTTGTTTCCTCATGATATGGTTGGGTCTAATTGTGTTGCTGTCCTGGGGCTCTGTGGGGTCTGTTTGTGTTTGTGAACAAAGCCCCAGGACCAGCTTGTTTAGGGGACTCTTCTCCAGGTTCATCTCTCTGTAGGTGATGGCTTTGTTATGGAAGGTTTGAGAATCGCTTCCTTTTAGGTGGTTGTAGAATTTAACTGCTCTTTTCTGGATTTAAAAAATTAGTGGGTATCGGCCAAATTCTGCTCTGCATGCATTATTTGGTGGTTTTCGTTGTACACAGGGGATATTTTTGCAGAATTCTGCATGCAGAGTCTTAATTTGGTGTTTGTCCCATTTAGTGAATTCTTGGTTGGTGAGCGGACCCCAGACCTCACAACCATAAAGGACAACGTTTTCTATAACTGATTCAAGTATTTTTAGACAGATCCTAATTCATATGTCAAATTATATGTTCCTTTTGATGGTATAGAAGGCCCTTCTTGCCTTGTCTCTCAGATCGTTCACAGCTTTGTGGAAGTTACCTGTGGTGCTGATGTTTAGGTCGAGGTATGTATGGTTTTTTTGTGCTCTAGAGCAACGGTGTCTAGATGGAATTTGTATTTGTGGTCCTGGCAACTGGACCTTTTTTGGAACACCATTATTTTTGTCTTACTGAGATTTACTGTCAGGTCCCAGGTCTGACAGAATCTGTGCAGAAGATCTAGGTGCTGCTGGTCCATGGTTGGTGACAGAAGCACCAGATTATCAGCAAACAGTAGACATTTGACTTCAGATTCTAGTAGGGTGAGGCCGGGTGCTGCAGACTGTTCTAGTGCCCTCGCCAATTCGTTGATATACATGTTGAAGAGGGTGGGGCTTAAGCTACATCTCTGCCTCACCCCACGGCCCTGTGGAAAGAAATGTGTGTGTTTTTTGCCAATTTTAACTGCAGACTTGTTGTTGTGTACATGGATTTTATAAGGTTGTATGTTTTTCCCCCAACACCACTTTACATCAATTTGTATATCAGACCCTCATGCCAAATTGAGTCTCTCTCTCTCTCTCTCTCTCTCTCTCTCTCTCTCTCTCTCTCTCTCTCTCTCTCTCTCTATCTCTCTCTCACATCTACCCAACAAAATGACTTCAGTAACACTCTGGACGCTGGGTATGCTAATGATGTGGGGCTGTCCTGAGCTATACCTCTAACCTGCATCCAGGAGGACACTTCCATGGACTTGGATGCCAAGCAACTGGAAGAGTGGGCCACATCCAACAACCACAAAGGGGGTTGGGGATCCCCCAGATAGCATATGAACACATAATAAGCCAGGGATCCTTAAAAGTCGGGGCAATCCTTGTCCGCCAGGCAAACTTTATTTGTATAGTTGAAAAAAATAATTTTGTTGCATTATTTGAGCTATATTTGACATTTTAGGGAATTTCCTAAATACTTTCAATATTATTAAATTCCATGTAGGCTCTATTCCTGGAAATGACTTTGTGTGGAGCAAAGGATCCACATTTCAAATGCTCCAAAAAAGGGTTTAAAATAAAATAAAACTGTCAATATTGGATATGAACTGAAACATTATCTTATGTAGTTTCTTGCAATAGCCCTCTGTGGATTTATGGTCAGTTAAATTCTCCACTTTTGATAGACTTAAAGAAACAATACTGGGTTCAACATGGTCACAACCATAAACTGTCAACTCCATCTCCAGATTATTCATTTAATTAGGTTTCAGAGTCATAAAGAAACTGAGGAATAGCTAAATTGCTACTGCGTATACCACTAACTCCGTAAAACATAAACTCTTTGTCTTAACGTCAACTCCGTCAGAGTGCTGAAAGATTTGATGGAATGGTTATGTTTTAATGGGGATTTTCAGATTAATCATTTTCCATATTATCCAGGCTGTATCACAACCTGCCGTGATTGGGAGTCCCATAGGGCGGGTTTGGCCGGGTAGACCTTCATTGTTGTAGTGAAGGTCAGTGAGTCGGAAGCAGGCGCAGGTGAAAACTTTTACAAAACAACAAAACAACGAACGAGACATAGACTTGAGGCAGAACACCGATACACAAGAACAATACCAACCGATGAGTGAACATGGGAGAGTGACATATAAAGGGGAGGACATAGTTTTGATGTCTTCACTTTTATTAAACAATCAAGGCCTTTAAACACTTGTTGGAAAATAATTGTAAAAATGAAATGTGTCTGACAGTTCCTCCCCGCCCTCTCTCTCCATCCTCCATCCTCCTTCCTCCCCACCCTCTCTCTCCATCCTCCTTCCTCCCCACCCTCTCTCTACTTCTTCCTTCCTCCCCACCCTCTCTCTCCTTCTTCCTTCCTCCCCACCCTCTCTCTCCATCCTCCTTCCTCCCCACCCTCTCTCTCCTTCTTCCTTCCTCCCCACCCCCTCTCCATCCTCCTTCCTCCCCACCCTCTCTCCCCTTCTTCCTTCCTCCCCACCCCCTCTCTCCATCCTCCTTCCTCCCCACCATCTCTCTCCATCCTCCTTCCTCCCCACCATCTCTCTCCATCCTCCTTCCTCCCCACCCCCTCTCTCCATCCTCCTTCCTCCCCACCCTCTCTCTCCTTCTTCCTTCCTCCCCACCCCCTCTCTCCATCCTCCTTCCTCCCCACCCTCTCTCTCCTTCTTCTTTCCTCCCCACCCACTCTCTCCATCTTCCTTCCTCCCCACCCTCTCTCTCCATCCTCCTTCCTCCCCACCCTCTCTCTCCATCCTCCTTCCTCCACACCCTCTCTCTCCATCCTCCTTCCTCCCCACCCTCTCTCTACATGGTTTTTCCTTTACATGGTTTTTCCTTTACATGGTGGGATAGCTGATACTTTCGTCTATCAAAAAATATATTTGGAAAATATCAATAATCCCTGAGCTCTAAAACAGTAACCCTCCCTGATCTAGACTCAGTCAGTCACTGCCGACACCCTGGTTCCTCACTACCGACACCCTGGTTCCTCACTACCGACACCCTGGTTCCTCACTACCGACACCCTGGTTCCTCACTACCGACACCCTGGTTCCTCACTACCGACACCCTGGTTCCTCACTACCGACACCCTGGTTCCTCACTACCGACACCCTGGTTCCTCACTACCGACACCCTGGTTCCTCACTACCGACACCCTGGTTCCTCACTACCGACACCCTGGTTCCTCACTACCGACACCCTGGTTCCTCACTACCGACACCCTGGTTCCTCACTACCGACACCCTGGTTCCTCACTGCAGACACCCTGAGTTCCATCCACATCATTTCATCATTCACAAGTGTTCTCCACTTCAATGTCTGTCTGCTTCCTACGTAGTGAGAATCTCCTCTTAAGTGATCTCCTGTTCTCGTCTGTTAGTAGGTGCTGGATGAAAATAGATGAGGGAGGTACTGTACACTAATGGACAGCACCCCTGAAAGGGGGAGGGAGAGGGAGTCCCCCAGGTATGCAGACAGACAGGGAGAATGGAGAGAGCAGGGATACCTGACCCACATTCCTGATGGAAACCACTTCCTCCCCTCACTCCCTTCCTCCCTCCCTCCCTCACTCCCTCCCTTTCTATCTGTTCTAGTTTGGGTTCTCCCTGTCATATGTACACACACACTGTTTATTTAAAACAGGCATTCCTGAGATGTTCCTCATACCAAAGTTACTGATACCAGAACCACATATACAGTACCATGAGATTTCCTTGAGGACTGCCTTCTCTAAAAGAGGACTGATACTCATCTACGACACACTTACTACACATTTTTAACCAAATTAAAGTGAACTTCTCTCCCACCTTATCCCACTCACATACTATCTCTGTAACAACCATTCAGTCACCTCCCAGGGTCCATTCTAGAGGAGGATGTTACACATCTATCATTCTGCCCATCCAATCAGATGTAACAATAACCTTCTACTGAACCTATGGACTCTGTGGAATCTCTTATTCTTCCTCCATTGCTTATTTCCACCCTATTGTGGTTTGGTATCTTGCACATGGTTATAATGCGTAGTCTACAGTAGCTGTTGTTATCCAACACAGCCGCAGCAGAGAGTGTGAGAGAGAGAGAGAGTGTGAGAGAGAGAGAGAGTGTGAGAGAGAGAGAGAGAGAGAGAGAGAGAGAGAGAGACAGAGAGAGAGAGAGAGAGAGAGACAGAGAGAGAGAGACAGAGAGAGAGAGAGAGACAGAGACAGAGAGACAGAGAGAGAGACAGAGAGAGAGAGAGAGAGACAGAGAGAGAGAGAGAGAGAGAGAGAGAGAGAGAGAGAGAGAGAGAGAGAGAGAGAGAGATTATACAACTGTTACAGAAACTTATTCAAGAAACACTAAGGAATGTACAGTGTGTCAACGCTAAAGCATCCGGAACCTGCATTTCCTACAAGCTGCACAACAGGTGAAACTGGCAACAGTCCAGTCACTGCTGGGCCTTCGTCAACTTGTGCTACGTGTCAATGAGGAATTACAATTCAACTCCTACGCTCCCTTTATAATACAGACACCAGAATGTCTCCGCTAAGTTTAGCGCTGATTGCATTTTCATCTCTGTATCTGTCACACGAGGTTGGAATACATATAGGAATTGTATAGGCCTAGTTGCATCACCAACTCAGTGGCCTTGTAGTGAGAGTGTCCGCCCTGAGTGTCCGCCCCCCCAGTCGAGTCATACCAAAGACTGTAAAAATAGGAACTGATGCATCTCTGCTTTGTCCTCAGATAGATTGGGGGTAAGGCCCTGTGATAAACTAGCGTCCACTTGTACAGTACATCAATCTTCTCAGTTGCATCTATCTGCAAAAAAGTTTTTGTAAGATGTGACAGATAGGTCTAGAATTAGTGTTATACCTCACTGTTGCTGTTGTTCGATCAAAAGTACCACCAGTGCCATTTGGAATAATCGGGAATAATCTGAAAATCATTTGACCCTTGGGGTTGTGTCCTATTGTTTACAGTGCCTCAACATATTTCAACCTGTGTGTCAAGCAATGTGCGCGCTGCAGCACGTTGCCAGGGAGTCCTAAAGCTCAACCCTCTCTTCGAGTGGATTCACCTGAACGCAGCTCACTGGAGCGGTCTTCCCGTTTCAGCCAATCAGCGGCCCGGACAGGTGCTCCTCGGCGAGGACAGTTTCGGAGGCGGAAACCTGCAGGTCCAGTAAAAGACAGACGCCTCCTATAAAGTTGTAAATTCAGTCGTAGTTTCTCAGAGAATCACTGAAACAATAACGAGTTATGAGATCTAAACTAATTAATGATAGTTAGGTGAAGATTAAATATTTTTTTTTCAACCCTGGAGAATCGGTGTGTAAAAGGAAGACGAACTTTTCGGACGCAGAACATAATATTTGTTTCAACTGACTCCACAAGAGATCAGCCATGGATTGTTACATCAACGCGGACTAAAGTTAATTCTTGAAGAGACCGACCCGCTCCTGTCCGGCCCTGTCCTATTCCAGCCCGCACAGTGCAGGTGAGTGGCCCGGTGGTGGAGAGATGCTTATAGCGTTGTTGAGCGGTGAATCACAGCTCTCTCTCAGCTGTTCTCACGGCTCGTTAAACCTGTTCTACACCACATAGATAGTTAGGGATATTATAGGCTATGTGCTGTTTTGTGTTTTGCAAAGAAGTTGTGTATTCATATTCATAGGCTTTCACCGACCAAGAAGAACATAATGGCATAATCAGTGTGCGGATGAGACATGAGCTCCCAGACACTGTGTTTTTTTTATTTTTTTTTGACTATGTTTGTTTACTGTGTAACTCTGTGTTGTTTTTGTCACACTGCCTTGCTTTGTCTTGGCCAGGTCGCAGTTGTAAATGAGAACTTGTTCTCAACTGACCTACCTGGTTAAATAAAGGTGAAATAAAAAAATAAAAAATTAATCAGGCTACAGAAGCGCAGCCTAATGACAATTACCGAATGTCATTTAGACATGTTGGTGTCTTATAACATATGTATCTTTCCATTCATCAAATCGCCGCTACTGTTGGGATGCAGGGATTATGTTTGGACTGAACGAACATGTGCATGTATCGTTATTTTTTAAGTGATTTTTTTGACAATCAGATGAAAGCATCGTGACTGGTCATGCCACATTAAAATATAATACATTACTACCGTTATATGAAGTCCCGTGGAAAAAAAGAGCCCCCGAATGTCAAGATATAATTCGCACTGTGGGCATAATAAAAATAGAGCTATAATTGATGATAATGATGATGATGATGATGTGCGTTATGCTGCTCAGGATGTTTGGTATAAAACCTTAATATACATTATACCAGCAGTATTGTAAACAGTTATTACACTGTAATAACACTGTACCTACCTATTAATATTAAATCACAATGACAACACATGTTTTAGATATACTGTGTTATACATGTTTCAGTGATACTTGACATAAAGGTGGACCTGTTAATGTCTCTAGCAGGTGGAAGATGTCAGAGAGAGTGACTTGGTGGAGAGCGTTCATGGGGGGCAATAAGAGGTCAAGTAGTACCAAGGATACCACCCCAGCCACCCAGCACCCCGACCCTCTGACACCCCACACACAGGGAGCATTAGCTACACCACACTGTAAGTCATCTCAGCACCCAGAGTGATATATGACATTTAGCAGACGCTTTTATCCAAATCAAACCCACTATCCTGTCGTTGCAATGTTAAGGCTATCATGACAGACTACCCTGTAAGATACTTTTTAAAATTGATTGTGTGTTTACCTTACATTGTTCCAGGTGCATAGAGAGGAAAATAATACGTTTTGAGAAAATAACCTCTGGCACACTGGCCTCCTTGTATGCCCCAGAATGTTAAGCCACCTTGTAATCGTATAACACGCTTGTATTCTGCTCCACTGTTTTCAGCAGCAGGCCCCAAACTCCCAACCGACCAACAGCCACCAGCATCACAACAGCCACAGGCAGAGCAGTTACAGGCACCAGTCAATACAGGCACCAGCTTCTTCAGCGACGAGACCTTCGATGACTCCCAGTTTGAGTCGGTCTTCAATGAACAGACGTGTCGTAGGAACCTGAGGGTGTCTCGGTCAGGCCGGTTTAAGGAGAAGAAGAAGGTACGCTCCAGTCTTCCTGCTGACGACAAAGAGAAGGACAAGGCTGGGTCGCCAGGGAAAGAGAACGTGCGATGATAAGGATGGTGATGATGATGAAGATAGTGGCCAAAGACTGCTCTTACTTCTGAACTTTATTTCAACATGGCTGTCCGTTCTGGGGAAAGCAGAAGGTTGATGAAGTCGTATTGCAAGTTGAAGATAAAATGAAAATAGTCATTTGAGACTTTGCTTTTACTTTTGAATCCTTTTGTCAGTACTAGGGTCTGTCCGTTGTCAGTACTAGGGTCTGTCCGTTGTCAGTACTAGGGTCTGTCCGTTGTCAGTACTAGGGTCTGTCCGTTGTCAGTACTAGGGTCTGTCCGTTGTCAGTACTAGGGTCTGTCCGTTGTCAGTACTAGGGTCTGTCCGTTGATTTTGCTTAATTGATCCCTTATGGGAAGTTGAACATGCTTAGCCGGGCTCCCGAGCTGCGCAGCGGTCTAAGACACTACATCTCAGTGCTAGAGGTGTCACTACAGACACACTGGTTAAAATCCAGGCAAAAAAAAACACCCAGACCTTTCTAGCCTTTTTGTATCAAAACAGCTATGCACATTCCAGGAAATGATACATTGTTTATAAAATGTTTACATTATAAGTGTAGTATTTTGAATATGAAGGATATTAATATTGTTTTTACCAATCAATGTTTGTTTAAGCTATGATTATAAATGGTTAGAAGGGTATTGTTTTTAAAGTGGTGTGATTGCTTGAATGAATGAGCAACAGCGTTTGTGATGGACAGCTGAATATATAAGATTATATCCACTAGCTGCTATTCAGTTACATACAGACACATGTTCTAGAGGGAACCATCACCATGTGGAGCAAACCCTGATCAAACGTACTATCAGAAGCTAAACAGTAAGTTATAAAGTCTTACCAATGTTGTCTATTCAGTAATACAGTGATTGACTTCACTGTGCTTCAAGTAGATGTGACACATAAATCATGGTCTGTAAATACTGCTAAACATGATTAAACATTGATCAATGTGTTCCTCCATGTATGTTAACTATTGAGTACATACTGTATGTACATATCTATGAGAGTCTGAGGCATCTTGCTTATTTCCTGATTCAGTCAGTTGTGAATCACATGATCAAAAGTCAGGCAGCGTCCCTAATGGCACCCTATTCCCTACATAGCGCACTACTTTTTGACAGACAGACAGACAGACAGACAGACAGACAGACAGACAGACAGACAGACAGACAGACAGACAGACAGACAGACAGACAGACAGACAGACCGACAGACCGACAGACCGACAGACCGACAGACCGACAGACCGACAGACCGACAGACCGACAGACCGACAGACCGACAGACCGACAGACCGACAGACCGACAGACCGACAGACCGACAGACCGACAGACCGACAGACCGACAGACCGACAGACCGACAGACCGACAGACAGACAGACAGACAGACAGACAGACAGACAGACAGACAGACAGACAGACAGACAGACAGATAGATAGATACTTTATTGATCCCCCGAAGGGGACATTTCTTTGTCAAGCAGCTACAACAAAACACAGGGCAGGTGCAAAATGCCAGAACGAAAGTACACAAAAGACAGATACACGGTACATGTACATAGAGCGGCAGTATGAAAAAGTATAGAAATACAAGATATCTGGAGTGCAAAAAAAAGCTATAAAAAGACATTGCATAGTATGAGTGGTTGGCTGAATATGTACACTATACATTGGTGGATGTTGGATGGTTAACTATACTATACAGGTCGATGGCAGAGAAATACTTAAGTAGCTAAAAATGCGTATGATATGAACGAGGGTAATAATAGTTTTATTAATAGACAGACTGGCTAAATGAACAGGTAAGTGAATATTTTGCATGGTTAAATTAGCTGTACAGGTAAGTATACAGTTATATTTACAGATAAGTGAATACTTGCATGGTTACACAAACTGTACAGGTAAATGACAGGAAGAGATACTTTAATAGCTAAATGTGTGTATGATATAATTTGGGGTAATAATAGTAATTCCCTTAAAATACAGTCCTTAGTGCGCAGGGTTTAATTACAGATAACTGCACGTATTGCACATTCGATATACTAAAAGCAATGAGAAAAGGTGCAACTGACAGGATACTAATATGCATTCCTGAGTGAATGCCTACGTAAGTTAAGTCCAATAATTACTTACAATATTGCATGTGATATGATATAACAACTGTACATGAGTATGTATATACAGACCTGCATGAATAAATAGGTCCTGAGTGGATCAGTGCTGACGGACCAGAGTTACTCACGGATGGATGCATAATTGTTAAACTAGGTCCTAGCACCCCAACAGTTCCAGATCTATGTTGCCGACGGCATGGCACCCCGGTGAGGCATTATATTGTCTAATAGCCGCCGGCAGGAAGGACCTCCTGTAGCGCTCTCTGGCACACCGTGGTGGGATCAGTCTGTGATTGAAAGTGCTCCTCTGCGTCATAACCATAGCGTGCAGAGGGTGGGTGATGTTGTCCATGATGGCCAGCAGTTTGGCCAGGATCCGTCTCTCCGCCACCTCCTCTAGAGTGTCAAGGCTCATCCCCAGGACAGAGCTAGCCTTCCTGATCAGCTTATTTACCCGAGAAGCATCACCGGCTTTGATGTTTGCTACCCAGCACACCACTGCAAAAAAGATGGCACTGGCCACCACAGACTGGTAGAAGGTATGCAGTAGTTTACTGCACACGTTGAAGGACCTGAGCCTCCTCAGAAAGTCGGCTCTGGCCCTTTTTGTACAGAGCCCCGGTGTTACCAGCACATTCCAGCCTGTTGTCCATATGGACTCCCAGGAAATTGTATGACCCAACCATTTTCACATCCATCCCCTGTATAGGGACTGCAGTCAGTTGTGCCTTGGTTCTCCTGAAGTCCACCACCATCTCCTTTGTTTTGCTGATATTGAGCTGAAGGTGGTTCTGCTCACACCACAACACAAACTCACTGATTGTGCTCCTGTACTCCTCCCCTGATGCACCCTACAATAGCAGAGTCATCCGAGAACTTCTGTAGGTGGCATGTTTCAGAGTTATATCTGAAGTCCGAGGTGTAGAGGGTGAACAGGAAGGGCGACAGGACCGTTACCTGGGGGGCCCCTGTGTTGCTAACTGCCCGTTCTGACACACAGCTCTGTAGTCGCACAAATTGTGGCCTACTGGTCAGGTAGTCCGTGACCCAGGAGACTAAGGGTGCTTCCACTTTCATCCTCCTCATCTTCTCACCCAGTAGCAAGGGCTGAATGGTATTAAAGGCACTGGAGAAGTCAAAAAACATAACCCTCACAGTGCAACCTGCGTTGTCCAGGTGAGAGTAGGCCCTCTGCAGAAGGTAGATGATTGCATCATCCACCCCGATGTTGCGCTGGTATGCAAACTGCAGGGGGTCCAGAGATGTACACACCAGGGGTCTGAGGTGAGCGAGGACTAACCTTTCCAGGGTCTTCATGATGTGGGATGTTAGCACTACAGGTCTGAAGTCATTCAGGACAGTGGGGTGTGCCTTCTTGGGCGCTGGGACGAGGCAGGATGTTTTCCACAGCACAGGGACCCTTTCTAGGCTCAGGCTAAGGTTGAAGGGACGCTCGAGTATTCCACACAGTTGGTCAGCACAGACGCTAAGCACCCTTGGGCTGATGCCATCAGGGCCCGCAGCTTTCCACTGATGTAGTCTCTCCAGCTCTCTCTTCACTTGGTTGGTGGTGAAAGCCAGCCCAGGTGGGGGGGTGGGGGGAAGGGGGGTGTTGAGGATCAGTCCAGGGGGAGCAGGGGAGGAGGTGGGGTCACTGATTGTCTCAGCAGAGGTGTTGTGAGCAAAGTGGGGGTGGGACAGCCGTGAGGGTGTGTGGTCTGGGGAGCTGGAAGGGAGGTGGACAGGGCCAGTATCAAACCTGTTAAAAAATTGGTTCAGCTCATTGGCTCTGTCCTGGGTCCCCTCCGTCTGCCCCGTTTGACTTTTTGAAGGCAGTGATATTTCTCACACCCTTCCACACCTCTCTCACCTGGCTCTGCCTCAGCTTGTCCTCCATCTTCTCCTTATACACTCTCTTCCCCTCAGCAATCCGCAACTTCAGCTCCCTCTGGATGCATTTCAATTTGTCCTTGTCCTTGTCCCTCTCCTTGAAGGCCCTCTTCTTCTCATTCAGCAGGGCCTTCAGGTCGCTGGTGACCCAGGGTTTATTGTTTGGGAACGGCTAACAGTTCAATGTCCCGGCTACAAAATGTTTCCTTAAGAGTAATATAGTTCGGATGACACCATCTGTTGTTAACTAATAAAGCCAGCCCACCACCCTTGCTCTTACCGGAAGAGACGCGATCCCTGTCCGTTCTGATGGTCTGGAAACCGTCGATAGTGACGTTCTCTATGGGGATGTTATCGTTCAGCCAAGTCTCCGTGAAAAGCATTAGGCTCGTTTCTCGATAGACCCTTTGTCCACGGACAAGACCCTCGAGCTCGTCCATTTTGTTATGTAGTGACCTCACGTTGCCCATAATAATAGATGGTATAGCCGGCTTGTACTTGAACCTCCTCCGCTTTGCCTTACACTTCAATCCCGCCCTACGTCCACGGCGTCGCCTTTTCAACTCGTCCGGAATATTAAACTTTTCCCTGGGGAGCAGCAGCGCTGCGTGGGCTAAATCCAGGAGCTGGGCTCTGTTGTAAACAATAACAGTTGACGACTCCTGTCGACGTTCAGCTGCGATAAAATCCATAATCCTGAACTATTATAGTTCAACTGTAGCAAAATAAAAAATAAAACTAAAGAAAAGAGACGAAAAAAACGAACTAAAACAACAATTTATGCAGAACAACAGGAGCTGCTTAACAGGCGACCAGCAGGGCGGCGCCAAACACTTCCTGGGTTATAGGGTGCCATTCCTACATGGTTAAATTAAATGTACAGGTAAGTGAATATTTGCATGGTTACATTAACTGTACAGGTAAATGACAGGAAGAGATACTTAAATAGCTAAATGTGTTTATGATATAATTTAGGGTAATAATAATAATTCCCTTAAAATACAGTACAGGGTTTGATTACAGATAATGCATGTAATGCACATTCAATATACTAAAAGCAATGAAAAAATATACAACTGACAGGATACTAATATGCATTCCTGAGTGAATGACTACGTAAGTTAAGTCCAAGAATGACTAGCAATATTGCACGTGATATGATATAACAACTGTACATGAGTAAGTATATACAGACCTGAATGAATAAATAAGTCCTGAGTGAATGAGTGATTATGGACCAGAGTTACTCACGGATGGATGCACAATTGTTAAGCTAGGTCCTAACACCCCAACAGTTCCAGGTCTGTGTTTCCGACGGCACGGCTGTAAACTGGCTTCAAAAACCTGCTGTAAACTGGCTTTGATATCTGCTGTAAACTGGTCTTTATACCTGCTGTAAACTGTCTTGTATACCTGCTGTAAACTGGCTTCTATACCTGGTGTAAACTGGCTTTTATACCTACTGTAGTCTGGCTTATAAACCTGCTGTAAACTGGCTTATAAACCTGCTGTAAACTGTCATTTATAACTGCTGTAAACTGGCTTTTATACCTGCTGTAAACTGGTTTTTATACCTGCTGTAAACTGGCTTCTATACCGGCTGTAAACTGGCTTGTACACCTGCTGTAAACTGGCTTGTACACCTGCTGTAAACTGGCTTCTATACCGGCTGTAAACTGGCTTGTACACCTGCTGTAAACTGGCTTGTACACCTGCTGTAAACTGGCTTCTATACCGGCTGTAAACTGGCTTCTATACCGGCTGTAAACTGGCTTGTACACCTGCTGTAAACTGGCTTCTATACCGGCTGTAAACTGGCTTCTATACCGGCTGTAAACTGGCTTGTACACCTGCTGTAAACTGGCTTCTATACCGGCTGTAAACTGGCTTCTATACCGGCTGTAAACTGGCTTCTATACCGGCTGTAAACTGTGTATGTTCCAAATGCAATTTGATTTGGAGGTGTGTCTTGTGTCTGTCACTACATACTGTATAACCCTTCAACTCCTTATCATAGATTTACGATCCATGACTGTGGCATTTAGACAATGATGGCAGCCTCCTTAGATATTGTAATCCAATACTATATGATGACTGAATATACATGCTGTTTAGGGAAGACTACTTTATCATGTTGCATCAAACATGTTCACTAAGATAAGCCAATCAATTCCCAGTTCTAAGCTTCTGCGGTAGTGTGTGTCCCTATTTAGTGCACTACTTTAGACCAAGACCCATATGGCTCATAGGGCTCTGGTCCAAACTATATATAGGATATATAGGGAATATAGGAGCGGGACTCCGGGTTAGGTTTCTGGTTGGGGTATGTACGTACGGTCACTGTGGGGACAACGTCATCAATACACTTATTGATGAAGCCAGTGACTGATGTGTTGTACTCCTCAATGCCATCGGAAGAATCCCAGAACATATTCCAGTCTGTGCAGCAAAACAGTCCTGTAGCTTAATATCTACTTCATCTGACCACTTATTTTATTGACCGAGTCACTGGTGCTTCCTGGAGAATAGGAGGATAGAATTATGGTCAGATTTGCCAAATGGAGGGTGAGGGAGAGCTTTTTACGTGTCTCTGTGTGTGGAGTAAAGGTGGTCCAGAGTTTCTTTGCCTCTGGTTGCGCATTTAACATTCTGGTAGAAATGAGGTAAAACAGATGTAAGTTTCCCTGCATTAAAGTCCTCGGCCACTAGGAGCGCCGCCTCTGGATGAGCATTTTCCTGTTTGCTTATGGCCTTTTACAGCTCATTGAGTGCGGCCTTAGTGCCAGCATCGGTTTGTGGTGGTAAATAGATAGCGACAAAAAATATAGATGAAAACTCTCTTGGTAAATATTGTGGTTTACAGCTTATCATGCAACAGCTGGTGTTTACAAATATACACAGATCGCCACCCCTGGTCTTACCGGAGGCCGCTGTTCTATCTTGCCAATGCATCCAGCAGCCTCTTCATTCTACATCATCCTCTTCCTGAGTCCCCAAGGTCCATGCTCATGGATGTATAATTGAGACAGTGTGTTTGTAATCTTGTGACGAATACAATACTGTGTCACACCCAGTACTGGCTGTTTGAACTCCAACCTTCTCCAGTCTGGAATGTTTTGAACGTGTGTGAGAAGAGGTCCGTCCCTACAGTGAGAAGAGGTCCGTTCCTACAGTGAGAAGAGGTCCGTCCCTACAGTGAGAAGAGGTCCTTCCCTACATTGAGAAGAGGTCCGTCCCTACAGTGAGAAGAGGTCCGTCCCTACAGTGAGAAGAGGTCTGCTGTCTCTCTGTCTCTCTCTCAACCAGCACAGACATGCACTTATACACAACTTAGATAGATAGATAGATAGATAGATAGATAGATAGATAGATAGATAGATAGATAGATAGATAGATAGATAGATAGATAGATAGATAGATAGATAGATAGATAGATAGATAGATAGATAGATAGATAGATAGATACTTTATTGATCCCCAAGCAGCTACAACAAAACACAGGGCAGGTGCAAAATGCCACAACGAAAGTACACAAAAGACAGATACACGGTACATGTACATAGAGCGGCAGTATGAAAAAGTATAGAAATACAAGATTTCTACTCTGGTACTATCCGCAGGGCAGGCCGTCAGGTGACACACCCAGACAGACATATCTGCAGGGCAGGCCGTCAGGTGATCCACCCAGACAGACATGTTGATATTATCTAATTGTGACCGACTGTTGAAACTGTCACATTTCAACCTGTTAAGTGTAATAACTACTACTTCAATGCTAAGACAATCTGTATGTATCTACTACTTCAGTGTTAGGACAATCTGTATGTATCTACTACTTCAGTGTTAGGACAATCTGGATGTATCTACTACTTCAGCGTTAAGACAATCTGTATGTATCTACTACTTCAGTGTTAAGACAATCTGTATGGAGCTACTACTTGAGCGTTAAGACAATCTGTATGTATCTACTACTTCAGTGTTAGGACAATCTGGATCTATCTACTACTTCAGTGTTAAGACAATCTGTATGTATCTACTACTTCAGTGTTAAGACAATATGGATGTATCTACTACTTCAGTGTTAGGACAATCTGTATGTATCTACTACTTCAGTGTTAGGACAATCTGGATCTATCTACTACTTCAGTGTTAGGACAATCTGGATGTATCTACTACTTCAGCGTTAAGACAATCTGTATGTATCTACTACTTCAGTGTTAAGACAATCTGTATGTATCTACTACTTCAGTGTTAGGACAATCTGGATCTATCTACTACTTCAGTGTTAAGACAATCTGTATGTATCTACTACTTCAGTGTTAGGACAATCTGTATGTATCTACTACTTCAGTGTTAAGACAATCTGTATGTATCTACTACTTCAGTGTTAAGACAATATGGATGTATCTACTACTTCAGTGTTAGGACAATCTGTATGTATCTACTACTTCAGTGTTAGCACAATCTGTATGTATCTACTACTTCAGTGTTAGGACAATCTGTATGTATCTACTACTTCAGTGTTAAGACAATATGGATGTATCTACTACTTCAGTGTTAAGACAATCTGGATGTATGTTTATCTTCTCAAGTGTATTGAAGTGTTCTTATAGTTTGTCATTTGAGTGAGCTACCATCATGTGACTATTTGCTTGTTCTTTTATCCCATAGATAGATATCCAATTGTCCCATCGCTACAACTCCTGTACGGACTCAGGAGAGGCGAAGGTCGTCCTCCGAAACACAACCCACCAAGCCGCACTGCTTCTTGACACAATGAACGCTTAACCCTGAAGCCAGCCGCACCAATGTGTCGGAGGAACCACCGTAAACCTGGCGACTGAGTCAACATGCATGCGCCCGGCCCGCCACAGGAGAGGTACAAGGACAACCCGGCCGGCCAAACCCTCCCCTAACCCAGAAGACGCTGAGCCAATTGTGCGTCGCCTCATGGGTCTCCCGGTCGCGGCAGGCTGCGACACAGACGGGGCTCGAACCCGCATCTTTTTTATTTAACCTTTATTTAACCTTTATTTTACTAGGCAAGTCAGTTAAAAACAAATTCTTATTTACAATGAAGGCCTAGGAACAGAGGGTTAACTGCCTTGTTCAGGGGCAGAACAACAGATTATTACCTTTTCAGCTCGGGGATTCGATCCTGCAACCTTTCAGTTACAGACCCAACACTCTAACCACTAGGCTACCTGCCGCACCAAAATGTTGTGTTTTACTACATGACATCATACCTTTATAAATATATTAGCAATGTTTTTCCTGTACTAGCACCGCCTGATCTGACCAGGATAAACTCCTGTCTATGACTAGGGCTCAACACTCTAGGCTCTATCCATGTACAGGTTCATCAACATTAAGGCGTTAGTAAGCAGTGCCACCTAGTGGTTTAAAGAGATAAGGCATTCTCAAGTATTACCAGTGAATAAATGTATTGTTTTGTTTGTGTAAAAAGCTGGTAAAGTCACTTTTATATACACTGCCGGTGTTTGGAATATTACTCATTCAAGGGTTTGTCTTTATTTGCACTATTCTTTACATTGTAGAATAAAAGTGAAGACATCAAATCTATGACATAACACACTACAACGGACAGTCCGGACTGCGTAGAGGATTATTGGTGCACCCTGCCAACCCTCCAGGACCTGTACTCTTCCAGAGTGAGGAAGAGAGAAGGTCAAATCATCACAGACTCACCCTGGACACCACCTGTTTGAACTGTTACCGTCAAGACGGCGACTCAGATCACTGGCCATAAGAACATCTAGGCACAGGAACAGTTTCTTCCCACAGGCCATTTCCCTTCTGAACAGTTAACATACCTCCCAAGGCATATGCCTGTAAGTGCAATACTCACACTGTTTGGTGCAATATCTCTAAACTCAGGTGATATTTATATGTATTCATACTAGTCACTTAAAATACTGTAAATATGTTCATAATCTGTAAATGTTATTCTGACTAAACCCAACTGTGACCTTAGACTTTTATTTTTTTTTCATATTTTTTATATTTATATTTTATTCTTAGAATTTGTATTAATATGTTTCTTGTTGTATTTGTATTTGTGCACTGGAAGCTTCAGTACCAAGAAAAAATCCTTGTGTGTGCAAGCACACTTGGCAATAAAGCTCTTTCTATTCTATTCTATTCTATTCTATTCTATTCTATTCTATATGGAATCATGTAGTAACCAAAAAAGTGTTAAACAGATTCTTAAAATAGCCACCTTTTGCCTTGATGACAGCTTTGCACAATCTTGGCAATCTCTCAACCAGCTTCACCTGGAATTCTTTTCCATCAGTCTTGAAGGAGTTCCCACACAATCTCATGAGAGAGATTGGCTCCGCCCTGCTGGTCGACTGTTAAGCAGCTCCCATTGTTTGTGCGTTAATTGTTGTTTTAGTATGTTTTTCTTGCCACAGTTGAACTATAATAGTTCAGGATTATGGAGTGCTACTGTTTTACGAAGGTTTTAGCCGTCATTTTTATCACTGAGGCACTTTTTATTCTTCTTAGCGCCGAATGTACACGCGAGTCCTCAATTATTTACAACCGAGCCCAGCTCCTGGATTTAGCACACTCTGCGCTATTGCACCCCATGGAAAAGTTCGATATTCCGGACAAGTTGAAAAGGCGACGGCGTGGATGCAGGGCAGGTTGGAAGTGTAAGGCAAAGCTGAGTAAGTACAAGCCGGCTATACCGTCTATCATTATGGGCAATGTGAGATCGCTACATAACAAGGTGGATGAACTTGAAGGGCTGGTCCATGGACAAAGAGACTACTGGGAAGCTAGCCTATTGTGCTTTACAGAGACAAGGCTGAATGATAACATCCCCATAGAGAACGTCACTATCGGCGGTTTCCAGACCATCAGAGCGGACAGGGATAGCATTTCTTCTGGTAAGAGTAAGGGAGGGGGGCTGGCTTTATTAGTTAACAACATATGTGTAATCCGAGACATATTACTCTTAAGGAACAGTTTTGTAGCCCGGACATTGAGCTGTTAGCCGTTAGCCTGAGACCCTACTATTTGCTGAGGGAATTCACAGCGGCCATTGCTGTTATTGTTTACATCCCACCCTCCGTTGACGCAAACACAGCGTGTGACGGCATCCACTCTGCTATCGCAAGGTTACAGACAGCGCATCCCAGTGCATTCTTTGCCATTTCGGGGTATTTTAACCATGCATCTTTCTCTCTGCCTCTCTGCCTCTGCATTCTTTGCCTACGTTCAAACAGTTCATGAAGTGCCCAACCAGGAATAATAGAACTCTGGACATGTTATATGCTAATGTGAAGGATGCATACAACTCCACTGCACTCCCTCCCCTCGGTAGACCGGATCACAACCTTGTCCACCTCACCCCACACTACAGGCCTATGGTCCAACAGCAGCCAGCGACCACTAGGACTATTAGGAAATGGTCTCCGGAGGCGAATGAGGCCCTACAGGACTGCTTTGAAACAACAGACTGGGATGACATTGATGGACTTAAGGACTGCATAACAGACTATATCAATTTTTGTGTAGACAACACTGTACCCACCAGGAAGGTACGCTTATCCAAATAATAAACCCTGGGTCACCAGCGACCTGAAGGCCCTGCTGAATGAGAAGAAGAGGGCCTTCAAGGAGGGGGACAGGGACAAATTGAAATGCGTCCAGAGGGAGCTGAAGTTGCGGATTGCTGAGGGGAAGAGAGGGTATAAGGAGAAGATGGAGGACAAGCTGAGGCAGAGCCAGGTGAGAGAGGTGTGGAAGGGTATGAGAAATATCACTGACTTCAAAAAGTCAAACAGTGGGCAGACGGAGAGGACCCAGGACAGAGCCAATGAGCTGAAATAATTTTTTAACAGGTTCCAAAAAATATTTTATCGAACCTGTGTGTGGCCAGGCCACACACCCTCACGGCTGTCCCACCCCCACTTTGCTCACAACACCTCTGTTGAGACAATCAGCTACCCCCTCCCCACCTCCGCCCCCGCTCCCTCTGGACTGATCCTCAATGCCCCCCATCCCCCCACCTCCCCACCTAGGCTGGCTTTCACCACCAACCAAGTGAAGAGAGAGCTGGAGAAAAGCGGCGGGACCTGATGGCATCAGCCCAAGGGTGCTTAGGGTCTGTGCTGACCAACTGTGTGTCACTTCAACCTTAGCCTGAGCCTAGAAAGGGTCCCTGTGCTGTGGAAAACATCCTGCCTGGTTCCAGTGCCCAAGAAGGCGCACCCCACTGTCCTGAAGGACTTCAGACCTGTAGCGCTAACATCCCACATCATGAAGACCCTGGAAAGGTTAGTCCTTGCTCACCTCAGACCCCTGGTGTGTACATCACTGGACCCCCTGCAGTTCGCATATCAGCGCAACATCGGGGTGGATGATGCAATCATCTACCTTCTGCAGAGGGCCTACTCTCACCTGGACAACGCAGGTTGCACTTTGAGGGTTATGTTTTTTGACTTCTCCAGTGCCTTCAACACCATTCAGCCCCTGCTACTGGGTGAGAAGATGAAGAGGTTGAAAGTGGAAGCACCCTTAGTCTCCTGGGTCACGGACTACCTGACCGGTAGGCCACAATTTGTGCGACTACAGAGCTGTGTGTCAGAACGGGCAGTGAGCAACACAGGGGCCCCCCAGGGAACGGTCCTGTCCCCCTTCCTGTTCACCCTCTAAACCTTGGACTTCAGATATAACTCTGAAACATGCCACCTACAGAAGTTCTCTGATGAATCCGCAATTGTAGGGTGCATCAGGGGTGGGCAGGAGGAGGAGTACAGGAGCACAATCAGTGACTTTGTGTTGTGGTGTGAGAAGAATCACCTTCAGCTCAACATCAGCAAAACAAAGGAGATGGTGGTGGACTTCAGGAGAACCAAGGCACAACTGACTGCAGTCCCTATACAGGGGATGGATGTGGAAATGGTTGGGTCATACAAGTTCCTGGGAGTCCATATGGACAACAGGCTGGAATGGGCTGGTAACACCGGGGACCTGTACAAAAAGGGCCAGAGCCGACTCTACTTTCTGAGGAGGCTCAGGTCCTTCAACGTGTGCAGTAAACTTCTGCATACTTTCTACCAGTCTATGGTGTGCTGGGGAGCCAACATAAAAGCCGGTGATGCTTCTTGGGTAAATAAGCTGATCAAGAAGGCTAGCTCTGTTCTGGGGATTAGCCTTGACACTCTAGAGGAGGTGGTGGAGAGACGGATCCTGGCCAAACTGCTGGCCATCATGGACAACGTCACCCACCCTCTGCATGCCATGGTTATGATGCAGAGGAGCACCTTCAGTCACAGACTGATCCCACCACGGTGTGCCAGAGAGCGCTACAGGAGGTCCTTCCTGCCGGAGGCTATTAGACTATTTAATGCCTCACCGGGGTGCCGTGTCGTCGGCAACATAGACCTGGAACTGTTGGGGTGCTAGGACCTAGTTCAACATTTATGCATCCATCCGTGAGTAACTCCGGTCTGTAATCACTCATTCACTCAGGACTTATTTATTCATTCAGGTCTGTATATACATATTAATGTACATTTGTTATATCATATCACGTGCAATATTGCATGTAATTCTTGGACTTAACTTACGTAGTCATTCACTCAGGAATGCATATTAGTATCCTGTCAGTTGTATCTTTTTTCATTGCTTTTAGTATATCGAATGTGCAATAAGTGCAGTTATCTGTAATTAAACCCTGCGCACTAAGGACTGTATTTTAAGGGAATTACTATTATTACTCTAAATTATATCATACACATATTTAGCTATTTAAGTATATCTTCCTGTCATTTACCTGTACAGTTAATGTGCATTCCTGATCAGCTTATTTACCCGAGAAGCATCACCGGCCTTTATGTTGGTAGAGGGTGAACAGAAAGGGGGACAGGACCATTCCATGGGGGGCCCCTTTGTGTTGCTCACTGCCCGTTCTGACACACAGTGGAACTGACAGCATTTTAGAAACATGACATCTTATTCACATCTGTTCATATTCTTAGAATGTTTGGGAAAGATGTTGAATAAAGCATTTGTGAAAACTCTATAGCAATATAGAGTGGGAATGCAGCTGTGTGTTTGTACAATTAATAGACACTGCAGTAAATAAAATCTAATAAAAACATCTGTCCTGTCCAGGACCGGAATCTACACAGACCCGTGTGCTATAGCCAATCAGAGCTACAGTAGATCTTTATGCAACAAGCCATTTGCCACACAGGCCTGACCTGGACTGTGTGTTTACAGGCAGTTGCAACAGCATTAGATCATTAGAACGCATTCGCCAAAAGCCACAAAATACACTTGAATGGATTTCTGCAAATAATATTTGTGTATTATGTAAACACTACGGGAGTCCTCTTACATTTGGGAACTTCACATTCCTACTGATCAAACAACCATGAAAAGGTAGTCGCTCTCTCTCCCTCAGTTATGCACATCATCAACAACAAGATCAACAACTAATGCTAGCCAGAGCAAGATGTGCTAAAATCTAACGAAGGAACATTAGATAAACCCTCTCAAACTATTTTAGCTCTATCAAAATTGCACTGATAAACGAATTGCAGCCTTCTCTTCCTTCTGCAGCTTGCCTGCCATGGCATTCATTTTTGTCCCAACCAAGCACCCAAGCTAGCTGGCTAAAAATGAGAGAATACCTCACTCTGACCATTGTACTCGCTGTAGCAGAGCTGGTTATGCTGTTTACAAGTTATCTACAGCATTCGTGACTAACTATTACTTTTTTTGCAGACGTTTACTGGCACCGGCCATATTCACCGGGTGTTGAGCGTTTGTAAATACATCAGTTATTCTGCGCTCTGAAACACAGACCAGAGTGCTCTGAAATCAGAGTAGATATCCAGAGGGAATTTACGAAAGCAAGAGATATGCTAACTGGATAACAGTCGTTCGAGTTCATGCTAGCTGACCAAATGGCACCTACACGTCTAACTGTGTATAGACACCGAAAATCTATTTGATGGGGAAAGTCAGTCACATGACATCCTCCCAGCAGCTAGATATCTAGCTAACGTTAGGCTTTTAGCTTAAATACACTAAATACAAATAGTCTATTACCTACGTTGTGACTGACTTCTGATAATTGCCCTTGCTTGTTTGAAATTCTTGACATGTCCAGCCTTAGTTACATTCATCAGTTTTTGTCAAAAATATTGAGTGATTGGAACTGAAACAGTGCATCCTGAATGAAGGCAGCAGACGCTGTACCAGGCCATCAGTGATTTACAACCTGGGACTACCAAGAAATGTACTAGTGAATTATATTAATCATGCAGTGAACTGCATCCATCTTTTCTGACAACAATGCCTCAGTGTACGTCATGGAATGTTGAGTCAAATAGAACCTGTTTGTTAAAATATCTTATAAAGTTGGTTTTGTAGCATTAACGGGGAATTTAATATTTTGATTGTATATTTTGATTGTCTGTTTGTTTAATATCTGCAAAGTAATTGGATAGTTTCATTTAAATAGTTGGCATATATGCTGAAGCTACCATTTTCACTCAAGCATGAGTTATAGGCCTAATATATAAACTGTCAAATAAAGTAAAGTACGCCGACAGGAAGTGGGAAACCCGTGTGTGTCCCCGCGCGCGCCCGCTGTGTTTGAGCGGCGCGGCTGCCGTCAGTTCGGAGAGAGAGAGAGAGAGAGAGACACAGAGAGAGAGAGAGAAAGAGAGAGAGAGAGAGAGAGAGAGAGACACAGAGAGAGAGAGAGAAAGAGAGAGAGAGAGAGACACAGAGAGAGAGAGAGAGAGAGACACAGAGAGAGAGAGAGACACAGAGAGAGAGAGAGAGAGAGAAAGAGAGGTTTTACAAAACTTTATTTAAAACAACACTTAATAATCTTCAACAATTCGCATTATATATATTTGAGAATTAATAAAATTTAAAAAGAAAAAAAGAAATTACATTTCCAAAACCAGATGTCCATCAGAAACAACACACAAAACATCATTAACACACCACAGATCATTGAAACCCATCTCATTATTTACAAGACTATAGTATGCAAATTCTATTTTTAGTCTACTAGCTACTAATTTCATAAACATCACTTCAACATTGATACTTTTAAGCTGTAATCCTTGATTTTTCCTGGTTTTCCATATTGCCAATTTCGCAGTTCCTATTAAATAATTTAACAGACACATCTTCCTTCTTTTTGAAAAATTATATTTCACACCCCCTATAAAAACTTCGTCTGAGAATTCTTCACCAAAAGCTTGAAACAATTTATTTAGATCATCAAAAAGACCTTCCAATCTTTTGCATCTTAAAAACAAATGTTCTAAATTTTCTTCCTCCCCACAAAACCTACACCACACCCCTACTGCTGGGTTCAGGTGTGCCACATGTTTGTCTGTGGCTATTGCACCATGAATAATTCTCCATTGAAGATCCGCTGTTCTTTTCTCGACTGGAGGTTTATACAGAGTTCTCCATCTATCTCTTACAAGAAATTCTGGCTGCAACAAAACTGGCCACCTTGAGATCTTTTGTCCTCTGAGTGAAACTTGATGCAAAACTTTAACTGCAATGTTATATATGGCTTTCTTTGATGTCGTTTCAAACAAGTCCAGCTGTGGAGTTTTAAAAGACAAAATTGAACCTGCGGATTCATCTTCTTGTCCTTCGCCGACGACTGCAGTAACTCTTATTTTTGGAAAGTCCAGCTCATTGTTTATGTCTGACGGAAAACCTTGTCCAATGTTTTTCCTATAGCCACTTGGTAATACATTGACAATTTCCTCCACCAGCTTTTCCGTCAAGCGCGAGGACTTTAATCCTGTCACTTCTTTCAAGATTTCCACAGATTCCCATCGGTCATTATTTAAAAGTTGCCCCAGCTTCACAATTCCATGTCTTTTTAAACACGCACGCACGCTTACAGATGACAAAAGTCTTGTCTGAATCATTGGGTTGAAAAACAAACATTCCTCTCGTATCCAACTCCCAGATTCATCAATATCTCTTTCCACTTTAAAAACAGTTCTCCAAGAGTGCAGCATTGACCGGTAAAAAGGTGTAACCTCAGACAAGTTCACTTTATCCAGTTCCATTAAAAACAGATGTCGGTCTAATTTAAGACCACCTGCTTTTTGTAGAATTGTTTTTGCAGTCTCAGTCCAAGTTAAGTCCTTATAATACAGGAATCTCTGTGCTGTTTGTATTCTAAAAGCACATTTCTTACTCCGCACATCCACCAGACCTTGACCTCCCTCGTAAACGGGAAGGTAGAGTGCTGCTGCTCGAATCCAATGTTCTCCACTCCAAAAAAACTTCACAAATGTCCTCTGTATTTTGCAAATCAAATCTTCAGGTGGTTCCATTACAATGAGTCTATGCCATAAAGTTGAGGCAGCCAGATTATTCACAACCAGAACTCTTCCTCTGTATGACATCAATGGTAATAGCGATTTCCATTTAAACAATCGGGCAGACACCTTTTCCAGCATTCCCTCCCAATTTTTATTCTGAAATTGTTTAGTTCCCAAAAAAATCCCTAGCATTTTCAGCCCATCTCTTTTCCACAACAATCCACCAGGTAATTTTGGAGGTCCTTGCCTACTTTTCCACTGACCAATAATAAGTCCCTCACTTTTTCCCCAATTTACCTTTGCTGATGATGCCTTTCCATAATTTCTCATTGTTTCAGTTAAAATATTAACATCATTTTGATTTGAAATAAAAACAGTAACATCATCAGCATAAGCTGATATTGAGATTCCATGCATGACATTAATTCCATTGAGATCCCTTCTTAGCCTGCACAGCAATGGCTCAATAACAAGGCTATATAATTGTCCAGACAGTGGACAGCCTTGCCGAATCCCTTTTAATACAGGTATTGGTGCACTCAATCCTCCACCAGCTTTCGCAATCACAAAAACTTCAGAATATAACAAATGAATATATGATATAAAATTCTTCCCGAACCCAAAATTTTTCAAAACCTCAAAAAGATATGTATGATTGACTCTATCGAAAGCTTTCTCTTGATCTAACGAAAGCACACCCAGGTCAACATTATTTAATTGATTAAGATCAATGACATCTCTTAACAAAAAAAGATTATCCATAATTGACCTATTAGGAATACAATATGTTTGATCTCTGTGAACTAAAACTTCCAAAACATGTTTCAACCTATTTGCTAAACATTTTGAAAGTATTTTATAGTCCATGCACAGTAAAGAGACAGGTCTCCAGTTCTTTAGAAGGCACAAATCCCCCTTTTTTGGGAGCAAAGAAAGTACTGCTCTTCGACAACTTACAGGAAGTATCTTATACCTTATACTTTCCAATAAAACTTCATACAAGTCACTTCCAAGTACATTCCAAAATGTCTGATAAAACTCTGCCGGTAAACCATCAATTCCTGGAGAACGGCCGTGTGATAACTGTCTCATTGCCTCAGTGATCTCCTGAAAAGTAATCTGTCCATCCAAAGACTCTTTCTGTTCGTTTGACAGCTTCGGTAGATCACTCAGCAAATCGGAAACACATTCAAGATCACAAGTCTCAATATCATACAAGTCTGTATAGAAATTAACTGCCAGTTTCCTTATTTCCAAAGGGTCAGAGGTTATGACCCCATCAGGCCGCCGAAGATGATACATTTGCTTTTGTTGGACACTTTTCTTTTCAAGATTAAAAAAATATGAGGAAGGGGCATCCATGTCTTTAATAGAACAAATTCTTGTTCTTATTAATGCTCCCTTCACTTGTTCTTGTAATAGTGAACCAAGTTCTTTCTTTTTATTCAAATGTTCATTTTTTATCTTTCCATCGTCATTATTTATCACAAGAATATTCTCCAAAGCTTGTATATCCCTTTGAAGTTTTTGTATTGCTGCTTTCACCATAGAAGTAGAATGTGAACTATAATTTTGACAAAAGGTTCTTATGTTTGCTTTACCAACCTCCCACCACATAAGCACATTTTCAAAAGAAACCTTTTTTAACTTCCAGTCATTCCAAAAGAATGTAAAATTCTCACAAAATAAAGAATCCTGCAATAGTTTAGTATTGAAATGCCAAAAATAATTTGGTTTTGAAGTTCTTTTCATATTCAAAGCAAATAATATCAAATGGTGATCTGAAAACCCAACGGGTAAAATAGAAACATCCGTAATTTTATTGTTCCATTCTCTACCTATATAAAATCTGTCTAATCTAGCTCCACTAACCCTATTGTTAGATGCTTTGAGCCAAGTATACTGTTTGATTCCTGTGTTTCTTCTTCTCCAAATATCTATTAATCCAAACTCCTTTAAAATTTTTGACAATACAACACTTGATTCATGATGGGGTTCTTCTCCATTTCTATCAATAATAAAATCAATAGTACAATTCCAGTCACCTCCGATGATAGTACAAAAATTGTCATCAATTTTCTGAATAACACTCCTTAACTTTAAAAAATACCTCACACGCTCAGGTCCATTATTGGGTGCATAAACATTTATCAGTACAAACACAGATCCTTCATATTCCATTTTTAACAGCAATATTCTTCCTTTTACAATTTCTTCGACAACCAAAATATTAACATTCATTCCTTTAGAAAATAAAATGGCTATGCCAGCACTTGTATTTGTCCCATGGCTCAAAACACTTTTTCCTTCCCACCATTTACTCCATTCAAGTTCATTTTCTACACTCGTGTGTGTTTCTTGTAAGAAAGCTACATTTATTTTTTTTATACTAAATAACTCTGATACCATTGCTAATTTATTACTATCTCTACCCCCATTCATATTTAAAGAGCCCACCCTCAACAGCTCCATAGAAGAAAGAAAATATAAAGAGGATAGAAAAATAACAAAAAAGCCAAGAGAAATATTCACCCTGTGTGACTTAAACATTTGATTTGTTTTGTGAAGCATTCACTTTATCCCTTCTTAGCTTTGTTATCATCTTCTTCAACCTGAACCTTTTTTGTTTACTTAAAGCCTCAAAGCTAACATTTCTATTCAACAATTTCACTGTATGAATGAATTTATTTTCATCAGGAAAAAATTCTTTAACTTCAATAGTTCTACCAAAGGTCACATCCAGGAAGTTATTTATATCTTGCAATGTATACACATCGTCCACACTACCATACTGTGATCCAATGTCAGATACATCAGAGAAAGCATCATCATCTCTCATCCCCAAATCAGCATCAGTACTCATTTCACCAAAATTGGACATTTCAGAATTTTCATTAGAAACATTTTCAACACTAACCATAGCTGCATCATCATTGGTTACACTAGCGTCCTCCAGTTCAGAAACATCATTATTTCTATCAGAATCAACCTTTTCATGATTGTTCTCAGTCTGACTTTCAATCAATCCATCACTGTCAATGTTCTTCTGTGATCCAGCTTGAGGCTGCACATTCTCAGAAGCTGACTTACTACTCTCACCAGCAGCAGAAGTACTAGGCCTAACTTCCACTTCACTAACCAGGGCCTTGTGTGGACATGTGTGCCTTTTGTGGCCAATATCTCCACACTCAAAACATTTCATACTACCGGTGTTCGCGTAAATAAAATACGCTTTCCCTTCATGCATGACTCTGAACGAAATATCCAACTCCGGTTCATTTAAGAACATAAACACCTGCCGTCTGAAAGACATAACGTGTTTTAGAGCAGCGTTTTTACACCCTAGTGGGACCATCTTAATCTTACTAGCCATTTTTCCATATCGCGTCAAAGCTTTCTCAATTTCGTCATTTCGAATAAAAGGCGGCACATTGGATATCGTAACTCTAGTTGTCGGAGCAATAAGCGGTGAGATAATAAGGAAATCGCCACTCACCACAATTCCGTCGCTTATCAATTGATTTACTATGTCTTCCTTTTCAACAAAAACCACCACTGCTTTATTCATCCTGGATGCTGTAGTAATGTTTTCATACCCAACTTTTTCCCCAATTGCCAGCAACACATCTTCAACAGTGACGCCCTGAGCCGGTACACACCTGATTCCATGGCGGAGCGACACCTGTGACGCTGTCCCAGCAGGGATAGACGCCATCCCGATGCCGCCTCAAAAACTCACAAACGCTCACAAAACAAATCTGATGTTATTTTTTAGATGATAAACAAACAAACGAACATTCATAAACTTAGAAAACGGAAGAAAATAATAAATAAATAAAGTGTATATAGAAGAAATATAGGCTCTCCTCGTGAACACCCTCACACGTACCCAACACTCCCAGCATGCACCGAGAGAGAGAGAGAGAGACAGAGAGAGAGAGATGTGAAGTGTCAGACGAGAGGACTCGAAACCGATGCGCTTGAAAGGAGTGTAGCTAAACCGCTTGTTGCGCTATAAATGTACACAAGATGACGATACATTTGATACCAAATGTATATTTCTCGACAAAGCATACGAGTCCAATAATAGGCTACAACCTCTATCTTGCCAGGTCATTACTCATGCATTACTGCAAGCTAACTGAGTAGCTTTGACTTAAGGGATTGTTCCATAACGTGTGTAAAAACAAATCGCTTCGTTCTTTTGAAGAAGAAGGGGACGCGGTGGCCGCATAGCTTGTTCTGTATAACATTTTTCTGAGGTCTGGTTTTTATTCTGCAAACGGATCTTATATGAATCAGGCTATTCCATCTATCTTGATATTAGGACGACAGCAGCGAGTGTCGGAGGGGTGTGAGGCAACATATAGGAAGTGACAGTAATGATGATGACTGGTAAATCGGTGAAAGACATTGACAGATATCAAGCTGTCCTCACTTCGCTACTATCACTCGAGGAGAACAAATTCTGCGCGGATTGTAAATCCAAAGGTAAGTCAAATAATAACAAAGAATATACGCTATTATAGCCAGCCATATGTCTGTACAAGACGTTGTGTACGGGGTGGACACGACCAACCACCGTTTAATCAGTTCCCAGGAACCTGTCCGGTCTTACCCAGGGAATACGGTCAACTGCATACATTGCATAATATGATTAGCGTACTTTGAAGTTTGTTATATGAATGCCATTATAGAGAGCCAAAGGGAAAGGCACCTGCATTGACATTAATGGTGTCCTTTCCTCTCCCTCAGGTGCATGGGGAAAGTGTCTGTCCCTCTCTGTGTGTGTGTGTGTGTATGTGTGCAACATACAGTGGGGAGAACAAGTATTTGATACACTGCCAATTTTGCAGGTTTTCCTACTTACAAAGCCTGTAGAGGTCTGTCATTTTTATCATAGGTACACTTCAACTGTGAGAGACGGAATCTAAAACAAAAATCCAGAAAATCACATTGTATGATTTTTAAATAATTAATTTGCATTTTATTGCATGACATAAGTATTTGATCACCTACCAACCAATAAGAATTCCGGCTCTCACAGACCTGTTAGTTTTTCTTTAAGAAGCCCTCCTGTTCTCCACTCATTACCTGTATTAACTGCACCTGTTTGAACTCGTTACCTGTATGAAAGACACCTGTCCACACACTCAATCAAACAGACGCCAACCTCTCCACAATGGCCAAGACAAGATAGCTGTGTAAGGACATCAGGGAAACAATTGTAGACCTGCACAAGGCTGGGATGGGCTACAGGACAATAGGCAAGCAGCTTGGTGAGAAGGCAACAACTGTTGGCGCAATTATTAGAAAATGGAAGAAGTTCAAGATGACGGTCAATCTCCCTCGGTCTGGGGCACCATGCAAGATCTCACCTCGTGGGGCTTCAATGATCATGAGGAAGGTGAGGGATCAGCCCAGAACTACACGGCAGGACCTGGTCAATGACCTGAAGAGAGCTGGGACCACAGTCTCAAAGAAAACCATTAGTAACACACTACGCCGTCATGGATTAAAATCCTGCAGCGCATGCAAGGTCCCCCTGCTCAAGCCAGCGCATGTCCAGGCCCGTTTGAAGTTTGCCAATGACCATCTGGATGATCCAGAGGAGGAATGGGAGAAGGTCATGTGGTCTGATGAGACAAAAATAGAGCTTTTTGGTCTAAACTCCACTCACCGTGTTTGGAGGAAGAAGAAGGATGAGTACAACCCCAAGAACACCATCCCAACCGTGAAGCATGAAGGTGGAAACATCATTCTTTGGGGATGCTTTTCTGCACAGCGGACAGGACCGTATTGAGGGGAGGATGGATGGGGCCATGTATCGCGACATCTTGGCCAACAACCTCCTTCCCTCAGTAAGAGCATTGAAGATGGGTCGTGGCCGGGTCTTGACAACGACGTCCAGCATGACAACGACCCGAAACACACAGCCAGGGCAACTAAGGAGTGGCTCCGTAAGAAGCATCTCAAGGTCCTGGAGTGGCCTAGCCAGTCTCCAGACCTGAACCCAATAGAGAATCTTTGGAGGGAGCTGAAAGTCCGTATTGCCCAGCGACAGCCCCGAAACCTGAAGGATCTGGAGAAGGTCTGTATGGAGGAGTGGGCCAAAATCCCTGCTGCAGTGTGTGCAAACCTGGTCAAGAACTACAGGAAACGTATGATCTCTGTATTTGCAAACAAAGGTTTCTGTACCAAATATTAAGTTCTGCTTTTCTGATGTATCAAATACTTATGTCATGCAATAAAATGCAAATGAATTACTTAAAAATTATACAATGTGATTTTCTGTATTTTTGTTTTAGATTCCGTCACTCACAGTTGAAGAGTACCTATGATAAAAATTACAGACTTCTACATGCTTTGTAAGTAGGAAAACCTGCAAAATCGGCAGTGTATCAAATACTTGTTCTCCCCACTGTATATACTCTACAAGTGTTTTTTCACCAGCTATAGGTCTGTTTCTAGGGTAGATAGGTAGATAAGATGTCTTTCTCTTTAGGGTTACCCTTAAAACAACAACTAACAAAACCTTAGGCCTTTGCCCTCGGGTTAACTTACCACCCACTCCATTGATGTACAGGCACATCATGGAGGACACAACAGATAATGGCATTCATTCAATACAGGACTAAGATTGAGTCCTACTATGCTCGTTGGATTTTATACTTGCTTCGAGGCAAGCAACACTGAAGCATGCATGAGAGCACCAGCTGTTCCAGACGACTGTGTGTTAACGCTCTGGGTAGCCGATGTGAGCAAGACCTTTAAACAGGTCAACATTCACAAAGCCGCAGGGCCAGACAGATTACCGGGACGTGTACTCAAATTATGTGCGGACCAACTGACATTTACAACCTCTCCCTGACCGAGTCTGTAATACCTACATGTTTCAAGCAGACCACCATAGTCACTGTGCCCAAGGAAGCGAAGGTAACCTGCCAACACTTGCCAGTGTGCACATGCTCTGAGTACATGTTCTGGTAATGATGATGACTGGTAAATCGGTGAAAGACATTGACAGATATCAAGCTGTCCTCACTTCGCTGAGGACAGCCCTTTTAATGTTGAACTGTTTAAAGGTCTTACTCACATTGGCTATGGAGAGCGTGATCACACAGTCATCCGGAACAGCTGGTGCTCTCACGCATGCTTCAGTGTTGCTTGCCTCGAAGCGAGCATTAAAGGCATTTAGCTCGTCTGGTAGCTCGCGTCACTGGGCAGCTCGCGGCTGGGTTTCCCTTTGTAGTCAGTAATAGTTTGCAAGCCCTGCCACATCCGACTAGCGTCAGTGCCGGTGTAGTAGGATCCAATCTTAGTCCTGTATTGTCACTTTGCCTGTTTGATGGTTTGTCTGAGGGTATAGAGGGATTTCTTATAAGCGTCCGGATTAGTGTCCCGCTTCTTGAAAGTGGCAGCTGTAGCCTTTAGCTCGGTGCTGATGTTGCCTGTAATCCATGGCTTCTGGTTGGGATATATACGTATGGTTACTGTGGGGACGACGTCGTCGATGTACTTATTGATGAAGCCGGTGACTGAGGTGGTATACTCCTCAATGCCATTGGATGAATCCCAGAACATATTCCAGTCTGCGCGGAACACACAGAGACAACAAAGTGTGTTTCAACAATCGTCAAAGACTAATTATTTTAACCTAAAGCGTTTAATAAAGTCATTTATAATACAATATTATGGGGAATGGGAAAGAGAGGGCTACTTACACAGTGTTGGAAAGGGATCACAGCAGTGGTTGAATGAGGGTATGAGGCATGAGTTGAGGTGTTCAGAGGCTTGACCAGTGCAGGACAGCATTTGACTGGGAAGACAAACTATAACACAACACACTACACAGGTATACAAAAGAGCTAAGAATGAGTTAGTCCAAGCAAGGAGGAAAATCATTGATGTGTAATAATGTGATTGTGTTTGTGTATGTGATTGACTCTATATGCAGTAATGAGATGAAATTGATAGGGGTTCTCACAGTGCTTGGAGGGGAAACATTCAATGTGCCAGTGGATGAGCGGGCAGATGAGACGTGGCTTCAGTTTATGTCAGGAGAGATTTTACAATGGTAGTGGAGTGGAGCTGTCATCACCTCTAAATCAGGGAACAGGAGGAGACTTAGCTGGAAATACAAATAGCAGATTACAGCTATGTGCCATCCTAGGTTTGGACAACAAGTTTCTCTATGAAGTTAAACTCAAAATCTCAAAATTCATAAAGTCAAACACAGACTGCGCATCTCGCCCACTTGACACATCAAAGAAACGTTCCTGAATGAAGCCCTGATCATCCACATACCTGACCATAACTGACCACTGCGAGCGACAGCTGATGTCTGTGGTTTCATCCATTCGCCAAAAACGGTGCTGTGTCCACTTCCTCTTTTAATCTTACTTGTAATGGATGATGCGATGGAAGCTATCAAATCATTCTGAATTGATTTCGACATCCCAGAAAAGACAGTAGAAAGTTCCTTATGTTCAGCAAGTTAACACATCATAACGTGCTATTACCGCTGCAAGCTCCTTGTAGTTGCCCTTGTTAGCAGAACTTTCCCTCGTCGTGTCCTCTAAAGGCTAATTATGTTTCTTCTTACTTTCTCGTTGTGTTGCGCAGTTTGAATACGAAGACCTTCGTCCATTACATGATCGATGGGACTTTTTACCAGAAGCTTGAATCTGATGTTGGCATTTATATGTTCCCTGCTTTTGTTTTGCTGTTTAGCTGAACGATCGATGTTCTTCAGATCACTGTACCCACATGTACCCTAGAGAATGTTAGGGGTTCTTCAACAAAAAGTCCACAACATTTTTTCCGGCAATTCTCTGTGGAACAATCCCAATACAACACACTAGGTTTGTTCTTTGATCCTAATTCTATGATTGGATGGACAGCATGTCAGTTCACACTGCAAAAGCTTTGATTGGTTGGAGGACGTCCTCCGGAAGTGGTCATAATTACCATGTATGTCTATAGAAGGGGGCGAAGTCAATATTGCTAGGTTTTGTATTGAAGTCAATGTTGCCAGAGGAGGATGGAAGCTAGCTGTCCTCCGGCTACATCATGGTGCTACCCCAGACAGTGATATTGAAGTTACTGTAGACCTTCATTGCTAAACAGTGTATTTTAATCAATTATTTGGTGACATATGAATATAGGATGGTCCTCCCCTTCCTCCTCTGAGAAGCCTCCACTGACACACACACACACACACACACACACACACAAATAGGTTTTTGTGACTCCTGTGCCTTTGAATGTCAGACAGCAGACAGACAATGTTTTATTTTTAGATGAAGGGCTTTTTATTAGACAGTTTCAAGATTGAAGAGACAGACAATGTGTTTACACTTCTATTTGATATCCCTATCTGGGATATCATGTCCTCTCCTATCTGGGTTTGTTTCTCATGTCCTCTCCTATCTGGGTTTGTTTCTCATTTCCTCTCCTATCTGGGTTTGTTTCTCATGTCCTCTCCTATCTGGGTTTGTTTCTCATGTCCTCTCCTATCTGGGTTTGTTTCTCATGTCCTCTCCTATCTGGGTTTGTTTCTCATGTCCTCTCCTATCTGGGTTTGTTTCTCATGTCCTCTCCTATCTGGGTTTGTTTCTCATGTCCTCTCCTATCTGGGTTTGTTTCTCATGTCCTCTCCTATCTGGGTTTGTTTCTCATCTCCTCTCCTATCTGGGTCTGTTTCTCATCTCCTCTCCTATCTGGGTCTATTTCTCATCTCCTCTCCTATCTGGGTCTATTTCTCCTCTCCTATCTGGGTCTATTTCTCTTCTATCTGGGTCTATTTCTCGTCTCCTCTTCA
Source organism: Thymallus thymallus (assembly GCA_023634145.1). Taxonomy (NCBI): domain Eukaryota; kingdom Metazoa; phylum Chordata; class Actinopteri; order Salmoniformes; family Salmonidae; genus Thymallus; species Thymallus thymallus. Next base: position 30,188,842 of record CM042395.1, on the reverse strand, counting down.
ATCTGGGTCTATTTCTCCTCTCCTATCTGGGTCTATTTCTCTTCTATCTGGGTCTATTTCTCGTCTCCTCTCCTATCTGGGTCTATTTCTCATCTCCTCTACTGTTCTATCTGGGTCTATCTCTCCTCTCCTCTACTGTTCTATCTGGGTCTATTTCTCATCTCTGGTCTATTTCTCATCTCCTCTCCTATCTGGGTCTATTTCTCCCCTTCTCTTCTATCTGGGTCTATTTCTCATCTCCTTTCTATCTCTCCTCTCCTCTACTGTTCTATCTGGGTCTATCTCTCCTCTATCTGGGTCTACCTCCCTCCCTCTCTCCCTGCCTCCCTCCCTCTCTCCCTAACCCTCCCTCCCTCTCTCCCTAACCCTCCCTCCCTCCTCCCTCCCTCCCTCCCTCCCTCCCTCCCTCCCTCCCTCCCTCCCTCCCTCCCTCCCTCTCTGCCTGCCTGCCTGCCTTCCTTCCTGTCTGTCTGTCTGTCTGTCTGTCTGTCTGTCTGTCTGTCTGTCTGTCTGTCTGTCTGTCTGTCTGTCTGTCTGTCTGTCTATCTATCTCACTCCTGGTCCCAGAGCATTTCATGTTATTCTATTCTAATGTTAAATAACTGTATAACGTTACCTAGGCAGGTTAGGGTTAGGGGTTAAGGTTAGGGAAATGTTGTCTAAAAAAGTTGAGGTTAGGGTTACATTTAGGGGAAGCTAAAATGGTTAAGGTTAGGGTTAGCGAAAGTGTTAGCTAACATGCTAAATAGTTGAAAAGTTGCTAATTAGCTAAAAAGCAAAAGTTGTCTTTGATGAGTTTTGAATTTACAACTTCTGGGTTGCTAGACGTTCGGATTATACGCCCACCCATCCACACTGACCATCCACCCACATTGACCACCCATCCACACTGACCACCCATCCACACTGACCATCCACCCACACTGACCACCCATCCACACTGACCACCCATCCACACTGACCACCCATCCACATTGACCACCCATCCACACTGACCATCCATCCACACTGACCACCCATCCACACTGACCAGGTGGAAGGTTATTATAGATGGTGGTGGTGGGGAGGTGGAAGGTTATTATAGATGGTGGTGGTGATGGGGAGGTGGATGGTTATTATAGATGGTGGTGGTGGGGAGGTGGAAGGTTATTATAGATGGTGGTGGTGGTGGGGAGGTGGATGGTTATTATAGATGGTGGTGGTGGTGGGGAGGTGGATGGTTATTATAGATGGTGGTGGTGGGGAGGTGGATGGTTATTATAGATGGTGGTGGTGGGGAGGTGGAAGGTTATTATAGGTGGTGGTGGTGGGGAGGTGGATGGTTATTATAGATGGTGGTGGGGAGGTGGATGGTTATTATAGATGATGGTGGTGGTGGGGAGGTGGATGGTTATTATAGATGGTGGTGGGGGTGGGGAGGTGGATGGTTATTATAGGTGGTGGTGGTGGGGAGGTGGATGGTTATTATAGATGGTGGTGGTGGGGAGGTGGAAGGTTATTATAGATGGTGGTGGTGGTGGGGAGGTGGATGGTTATTATAGATGGTGGTGGTGGGGAGGTGGATGGTTATTATAGATGGTGGTGGTGGGGAGGTGGAAGGTTATTATAGGTGGTGGTGGGGAGGTGGATGGTTATTATAGATGGTGGTGGTGGGGAGGTGGAAGGTTATTATAGATGGTGGTGGGGGTGGGGAGGTGGATGGTTATTATAGATGGGGTAAACGGCTCCGGCCATGGAGCGGGGAAATTAACCGGGCCCGGACTGGGCACCGGTGGGGCAAACGGCTCCGGCCAAGGAGCGGGGAAAACAACCGGGCCTGGACTGGGCACCGGTGGGGTAAACGGCTCCGGCCATGGAGCGGGGAAAACAACCGGGCCCAGACTGGGCACCGGTGGGGCAAACGGCTCCGGCCATGGAGCGGGGAATACAACCGGGCCCGGACTGGGCACCGGTGGGGCAAACGGCTCCGGCCATGGAGCGGGGAGAACAACCGGGCCCGGACTGGGCACCGGTGGGACAAACGGCTCCGGCCATGGAGCTGGGCAATAAACCGGGCCCGGACTGGGCATCGGTGGGGTAAACTGCTCCGGCCATGGAGCTGGGAAAACAACCGGGCCCGGACTGGGCACCAGTGGGGCGGACTGCTCAGGCTCTGAAGCAGAGCAGACGGCTGGACCCGGATTGGGTACCGGTGGAGCGGACTGCTCTGGCTCAGGAGCGGAACAGACGGCTGAACCCGGAAAAGGCACAGGTGGAGCGGACTGCTCTGGCACTGAGGCGGAGCAGACGGCTGGACCCGGATTGGGTACCGGTGGAGCGGACTGCTCTGGCTCAGGAGCGGAACAGACGGCTGAACCCGGAAAAGGCACAGGTGGAGCGGACTGCTCTGGCACTGAGGCGGAGCAGACGGCTGGACCCGGATTGGGTACCGGTGGAGCGGACTGCTCTGGCTCAGGAGCGGAGCAGACGGCTGAACCCGGAATGGGTATCGGTGGAGCGGACTGCTCTGGCTCTGGAGCGGAGCAGACGGCAGGAGGTTCCGAGGCTCTTTCCCCTGTTGCCGCCATTATCCTACAAATCCCACCAACATCAGCCACCTCAGAGCGCAACTTGTCCTTGTTTGGGAACACACACACCAAAGCACGCAACAGGCTGACCAATACAAGGGTTGAAAAATTGGTGGCCATCCGGGCAAATTTAAGGCTTTTTGAGCCTGACAACGAGCCATCCTCAACAAGGTTGGAAAGTGACAGTGAAGATGAGGCCTCAGAGTCTGATGTTCAAGAGGTGGACATTGAGGAGGTCCAGGGAGAAGACATGGAAGCCTGAGAGGAAGACAATCAAAGCTTTAGTTTCTAGACTATCATTTTACAGATGTATGTTGAAAACGTTTTTGGGAGATGAGATGAATAATTGGGAATCATTCAATATTCCCTTTCTTTTGTTGTTCATTGAAATCATCCCAGTGCTCTGGCACTGGTTTACAGTTGAAGTCGGAGGTTTACATACACTTAGGTTGAAGTCATTCAAACTCATTTTTCAACCACCACAGAGTGGCCATCACAAAGCTCTGACCTCAATCCTATAGAAAATTTGTTGGCAGAACTGAAAAATCTTGTGCGAACAAGGAGGCCTAGAAACCTGACTCACTTACACCAGTTCTGTCAGGAGGAATGGGCCAAGATTCACCCAACTTATTGTGGGAAGCTTGTGGAAGGCTACCCGAAACATTTGACCCAAGTTGAACAATTTAAAGGCAATGCTACCAAATACTAATTGAGTGTATGTAAACTTCTGACCCACTGGGAATGTGATGAAAGAAATAAAAGCTGAAATAAATCATTCTCTCTACTATTATTCTGACATTTCACATTCTTAAAATAAAGAGGTGATCCTAACTGACCTAAAACAGGGAATTTTTACTAGGATTAAATGTCAGGGATTGTGAAAAACTGAGTTTGGCTAAAGTGTATGTAAACTTCCAAAACTGTATGTTTCTGTCTCCATATGATATGGTAAATATATCCAATGCAAAAAAAAATACATTTATATGGTATTAATATTAATTCCCATATATTTCTGTTAATTCCCATGGAAAGTTTCCACCTCTGAACATTCCCCAAAATGTGCAACCCTAGTTTGCAGTCACTCCCACTATGATGATGATACGTTTGTAGTCACTCCCACTATGATGATGATACGTTTGTAGTCACTCCCACTATGATGATACGTTTGTAGTCACTCCCACTATGATGATGATACGTTTGTAGTCACTCCCACTATGATGATGATGATGATGATGATGTTTGTAGTCACTCCCACTATGATGATGATGTTTGTAGTCACTCCCACTATGATGATGATGTTTGTAGTCACTCCCACTATGATGATGATACGTTTGTAGTCACTCCCACTATGATGATGATGATACATTTGTAGTCACTCCCACTATGATGATGATACGTTTGTAGTCACTCCCACTATGATGATGATACGTTTGTAGTCACTCCCACTATGATGATGATGATGATACGTTTGTAGTCACTCCCACTATAATGATGATGTTTGTAGTCTCTCCCACTATGATGATGGTGTTTGTAGTCTCTTCCACTATGATGATGGTGTTTGTAGTCTCTTCCACTATGATGATGATGTTTGTAGTCTCTCCCACTATGATGATGGTGTTTGTAGTCTCTCCCACTATGATGATGATGATAGGTTTGTAGTTTGTTGGTGTTTGTCTAAAGAGGAAGTTTACACACTGCCAGTCTATTACTCAACAGCACAAATATGTGACTGACCAGTTTCCCTCTCATACACTGTAGACTGAGATCGTGACTGACCAGTTTCCCTCTCATACACTGTAGACTGAGATCGTGACTGACCAGTTTCCCTCTCATACACTGCAGACTGAGATTGTGACTGACCAGTTTCCCTCTCATACACTGTAGACTGAGATTGTGACTGACCAGTTTCCCTCTCATACACTGTAGACTGAGATTGTGACTGACCAGTTTCCCTCTCATACACTGTAGACTGAGATTGTGACTGACCAGTTTCACTCTCATACACTGTAGACTGAGATCGTGACTGACCAGTTTCCCTCTCATACACTGTAGACTGAGATCGTGACTGACCAGTTTCCCTCTCATACACTGTAGACTGAGATCGTGACTGACCAGTTTCCCTCTCATACACTGTAGACTGAGATCGTGACTGACCAGTTTCCCTCTCATACACTGTAGACTGAGATCGTGACTGACCAGTTTCCCTCTCATACACTGTAGACTGAGATCGTGACTGACCAGTTTCCCTCCCCTCTCCACCTCCACCCTATCACCTGTCCTCTCTACTCAGGCCTGGCAGAGATGGCCTTTCCCTGAACTGACCCGGCATCACGCTTCCTAACATGCCTGGAGAACTAGACCTCACGCCAACAACACACTGTAATACTGTAATGGCGCACAAGTAGGTTAGACAGAGAAAGAGGGATAAACAGAGAGACAGAGAGAGAGAGAGAGAGAGAGAGAGAGAGGGAAGCATGGAGAAAGAGAGAGAGAGGGGGGGGGGGAGGGAGAGAGAAAGAGAAGGTGGGATAGTGGGAAAAAAAGATGGAAAGAGAAGTATAAATTGGAAGGATTAGAGCTGTGTGAGAGATACTGGGGCTTTCCCTCAAGCCCCATCATCCACAGTGTAAACACACACAACGGCTCTGTCCCAGTGTTTACAGTTAAATAGGCTTTGCTGAGTAATTCCTCTATTATTAGCCTGCATGC
>CM042395.1:30173566-30178566 GCA_023634145.1 Thymallus thymallus | reverse complement strand
AGTAAATACCAATCTTCATGGCCAATTTTTCTGCAGAAATCCATGTGTCCCTTGACCGAAGATGACAGATTTTACTCCTGCTTTAACCAAGCTTGCGCAGACACCTTTAGATTAACATCACATTAGATAAAAGAGGATTAAAAATCAAAGGTTCTTCAAGAACCCACTCATGAGTTTCTTCAGATAGCTCTCTTTTAACAATAAATATTTGCCAAGCATTTAAAACTGATGCATAAAAAGCAGAGAGTCCATTAACATCCACTTCCTTCAAATTCATTAAGAATAAGTGTCTATCCAAGTTCATCCGCCCTACTCTTCTTAGTAAAGCACAAGCTATTTGTATCCAGTTTTGAGACTGATTTTATAGGAGTCAATCTGCAGTCTAAAACCAGCTACCTTGGACTTAATGTCTATAAGGCCTTGGCCTCCTTCATTCAACTGCAGATACAGTACTGATTCTCTTAACCAGTGTTGTCCGTTCCAGAAAAAATTTACCAACACTCTTTGAATTTCCCTGATGAGTTCATCTGGTGGGTTTAACACAATTACTTTATGCCATAATAATGAGGCTGCAGATTGTTTATGACTCTCCCTCTACATGATCATTGAGGTCAAATCCTATTCCATCTTGATAATCTATTACACATTTTATCTTTAACACCTTCCCAGTTTTTTCTTTGATATACTTCTGAACCTAAAAAGATGCCTAAAAACTTAAATCCATCTTTTTCCCACTTTACATTTCCAGGGATAACAGATATCTTTATCATTGCACCATCTCTCATATAAAGAGATACTGTAAGTAACCACATCAATATCTCTTTGATCTTTCACAATTACAGTAATATCATCTGCATAGGCTGTTAACTTAAACGCATTGCAGTTACCTTCAACCTTTAGACCAGACAGTTCTTTTCTTAAAATACATAGGAGTGGTTCCACTGCTAAAGCGTATAACTGACCAGACAATGGGCATCCTTGTCTTATACCCTTAAGCAACCTTATTGGTTTACTTAACCCACCACCTATTTTTAAAATACAAGAGGCATTCATACAGTGGGGCAAAAAAGTATTTAGTCAGCCACCAATTGTGCAAGTTCTCCCACTTAAAAAGATGAGGCCTGTAATTTTCATCATAGGTACACTTCAACTATGAGAGACAAAATGAGAAAAAAAAATCCAGAAAATCTAAATTTATTAGCAAATTATGGTGGAAAATAAGTATTTGGTCAATAACACAAGTTTATCTTAATACTTTGTTATATACCCTTTGTTGGCAATGACAGAGGTCAAACGTTTTCTGTAAGTCTTCACAAGGTTTTCACACACTGTTGCTGGTATTTTGGCCCATTCCTCCATGCAGATCTCCTCTAGAGCAGTGATGTTTCGGGGCTGTCGCTGGGCAACACGGTCTTTCAACTCCCTCCAAAGATTTTCTATGGGGTTGAGATCTGGAGACTGGCTAGGCCACTCCAGGACCTTGAAATGCTTCTTACGAAGCCACTCCTTCGTTGCCTGGGCGGTGTGTTTGGGATCATTGTCATGCTGAAAGACCCGGCCACGTTTCATCTTCAATGCCCTTGCTGATGGAAGGGGGTTTTCACTCAAAATCTCACGATACATGGCCCCATTCATTCTTTCCTTTACACGGATCAGTCGTCCTGGTCCCTTTGCAGAAAAACAGCCCCAAAGCATGATGTTTCCACCCCCATGCTTCACAGTAGGTATGGTGTTCTTTGGATGCAACTCAGCATTCTTTCTCCTCCAAACACGACGAGTTGAGTTTTTACCAAAAAGTGTCCCCTTGCTGAATGCGAAACGATATATCCAATTCCTTAGATTGCGCATTTAAAAACATGAGAACTTGTCTTCGAAAGGACAACACATGTTTTAATGCTGCGTTTTTACACCCGAACGGCAACCTTTTAATGGATCCAGCAAACTTTCCAAAGCGACTCAGTTCTTTTATAATTTGCTCATTTGAAATAAATGTTGGCGCATTTGAAATGGTAACCCTGGTAGCCGGTGCGCGTAAAGGCATTACTTGCACCAGGGAATCAGCAATAACAATTCCTTTTTCTACAAGGCTGTTTACCAATTTTCCATCTTTCAGAAACACCACCGCCGCCTTGTTCATTCTGGACGCCAATACTATATTTTCGTGCCCTACAACCTCGCCCATTGCTAAAAGTACGTCTTCTACGGTAATTGCTTGATCCGAGAACACTTTGCTCCCATTTTTGATAGTTAACCCCGGCGCTCCCTCGCCGGAGAGAGACGCCATGGCCTTAGTCAAAATACTTCCTCACACCAGATTTTTCTTAAACTAACCTAAATAAAACCCCAAAAAACAAACAAAACTTAAATAAAACACAGAAAAAGATTTTAAACTTGAAATCAAATTAAAACGTGCCGCTCTCACACCCCACGCCACACTTCCACTCCCAGCATGCAACACACACGCAGAGAGAGAGAGAGAGAGAGAGAGAGAGTGAGAGAGAGAGTGAGGAGGGAGAGAGAGAGGGAGAGAGAGAGAGAGAGAGAGAGAGAGGAGGGAGAGTATTCTCTTTGATGCTCTCAGTGTTTCTGCAAGAGAACTGTTGCATAAATTGAAGCAGAAAAATAGTGGGAGAGAGATGTTGAGCTCCCTGCTCAGCCTGTATCCTGAGACTAAAGCTCTGTAGATAAAACTACACACAGGGTGTACACACACACACACACACACACACACACACACACACACACACACACACACACACACACACACACACACACACACACACACACACACACACACTATACATACATACAAAACATGCAAACACACAAACATTACACATAAACCAGCCCAGTGTACACATACACTCTTAGAAAAAATGGTGCTATCCTTAAATGGTTATTCGGCTCTCCCCATAGCAGAACCCTTTGAAGAACCCTTTTTGGTTCCAGTTAGAACCCTATTTGGTTCCATGAACTGCCTGGAACCAAAAAGGTCAGCCGTAGAACCCTTTTGGGTCCTAATAGTGTACACACCAATACAGACTCAAATATTATAAAGATGCAAATACAACCAACTCTCTCTCTCTCTCTCTCTCTCTCTCTCTCTCTCTCTCTCTAACTCTCTCTCTCTCTCTCTCTCTCAGGGTTTTGACCAAGGCCCATAGGGTTCAGTCAGTCATATATACAGTGGGGAGAACGTAAGTATTTGATACACTGCCGATTTTGCAGGTTTTCCCACTTACATAGGTACTCTTCAACTGTGAGTGACGGAATCTAAAACAAAAATCCAGAAAATCACATTGTATGATTTTTAAATAATTAATTTGCATTTTATTGCATGACATAAGTATTTGATACATCAGAAAAGCAGAACTTAATATTTGGTACAGAAACCTTTGTTTGCAATTACAGAGATCATACGTTTCCTGTAGTTCTTGACCAGGTTTGCACACACTGCAGCAGGGATTTTGGCCCACTCCTCCATACAGACCTTCTCCAGATCCTTCAGGTTTCGGGGCTGTCGCTGGGCAATACAGACTTTCAGCTCCCTCCAAAGATTTTCTATTGGGTTCAGGTCTGGAGACTGGCTAGGCCACTCCAGGACCTTGAGATGCTTCTTACGGAGCCACTCCTTAGTTGCCCTGGCTGTGTGTTTCGGGTCGTTGTCATGCTGGAAGACCCAGCCACGACCCATCTTCAATGCTCTTACTGAGGGAAGGAGGTTGTTGGCCAAGATCTCGCAATACATGGCCCCATCCATTCTCCCCTCAATACGGTGCAGTCGTCCTGTCCCCTTTGCAGAAAAGCATCCCCAAAGAATGATGTTTCCACCTCCATGCTTCACGGTTGGGATGGTGTTCTTGGGGTTGTACTCATCCTTCTTTTTCCTCCAAACACGGCGAGTGGCGTTTAGACCAAAAAGCTCTATTTTTGTCTCATCAGACCACATGACCTTCTCCCATTCCTCCTCTGGATCATCCAGATGGTCATTGGCAAACTTCAGACGGGCCTGGACATGCGCTGGCTTGAGCAGGGGGACCTTGCGTGCGCTGCAGGATTTTAATCCATGACGGCGTAGTGTGTTACTAATGGTTTTCTTTGAGACTGTGGTCCCAGCAGGGGCGCCGTATGGGGGGGAAAAGTTAGGATGATTCTAAGGGCCTGTGACTCACAGGGGCCCTAAAATATTATTCCAGCATTAGGTAAAAACATTTTGGAGCCCAATGTTATATATTTTCATGGGGCCCAAAATCCCTGAAGGCTCCCCTGGGTCCCAGCTCTCTTCAGGTCATTGACCAGGTCCTGCCGTGTAGTTCTGGGCTGATCCCTCACCTTCCTCATGATCATTGATGCCCCACGAGGTGAGATCTTGCATGGGGCCCCAGACCGAGGAAGATTGACCATCATCTTGAACTTCTCCCATTTCCATTTTTAAAAAAACACACATTTTTTGGGGGGGGGAAATGTTGCCTATTATCCTGTAGCCCATCCCAGCCTTGTGCAGGTCTACAATTTTATCCCTGATGTCCTTACACAGCTCTCTGGCCTTGGCCATTGTGGAGAGGTTGGAGTCTGTTTGATTGAGTGTATGGACAGGTGTCTTTTATACAGGTAACGAGTTCAAACAGGTGCAGTTAATACAGGTAATGAGTGGAGAACAGGAGGGCTTCTTAAAGAAAAACTAACAGGTCTGTAAGAGACGGAATTCTTACTGGATGGTAGGTGATCAAATACTTATGTCATGCAATAAAATGCAAATTAATTATTTAAAAATCATACAATGTGATTTTCTGGATTTTTGTTTTAGATTCCGTATCTCACAGTTGAAGTGTACCTATGATAAAAATTACAGACCTCTACATGCTTTGTAAGTAGGAAAACCTGCAAAATCGGCAGTGTATCAAATACTTGTTCTCCCCACTGTATATATATATATATATATATATAGATAGGAAGCTAACAGCTGTGGTAGTGTATCTTCTCCCTGATGACCGTTGTCC
>CM042395.1:30118566-30163566 GCA_023634145.1 Thymallus thymallus | reverse complement strand
ACTCTCCTCAGGGCCGTATCCCGCCCAGTCCACCAGGTACTGGATCCGACCCTGCCGTAGCCGAGAGTCCAGCACCTTGTCCACTCGATATGCCAGACCCCCAGCTACCTCCGTTGGTGGTGGAGGCGCCACTGCAGGTCCGGACCCCCCTAGTGGACCAGGAACCACCGGTCTGAGGAGAGAGACATGGAAAGAGGGAGACAGGTTGTTATAAGGTGGTGTGAGTCTCAACCTATAGGTGACCTCGTTCACTCTCCGAAGGACCGTGAATGGTCCCACATACCGGGGTTCTAGCTTATGACTGGGCAAACGGAGCTGGAGGTTCCTCGTGGACAGCCAGGCTTTATCCCCTGGGTGGAACACTGGAGCCTCACTCCGCCGCCTGTCCGCCTGTGTCTTTTGCTGCTGAACCGCCTGCTGCAGACGGACCCTAGCAGCGGACCAGACTCCCTCAGCCCTCCCAAACCACTCCTCCACCGCCTGAACTTCCCCAGAACCCCTCCCCCAGGGGCACAAACGGGGCTGAAAACCCAGTACCACCTGGAAGGGGGTCAGACCAGTGGAGGCGTGGCGCAGGGAGTTCTGAGCGTATTCCGCCCAGGGAAGGAAACGGGTCCACTCACCTGGCTGTTCCATGCAATACGCCCGAAGGAACCTCCCCAGTTCTTGGTTGGTGCGCTCCGCTTGCCCATTCGCCTGAGGGTGGTACCCGGATGTGAGACTGACCGCGACCCCCAGTTTGGACATGAACGCCTTCCACACACGAGAGGTGAACTGGGGACCCCGGTCAGACACGATGTCCTCCGGAAGTCCATACTGTCGGAAGACCTGTTGAAAAAGCAAACTGCAGCAAACTGGAGAGCAGAGGGGAGGCCGGGTAGTGGTATGAAGCGCACCATCTTAGAGAACCTGTCCACTACCACGGCGATGGTGGTTTTCCCCTCTGCTGGCAGTAGATCTGTGAGGAAATCTACCGCGATGTGAGTCCAAGGCCGCTGAGGTACTGGTAGGGGATGGAGCTTTCCTGTTGGAGCCTTTCTCGGCGCCTTGGACTGTGCGCACACCACACAAGACAGTACATAATGACGCACAGTCCTCCCCATGCCCGGCCACCAATACTTCTCCCGGAGCGCCTCCAGGGTCCGACTGATACCTGGGTGCCCGGTGGCAGGTGTTGTGTGTGCCCAGGTTACCAGCCTTCCCCGCACTCTCCTTGGAACGTAAACTTTCCCCGGAGGGCAGGTTGCTGGGGTAGGATCCCGTCTCCCTGCTCGTTGTATCTCCGTATCGATGTCCCAGGAGACGGGTCCTAGAATACATGATGGAGGCAGGATCGGGATGTCCTGCCTCGTCTCTGCCCCCCGGTCGTGGATGCGGGAGAGTGCGTCCGCCCTGTCGTTTTTTGTTCCCAGGCGATAGGTCAGGGTGAACTGGAAGCGCTCAAAAAACAAAGTCCAGCGGGCCTGTCGGGGGTTAAGGCGCCGGGCTGCCCTGACGTACTCCAGGTTCCGATGATCCGTCAGGACAGTGAACGGCTCATGAGCGCCCTCTAGCCAGTGTCTCCACTCCTCCAATGCCAACTTTACCGCCAGTAGCTCTCGGTCACCCACGTCGTAGTTCCTCTCCGCAGCAGTCAGCTTTTTGGAAAAGTACGCACAGGGGTATAGCAGGGGAGGGTTCCCCTGCTGCTGGGAGAGGACCGCCCCTACCCCGACCTCCGATGCGTCTACTTCGACCGTGAAGGGCTTCAGCGGGTCTGGGTGGCGGAGCAGAGGAGCGCTGGTGAATCGGCCCTTCAGGTCGAGAAATGCCTTCTCGGCACTTGGGGTCCAGGCGAGGCGTTGAGGGTTTCCTTTCAACAACGACGTGAGTGGCGCTGCGATGGAGCTATAGCCCTTGATAAACCGGCGGTAAAAGTTGGTGAAACCAAGGAAGCTTTGGAGCCCTTTAATGTCCCGAAGGACTGGCCATGACCTGACTGCCTCCACCTTCAACTCCTCCATCTTCACCCCTCCGGAGAAATACGGTACCCGAGGAAGGAGACGGCCGTTTGGTGGAAGGCGCATTTTTCCTCCTTGACATACAGCTGATTCTGTAATAAACGGCGGAGGACAGCACGAACGTCGGGGAGTACACTAGGATATCATCGATATATACGACTACATACCTCCCCGACATATCCCGAAATACCTCATTCAGAAAAGACTGGAATACCGCTGGGGCATTGGCGAGTCCGTATGGCATCACTAGGTATTCAAAGTGACCTGACGCCGTGCTAAATGCGGTCTTCCACTCATCTCCCTCCCGGATTCGTATAAGTTTGTATGCACTCCGGAGGTCTAGCTTGGTGAAGAAACGCGCTCCCCGTAGCTGCTCTATGGCCGCAGGAACGAGGGGCATTGGATATCGGAACTTCGTTGTCACCTCATTTAGTCCGCGATAGTCAATGCACAGCCTTAATCCCTTCCCTCTTTTTCACAAAAAAAAAACTAGCTGAAGCAGGGGACGTAGAATGGCGAATATGCCCCTGCTCCAGTGCCTCTCGGATATACGTCTCCATATTATCCGTTTCGACCATAGAGAGCGGATATATACGTTTCCGGGGAGGCACGCCACTAGGCATCAGGTCGATGGCACAGTCCCATGCACGGTGTGGAGGGAGACATTTGGCTTTTTCTTTGGAGAACACCCCGCGTAGATCTTCATATTCGGGCGGAATGTTCCCCGTGAGGGCACTCTCCGGACTCTCCACTGATGTAGCCCCTACCGTCGTTGTTATACAGGTCTTCCTACATTTATCCGACCATCCCAGAATCCTCCGTGCGCTCCAGCTGATGGTAGGGTTGTGCTGCTGGAGCCAGGGAAGTCCCAAGATGACCGGATGTATGGATGACGAGATCACCAGCAATTCCAGCCTCTCTCGATGGCAGCCGTGTATGGTGAGGGTGACTGGACGGGTAACGTGGGTAATGGAACCGGAACCCACCGGCCGCCCATCCAGAGCTTGAACTGGCAGGGAGGACCTCAAACGGCGCAACGGCAGCCGGAGAGCGTCAACTAAAGTCTGGTCAATGAAACTCCCCGCTGCTCCGGAGTCAATCAGGGCTGTGGACACATGATCGGGGAAGTCACCAGACAGCACAACTGAACAGCAGAAAGGTCTGGCGATTTTCTCAGCCCGTAAAACACTTACTGTGCCCACCTGGGCCATCCGGCCACTTACCCCTTTCCTGCGTCCTGCTGGCATAGAGGGGCATGCCCTCCTGACATGACCCCTCCCCCCGCAGTACAGACAAAGTCCCTGACGACTCCGTCGCTCTCTCTCCTCCGCGGAGAGTCTCGTGATCCCCACCTCCATCGGCTCATGTTCCGGCTCGGATCGAGGAAGGTCAAATACAGCTCGGAACTGAGTTTAGGAACCGACCGTAACTCTTCGGATCCACTCTCCCACAGTGACGTTGCCCACTCGAGTGCACGCCCCGTGAGGAGAGTGATCATCGTGTGGACCTTCTCCGAGTCTGGCACTGGCTGATCGCCCAAATACAGCTCGCACTGAAGAAGGAACCCACGACAACCCTCCGGATTGCCATCGTACTTGTCTGGGGTTGGCTCTCCGGAGTTCTCCTCTCGGGACGTGCCGAGACTCCACACGATCGGGTGCCGGGGGCGCAGTGGCTCCCTGTGAAGTCACCGGGGGTTCCCCGCTCGATCGTGCCGCCATGAGAGACATCATATCCCCGAGAGCAGTAACCAACCCGGCGACCTGTGCCTCCATGTCTTGGAGCCTCTCCTCCAGCTCTGGTGACCTGCCGGGTGCCCCAGCTCCCCCTCCGTGCCCGTCCATGGAGACCTAGGGATATGAGTGAGAAAAGAAAAGAGAGTTAATGGTGAAGACGACAACAGGTAGGTGAAAAAAATAAAAGGTGCCTCTGGGCCGGCGGGTTATTCTGTGATATTGCGAGGGGTGAAAGTGAGTGATGAGGCTAAGAATGAGCGAGAAAGAGGAAATAGACGTAGATAGGATTTAATAAACATGAAAGACAGCAATACACAAAGAAAGACTAATAACCCGCAAGGGTTGAACAGAAAACCTGGAGTTAAATAGTGACCCTGATGACCGATGAGGAACAGGTGTGGGTCATCAGGGTGTTGCTACCATCTTCCCCCGACCGCCGGTTAGAACGCCGGCGAGGATGATCGCTGGAGAGGAGGAGGGACCGGTGCTCTGCGCGGGGCATTCGTTACAAAAATAAATAAATCCTGATCAATAACCCATAGTGACAAACCGAAAACAGGTTTTTGCAAATGTATTAAAAATTAAAAACAGAAATACTTTATTTACATAAGTATTATAAGACTCGAAATTGAATTCAGGTTTATCCTGTTTCCATTGATCATTCTTGAGATGTTTCTACAACTTGATAGGAGTCCTCCTGTGGTAACTGGTAGACATATAGAATGAATGGAAGTGCTGCTAAATTACACAATAGTAGATTATAGCAGACAGAAGATGCTATGGTCACAATAGTAGATTATAGCAGACAGAAGATGCTATGGTCACAATAGTAGATTATAGCAGACAGAAGATGCTTTGGTCACAATAGTAGATTATAGCAGACAGAAGATGCTTTGGTCACAATAGTAGATTATAGCAGACAGAAGATGCTTTGGTCACAATAGTAGATTATAGCAGACAGAAGATGCTTTGGTCACAATAGTAGATTATAGCAGACAGAAGATGCTTTGGTCACGATAGTAGATTATAGCAGACAGAAGATGCTTTGGTCACAATAGTAGATTATAGCAGACAGAAGATGCTTTGGTCACAATAGTAGATTATATCAGACAGAAGATGCTATGGTCTCTATCTATCTATCTATCTATCTATCTATCTATCTATCTATCTATCTATCTATCTATCTATCTATCTATCTATCTATCTATCTATCTATCTATCTATCTATCTATCTATCTATCTATCTATCTATCTATCTATCTATCTATCTATCTATCTATCTATCTATCTATCTATCTATCTATCTATCTAATCTAATCTAATCTAATCTAATCTAATCTTTCAGATGATTCTGCTCCCCATGCTGCCGTATCTAATGGTATATCCAGCCCTGGAAAGAGGGGGAGTCCTGCGGTGGCTAACCCAGCTATTGTGCACTTTGGTCTGGATCTATTCAACTCTCTGACTGCCTCTTCCTCTTCCTCCTCCACCAAGACCACAGTGAGATTATACACAGTTATACACAGACAGACACACACACCCATGCACACAAACTAACCCTGTGTAACAATCTCTCCTCTCTCCAGCCGGTGGGCAGCTCCATGTCCAGGGGTTGTGTGGCCGCATCGGTACCCGAGAACCTCAGCCTGTTCCTGGACCCAGTACCCAAACAAGAGGGCTGTAGGAAAAAGATGTCCAAGGACTCCATCCTCTCCCTCTATGCAACCACACCTACATCGCACCAGAACCTGGCTGCACGCGGTAAGAGAAGTCATCACTGTATAGTTTTTTGTGTGTTGATAATCTTAATATCTGTATGTTATCAACAATTGAGCATCTCTGGACCTTTTTATCAACACCTATTATAGCTGCTGTAAGTGAACCTAGGTTCTGTTATTCTAAATGAGTGGTTTAACTGTGATTCTTCTCTGTATATGTTTGTACCTCCAGCTGGCCTGTACTTGAGTAAAAAAGTGGTCACTATAATTTTGATAGTTCATAGAACATGCCCAGGCTACCAACTTCTACTCTAATGATAGTTCATAGAACATGCCCAGGCTACCAACTTCTACTCTAATGATAGTTCATAGAACATGCCCAGGCTACCAACTTCTACTCTAATGATAGTTCATAGAACATGCCCAGGCTACCAACTTCTACTCTAATGATAGTTCATAGAACATGCCCAGGCTACCAACTTCTACTCTAATGATAGTTCATAGAACATGCCCAGGCTACCAACTTCTACTCTAATGATAGTTCATAGAACATGCCCAGACTACCAACTTCTACTCTAATGATAGTTCATAGAACATGCCCAGGCTACCAACTTCTACTCTAATGATAGTTCATAGAACATGCCCAGGCTACCAACGTTTACTCTGATGATTAGCTTAACTCTGTATCTCCAGTTGGCCTGTACATGAACCCAGCCCAGCTGTGCTACTACGGATCGTACCAGTCCCTGGCCACGCAGGGGGGAGGGATAGGAGTAGGCATGGTGACATCACACTCCATGATGGCCCTGAGTAGTCAGCAGCAGAACGACATGATGGGAGGGCAACAGCAAAGCATTATGGGAGCTCAGCAGAACGGAATGGTGGCAGCACAACAGAACGGCTTTATGGCTCAACGGGGTGTCATGGGGAAAGCAGTCAACACATCCCTGTTCATGGCAGGAGTGCCACACAGCATGATGGCTCAGCAGAACGGCATGATGGGAGCTCAGCAGAACGGCATGATGGGAGCTCAGCAGAACGGCATGATGGGAGCTCAGCAGAACGGCATGATGGGAGCTCAGCAGAACAGCATGTTGGGAGCTCAGCAGAACGGCATGATGGGAGCTCAGCAGAACGGCATGATGGAAGCTCAGCAGAACGGCATGATGGGAGCTCAGCAGAACGGCATGATGGGAGCTCAGCAGAACGGCATGATGGGAGCTCAGCAGAACGGCATGATGGGAGCTCAGCAGAACGGCATGATGGAAGCTCAGCAGAACGGCATGATGGGAGCTCAGCAGAACAGCATGATGGGAGCTCAGCAGAACAGCATGATGGGAGCTCAGCAGAACAGCATGATGGGAGCTCAGCAAAAAGGCATGATGGGAGCTCAGCAGAACGGCGTGATGGGAGCTCAGCAGAACAGCATGATGGGAGCTCAGCAGAACAGCATGATGGGAGTGCAACATAACGGCATCATGGGAGCACAGCAACAAAGCATCATGGGATATCAACAGAAAGGCATGATGGGAGGAGTGGCGTCCGTGCCTCAGCAGGTGTACAGAGTACAGCAGGGTCAGCAGCAGCAATGCAATATCACTCAGGTGAGATACACACACCTGGAATGAGTGTGTGTTTGTGTTTACTATATACTGAGGACCGTGTGAAAGGAAATTAGTGTGTTTCTATGAGGAAATATGTGTGTAACTGAATATTTACATAACATTTGACTAAAGTATTAAAATCTGTGTTTGTGTGTGTTTCTCCCACCAGATGACCCAGCACATGGCGGGGGGGAACTTCTACGGCACCAACGGCATGATGGAATATGGCGGTCAGCACATTCGAGGACCAACGACTCAAAGCTCCAAGAACATGATGACGTCACACATCTGGAAGTGATGTCATTACCTGAAGAGGAAGTTGATGTCACTGAGCAGCAGTAGTGCTTGGAAGGTTTCGGGGGCTTTTCTACTTTCCATCAGATATTTTAGATAACATGGGAGGAGGAAGAGGAGGAGGAAGAGGAGAAGGGTGGGGAAGTTTATATAGGAGCTCTTTCAAGCTCTCCTCCTCTTCTCTCCTCCTCTTCTCCTCTCCTTCTTTCCTTCTTTCAGAGCCATTTATGCAGAATTCCATGCTTGCCTTCAGATCATTCTACGACCGATCAAAGGACAGGGCTCAGAGGTGAAGAGATCAGAGGTCACACTGAACTGGGACCACAGCATAGAATACATCTCATATCCAGCTTGTGTGTGTGAGTGTGTGTGAGTGATTGTGGTTGTGTGCATGCTATTTCTGATTTGTAATGGGTAAACTGTATCGACCTTCCTGGTGAACTCCTCCACCTGAACTATTCCTGATGGACTCCTCCACCTGAACTATTCCTGGTGAACTCCTCCAACTGAACTATTCCTGATGGACTCCTCCACCTGAACTATTCCTGATGAACTCCTCCAACTGAACTATTCCTGATGGACTCCTCCACCTGAACTATTCCTGGTGAACTCCTCCAACTGAACTAATCCTGATGGACTCCTCCACCTGAACTATTCCTGGTGAACTCCTCCAACTGAACTATTCCTGGTGAACTCCTCCAACTGAACTATTCCTGGTGAACTCCTCCACCTGAACTATTCCTGGTGAACTCCTCCAACTGAACTATTCCTGGTGAACTCCTCCAACTGAACTATTCCTGGTGAACTCCTCCAACTGAACTATTCCTGGTGAACTCCTCCACCTGAACTATTCCTGGTGAACTCCTCCAACTGAACTATTCCTCATGAACTCCTCCAACTGAACTATTCCTGATGAACTCCTCCAACTGAACTATTCCTCATGAACTCCTCCAACTGAACTATTCCTGATGAACTCCTCCAACTGAACTATTCCTCATGAACTCCTCCAACTGAACTATTCCTGATGAACTCCTCCAACTGAACTATTCCTCATGAACTCCTCCAACTGAACTATTCCTGATGAACTCCTCCAACTGAACTATTCCTCATGAACTCCTCCAACTGAACTATTCCTGGTTTGAAACAGACTTAGAAACAGTATGTTTGGTCTCCACCCTGGTTTGAACAGGTCAGGATTGCATTCCAAATGACACCCTATTCCCTTTATAGTGCACTACTTTTAACCAGGTGGGCTCTGGCCAAAAGTAATGCACTAAATAGGGAATAGGGTGTCATTTGGAACACAGTCCTGGTGTAAGTCCCTTGCTGTTACTAAATGCTACATTATCTACCTGTTGCTAAATGCTACATTATCTACCTGTTGCTAAATGCTACATTATCTACCTGTTACTAAATGCTACATTATCTACCTGTTACTAAATGCTACATTATCTACCTGTTGCTAAATGCTACATTATCTACCTGTTACTAAATGCTACATTATCTACCTGTTGCTAAATGCTACATTATCTACCTGTTGCTAAATGCTACTTTATCTACCTGTTACTAAATACTACATTATCTACCTGTTACTAAATGCTACATTATCTACCTGTTACTAAATGCTACATTATCTACCTGTTACTAAATGCTACATTATCTACCTGTTACTAAATGCTACATTATCTACCTGTTACTAAATGCTACATTATCTACCTGTTACTAAATGCTACATTATCTACCTGTTACTAAATGCTACATTATCTACCTGTTACTAAATGCTACATTATCTACCTGTTACTAAATGCTACATTATCTACCTGTTACTAAATGCTACATTATCTACCTGCGCACCCCTACCTTTCTCATCGCAAGGGCTTTTTGTCAACATAAACAATAATTGAAAAACCCAAGGGATGCGTCCCAAAAGGCCCCCTATTCCCTTTGCAGTGCACTAGTTTTGACCAGGTCCCATAGGACTGCTATAAAGTCCTGCACTATATAGGTAATGGCATGACATATGGGACTCACCCTAGAATATTCTCAGTCAAATGTCCTTTAAACAACAACCGGCTAATCAGAAACCAAAGATGACAGGAGAGCTTTGTAATGGCTAGTAATGGCTAGTAATGGCTAGTAATGGCTAGTAATGGCTAGTAATGGCTAGGGCAGATGTGTTGCTATTAGACTAAACGGTTATACAATATTAGTTACTTTCTACAACACAGGTTACATTCAAACTTGTTGAGGACGTTTAAAGTAGTGCAACACATATAGGACAGCTATTCATTTGTATACAGAGTTACAGAGTAGAGTTACAGAGTAGAGTTACAGAGTAGAGTTACAGAATAGAGTTACAGAGTAGAGTTACAGAGTAGAGTTACAGAATAGAGTTACAGAGTAGAGTTACAGAGTAGAGTTACAGAGTAGAGTTACAGAGTAGAGTTACAGAGTAGAGTTACAGAATAGAGTTACAGAGTAGAGTTACAGAGTAGAGTTACAGAATAGAGTTACAGAGTAGAGTTACAGAGTAGAGTTACAGAGTAGAGTTACAGAGTAGAGTTACAGAATAGAGTTACAGAGTAGAGTTACAGAGTAGAGTTACAGAGTAGAGTTACAGAATAGAGTTACAGAGTAGAGTTACAGAATAGAGTTACAGAGTAGAGTTACAGAGTAGAGTTACAGAGTAGAGTTACAGAATAGAGTTACAGAGTAGAGTTACAGAGTAGAGTTACAGAATAGAGTTACAGAGTAGAGTTACAGAGTAGAGTTACAGAGTAGAGTTACAGAGTAGAGTTACAGAATAGTTACAGAATAGAGTTACAGAGTAGAGTTACAGAGTAGAGTTACAGAATAGAGTTACAGAGTAGAGTTACAGAGTAGAGTTACAGAGTAGAGTTACAGAGTAGAGTTACAGAGTAGAGTTACAGAGTAGAGTTACAGAATAGAGTTACAGAATAGAGTTACAGAGTAGAGTTACAGAGTAGAGTTACAGAGTAGAGTTACAGAGTAGAGTTACAGAATAGAGTTACAGAAGAGTTACAGAATAGAGTTACAGAGTAGAGTTACAGAGTAGAGTTACAGAGTAGAGTTACAGAGTAGAGTTACAGAAGAGTTACAGAGTAGAGTTACAGAAGAGTTACAGAATAGAATTAGCAGGTTTCGTTAGCTTACCTAGCTATATCACAGTTCATTGTAGTATGAGCAATTGATCATATCAACTCACTGTGCTATGTCTATGCTGGCAAAAATATGTAAACTTTCCAAAAGTTCACAGATTTTCCAGAAATCCTGGTTGGAAGGATCCCGGTAATCAGGAGGGGATAGCAGGGAATCTGGAATCCTTCAACCAGGATTTCTGTAAAACCTGGGAATTTGGGGAAAGTTACTGTCATTTTGCAACCCTAGCACGTCCTCAATACGACATGTAACTGGAGGCCTTACTGTATATAAGGGAGAGAAAAGAAGAAGAGCAAGAAGGAGGGGCTGTTCCAGGAAGCAGGATCAATGATTTAGCCAGCTATCTCAACTGTCCTAAATATTCAGAAATTATTATTTTATTATGTAGAGTTGAAATTAGCATGGTGAAATTGACTGACAACCAACAACACATATTCAAGTTTAGCTTTCAAAATGAACCAGAAAAGTAAGCAGAAAATTAAGGCATATATCTGACTGTTTGTCAATGTTAGCTGGCTAACTTAATCCTGCTTTCTGGAAGGCCCCTAACTGTTAATCTAGGTCATTGTGAGAATTGAGAATACACTACTGGTCACTACTGGTCAAATGTCATTCAAGGGTTTTTCTTAATTTTTACTATTTTCTACATTGTAGAATAAAAGTGAAGACATCAAAACTATGACATAACACATATGGAATCATGTAGTAACCAGAAAAGTGTTAAACAAATCAAAATGCATGTGTTTGAGATTCTTCAAATAGCCACCCTTTGCTTGATGACAGCTTTGCACATTCTTAGATAGATAGATAGATAGATAGATAGATAGATAGATAGATAGATAGATAGATAGATAGGTACTTTATTGCTCCCCCGGGGGGGAAATTTCATTGTCAAGCAGCTACAACAAAACACAGGGCAGGTGCAAAATGCCACAACGAAAAGTACACAAAAGACAGATACACGGTACATGATACATAGAGCATGATACATTGGCATTCTCTCAACCAGCTTCACCTGGAATGCTTTGCCAACACTCTTGAAGGAGTTCCCACATATGCTGAGCACTTGTTGGCTGCTTTTCCTTCACTCTGCGGTCTGACTCATCCCAAACCATCTCAATTTGGATGAGGTCGGGGGATTGTGGAGGCCAGGTCATCTGATGCAGCACTCCATCATTCTCCTTCTTGGTCATGTAGCCCTTACACAGCCTGGAGGTGTGTTGGGTCATTGTCTTGTTGAAAAACAAATGATAGTCCCACTAAGCCCAAACCAGATGGGGTGGCGTATAGCTGCAGAATGCTGTGGTAGCCATGCTGTTTAAGTGTGCCTTGAATTCTAAATAAATCACAGACAGTGACACCAGCAAAGCACCCCCACACCATCACACCTCCTCCTCCATGCTTTACAAATTTCCACCGGTCTAATGTCCATTGCTCGTGTTTCTTGGCCGAAGCAAGTCTCTTCTTCTTATTGGTGTTATTCATTAGTGGTTTCTTTGCTGCAATTCGACCATGAAGGCCTGATTCACAGTCTCCTCTGAACTGTTGATGTTACTTGAACTCTGTGAAGTATTTATTTGGGCTGCAATCTGAGGCTGGTAACTCTAATGAACTTATCCTCTGCAGTAGAGGTAACTCTGGGTTTTCCATTCCTGTGGCGGTCCTCATGAGAGACAGTTTCATCATAGCGCTTGATGGTTTTTGCGACTTCACTTGAAGAAACTTTGTTCCGTATTGACTGACCATGTTTTAAAGTAATGATGGACTGTTGTTTCTCTTTGCTTATTTGAGCTGTTCTTGACATATGAACTTACCAAATAGGGCTATCTTTTGTATACCACCCCTACCTTGTCACAACACAACTGATTGGCTCAAACGCATTAAGAAGGAACTTTTAAGAAGGCACAGCTGTTAATTGAAATCCATTCCAGGTGACTACCTCATGAAGCTGGTTGAGAGAAGGGCAAGAGTGTGCAAAGCTGTAATCAAGGCAAAGGGTGGCTATTTGAAGAATATATTTTGATTTGTTTAACACTTGTTTGGTTTCCATTTGTGTTATTTCATAGTTTTGATGTATTCACTTTTATTCTACAATGTAGAAAATTGTACAAAAATAAAGAAAAACCCTTGAATGAGTAGATGTTCTAAAACTATTGACCGGTATGTCTGTGTCCAAATTGGCACCCTATTCCCTACTTAGTGCACCTATTTAGGACCGATGGGGATCTGGTCAAATGTAGTGCACTATGTAGGGAATAGGGTGTCATTTGGGACGTAGGCTATTTGACTACAGACAGTTGTATGTATGTACAGTCATGTGAAAAAGTAAGTACACCCTCTGCAAAAAAAAAAGGTTATCTTTCTTTTGAGAAAGAAAGATAAGCCTCTCAAAAGAAAAACTTGTTGAAGTCAGTTGTCTTGATATTCTTTTTTGAGAGCAGAGGCTTCTTCCTTCCTGACCTCTCATGTAGGCCAAGTTTGTGCAGTCTCTTTCTGACAGTGTACCCATGCACTTCAACATTGATTGTGGCAAGATCCCTTGATGTTACCCTGGGGTTCTTAGAGACTTCTATGAGCATCTTAAGGTCAGTTCTTGGGCTGACTTTGGTGGGACGACCTGTCCTAGGTAGTTTGGTGGGACGACCTGTCCTAGGTAGTTTGGTGGGACGACCTGTCCTAGGTAGTTTGGTGGGACGACCTGTCCTAGGTAGTTTGGTGGGACGACCTGTCCTAGGTAGTTTGGTGGGACGACCTGTCCTAGGTAGTTTGGTGGGACGACCTGTCCTAGGTAGTTTGGTGGGACGACCTGTCCTAGGTAGTTTGGTGGGACGACCTGTCCTAGGTAGTTTGGTGGGACGACCTGTCCTAGGTAGTTTGGTGGGACGAAACTCCTCCCAGACTGTAACTCCTCCCAGACTGTAACTCCTCCCAGACTGTAACTCCTCCCAGACTGTAACTCCTCCCAGACTGTAACTCCTCCCAGACTGTAACTCCTCCCAGACTGTAACTCCTCCCAGACTCATGGGCATTGAATGACGTGTTACCACACACCCATATGGTTAAGACCAAACCAGACCAATGTTCTTATCTTTATGGAAGGCTGGACCCTCCTAAGTTTCTCTCTAATGTTTTCTAATCATTTGCACTTGTTTTGGTACCTAATTCTAATTGTATCCATTTTATGTGATGGTAAAGGTAGGGGTGTACTAACTTTTTCCCCATAAGTAACCTTTATCTGTCAATAGTGTTGAAGTGAAGATTACATATCCATCTGTCCAAATATGTTAAAAAAAGAAAGCTTTCCAGGGGGTGAACTTCCTGTTTCACATGACTGTATGTATGATAGTTGTAGAATACACAGGTGTGGTTTAAACATTTGATTGATGTCTATTTGACACTGCATGACATGAATGTCTATCTATGAATGTGTACTATCTGAACATACAGTATGTATGTATAATTAATGTCTCTTTGTTACCACATTATGACCACTATGAATGTATGTGTATGTATCTTTGTGTTAGGTAAGGGGTCAGTTCTGTCGATTCATGAAATTAAGAATTCTCATAGAATACACATTCCAGCATTGAACAATTCAAGGTTTGAATTGAATTTGAAACTTAAAAAATTCAAGCCCTGAATTGAGAATTGAACTGAGCCCAACCCTGCACTGAAACTCTCTAAATGTGTTCTGTCCTCCTCACTCTCGGACCACCACCTGTAGTTAGTTCAATCTAAAATAATGTCTCTGAATGTGTTCTGTCCTCCTCACTCTCGGACCACCACCTGTAGTAAGTTAAATCTAAAAGTTTGGGGTCACATAGAAATGTCCTTGTTTTCCATGAAAACATATATGAAATGAGTTGCAAAATGAATATGAAATATAGTCAAGACGTTGACAAGGTTATAAATAATGATTTTTAATTGAAATAATAATTGTGTCCTTCAAACTTTGCTTTCATCAAAGAATCCTCCATTTGCAGCAATTACAGCCTTGCAGACCTTTGGCATTCTAGTTGTCAATTTGTTGAGGTAATCTGAAGAGATTTCACCCCATGCTTCCTGAAGCACCTCCCACAAGTTGGATTGTCTTGATGGGCACTTCTTACGTACCATACGGTCAAGCTGCTCCCACAACAGCTCAATAGGGTTGAGATCCGGTGACTGTGCTGGCCACTCCATTATAGACAGAATACCAGCTGACTGCTTCTTCCCTAAATAGTTCTTGCATAGTTTGGAGCTGTGCTTTGGGTCATTGTCCTGTTGTAGGAGGAAATTGGCTCCAATTAAGCTCCGTCCACAGGGTATGGTGTTGGAAAATGGAGTGATAGCCTTCCTTCTTCAAGATCCCTTTTACCCTGTACAAATCTCCCACTTTACCACCACCAAAGCACACCCAGACCATCACATTGCCTCCATCATGCTTGACAGATGGCGTAACATAACACTTTTTTCCAATCTTCCTCTGTCCAGTGTCTGTGTTCTTTTGCCCATCTTAATCTTTTCTTTTTATTGGCCAGTCTGAGATATGGCTTTTTCTTTTCAATTCTGCCTAGAAGGCCAGCACAGGAACATTGTTATTTTCTGTCAAATAATCTCTCATGTTTTATATTTGACAAGGTTGAAGCACTTCTGACACCATGTTATAATCTTAGTCAGATATGAGTGTACTGAGCAGTAGAGCATACGCAAATGGCTCAGCTTCAAAATGATCATTTAGTGATACCCGAGCCCTACCAGTACCCTAGTGCCCTACCCGGCCCAAACCCGATGTATGATGCTGGGGCCTGTTATCAGACCTCTAGGACTACTCATGTTCTCAGTCCACCAATATTAGAGCTCTTAATATCAGCATCCCAAATGGAATGCTATTCCCTTCCAAGTGCACTACTTTTGACCAGATCCATCAAAAGTAGTGCACTAGGGGATAGAGTGCCATTTGGGAGGCAGTTCAGCCTTCAAGGTTTTCATTTCGGACAGCAGACATAGCATGTCAATCATTCCTTATTTAATGAAATACACCCCCAGGTCTGTTTACTAACAACAACAACAACAACACGTTTATCTGTTTATTATTGTGATTACTATTATTCTGATTATTATAAATGCATGATGAGGTAATAATGTAAATAGTTAATTCACATATTCTGAAGGACCACATTTAACGTAGGTACGAGGTGAGAGAGAGAGAGAGAGAGAGAGAGAGAGAGAGAGAGAGAGAGAGAGAGAGAGAGAGAGAGAGAGAGAGAGAGAGAGAGAGAGAGAGAGAGAGAGAGAGAGAGAGAGAGAGAGAGAGAGAGAGAGAGAGAGAGAGAGAGAGAGAGAGAGAGAGAGAGAGAGAGAGAGAGAGAGAGAGAGAGAGAGAGAGAGAGAGAGAGAGAGAGAGAGAGAGAGAGAGAGAGAGAGAGACAGAGAGAGAGAGAGAGAGAGAGATTATAGCACTTTGGCAACACAGTTTTTGGGCCTATCAGCAACTCCAGACCAGACACTTTGTCCTTAAGTAACCTATTCAAAATGGTGGTTCTATTTATTAGATGCAGCTCGTAGTGTGTACTTGAAACAACCACACACCTCAGCTGTTGTCGCTCAGAGCAGTCCTGCAGAGTGTGAGTGGATGCGTTGAGGTTATAAAATGGTCCTCTTAGATCAGGGCGGCCCAACCCTGTTGCTAGAGAGTTACCCTCCTGTAGGTTTTGTCTCCAACTCTAACCTAACATACCTGATTTAGCTAGTTAAGGTATTGGTGAGCAGGCAGTAAGTAGAATCAGGTGTGATAAATTAGGGTTGGACTGACTCTACAGGAGAATAGCTATCCATGAACATGGTTGGGCAGCCTTGTCTTAGATCAACACTGTCCAGGCAATAGCTGATTCACTGTAGAGAGGTTGCAAAGAAATTGTAGAAGAGCATTGAGATGCCATCTCAGCCATAGTTGAGTACATCACCTTCTATAGGTGTGTTGGTCAATAGTAATATGACACCTCTTTAGTTTCAGACATTGTGAGAGAAACTTGCTTGAAATATATTTTCCTTTATTGCTTGTATTTTATTTTCTTTGTAAAATATCAGTAAACACAATGAATGCCAGTAAGGATGTTACTGTGTCTTTTCTGTATAATGTGTCTTCATCTACACAGTGGGGAGAACAAGTATTTGATACACTGCCGATTTTGCAGGTTTTCCCACTTACAAAGCATGTAGAAGTCTGTAATTTCTATCATAGCTACTCTTCAACTGTGAGAGACGGAATCTAAAACAAAAATCCATAAAATCACATTGTATGATTTTAAAGTAATTAATTAGCATTTTATTGCATGACATATGTATTTGATACATCAGAAAAGCAGAACTTAATATTTGGTACAGAAACCTTTGTTTGCAATCACAGAGATCATACGTTTCCTGTAGATCTTGACCAGGTTTGCACACACTGCAGCAGGGATTTTGGCCCACTCCTCCATACAGACCTTCTCCAGATCCTTCAGGTTTCGGGGCTGTCGCTGGGCAATACAGACTTTCAGCTCCCTCCAAATATTTTCTATTGGGTTCAGGTCTGGAGACTGGATAGGCCACTCCAGGACCTTGAGATGCTTCTTACGGAGCCACTCCTTAGTTGCCCTGGCAGTGTGTTTCGGGTCGTTGTCATGCTGGAAGACCCAGCCACGACCCATCTTCAATGCTCTTACTGGCCCCATCCATCCTCCCCTCAATACGGTGCAGTCGTCCTGTCCCCTTTGCAGAAAAGCATCCCCAAAGAATGATGTTTCCACCTCCATGCTTCACAGTTGGGATGGTGTTCTTGGGGTTGTACTCATCCTTCTTCTTCCTCCAAACACGGCGAGTGGAGTTTAGACCAAAAAGCTCTATTTTTGTCTCATCAGACCACATGACTTCTCCCATTCCTCCTCTGGATCATCCAGATGGTCATTGGCAAACTTTAGACGGGCCTGGACATGCGCTGGCTTGAGCAGGGGGACCTTGCGTGCGCTGCAGGATTTTAATCCATGACGGCGTAGTGTGTTACTGATGGTTTTCTTTTAGACTGTGGTCCCAGCTCTCTTCAGGTCATTGACCAGGTCCTGCCGTGTAGTTCTGGGTAATACAGGTAATGAGTGGAGAACAGTAGGGCTTCTTAAAGAAAAACTAACAGGTCTGTGAGAGCCGGAATTCTTACTGGTTGGTAGGTGATCGAAATACTTATGTCATGCAATAAAATGCAAATTAATTATAAAAAAAGTCATACAATGTGATTTTCTGGATTTTTGTTTTAGATTCCGTCTCTCACAGTTGAAGTGTATCTATGATAAAAATTACAGACCTCTACATGCTTTGTAAGTAGGAAAACCTGCTTGTTTCATTTTCAGATAAACGTCTGTTCATACATCTAAATAGTGAAATATATTTCATATAAAAGGCTTGTCAATGTGGGAAAAATCAAGCAATAAAAATATGTTTTGTTGAAATACTGTATTTTCATGTTCATATTTCTCTCCACCCTTGATACCTCCTGAAAGTTGTCCCCAAAAGTGACAAAGTTGAAATCCCTTACACAATGACATCATCGGCAGAGAAAGTAGTGATTCAAATAAAACTTTATTGACTTTGCGTCTTGATGTTAAAGGGGCAAATACAGGCTTCTGAATCCAAAAAATATGTCTTTCTTTGTTTCCTTTTCATCCGTTTGGTACTATTTTCATACAAAACTATGTGCACCTTAAGTAATCAATTCTGCAGCGTACAAACCACAAAAATACCGCTCCTTGTCTTTGCCATCCTTCAATCAGACAACCTGCAACACTTTGCTCTGTCAAAATCAGTATTTGAATGTCTCATGGAGTCTAGAAGATAGCCCAATTTACCAACACCAGCCTTAGACCTTAATGAGCCTTAAGCCCTTACTATTGGCCAAAAGCCTCATTGATCAATTGTTGATCAAGCCACACCGTGTTACCCAGGGATCTAACTTTACAGTTGATAGCAGGGCAACATACATTTATGGGTGTGAATAAGTGTGGCTGCAGCATTTAAATCTAGATCATCTAAATAACCAAAAGATTATCAGAAACATTAACATTGCTTTGACATTTCTCCAACATTACCACATTACATTGCTGCATGTTTGAGAGGAGGGGTTTCTCCCTGGCTGGGGATGGTCATATGAAGGTCATCTTTAAGGGGGAAGCTACTGTGGGCTACAACATGGCTTTGGGAGATTCGCATTTCTGTTTTATGACCGACAGTCAGAAGTTTACAGACAATATGGCTGCTGAGGAACTTGTGTTTTTTTTTACCTTTATTTAACTGGGCAAGTCAGTTAAGAACAAATTCTTATTTACAATGACAGCCTACTGGGGAACAGTGGGTTAACTGCCTTGTTCAGGGGCAGAACAACAGATTTTTACCTTGTCAGCTCAGGGATTCGATCCAGCAACCTGTCGATTACTGGCCCAACACCCTAACCACTAGGCTACCTGCCATTAACAACGGTTAGAAAATGTGACCTAATGTTGACAAACAACATTTACAGCAGCAGTAGTAACATTTACAGCAGCAGTAGTAACATTTACAGCAGCAGTAGTAACATTTACAGCAGCAGTAACAACATTTACAGCAGCAGTAACAACATTTACAGCAGCAGTAGTAACATTTACAGCAGCAGTAGTAACATTTACAGCAGCAGTAACAACATTTACAGCAGCAGTAGTATCATTTACAGCAGCAGTAGTAACATTTACAGCAGCAGTAACAACATTTACAGCAGCAGTAGTAACATTTACAGCAGTAGTAACATTTACAGCAGTAGTAACATTTACAGCAGCAGTAGTAACATTTACAGCAGCAGTAGTAACATTTACAGCAGCAGTAACAACATTTACAGCAGCAGTAGTAACATTTACAGCAGCAGTAACAACATTTACAGCAGCAGTAGTAACATTTACAGCAGCAGTAGTAACATTTACAGCAGCAGTAACAACATTTACAGCAGCAGTAGTAACATTTACAGCAGCAGTAGTAACATTTACAGCAGCAGTAACAACATTTAGGTCTTGCCATAGATTTTCAAGCCGATTTAAGTCAAAACTGTAACTCGGCCACTCAGGAACATTCCCTGTCTTCTTGGTAATCAGCTCCAGTGTATATGTGGCCTTGTGTTTTAGGTTATTGTCCTGCTGAAAGTGTCTCCCAGTGTCTGGTGGAAAGCAGACTGAACCAGGTTTTCCTCTAGGATTTTGCCTGTGCTTAACTCTATTCTGTTTATTTTCATCCCCCCCAAAAACTCCCTAGTCCTTGCCGATGACAAGCATACCCATAACATGATGCAGCACCACCATGCTGGAAAATATAAAGAGTGGCGCTGTATGAATACTTTATGAAGGCGCTGTATGAATACTTTATGAAGGCGCTGTATGAATACTTTATGAAGGCGCTGTATGAATACTTTATGAAGGCGCTGTATGAATACTTTATGAAGGCGCTGTATGAATACTTTATGAAGGCGCTGTATGAATACTTTATGAAGGCGCTGTATGAATACTTTATGAAGGCGCTGTATGAATACTTTATGAAGGCGCTGTATGAATACTTTATGAAGGCGCTGTATGAATACTTTATGAAGGCGCTGTATGAATACTTCATGAAGGCGCTGTATGAATACTTTATGAAGGCGCTGTATGAATTCTTTATGAAGGCGCTGTATGAATACTTTATGAAGGCGCTGTATGAATACTTTATGAAGGCGCTGTATGAATACTTTATGAAGGCGCTGTATGAATACTTTATGAAGGCGCTGTATGAATTCTTTATGAAGGCGCTGTATGAATTCTTTATGAAGGCGCTGTATAAATACTTCATGAAGGCGCTGTATAAATACTTTATGAAGGCGCTGTATGAATACTTTATGAAGGCGCTGTATGAATACTTTATGAAGGCGCTGTATGAATACTTTATGAAGGCGCTGTATAAATACTTCATGAAGGCGCTGTATGAATACTTTATGAAGGCGCTGTATGAATACTTTATGAAGGCGCTGTATGAATACTTTATGAAGGCGCTGTATGAATACTTTATGAAGGCGCTGTATGAATACTTTATGAAGGCGCTGTATAAATACTTTATGAAGGCGCTGTATGAATACTTTATGAAGGCGCTGTATGAATACTTTATGAAGGCGCTGTATAAATACTTCATGAAGGCGCTGTATGAATACTTTATGAAGGCGCTGTATGAATACTTTATGAAGGCGCTGTATGAATACTTTATGAAGGCGCTGTATAAATACTTCATGAAGGCGCTGTATGAATACTTTATGAAGGCGCTGTATGAATTCTTTATGAAGGCGCTGTATGAATACTTTATGAAGGCGCTGTATGAATACTTTATGAAGGCGCTGTATGAATACTTTATGAAGGCACTGTATAAATACTTTATGAAGGCGCTGTATGAATACTTTATGAAGGCGCTGTATGAATACTTTATGAAGGCGCTGTATGAATACTTTATGAAGGCGCTGTATGAATACTTTATGAAGGCGCTGTATGAATACTTTATGAAGGCGCTGTATGAATACTTTATGAAGGCGCTGTATGAATACTTTATGAAGGCGCTGTATGAATACTTTATGAAGGCGCTGTATGAATACTTTATTAAGGCGCTGTATGAATACTTTATGAAGGCGCTGTATGAATACTTTATGAAGGCGCTGTATGAATACTTTATGAAGGCGCTGTATGAATACTTTATGAAGGCGCTGTATGAATACTTTATGAAGGCGCTGTATGAATACTTTATGAAGGCGCTGTATGAATACTTCATGAAGGCGCTGTATGAATACTTTATGAAGGCGCTGTATGAATTCTTTATGAAGGCACTGTATGAATACTTTATGAAGGCGCTGTATGAATACTTTATGAAGGCGCTGTATGAATACTTTATGAAGGCGCTGTATGAATACTTTATGAAGGCGCTGTATGAATTCTTTATGAAGGCGCTGTATGAATTCTTTATGAAGGCGCTGTATAAATACTTCATGAAGGCGCTGTATAAATACTTTATGAAGGCGCTGTATGAATACTTTATGAAGGCGCTGTATGAATACTTTATGAAGGCGCTGTATGAATACTTTATGAAGGCGCTGTATAAATACTTCATGAAGGCGCTGTATGAATACTTTATGAAGGCGCTGTATGAATACTTTATGAAGGCGCTGTATGAATACTTTATGAAGGCGCTGTATGAATACTTTATGAAGGCGCTGTATGAATACTTTATGAAGGCGCTGTATAAATACTTTATGAAGGCGCTGTATGAATACTTTATGAAGGCGCTGTATGAATACTTTATGAAGGCGCTGTATAAATACTTCATGAAGGCGCTGTATGAATACTTTATGAAGGCGCTGTATGAATACTTTATGAAGGCGCTGTATGAATACTTTATGAAGGCGCTGTATAAATACTTCATGAAGGCGCTGTATGAATACTTTATGAAGGCGCTGTATGAATTCTTTATGAAGGCGCTGTATGAATACTTTATGAAGGCGCTGTATGAATACTTTATGAAGGCGCTGTATGAATACTTTATGAAGGCGCTGTATAAATACTTTATGAAGGCGCTGTATGAATACTTTATGAAGGCGCTGTATGAATACTTTATGAAGGCGCTGTATGAATACTTTATGAAGGCGCTGTATAAATACTTCATGAAGGCGCTGTATGAATACTTTATGAAGGCGCTGTATGAATACTTTATGAAGGCGCTGTATGAATACTTTATGAAGGCGCTGTATAAATACTTCATGAAGGCGCTGTATGAATACTTTATGAAGGCGCTGTATGAATTCTTTATGAAGGCGCTGTATGAATACTTTATGAAGGCGCTGTATGAATACTTTATGAAGGCGCTGTATGAATACTTTATGAAGGCGCTGTATAAATACTTTATGAAGGCGCTGTATGAATACTTTATGAAGGCGCTGTATAAATACTTCATGAAGGCGCTGTATAAATACTTCATGAAGGCGCTGTATGAATACTTTATGAAGGCGCTGTATGAATACTTTATGAAGGCGCTGTATGAATACTTCATGAAGGCGCTGTATGAATACTTTATGAAGGCGCTGTATGAATACTTTATGAAGGCGCTGTATGAATTCTTTATGAAGGCGCTGTATGAATACTTTATGAAGGCGCTGTATGAATACTTTATGAAGGCGCTGTATGAATACTTTATGAAGGCGCTGTATGAATACTTAATGAAGGCGCTGTATGAATACTTTATGAAGGCGCTGTATGAATACTTTATGAAGGCGCTGTATGAATACTTTATGAAGGCGCTGTATGAATACTTTATGAAGGCGCTGTATGAATACTTTATGAAGGCGCTGTATGAATACTTTATGAAGGCGCTGTATGAATACTTTATGAAGGCGCTGTATGAATACTTTATGAAGGCGCTGTATGAATACTTTATGAAGGCGCTGTATGAATACTTTATGAAGGCGCTGTATGAATACTTTATGAAGGCGCTGTATGAATACTTTATGAAGGCGCTGTATGAATACTTTATGAAGGCGCTGTATGAATACTTTATGAAGGCGCTGTATGAATACTTTATGAAGGCGCTGTATGAATTCTTTATGAAGGCGCTGTATGAATACTTTATGAAGGCGCTGTATGAATACTTTATGAAGGCGCTGTATGAATACTTTATGAAGGCGCTGTATGAATACTTTATGAAGGCGCTGTATGAATACTTTATGAAGGCGCTGTATGAATACTTTATGAAGGCGCTGTATGAATACTTTAT
The DNA here is from genome assembly GCA_023634145.1 of Thymallus thymallus. Classification (NCBI taxonomy): domain Eukaryota; kingdom Metazoa; phylum Chordata; class Actinopteri; order Salmoniformes; family Salmonidae; genus Thymallus; species Thymallus thymallus. The sequence continues at coordinate 30,140,230 of CM042395.1, read as the reverse complement.
GAAGGCGCTGTATGAATACTTTATGAAGGCGCTGTATGAATACTTTATGAAGGCGCTGTATGAATACTTTATGAAGGCGCTGTATGAATACTTTATGAAGGCGCTGTATGAATACTTTATGAAGGCGCTGTATGAATACTTTATGAAGGCGCTGTATGAATACTTTATGAAGGCGCTGTATGAATACTTTATGAAGGCGCTGTATGAATACTTTATGAAGGCGCTGTATGAATACTTTATGAAGGCGATGTATGAATACTTTATGAAGGCGCTGTATGAATACTTTATGAAGGCGCTGTATAAATACTTCATGAAGGCGCTGTATGAATACTTTATGAAGGCGCTGTATGAATACTTTATGAAGGCGCTGTATGAATTCTTTATGAAGGCGCTGTATGAATACTTTATGAAGGCGCTGTATGAATACTTTATGAAGGCGCTGTATGAATACTTTATGAAGGCGCTGTATGAATACTTTATGAAGGCGTTGTATGAATACTTTATGAAGGCGCTGTATGAATACTTTATGAAGGCGCTGTATGAATTCTTTATGAAGGCGCTGTATGAATACTTTATGAAGGCGCTGTATTTTTTAATTGATTATATCATCATTATCATCATATCGTTATATAATTAAGACTAAATACAATCAATTCTTCAAAGTAACCATGCAGTAAATATTTTAAGGTTTTCTGAAGTACAAATGTGTATAAGTACACTTATCAGCTGCATAAATAAAATGGTTAATTCAGCTTAATTAATAAATTGTTTAATTCAGGGCATCAGATACAATCTAAATTCAACATTAAATAAATCAATCAATTTCACCACCTCATGTGTCTTATTCATGCCTAGGTTAAAGGTCAACCATGGAGCCTAAACTTTTAAATAAATAACCAAGGATACATTATAACAGGGACTGAACCAATACAGGTGAGTTCGCCTGAAGTAAAGACTGCAATGAAACAAATAACAAAAAGCTACACTTCAATATGATGTAATGATGAAGAAATACATTCAGAAAACTATACATCTACAGAGAGATACTTCAGTACAGTATTTCCAGCAAAATACTTGTTTTTTTACTTTTGAAAAACTTGTTATGTTCAAACTTTCAACCGTAGAGCAAAGTTTCCTTCATAAAATAAGGCCACTGTAATCTGGACAAGCCCTCATTTATAACTGCAATATAAAGACACCTTGCAGTCATGACTCCATAACTCATTCCTCTAAAATGACTCTTCTCCCCTCATTACAAAAATTAAATAAAATGTCAGTATAATACTCATCAAAATACAATACTTTTGTAGTTGGTTTCAGACATAATAAAACAGTTGAATGAAAAAAGTCTCTCAAAACACTGAGAGAAGTTCTAGAACGTGTCTAAGTGAACATTCTACAGAAGAGCAAGCTCGTGGACGGTTACATTTCAAGCAAAAAAAACTAAACAATGGAATAATCTCTATAAAAATTATACAAGCAAACTACCTTTAATTCCATCCACTTTCTCCCTTTCTGATTGTCAGCCTTTCTTCAGTCTCTCACACACATGCTTCTTCTCACTAAATCATTCTCATCAAACCCAATCAATTTCTGCTTCCATGAAGGCACCAACACTCTCCAACCAACCATCCAGCTCCAGGGTGAAGTTTCCCCTAGGTATACCTGACACATAAAACAGTTACCTTTAACAGTCCTGTTGTTTTACTTTACAGTCCTGTTGTTTTACTTTACAGTCCTGTTGTTTTACTTTACAGTCCTGTTGTTAAACATTACAGTCCTGTTGTTTTACTTTGCAGTCCTGTTGTTTTACTTTACAGTACTGTTGTTTTACTTTACAGTCCTGTTGTTTTACTTTACAGTACTGTTGTTTTACTTTACAGTACTGTTGTTTTACTTTACAGTCCTGTTGTTAAACATTACAGTCCTGTTGTTTTACTTTGCAGTCCTGTTGTTTTACTTTACAGTACTGTTGTTTTACTTTACAGTCCTGTTGTTAAACATTACAGTCCTGTTGTTTTACTTTACAGTCCTGTTGTTAAACATTACAGTCCTGTTGTTTTACTTTACAGTCAAGTTGTTTTACTTTACAGTCCTGTTGTTTTACTTAACTGTTCTGTTGTTTTACTTTACAGTTCTGTTATTTTACTTTACAGTCCTGTTGTTTTACTTTACAGTCCTGTTGTTTTACTTTACAGTCCTGTTGTTTTACTTTACAGTCCTGTTGTTTTACTTTACAGTCCTGTTGATTTACTTTACAGTACTGTTGTTTTACTTTACCGTCCTGTTGTTTTACTTTACAGTCCTGTTGTTTTACTTTACAGTCCTGTTATTTTACTTTACAGTCCTGTTGTTTTACTTTACAGTCCTGTTGTTTTACTTTACAGTCCTGTTGTTTTACTTTACAGTCCTGTTGTTTTACTTTACAGTACTGTAGTTTAACTTTACAGTCATGTTGTTTAACTTTACAGTCATATTGTTTAACTTTACAGTCATGTTGTTTAACTTTACAGTTATGTTGTTTTAATTTACATTGCTGTTTTTTTTCTTTACTGTCCTGTTTTTTTACTTTACAGTCCTGTTGTTTTACTTTACAGTACTGTTGTTTTACTTTACAGTCCTGTTGCTTCACTTTAACAGTCTTGGTGCTTTCTGTTAAGACAGTTTTTCTGCATGGTACTTAATTTAAATAATTCTAAACATTGGTGTTACTGGTACCAAAGAAACCCACCATTTGACCATGTAAACATAAGAACATACCAGGTAAATAGTGGGCTGTAAAGTAAAGCAAACCAACGTAACAATGCCTGACCATGTCTGCAACTCAGCATATATCAATGCTTGGCATTTCTACTATCATTGTGCCACAACTCGAGTGAAGTAGAATTTACAGGTGACCTCTAATAACAAATAACAATACATTCTTCAATAGCTGACATATGACCTTTGACCCTTCTTTCTGACCTTTGACTTAATAAACATGACATAGTTCAAGCAATACATCTCATTTGAAAGACAAAACCACACCACTATTATACTTTTGGAGAAAAGCAATATGTCAACACTGCCCTGTTCCCTTTTGGTACCAAGAATGGTGTACATTTGGTACTAGCTACTCAATATATACAACCTCATACAAGTTCCCAAACATGTCAATCACAAAATATCAATAGCTCATTTTCAATTGTTCAATAGGACTAAAGATCCAGGTGTGGACAGGGTTCTTCTTGTTCTCGTTTATACAGTTCTACAATTTCAATATAAGTTTATTTTTAACAAATGCTTCGTATTTTTTCTTAGTTCCTCTCCTCTTTCCAATACACATATCATTGTTTCTAGCAGTGGTCAGTAATGCATTTTGTTGAAGAAAACTTACAAACACAGATACATCATGCCAGCTGTCCACAAAATAGGTCTAAATAAAGTACATCTAAAGCTACTTCATAAGCATGACTGTACATCACTCACTGATTCAGAGAAGTGCTCCAGAGCCCTGACTAAATACAACCATCAACACTTTGTTTTTTGTTTCTCGTCAAATAAAAAATGTAATAACGGTAAAGTGCTGACAAAACTGTGGGATAAGAATTTCAAATGCTATTCTAGAACAGAGTTTAAAGTGTTCCGGAATGTCTTCATGTCTGTGTCTCTCCACAGCAGGTTCCAATGGTCAGTGTTTAAATAACTCCTCTCCACAGCAGGTTCCAATGGTCAGTGTTTACAGAACTCCTCTCCACAGCAGGTTCCAATGGTCAGTGTTTAAAGAACTCCTCTCCACAGCAGGTTCCAATGGTCAGTGTTTACAGAACCCCTCTCCACAGCAGGTTCCAATGGTCAGTGTTTAAAGAACTCCTCTCCACAGCAGGTTCCAATGGTCAGTGTTTACAGAACCCCTCTCCACAGCAGGTTCCAATGGTCAGTGTTTACAGGACCCCTCTCCACAGCAGGTTCCAATGGTCAGTGTTTACAGAACCCCTCTCCACAGCAGGTTCCAATGGTCAGTGTTTACAGAACCCCTCTCCACAGCAGGTTCCAATGGTCAGTGTTTACAGAACCCCTCTCCACAGCAGGTTCCAAGGGTCAGTGTTTACAGAACCCCTCTCCACAGCAGGTTCCAATGGTCAGTGTTTACAGAACTCCTCTCCACAGCAGGTTCCAATGGTCAGTGTCTACAGAACATTATTTACTGTATGACAGTCTTCATCTTAAAGGGGCATGTTTGGTCTCAATGATATTCCTCCTGGTCACTAAATAAAAGGTACAGAGACTGCTTAAAGAAATCCTTCATGTCATTATTTGTTGTGTGTCCAATGGCCCCAAGAAAGCATGTGATATATATGAGTCTGACCTGAAATTCAGTTCATCAAATGTACCATGCAATGCTAACAGTACTAACAACATTTGTAGAAATATTTGTTGGAAGTTTGGTTAGTGCGGCCAACTTTAGAAACATTGAATACGTTTACATGCACACTAATAATTTGATATTAAACTGATTATGGCAGAAGGAGTGTGTAAAAAAAAAAAAAAAGCACGTAAATACATTACTCTACTTAACTTAATCGGCGTCAAAATCGAAGTAAGCATACACTGATTTTCTGAGCAATCTTTCAAATTATTAGGATATCTAAACATCTTAATAAGCGTTCCAGCAGTGTATTTGATCTGCACATGTGCCAGCACCAGCAGCGCAAGCCTCCCTCTTATGTACGAGTTAAGTGAGTTCGGAAAAACTGAAAGTATGCATCTTAGAAATTGTTTTCACAAACAAACTTTATATGTTCGAACTCAGAATCAAATAGGCTTCACAAAATAACATGGTTGCTGTGGTAGAACTTTATTTTGACTGCCGATTTTCTGCAGTCCCATCAGGTAGCCGGATTTCAGATGTACCAATGTAAACAGGATTATTGGGGAATTGTTCTTGCAAAGATTATTATTGTGTGCATGTAACCGTATTCAATAACAAATTAGAGAGAGATGATTTAAGAAGTGGTCTAAGAGACCTGACCAGTAAAATACCAGGGTGCCCAGATCAGATCCCATGATGACCAGGAAAAATGTCCAGATCCCATGTTGACCAGGAGAAATGTCCATATCAGTAATGAGATCACAAAACGTTTTTGTTTGTACAGGAACTAATCAGATGTCATCTACTGGTTGTACAGGAACTAATCAGATGTCATCTACTGGTTGTACAGGAACTAATGAGATGCCATCTACTGGTTGTACAGGAACTAATCAGATGCCATCTACTGGTTGTACAGGAACTAATCAGATGCCATCTACTGGTTGTACAGGAACTAATCAGATGTCATCTACTGGTTGTTGAAGGTAATTGAGGATACAATATATCTGTGCTGCTGGGGTTTACATTGCTGAGAGAGAGCAGTGACCTCACCACATAACCTCCCTGGCTAAAGGGTCAAGTTTACACAGGTGCCCGTCAGTACCCAATCATCAGACATATGTGTTTGGGGGGCATCCATCCATCCATCCATCCATCCATCCATCCATCCATCCATCCATCCATCCATCCATCCATCCATCCATCCATCCATCCATCCATCCATCCATCCATCCATCCATCCATCCGTGTCCTGGGTGGGAGATCCAACCACAGACATCAGAAAGAAACAACTTAAACAGGAAATCAAGAGGAAGTTGATCCAAAAGGTGCTGGTCTGTACAGTAGACATGTTGTGGGGCAGAAGCATACAGTATCACCTCTGGGATATGAAGTCCATTGTGGTTCGCACTAACAGGGTCTACAATGACCGACGACTACAGCCCAGACTACCCAGAAGCCTTTGTGTTGAACGCTCTTGAGGAAAGAGGAGGTTGATTCCTGTGAGGGTCAGTTTGTCAGTTGGTCCTCCTGCATCCCACAATGCAGCTTGTTCACGAGAGATGCTGGTAGGTTGGGATTTGTTTGCTCTCCATGGAAACGATGCCCCTCCATCTCCCTAAACTCAGTGCAGAGTGTTATGTTCTTCATGTTCTCTACACAGTGACTGATAGCTAAATAAATAAAGTACCGTCTATATATCTGAATAGAATCTTAAAGGCAAGCTAAAAAATAGCACTTTAAAATGTCTCAATAAGGGTTGCAAGCAAACATGCAGGATGCAGCCAACACAACCATGAACACACTATCTAATATCTATATATTTATCAACTCGTGGAAATGATACGATTTGCGCTGCTACCTCACATAATAGTGATTATGTAAACATCCAGTTTTGTGTTAATAACATGCCCTTTCTCTATTCTCCCCAGCTTGTGTGTGTGTGTATAGAATATCTATTCTTTTTTGCATTCCATCTAAGTCATAGACTCTGCTACATATCCATATGTATATATTGTATAACTAGCACTCCTGATAGTAACAATAAAAATTGCTTTGGTTTTTTAAAAACTTCTTAGTTTGGCATAGAGAGTTTAAAAACTGGCTTCGGAATGACCTGACCCTGGGATGACCTCTGACCCTGGGATGAGACCTGACCCTGGGATGAGACCTGACCCTGGGATGAGACCTGACCCTGGGATGAGACCTGACCCTGGGATGAGACCTGACCCTGGGATGAGACCTGACCCTGGGATGAGACCTGACCCTGGGATGAGACCTGACCCTGGGATGAGACCTGACCCTGGGATGAGACCTGACCCTGGGATGAGACCTGACCCTGGGATGAGACCTGACCCTGGGATGAGACCTGACCCTGGGATGAGACCTGACCCATTCAACATTCCCTGTTCCCAGAGCCCAGAATTCCAAAGCTGCGTCCCAAATGACACCCTATTCCCTTTGTAGTGCACCAGGCTCTGGTCAAAGTAGTGCACTACAAAGGGAATAGGGTGTCATTTGGGACGCAGCTTTGGAATTCTGGGCTCTGGGAACAGGGAATGTCGAATGAGGCATCCATTCAACGAACCCGGGATTCTGAGATGGGGCAGGGATTCTGAGATGGGGCAGGGATTCTGAGATGGGGCAGGGATTCTGAGATGGGGCAGGGATTCTGAGATGGGGCAGGGATTCTGAGATGGGGCAGGGATTCTGAGATGGGGCAGGGACATTGGGAAGTAAGTAATGCTACTACAATGCTACGTTCTGGTAAATCATGTTATTTTACGTAGTTATGGATGGATCTGTGGATCAGCGTGTTTGAGTGTGTGTATGTGTGAGTGAGTGCGGCCTGGGGGTTTATGCGTGGGCACGTGTATTCAGAAGCCTGCATGTATACACGTCTGACTGCCTTTCTGTGTGTATAACTGCATGATGAGTGTGTGTGTATGTATCCCTTCTTGTGTGTGTGTGTGTGTGTGTGTGTATGTATCCCTTCTTGTGTGTGTGTGTGTGTGTGTGTGTATGTATCCCTTCTTGTGTATGTGTGTGTGTGTGTGTATGTATCCCTTCTTGTGTGTGTGTGTGTGTGTGTGTGTGTATGTATCCCTCCTTGTGTGTGTGTGTGTGTGTGTGTGTGTGTATGTATCCCTTCTTGTGTATGTGTGTGTGTGTATGTATCCCTTCTTGTGTATGTGTGTGTGTGTGTGTGTGTGTGTGTGTATGTATCCCTTCTTGTGTGTGTGTGTGTGTGTGTGTGTATGTATCCCTTCTTGTGTATGTGTGTGTGTGTGTATGTATCCCTTCTTGTGTGTGTGTGTGTGTGTGTGTGTGTGTGTGTATGTATCCCTTCTTGTGTATGTGTGTGTGTGTGTATCCCTTCTTGTGTGTGTGTGTGTGTGTGTGTGTGTGTGTGTGTGTGTGTGTGTGTGTGTGTGTGTATGTATCCCTTCTTGTGTGTGTGTGTGTGTGTGTGTGTGTGTGTGTGTGTGTGTGTGTGTGTGTGTGTGTGTGTGTGTGTGTGTGTGTGTATGTATCCCTTCTTGTGTATGTGTGTGTGTGTGTATCCCTTCTTGTGTGTGTGTGTGTGTGTATGTATCCCTTCTTGTGTGTGTGTAGTTATATAGTTCTCTCTGTCTAGGTACAGGAGGGGCTGGTGGCACAGCTCTCCAGTGAGGACTGGGACAGCCGCCGTGTGAGGGGTCCGATGCTGGGGTCAGCCAGAGATGAGGTGGGGAACAGCTTGTACCATCCGCTCACTGTGGCACCAAGGTCCAAGTCATCCAGCATGATCTGAGCCATGCCCATGAAGCACTTGTGGTCCATCCGCCCATAGTCGCCCCACACGATCACCTGGGATAGAGAGAGAGGGTGGGGGAGGGAGGGGGAGAGAGAGAGAGAGAGAGAGAGAAAGAGAGAGTGAGAGAGAGAGAGAGAGAGTCAATGCTTTGATTAGCTAACCATCCAAAAAATGTTATCGCTGCAAGAGATGCAAGAAAACTATGTTATTAAATACAAATACGGTGGATAAAATATATCCGGCCATGAAAGACAAACATATGGGTTCTCAAACCACAAACCCTATTTCTACCACTTCTAGATTGCTAGATATAGTTATTTACCTGTAGGACTTTGGCCTGAGGACTCTCTTCAAACAGCAGGGCCTGTTGGTAGGCGGGGTCTAGAGTCTTCTTCACCACTCTGGTCTTCTTCTTAGCCAGACACGCCCCATTCTCCAACACGTACACCTTTACGTAGGTCGCTGCAGGAAATTAATGCAAGTTATTTAAATTCAAATGATTGGTCAGGATGAACAATAAAGTTGTTTCTATTCAAATCTACCCTGTGACTTGTCAGTGTACAATAAATTAACAATAAAGTTATTTTAATTCAAATTTGATGTGCACCTGGGATCAGTGTTAATTTAGGGTGTTTCGCCTACAGATGTTAAAACCGTTTCCACCAGACGACTTGACAGAGAGGACTTGTTGTGGAGGGGAGCTCCTCATGATGCACCAGAGAGACTTTGTTACAAAATATAGCTTTCAAATACATCCAGTGCAACCATTGCAGAAATATTGCACAGAAAAAGTATATTTGTTGACACAGCTTCTAACACAAGTATCAAGTCAAGCATTTAATTCACTGTAAAGCACTCATGTCATCTACAGATTTGAATGTCCACAGTGCAAGGTATTGGACGGACAGAGACCGCTTAGCCATGCGGGTCGGCAATGAAGACTACCCAATGGCAAGGCACTACAAGTCCTTACACCATGGCAACCCTGCCTCCCTACAAGCTATGGATATTGATCATGTTCCGGCCTCAATTAGACAAGGGAACCGTCTTAAACAGCTAAACCAAAGAGAACGTTTGGGGATTTACAAACTACAGGCCACTAAGAACTTTGGTTTAAACAAAGATATGGATTTCTCAACATTCCTGTAGGGTCTTAGTGGTCCCGTTGCTGTCATCTAGCGGACACATTTCCCTATTTCCCTCTGTGTTCTAGTTTGGACTCTGATGTAGTTTGGACTGCTGTGATGTAGTTTGGACTGCTGTGTTCTAGTTTGGACTGCTGTGATGTAGTTTGGACTGCTGTGTTCTAGTTTGGACTCTGATGTAATTTGGACTGCTGTGTTCTAGTTTGGACTCTGTGATGTAGTTTGGACTGCTGTGTTCTAGTTTGGACTCTGATGTAATTTGGACTGCTGTGTTCTAGTTTGGACTGCTGTGATGTAGTTTGGACTGCTGTGTTCTAGTTTGGACTCTGATGTAGTTTGGACTCTGCGATGTAGTTTGTACTGCTGTGTTCTAGTTTGGACTCTGATGAAGTTTGGACTGCTGTGTTCTAGTTTGGACTCTGATGTAATTTGGACTGCTGTGTTCTAGTTTGGACTCTGTGATGTAGTTTGGACTGCTGTGTTCTAGTTTGGACTCTGATGTAGTTTGGACTCTGCGATGTAGTTTGTACTGCTGTGTTCTAGTTTGGACTCTGATGAAGTTTGGACTGCTGTGTTCTAGTTTGGACTCTGATGTAATTTGGACTGCTGTGTTCTAGTTTGGACTCTGTGATGTAGTTTGGACTGCTGTGTTCTAGTTTGGACTCTGATGTAGTTTGGACTCTGTGATGTAGTTTGGACTGCTGTGTTCTAGTTTGGACTCTGATGTAGTTTGGACTGCTGTGTTCTAGTTTGGACTCTGTGATGTAGTTTGGACTGCTGTGTTCTAGTTTGGACTGCTGTGTTCTAGTTTGGACTCTGTGATGTAGTTTGGACTCTGATGTAGTTTGGACTCTGTGATGTAGTTTGAACTGCTGTGTTCTAGTTTGGACTCTGTGATGTAGTTTGAACTCTGTGATGTAGTTTGGACTCTGTGATGTAGTTTGGACTGCTGTGATGTAGTTTGGACTGCTGTGTTCTAGTTTGGACTGCTGTGTTCTAGTTTGGACTCTGTGATGAAGTTTGGACTCTGTGATGTAGTTTGGACTGTTGTGATGTAGTTTGGACTGCTGTGATGTAGTGGACTATAACATGTATCTCCATTGGGATTCTCTGCCTCTGACCCTATTACGGGGGCTGAGTCACTGGCTTACTGGTGCTTTCCATGCCATTCCTAGGAGGGGTGCGTCACTTCCTGTCCGGTTTGTCGCCCCCTCTGGCTTGTGCAGTGGAGGGGATCTTTTCGTGGACTATACTCAGCCTTGTCTCAGGGTAGTAAGTTGGTGGTTGTTGATATCCCCCTATTGGTGTAGGGGCTGTGCTTGGCAGAGTGGGTGAGGTTATATCCTGCCTGGTTTGGCCCTGTCCGGGGGTATTGTCTGGGTATTGTCGGAGGGGGCCACAGTGTCTCCTGACCCCCCTGTCTCAGCCTCCAGTACCTATGCTGCAATAGTCTATGTGCCAGGGGGCTAGGGTCAGTTTGTTAAATCTGATGTTATTATCCAGTGTCTTGTGTGAATTTAAGTATGCTCCCTCTAATTCGCTCTCTCTCCCACTCTACCCCCTCTCCCGGAGGACCTGAGCCTACCCGGAGGACCATGCTTCAGGACCACCTGTCCTGATGACTCCTAGCTGTCCCCAGTCCACCTGGTTGTGCTGCTGCACCGGTTTCAACTCCTCTGCCTGCGGTTATGGAACCCTGACCTGTTCATTGGACGTGCCACCCTGTCCCAGACCTGCTGTTTTCACCTCACTCTCGCTCTATTGCACTGAAAAACCAAGTGACATTCACTGCTGATGTATTTACCTGTTGCAACCTCCACAACTACTTTTATTATTATTTGACCCTGCTGGTCATCTATGAACATTTGAACATCTTGGAGAAAGAACTGGCCTTAATGGCCATGAATTGTTATAATCTCCACCCGGCACAGCCAGAAGAGGACTGGCCACCCCTCAGAGCCTGGTTCCTCTCTAGGTTTCTTCCTAGGTTTTGCCTTTCTAGGGAGTTTTTCCTAGCCACCGTGCTTCTACATCTGCATTGCTTGCTGTTTGGGGTTTTAGGCTGGGTTTCTGTATAGCACTTTGTGACATCGGCTGATGTAAAAAGCGCTTTATAAATAAATTTTGATTGATTGATTGATGTATCTCTCACCGTTTTCTCTCTTCAACTACTTAGTCTTTTATAATACTTCTAATACTTTTATCCTTTATATGCATTTTGATAACATATCTATTTCACTTCTAAATGTATAGTGTTCTGTATTCTGTAACCAGTCCCTCTTCAATCAGGGTAGATTGGAAAATGCTTTGTTCAAAAGTAAGACATTGTATTATCGTATCTTTGTACTTCCAGACGAAGGCCATGCAGCCAAAACATGTCAGAGTTTTAAAATCTTTGTTCCATTGAACATGCCTTACAAATAAAGGCATTTTAATTAATTATACGAAGAGTGACTTGGTCCTCCTTTATTTTTAATACATTTATGTAGGTTTGTAATGTACCTGGGAAGAAAAATATAGTTATGCAGGTTTGTATTGTACCTGGAAAGAACAATACAAATATGTAGGATTGTATTGTACCTGGAATGAACAATAAAGTTCTGTAGTTTTGTGTTGTACCTGGGATGTTCTTTGACCCTGGTTTAGTGGTCAGTCCTCTGGCCTGGTTGACCGCCACCTCTAGCTGGCCTCTGTCCACCATACCCACATGGATGTCACCTAGAACAGGAAACACACACTATACATACACACTTTACACACACACTTTACATACACACTTTACACACACACTATACACAAATACTTTACATACACACTTTACACACACACTTTACATACACACTTTACACACACACTTTACATACACACTTTACACACACACTTTACACACACACTTTACACAAATACTTTACATACACACTTTACACAAATACTTTACATACACACTTTACACACACACTTTACACACACACTTTACATATACACTTTACACACACACTTTACATACACACTTTACACACACACTTTACACACACACTTTACATACACACTTTACACACACACTTTACACACACACTTTACACACACACTTTACACACACACTTTACACACACACTTTACATACACACTTTACACACACACTTTACACACACACTTTACATACACACTTTACACAAATACTTTACATACACACTTTACACACACACTTTACATACACACTTTACATACACACTTTACACAAATACATATCTAATGAGGAGCCATCCCCATATTAATACACCATCTGGTATCTAATGTGGAGCCATCTCTATATTAATACACCATCTGGTATCTAATGTGGAGCCATCTCTATATTAATACACCATCTGGTATCTAATGTGGAGCCATCCCCATATTAATACACCATCTGGTATCTAATGTGGAGCCATCTCTATATTAATACACCATCTGGTATCTAATGTGGAGCCATCTCTATATTAATACACCATCTGGTATCTAATGAGGAGCCATCTCTATATTAATACACCATCTGGTATCTAATGAGGAGCCATCCCCATATTAATACACCATCTGGTATCTAATGAGGAGCCATCTCTATATTAATACACCATCTGGTATCTAATGAGGAGCCATCCCCATATTAATACACCATCTGGTATCTAATGAGGAGCCATCTCTATATTAATACACCATCTGGTATCTAATGAGGAGCCATCCCCATATTAATACACCATATGGTATCTAATGTGGAGCCATCTCTATATTAATACACCATCTGGTATCTAATGTGGAGCCATCTCTATATTAATACACCATCTGGTATCTAATGTGGAGCCATCTCTATATTAATACACCATCTGGTATCTAATGTGGAGCCATCTCTATATTAATACACCATCTGGTATCTAATGTGGAGCCATCTCTATATTAATACACCATCTGGTATCTAATGTGGAGCCATCTCTATATTAATACACCATCTGGTATCTAATGTGGAGCCATCTCTATATTAATACACCATCTGGTATCTAATGAGGAGCCATCTCTATATTAATACACCATCTGGTATCTAATGAGGAGCCATCCCCATATTAATACACCATCTGGTATCTAATGTGGAGCCATCTCTATATTAATACACCATCTGGTATCTAATGTGGAGCCATCTCTATATTAATACACCATCTGGTATCTAATGAGGAGCCATCCCCATATTAATACACCATCTGGTATCTAATGTGGAGCCATCTCTATATTAATACACCATCTGGTATCTAATGAGGAGCCATCTCTATATTAATACACCATCTGGTATCTAATGTGGAGCCATCCCCATATTAATACACCATCTGGTATCTAATGTGGAGCCATCTCTATATTAATACACCATCTGGTATCTAATGTGGAGCCATCTCTATATTAATACACCATCTGGTATCTAATGAGGAGCCATCTCTATATTAATACACCATCTGGTATCTAATGAGGAGCCATCTCTATATTAATACACCATCTGGTATCTAATGAGGAACCATCTCTATATTAATACACCATCTGGTATCTAATGAGGAGCCATCTCTATATTAATACACCATCTGGTATCTAATGAGGAACCATCTCTATATTAATACACCATCTGGTATCTAATGAGGAGCCATCCCCATATTAATACACCATCTGGTATCTAATGTGGAGCCATCTCTATATTAATACACCATCTGGTATCTAATGAGGAGCCATCCCCATATTAATACACCATCTGGTATCTAATGAGGAGCCATCTCTATATTAATACACCATCTGGTATCTAATGTGGAGCCATCTCTATATTAATACACCATCTGGTATCTAATGAGGAGCCATCCCCATATTAATACACCATCTGGTATCTAATGAGGAGCCATCCCCATATTAATACACCATCTGGTATCTAATGTGGAGCCATCTCTATATTAATACACCATCTGGTATCTAATGAGGAGCCATCCCCATATTAATACACCATCTGGTATCTAATGTGGAGCCATCTCTATATTAATACACCATCTGGTATCTAATGAGGAGCCATCCCCATATTAATACACCATCTGGTATCTAATGTGGAGCCATCTCTATATTAATACACCATCTGGTATCTAATGTGGAGCCATCCCCATATTAATACACCATCTGGTATCTAATGAGGAGCCATCCCCATATTAATACACCATCTGGTATCTAATGTGGAGCCATCTCTATATTAATACACCATCTGGTATCTAATGTGGAGCCATCTCTATATTAATACACCATCTGGTATCTAATGAGGAGCCATCCCCATATTAATACACCATCTGGTATCTAATGTGGAGCCATCTCTATATTAATACACCATCTGGTATCTAATGTGGAGCCATCCCCATATTAATACACCATCTGGTAAATTATGAACAGCAAACACAGTGGGGGGAGGAGCTATATACGGCATAATGGCATATTTTATATATTATATTATATTATCATATCACAGAAGCTGTTTTCAGACAGAGAGACACCAATGATTTGACTTACCCATGGAGGGTGTGGCTAGTGTCTGTCGGCCTACGATCTGGGCGGGGCCTAGTCCATCCAGGAAGTCACTAAACTGGCTCTCTGGACCCATACGGGTGGGGGGGAAGATAAACCTAGAGAGATCGAGAGAGAGAGGGATAGAATGAGTGATGGATAGATGGATGGATGGTGGTTTAATGACATGTAGTAGCGTAGCAGGAGACAGTGAACCATAGCTCAAGTGCTGAGGCAGTAGAACGCTCACATACAACAGTAGTATATGAGTAAGATACGTTCTGTCTGAGCTTTTGGAGTTGGTGCTGTTGTCTCTGGACTCCTTGCTGCCATAGAATAGTGAACTGTAGTACAGTACATTGTAGTATAGTGTAGTATTAAGGTAGTATTAGTTAGTAACATACGTTCCATCTGAGCTGTTGGAGTTGGTGCTGCCGTCGGTGGACTCCTTGCTGCCCTGTCGCGTGACCCGGTTCCTCATCTCCACAGCGATGCCCGTCTCCGTGCTCCGCCGGATCGTACTGCGCAGCTTCTTCACTCGTTCTTCTGGAGATAAGAGGTCAGAGGTTAGAGGTTAAAGGTTAGGGGTTAAAGGACTGCTCAAAACCGTTCTGAAGACTTATACTATCTTGTATCGAAGTACAGTATCTGACAACAACTAGTCAAGGTTTAAAGAATCTGCCAAATATGTCAGCAGCGCTTAAATGTGACCGACCGTCCCAAATCGGTCTTATGTAGCAAAATTTGAAATGGTGTTTTTTACATTGGATAAAAGTAAAGACTCATAGCTACAACATCTTATACACTGCATTTTTGAGGAACAAGTAATTCTGCTTTGAAAGTTGATAAACATCTAAACTCACTTTTGAGAAAATGGCCTTTGAATGTCTTGGTACATAGTGAAGAGCTCTTCTTTGTCTACAACCATTCAGCATCGTTCACAACCTCTTAAGTTTTAACCCCACCCATCTCGTTTCACTCTCGGAGCGTTCAGAGCACACATTTGACGCTCTTGCCGATGAGTAGGGTTGATCCGAGCGTTCTAACCTCAACGGCAGTAAAGCACCCAAGTTAACTGGCTAACATTGGCTAGCTCGCTATTTACTGTACCTCTGGATAACATGAAAACAGCCTAACCAGCTCTGCTGGCAACAATTGCATTACGCTTTTTTGCCGACGTTTACTGACACCGGCCATATTCAACAGGTATTGTGTATTCTTAAATTCATCAGTTATTCTGGGCTTATCCAGAATAACTGCCATGCCATGCCACTGTTGCCCTTAGTTTGAAGATGTAATCCGGAGACAGGTGTTTTCTCCATTTCTTTAGCTATCATACTCTTAATTCCACTGATTTCAATACTCGACCCTCAAGAAAGTGGAAAGCAACACTTATGCAGCTCCACTACACAATATTTTTTTTTAAAAGCAGCGTTAGACAGGATTACGTACACATACTGACCAGCTCAAATAGACAGAAGCCTTCTATATGACAGACCAATCCGAACTCCTCTCTCGCATGTCCATCCCACTCATTATCTCAGCCAATCATGGCTAGTGGGAAGGTTGCTGTCTTTTTATGTGGCTTAACCAATCCTTGTAATTTAACAATATTATTTGTATTTACATATGGCATACAAGTTTGTTATTAAGGCACATGAAAAACGTGTCACAAATGTAAGACATGTAATTCCCTTTATATTTCTTAAACTTAAATTACACACATAAAAACACACATTGGCCTACCAATCAGAATGAGGCTAGGGGGAGACAGTGGACCCTGCTGATGTAGAGTATGGGAGGCTAGGGGGAGACAGTGGACCCTGCTGATGTAGAGTATGGGAGGCTAGGGGGAGACAGTGGACCCTGCTGATGTAGAGTATGGGAGGCTAGGGGGAGACAGTGGACCCTGCTGATGTAGAGTATGGGAGGCTAGGGGGAGACAGTGGACCCTGCTGATGTAGAGTATGGGAGGCTAGGGGGAGACAGTGGACCCTGCTGATGTAGAGTATGGGAGGCTAGGGGGAGACAGTGGACCCTGCTGATGTAGAGTATGGGAGGCTAGGGGGAGACAGTGGACCCTGCTGATGTAGAGTATGGGAGGCTAGGGGGAGACAGTGGACCCTGCTGATGTAGAGTATGGGAGGCTACAGGTTCTAGATCTGGTATATCAGTGTTGCATCACAACCAGCAACACTCAGGCCATCACCCTCATCACCATGGTGATGAGCAGATAGCAGTCCCTAACAACATCTAAGGATGCGATAGAGACAGAGACAGAGACAGAGAGAGAGAGAGCGAGGGAGAGAGAGAGAGAGAGCGAGAGAGAGAGAAAGAAAGCAGGGAGACACAGAGGCAGAGACAGAGAGGGAGAGAGGGAGAGAGGGAGAGAGAGAGAGAGTGGGGGGAGACATAGTGAGACAGAGAGAGAGAGCAGGAACCTGGACTTCTCAAAAAAAATCATAAATACAGACATTGTCATCCTACAAGAAACATGGTATAAAGGTGACGGACCCACTGGTTGCCCTCTAGGTTACAGAGAGCTGGTAGTCCCATCCACCAAACTACCAGGTGTGAAACAGGGAAGAGACTCAGAGGGTTTGTTAATTTGGTATAGAGCAGACCTAACCCACTCTATTAAATTAGTCAAAACAGGAACATTTTACATTTAGCTAGAAATTCAAAAGGAAATTATCTCAACAGAGAAACATGTCCTCCTGTGTGCTGCCTATATCCCCCCACTAGAATCCCCATACTTTAATGAAGACAGCTTCTCCATCCTGGAGGGGAGATCAACCATTTCCAGGCCCAGGGACATGTACTAGTCTGTGGTGAACTAAATGCCAGAACCGGACAAGAACCTGACACCCTCAGCACACAGGGGGACAAACACCTAGCTGGAGGTGACAGCATTCCCTCCCCCATATGCCCCCCTAGACACAACTATGACAACGTAACCAACAAAAACGGGTCACAACTCCTGCAGCTCTGTCGGACGCTGGGTCTGTACATAGTCAATGATAGGCTTCGAGGAGACTCCTATGGTAGGTACACATATAGCTCATGTCTTGGCAGTACTACTGTAGACTACTTTATCACTGACCTCAACCCAGAGTCTCTCAGAGCGTTCACAGTCAGCCCACTGACACCCCTATCAGATCACAGCAGAATCACACTCTACTTGAACAGAGCTATGCTCAATCATGAGGCATCCAAACCTAAGGAACTGAATAATATTAAGAAATGTTATAGATGGAAGGAAAGTAGTGTTGAAATCTACCAAAAAAACAATTAGGCAACAACAAATTAAATCCCTTCTAGACAACTTCCTGGACAAAACGTTCCACTGTAATGTTGTATTTTAGTTGGCAGACCACATCAGGTCCAGTCATCCCCCATAAAACCCACATCACCTTCTCTGGTCAAAATATACCTCTATCATCGACAGTCACCAACCTGGGTGTAAGATTTGATGCTAACCTCACGTTCGACACCCACATTAAACATCTGTGTAAGACCTCCTTCTACCACCTCAGGAACATTGCAAACTCCGCCCCCACGCTTTGTCTGTCAGATACTGCCTTGTCTCCTCAAGGCTGGACTACTGCAACACTCCCCTCATTGGGACTCCTAGAAAGAGCCTTCAAAAACTTCAATACATCCAGAACAGCGCCGCTAGGATCCTAATGAAGATACGAAAATACGACCATATCACACCCATCCTTCACTCACTCCACTGGCTTCCTGTCTCATACAGGATCGACTACAAAATCTCCCTTCTCACCCATCAGTGCATCCACGGAAACGCTCCTTCCTACCTGAAATAATTAATTACACCACAAACCTCTTCACGCAACCTCCGCTCTGGAAACAATGCCTTTCTTCACCACCCCAGAACCAAGCTCAGTACCATGGGGGATCGGGCCTTCTGCTCAGCCACTCCGCGCCTGTGGACCTCCTTCCCAGACCATCTAAGGGCCCCACAAACCACTGACTCTTTTAATAAAAGCCTAAAAACCTTTCTTTTTCAGAAAGCATTTTGTAATTTTTTACTTTTTTTAAATCTATGTTTTGCCTATGTTCTGTTCTAATCTTGATTCATTCTGTAGCACTTTGAGATTGTTTTTAATAAAGAAAATGCTCTACAAATAAAATATATTATTATTATTATTAAATGGTTTGATGAAGAACACAAAAACCTAAGAAAGAAATTGAGAAACCTATCCAACCAATAACATAGAGACCCAGAAAACCTGAGTTTACGCTTTCACTATGGTGAATCACTAAAACAATACAGAAATAGACCTTCACTATGGTGAATCACTAAAACAATACAGAAATACACCTTCACTATGGTGAATCACTAAAACAATACAGAAATACACCTTCACTATAGTGAATCACTAAAACAATACAGAAATACACCTTCAATATGGAGAATCACTAAAACAATACAGAAATACACCTTCACTATAGTGAATCACTAAAACAATACAGACATACACCTTCACTATAGTGAATCACTAAAACAATACAGAAATACACCTTCACTATGGTGAATCACTAAAACAATACAGAAATACACATTCACTATGGTGAATCACTAAAACAATGCAGAAATACACCTTCACTATGGTGAATCACTAAAACAATACAGAAATACACCTTCACTATGGTGAATCACTAAAACAATACAGAAATACACCTTCACTATGGTGAATCACTAAAACAATGCAGAAATACACCTTCACTATGGTGAATCACTAAAACAATACAGAAATACACCTTCACTATGGAGAATCACTAAAACAATACAGAAATACACCAAGGTGAATCACTAAAACAATACAGAAATACACTTTGGAAAACGAAGGAACAGCACGTCAGAAACCAGCTCAATTTAACTGAAGAATCCATAGACTTTAACCACTTCTGGGAAAACTGAAAACACTAAACAAACAACAATACGAAGAGTTATCTATCCAATACGGAGATGTATGGATAAACCACTTCTCTTTTTGGCCCTATAACAAAGAACAAACAGCTAAAACATATTCTAGAACTCACTGGATTCTCCAATTACATTGAATGAACTACAGGACAAAATACAAACCATTCAACCCAAAAATGTCACACCCTGATCTGTTTCACCTGTCTCCACCCCCTCCGGATGCCCTGTCTTACCGCTACAGCCCCACGGGGACCACCCGGGAGCCCGAGACCATCCTTCCACCTCATGCCTTGTGAAGGCACTAAGCTGGGGTATAGGGAAGCAGGTCCGGGAGGCGCAGCGGTCTCAGCCGAACCCTGGAGGGGGCCTAGATAACCGGATGTTTGTGCCTGACGCGGTCCCCTCTGCGGTCCTGGAGTGGGCCCATTCCTCCAGGCTTGCCTGCCAAATGTCCGTACAATAGACCACGTATTCACCCTACACACCCTAATTGACAAACAAACAAACCAAAACAAGTCTTCTCATGCTTTGTTGATTTCCAAAAATTGTTGACTCAATTTGACATGAGGGTCTGCTATACAAATTGATGGAAAGTGGTGTTGGGGGAAAAATATACAACATTATAAAATCCATGTACACAAATGACAAGTGTGTGGTTAAGGGCCACAGGGCCGTGCGGTGAGACAGGGACGCAGCTTTAGCCCCACCCTCTTCAACATATATATCAGTCTGCAGCACCCGGCCTCAACCATGGACCAGCAGCACCTAGATCTTCTGCACAGATTCTGTCAGACCCTGACAGAATCTTTGCAGATTCTGTACTTACCTCGGCCTAAACATCAGCGCCACAGGTAACTTCCACAAAGCTGTGAATGATCTGAGAGACAAGGCAAGGAGGGTCTTCACATAAAAATGTTCCCATAAAAGGAGAGACAGACAGAGAGAGATAATAAAGAGAGAGAGAGACAGACAGAGAGAGAGAGAGAGAGAGACATAGTGAGAGAGAGAGAGAGAGAGAGAGAGAGAGAGAGAGAGAGAGAGAGACAGAGAGAGAGAGAGAGAGAGAGAGAGAGAGAGAGAGAGAGAGAGAGAGAGAGAGAGAGAGAGAGAGAGAGAGAGAGAGAGAGAGAGAGAGAGAGAGAGAGAGAGAGAGAGAGAGAGAGAGAGAGAGAGAGAGAGAGAGAGAGAGAGAGAGAGAGAGAGAGAGGGCGGGATGGAGAGGAGAGAAGAGAAGAGGACACAGCAGGAGGATCATAGGCACTGCTGTATATCTATTATAAGCCTGTAGTCAGGAATAGCTCTCACAAGCAACAAGCTCAGACAAACTCCAAGCCCCCCGCTGCCATGACAACCTTGGCCCTCAGATACAGACACAACTCCCACACCTGAGACAGCAGGGAGCCAAAAGCAGATAACAACCATCCTGGCCACCTGAGACAGCAGGCAGCCATAACCAGATAACATCCCGTCTGGCCACCTGAGACAGCAGGGAGCCAAAAGCAGATAACAACCATCCTGGCCACCTGAGACAGCAGGCAGCCATAACCAGATAACATCCCGTCTGGCCACCTGATACAGCAGGGAGCCATAAGCAGAAAACATCCAATCTGGCCACCTGAGACAGCAGGGAGCCATAACCAGATAACATCCAGTCTGGCCACCTGAGACAGCAGGGAGCCATAAGCAGAAAACATCCAATCTGGCCACCTGAGACAGGAGGGAGCCATAACCAGATAACATCCAGTCTGGCCACCTGAGACAGCAGGGAGCTATAACCAGATAACATCCAGTCTGGCCACCTGAGACAGCAGCGAGCCATAACCAGATATAACCATCTGCGGGCAGGTTGTCGGGCGGCCGGACCACACTAGTTGCAAGAT
>CM042395.1:30091066-30113566 GCA_023634145.1 Thymallus thymallus | reverse complement strand
CTGTATATATAGAGAGAGATATGGACAGACATAAATATATAAAGCTGTATATATAGAGAGAGAGATATGGACAGACATAAAGATATAAAGCTGTATATATAGAGAGAGATATGGACAGACATAAAGATATAAAGCTGTATATATAGAGAGAGATATGGACAGACATAAAGATATAAAGCTGTATATATAGAGAGAGATATGGACAGACATAAAGATATAAAGCTGTATATATAGAGAGAGATATGGACAGACATAAAGATATAAAGCTGTATATATATATAGAGAGAGAGATATGGACAGATATAAAGATATAAAGCTGTATATATATATAGAGAGAGATATGGACAGACATAAAGATATAAAGCTGTATATATAGAGAGAGAGATATGGACAGACATAAATATATAAAGCTGTATATATAGAGAGAGAGATATGGACAGACATAAAGATATAAAGCTGTATATATAGAGAGAGATATGGACAGACATAAAGATATAAAGCTGTATATATAGAGAGAGATATGGAGAGGCATAAAGATATAAAGCTGTATATATATATAGAGAGAGAGATATGGACAGACATAAAGATATAAAGCTGTATATATAGAGAGAGAGATATGGACAGACATAAATATATAAAGCTGTATATATATAGAGAGAGATATGGACAGACATAAAGATATAAAGCTGTATATATAGAGAGAGATATGGACAGACATAAAGATATAAAGCTGTATATAGAGAGAGATATGGACAGACATAAAGATATAAAGCTGTATAGAGAGAGAGATATGGACAGACATAAAGATATAAAGCTGTATATATATATATAGAGAGAGATATGGACAGACATAAAGATATAAAGCTGTATATATAGAGAGAGAGATATGGACAGACATAAATATATAAAGCTGTATATATAGAGAGAGAGATATGGACAGACATAAAGATATAAAGCTGTATATATATAGAGAGAGATATGGACAGACATAAATATATAAAGCTGTATATATAGAGAGAGAGATATGGACAGACATAAAGATATAAAGCTGTATATATAGAGAGAGATATGGACAGACATAAAGATATAAAGCTGTATATATAGAGAGAGATATGGACAGACATAAAGATATAAAGCTGTATATATATATATAGAGAGAGATATGGACAGACATAAAGATATAAAGCTGTATATATAGAGAGAGATATGGACAGACATAAAGATATAAAGCTGTATAGAGAGAGAGATATGGACAGACATAAAGATATAAAGCTGTATATATATAGAGAGAGAGATATGGACAGACATAAAGATATAAAGCTGTATATATATATATAGAGAGAGATATGGACAGACATAAAGATATAAAGCTGTATATAGAGAGAGATATGGACAGACATAAAGATATAAAGCTGTATATATAGAGAGAGATATGGACAGACATAAAGATATAAAGCTGTATATATATAGAGAGAGAGAGATATGAACAGACATAAAGATATAAAGCTGTATATATAGAGAGAGATATGGACAGACATAAATATATAAAGCTGTATATATAGAGAGAGAGATATGGACAGACATAAAGATATAAAGCTATATATATAGAGAGAGATATGGACAGACATAAAGATATAAAGCTGTATATATAGAGAGAGATATGGACAGACATAAAGATATAAAGCTGTATATATAGAGAGAGATATGGACAGACATAAAGATATAAAGCTGTATATATAGAGAGAGAGAGAGATATGGACAGACATAAAGATATAAAGCTGTATATATATATATAGAGAGAGATATGGACAGATATAAAGATATAAAGCTGTATATATATATATAGAGAGAGATATGGACAGACATAAAGATATAAAGCTGTATATATAGAGAGAGAGATATGGACAGACATAAATATATAAAGCTGTATATATAGAGAGAGAGATATGGACAGACATAAAGATATAAAGCTGTATATATAGAGAGAGATATGGACAGACATAAAGATATAAAGCTGTATATATAGAGAGAGATATGGACAGACATAAAGATATAAAGCTGTATATATATATATATAGAGAGAGAGATATGGACAGACATAAAGATATAAAGCTGTATATATATATAGAGAGAGAGATATGGACAGACATAAAGATATAAAGCTGTATATATATAGAGAGAGATATGGACAGCCATAAAGATATAAAGCTGTATATATATATATAGAGAGAGATATGGACAGACATAAAGATATAAAGCTGTATAAAGAGAGAGATATGGACAGACATAAAGATATAAAGCTGTATATATAGAGAGAGATATGGACAGACATAAAGATATAAAGCTGTATATAGAGAGAGATATGGACAGACATAAAGATATAAAGCTGTATATATATATAGAGAGAGAGATATGGACAGACATAAAGATATAAAGCTGTATATATAGAGAGAGATATGGACAGACATAAAGATATAAAGCTGTATATATAGAGAGAGAGATATGGACAGACATAAAGATATAAAGCTGTATATATAGAGAGAGATATGGACAGACATAAAGATATAAAGCTGTATATATATATAGAGAGAGAGAGATATGGACAGACATAAAGATATAAAGCTGTATATATATATAGAAAGAGATATGGACAGACATAAAGATATAAAGCTGTATATATAGAGAGAGATATGGACAGACATAAAGATATAAAGCTGTATATATAGAGAGAGATATGGACAGACATAAAGATATAAAGCTGTATATATAGAGAGAGAGATATGGACAGACATAAAGATATAAAGCTGTATATATAGAGAGAGATATGGACAGACATAAAGATATAAAGCTGTATATATATATAGAGATATATGGACAGACATAAAGATATGTGTGTCCACATGCTTCAATGATAAGGAGAGAGCGAGACAGAGGTGTACAGTATGTATGTAATGGAGGAGACAGAGGTGTACAGTATGTATGTAATGGAGGAGACAGAGGTGTACAGTATGTATGTAATGGAGGAGACAGAGGTGTACAGTATGTATGTAATGGAGGAGACAGAGGTGTACAGTATGTATGTAATGGAGGAGACAGAGGTGTACAGTATGTATGTAATGGAGGAGACAGAGGTGTACAGTATGTATGTAATGGAGGAGACAGAGGTGTACAGTATGTATGTAATGGAGGAGACAGAGGTGTACAGTATGTATGTAATGGAGGAGACAGAGGTGTACAGTATGTATGTAATGGAGGAGACAGAGGTGTACAGTATGTATGTAATGGAGGAGACAGAGGTGTACAGTATGTATGTAATGGAGGAGACAGAGGTGTACAGTATGTATGTAATGGAGGAGTACCAGTGGAAGAGGGGGAGGGGAATATTGTTTAGCTAAAAGTGCAAACAAAGCACAATATATGTGTTACAGAAACCTAATTAACATACACACACACACCACCCTTCCCAAGTGTTTGTGTGTGTATATGAGTGTGTGCGTGTGTGTGGGGTGGCAGGTAGCCTAGTGGTTAGAGCGTTGGGCCTAATTTGCTCCAGGGGCTGACCCTGTAGGTAGGCTGTCATTGTAAGAAAAAAAAAATTCTTAACTGACTTAAATAAAGGTTAAATAAAAATGTGTGTGTATACACTACCGGTCAAATGTTTTAGAACATCTATTCATTCAAGGGTTTTTCTTTTTACTATTTTCTACATTGTAGAATAATAGTGAAGACATCAAAACTATGATATAACACATATGGAATCATGTAGTAACCAAACAAGTGTTAAACAAATCAAAATATATTTTATATTTGAGATTCTTCAAAGTAGCCACCCTTTGTCTTGATGACAGCTTTGCACACTCTTGGCATTCTCTCAACCAGCTCCACCTGGAATGCTTTCCAACAGTCTTGAAGGAGTTCCCACATATGCTGAGCACTTGTTGGCTGCTTTTCCTTCACTCTGTGTTCCGATTCATCCCAAACCATCTCAATTTGGTTGAGGTCGGGGGATTGGAGGCCAGGCCATCCGATGCAGAACTCCATCACTCTCCTTCTTGTTCAAGTAGCCCTTACACAGCTTGGAGGTGTGTTGGGTCATTGTCCTGTTGAAAAACAAATGTTAGTCCCACTAAGCCCAGATGGGGTGGCGTATCGCTGCAGAATGCTGTGGTAGCCATGCTGGTTAAGTGTGCCTTGAATTCTAAATAAATCAAAGACAAATCAAATCAAATTGTATTTGTCACATGCGACGAATACAACAGGTGTAGACCTTACCGTGAAACGCTTATTTACAAGCCCTTAGCCAACAATGCAGTTTTAAGAAAAATAAGTAATAAAAAAAAAAATAATAATAATTAAAGAGCAGCAGTAAAGTAACAGTAGCGAGGTTATATACAGGAAGTACCAGTACAGAGTCAATGTGAGGAGGTTATATACAGGAAGTACCAGTACAGAGTCAATGTGAGGAGGCTATATACAGGAAGTACCAGTACAGAGTCAATGTGAGGAGGCTATATACAGGAAGTACCAGTACATAGTCAATGTGAGGAGGCTATATACAGGAAGTACCAGTACAGAGTCAATGTGAGGAGGCTATATACAGGAAGTACCAGTACAGAGTCAATGTGAGGAGGCTATATACAGGACGTACCAGTACATAGTCAATGTGAGGAGGCTATATACAGGAAGTACCAGTACAGAGTCAATGTGAGGAGGCTATATACAGGAAGTACCAGAGGTCTTATGGATTTGAGGTAGAAGCTGTTAAGAAGCCTTTTGGACCTAGACTTGGCGCTCCGTTACCGCTTGCCGTGCGGTAGCAAATCACTAGGGTGGCTGGAGTCTTTGACAATTTTTAGGGCCTTCCTCTGACACTGCCTGGTATAGAGATCCTGGATGACAGTGAAGTACTGGGCCATACGCCTCTGTAGTGGGCCTCTGTAGTGAGTGGGCCTTGCGGTCGGAGGCCGAGCAGTTACCATACCAGGCAGTGATGCAACCAGTCAGGATACTCTCAATGGCACAGCTGTAGAACCTTTTGTTGATCTGTGGACCCATTCCAAATCGTTTCAGTCTCCTGAGGGGGAATAGGCTTTGTCGTGCCCTCTTCACAATTGTCTTGGTGTGTTTGGACCATGATAGTTTGTTGATGATGTGGACACCAAGGAGCTTGAAGCTCTCAACCATCTCCACTACAGCCCCGTTGATGAGAATGGGGCATGCTCAGTCCTCTTTTTCCTGTAGTCCACAATCATCTCCTTTGTCTTGATTATGTTGAGGGAGAGGTTGTTATCCTGGCACCACACAGCCAGGTCTCTGACCTCCTCCCTATAGGCTGTCTAATCGTTGTCGGTGATCAGGCCTACCACTGTTGTGTCATCGGCAAACTTAATGATGGTGTTGGAGCCGTGCCTGGCCATGCAGTCATGGGTGAACAGGGAGTACAGAAGGGGACTGAGCACGCACACCTGAAGGGCCCCCGTGTTGACGATCAGCGTGGCAGATGTGTTGTGACCTACCCATACCACCTGGGGGCGGCCCGTCAGGAAGTCCAGGATCCAGTTTCAGAGGGAGGTGTTTAGTCCCAGGGTCCTTAGCTTAGTGATAAGCTTTGAGGGCACTATGGTGTTGAACGCTGAGCTGTAGTCAATTAATAAAATTCTCACGTAGGTGTTCCTTTTGTCCAGGTGGGAAAGGGAAGTGTGGAGTGCAATAGAGATTGCATCATCTGTGAATCTGTTCGGGTGGTATTCAAATTGGGGTGGGTCTAGGTTTTCTGGGATAATGGTGTTTATGTGAGCTATGACCAGCCTTTCAAAGCACTTCATGGCAACGGGTCGGTCGTCATTTAGGCAGGTTGCCTTAGTGTTCTTGGGCACAGGGACTATGGTGGTCTGCATGAAACATGTTGGTATTACAGACTCAGTCAGGGAATGGTTGAAAATGTCAGTGAAGACACTTTCCAATTGGTCAGCGCATGCTCGGAGTACACGTCCTGGTAATCCGTCTGGCCCTGCGGACTTGTGAATGTTGACCTGCTTAAAAGTCTTACTCACATTGGCTACGGAGAGCGTGATCGCACAGTCATCCAAAACAGCTGATGCTCTCATGCAAGCTTCAGTGTTGCTTGCCTCTAAGCGAGCTTAGATGTAATTTAGCTGGCTGGTAGGCTTATGTCACTGGGCATCTCGCGGCTGTGCTTCCCTTTGTAGTCTGTAATATTTTGCAAGCCCTGCCTCATCCGACGAGCGTCGGAGCCGGTGTAGTACTATACAATCTTAGTCCTGTATTGATTCTTTGCATGTTTGATGGTTCGTCTGAGGGAATAGCGGGATTTCTTAAAAGGGTCTGGGTTAGAGTCCCGCTCCTTGAACGCGGAAGCTCTACCCTTTAACTCAGTGTGGATGTTGCCTGTAATCCATGGCTTCTGGTTGGGGTATGTACGTACGGTCACTGTGGGGACGACGTCATCGATGCACTTATTGATGGAGCCAGTGACTGATGTGGTGTACTCCTCAATGCCATCAGAAGAATCCCGGAACATATTCCAGCCTGTGCTAGCAAAACAGTCCTGTAGCTTAGCATCTGCATCATCTGACCACTTCTTTATTGACTGGTGCTTCCTGCTTTAGTTTTTGATTATAAGCAGGAATCAGGAGGATAGAATTATGGTCAGATTTGCCAAATGGAGGGTGAGGGAGAGCTTTTTACGTGTCTCTGTGTGTGGAGTAAAGGTGGTCTAGAGTTTCTTTGCCTCTGGTTGCGCATTTAACATTCTGGTAGAAATTAGGTAAAACAGATGTAAGTTTCCCTGCATTAAAGTCCTCGGCCACTAGGAGCGCCGCCTCTGGATGAGCATTTTCCTGTTTGCTCTGAGGGATATAAATCAAGGGTAAAGGCTCTGAGTGATATAAATCAAGGATAAAGGCTCTGAGTGATATAAATCAAGGATAAAGGCTCTGAGGGATATAAATCAAGGGTAAAGGCTCTGAGTGATATAAATCAAGGATAAAGACTCTGAGTGATATAAGTCAAGGATAAAGGCTCTGAGTGATATAAATCAAGGGTAAAGGCTCTGAGTGATATAAATCAAGGGTAAAGGCTCTGAGTGATATAAATCAAGGATAAAGACTCTGAGTGATATAAGTCAAGGATAAAGGCTCTGAGTGATATAAATCAAGGATAAAGGCTCTGAGTGATATAAGTCATGGGTAAAGGCTCTGAGTGATATAAATCAAGGATAAAGGCTCTGAGTGATATAAGTCAAGGATAAAGGCTCTGAGTGATATAAGTCAAGGATAAAGGCTCTGAGTGATATAAATCAAGGATAAAGGCTCTGAGTGATAAAAGTCAAGGATAAAGGCTCTGAGTGATATAAGTCAAGGATAAAGGCTCTGAGTGATATAAATCAAGGATAAAGGCTCTGAGTGATATAAGTCAAGGATAAAGGCTCTGAGTGATATAAATCAAGGATAAAGGCTCTGAGTGATATAAGTCAAGGATAAAGGCTCTGAGTGATATAAATCAAGGATAAAGGCTCTGAGTGATATAAGTCAAGGATAAAGGCTCTGAGTGATATAAGTCAAGGATAAAGGCTCTGAGTGATATAAATCAAGGATAAAGGCTCTGAGTGATATAAGTCAAGGATAAAGGCTCTGAGTGATATAAGTCAAGGATAAAGGCTCTGAGTGATATAAATCAAGGATAAAGGCTTGCTGCGAGAAATGTTTATAATTTCTCTTTGAGATTATAGGGGGATCGGAGGGTTTCAGCCTGGTATCCCTAATACAAGCAATAGGGCAGTGGTCACTAATATCATTTGCAAAGACCCCACAGGCTGTGTATTTCTGGGGGGTGTTTGTTAGAATAATATCTAGTAGAGTAGATCTGTCTGGGTTCTTAGAGTTGGGACGGGTTGGCTTAGTTATCAGCTGGGACAGATTTAGCTCAGTACAAATGCCTTTTAATTTATCAGATACTGGTGACAGCCAATCCAGATTAAAATCTCCCAAAATCAGTCATTCAGAGTTTGCATAATTAGACAATATTTCAGAGAGTTTGCTTAGAGTACAAGGAGGAGCTGAGAGGGGGCGATATACCCCAGCTAGAGCTGTTCCTTTTGATAGCATAGAAGACCCTCCTTGCCTTGTCTCTCAGATCATTCACAGCTTTGTGGAAGTTACCTGTGGTGCTGATGTTTAGGTCGAGGTATGTATAGTGTTTTGTGGCTCTAGAGCAACAGTGTCTAGATGGAATTTGTATTTGTGGTCCTGGCAACTGGACCTTTTTTGGAACACCATTATTTTTGTCTTACTGAGATTTGCTGTCAGGTCCCAGGTCTGACAGAATCTGTGCAGAAGATCTAGGTGCTGCTGTAGGCCCTCCTTGGTTGGTGACAGAAGCACCAGACCATCAGCAAACAGTAGACATTTGACTTCAGATTCTAGTAGCATACCCTCTGAGTTTCTTCCCTGTTTCACACCTGGTAGTTTTGTGGATGGGAAGCATCTCTCTCTGGGAAGCAGCAGTGGCAGAAGCCATCTTGTTGTTATTTTAAGATACTAATGCCTACATTAATTTGACCAGTATTGTCACAGAAAAATAGGATTTAAATGTTTATTCCATAATGTTGCCTGATCAGTGGTTAGGCTACTTGAAAAGTGTAATACTGTTAATATAACTGTGTGTTTTAGTGAATTCCTGTAAATCATGACGCTCATCTGCGTGATGAAATGAAGATCCTAAATGTGTAGCTGGAGTCCTGAGCTGGATGCCATTTATTACACATCTACATTTCTTATAGTGGTACTAGAATGCTATTTGGCCCTAAACAGAGAGTACAGAATACCTGACCACTGTGACTGACCCAAACTTAAGGAAAGCTTTGACTATGTACAGACTCAGTGAGCATAGCCTTGCTATTGAGAAAGGCCGCTGTAGGTAGACCTGGCTCTCAAGAGAAGACAGGCTATGTGAACACTGCAGTGGCGTCGCACACACCCCACAGCGCCGGTATACGGTATAAACGGTATATCGCCCAATCCTACCTTTATGCAATTGGGTGAAAAATAGCAGCAAATAGCAGCAAATAGCCGGAATAAAACACACAAACACAAACACTCCCCTGTGACCTCTCACTCCCCTGTGACCTCTCACTCCCCTGTGACCTCGCTCTCCCCTGTGAACTCTCTCTCCCCTGTGACCTCTCTCTCCCCTGTGACCTCTCACTCCCCTGTGACCTCTCTCTCCGCTGTGACCTCTCACTCCCCTGTGACCTCTCACTCCCCTGTGACCTCTCTCTCCCCTGTGACCTCTCACTCCCCTGTGACCTCGCTCTCCCCAGTGAACTCTCTCTCCCCTGTGACCTCTCTCTCCCCTGTGTCCTCTCACTCCCCTGTGACCTCTCACTCCCCTGTGACCTCTCACTCCCCTGTGACTCGCTCTCCCCTGTGACCTCTCTCTCCCCTGTGACCTCTCACTCCCCTGTGACCTCGCTCTCCCCTGTGACCTCTCCCTTCCCAGGTATGACACACCTGGAGACAGCCTGGCAGGGAGAGCTTTAACAAAATGGCCTCACTAATGAAACATGACAGAGAAGAGTGGAAATGGGCCTTGGGTTGTCTGTCTGTCCGTCTGTCTGTTTGTTTCTGCCTTTCTGTCTGTCCTCCTACTTAAGAGAGAGCAGACAGGGAGAAGAGATAGCAGGTAGCAGAAGGGAAAGAAAGCAGGGAAGGAGGACACGAGGAGGAGAAAGATGAGGGAGAAGTGGAGGATGAGGAGAAGTGGAGGATGAGGAGAAGTGGAGGATGAGGGAGAAGTGGAGGATGAGGGAGAAGTGGAGGATGAGGAGAAGTGGAGGATGAGGAGAAGTGGAGGATGAGGAGAAGTGGAGGATGAGGAGAAGTGGAGGATGAGGGAGAAGTGGAGGATGAGGAGAAGTGGAGGGTGAGGGAGAAGTGGAGGATGAGGGAGAAGTGGAGGATGAGGGAGAAGTGGAGGATGAGGGAGAAGTGGAGGATGAGGAGAAGTGGAGGATGAGGGAGAAGTGGAGGATGAGGGAGAAGTGGAGGATGAGGGAGAAGTGGAGGATGAGGGAGAAGTGGAGGATGAGGGAGAAGTGGAAGATGAGGGAGAAGTGGAGGATGAGGGAGAAGTGGAGGATGAGGGAGAAGTGGAAGATGAGGGAGAAGTGGAGGATGAGGGAGAAGTGGAGGATGAGGGAGAAGTGGAGGATGAGGGAGAAGTGGAGGATGAGGAGAAGTGGAGGATGAGGGAGAAGTGGAGGATGAGGGAGAAGTGGAGGATGAGGGAGAAGTGGAGGATGAGGGAGAAGTGGAGGATGAGGAGAAGTGGAGGATGAGGAGAAGTGGAGGATGAGGGAGAAGTGGAGGATGAGGGAGAAGTGGAGGATGAGGGAGAAGTGGAGGATGAGGGAGAAGTGGAGGATGAGGGAGAAGTGGAGGATGAGGGAGAAGTGGAGGATGAGGGAGAAGTGGAGGATGAGGAGAAGTGGAGGATGAGGAGAAGTGGAGGATGAGGAGAAGTGGAGGATGAGGGAGAAGTGGAGGATGAGGGAGAAGTGGAGGATGAGGGAGAAGTGGAGGATGAGGAGAAGTGGAGGATGAGGGAGAAGTGGAGGATGAGGGAGAAGTGGAGGATGAGGGAGAAGTGGAGGATGAGGAGAAGTGGAGGGTGAGGAGAAGTGGAGGGTGAGGAGAAGTGGAGGATGAGGAGAAGTGGAGGATGAGGAGAAGTGGAGGATGAGGAGAAGTGGAGGATGAGGAGAAGTGGAGGATGAGGAGAAGTGGAAGATGAGGGAGAAGTGGAGGATGAGGAGAAGTGGAGGATGAGGAGAAGTGGAGGATGAGGAGAAGTGGAGGATGAGGGAGAAGTGGAGGATGAGGGAGAAGTGGAGGATGAGGGAGAAGTGGAGGATGAGGAGAAGTGGAGGGTGAGGAGAAGTGGAGGATGAGGAGAAGTGGAGGGTGGGGAGAAGTGGAGGGTGAGGAGAAGTGGAGGGTGATAGTATGATTTTCTTCAGTAATGTGTTCCTCTGGCAGCGGAGAACATCTACATTTAGACCCTTTCACCTTGTCCTTGATCTCTCTATTAAAGAAACCAGGGGAACATGAAAACTCCCTTTACTGAAGACATTGACAGCTCCCTGAGCCAGACATGTGGCAGCTGGGCCTGAGAGAGTGTGTGTGTGTTTGTGTGTGTGTGTGTGTGTGTGTGTGTGTGTGTGTGTGTGTGTGTGTGTGTGTGTGTGTGTGTGTGTGTGTGTGTGTGTGTGTGTGTGCGTGCGTGTGTGTGTTTTACAATGACAGCACCTCTTCACCATATGGTCACTGTGTCGGCGCTGAGGGGGGAGATAAGGCTCTCTTCTTTTTATCTCATTTTCCCAAATCTACTGCTTTCTGATGCCTCATTTAAATCTCTCTCTCTCTCTCTCTCTCTCTCTCTCTCTCTCTGTCTCTCTCTCTCTCTCTCTCTCTCTCTCTCTCTCTTCGTCTCTCTCTCTCAATTCAATTTAAGGGGTTTTATTGGCATGTGAAACATATGTTAACTTTGACAAAACAAGTGAAGTAGATAATAAACAAAGTGAGATAAACAATAAAAATTATAAGTAAACATTACACTCACAGACGTTCCAAAAGAATAAAGACATTTCAAATGTCATATTATGTCTATATACAGTGTTGTAATGATGTCATATTATATCTATATACAGTGTTGTAATGATGTCATATGATGTCTATATACAGTGTTGTAATGATGTCATATTATATCTATATACAGTGTTGTAATGATGTCATATTATATCTATATACAGTGTTGTAATGATGTCAGATTATATCTATATACAGTGTTGTAATGATGTCATATTATATCTATATACAGTGTTGTAATGATGTCATATTATATCTATATACAGTGTTGTAATGATGTCATATTATGTCTATATACAGTGTTGTAATGATGTCATATTATATCTATATACAGTGTTGTAATGATGTCATATTATATCTATATACAGTGTTGTAATGATGTCATATTATATCTATATACAGTGTTGTAATGATGTCATATTATATCTATATACAGTGTTGTAATGATGTCATATTATATCTATACACAGTGTTATAATGATGTCATATTATATCTATATACAGTGTTGTAATGATGTCATATTATATCTATATACAGTGTTGTAATGATGTCATATTATATCTATATACAGTATTGTAATGATGTCATATTATATCTATATACAGTGTTGTAATGATGTCATATTATATCTATATACAGTGTTGTAATGATGTCATATTATATCTATACACAGTGTTATAATGATGTCATATTATATCTATATACAGTGTTGTAATGATGTCATATTATATCTATATACAGTGTTGTAATGATGTCATATTATATCTATATACAGTGTTGTAATGATGTCATATTATATCTATATACAGTGTTGTAATGATGTCATATTATATCTATATACAGTGTTGTAATGATGTCATATTATGTCTATATACAGTGTTGTAATGATGTCATATTATATTTATATACAGTGTTGTAATGATGTCATATTATATCTATATACAGAGTTGTAATGATGTCATATTATATCTATATACAGTGTTGTAATGATGTCATATTATGTCTATATACAGTGTTGTAATGATGTCATATTATATATATATACAGTGTTGTAATGATGTCATATTATATCTATATACAATGTTGTAATGATGTCATATTATATCTATATACAGTGTTATAATGATGTCATATTATATCTATATACAGTGTTATAATGATGTCATATTATATATATATACAGTGTTATAATGATGTCATATTATGTCTATATACAGTGTTGTAATGATGTCATATTATATCTATATACAGTGTTGTAATGATGTCATATTATGTCTATATACAGTGTTGTAATGATGTCATATTATATCTATATACAGTGTTGTAATGATGTCATATGATGTCTATATACAGTGTTGTAATGATGTCATATTATATCTATATACAGTGTTGTAATGATGTCATATTATATCTATATACAGTGTTGTAATGATGTCATATTATATCTATATACAGTGTTGTAATGATGTCATATTATATCTATATACAGTGTTGTAATGATGTCATATTATATCTATATACAGTGTTGTAATGTCATATTATGTCTATATACAGTGTTGTAATGATGTCATATTATATCTATATACAGTGTTGTAATGATGTCATATTATGTCTATATACAGTGTTGTAATGATGTCATATTATATCTATATACAGTGTTGTAATGATGTCATATTATATCTATATACAGCGTTGTAATGATGTCATATTATATCTATATACAGTGTTATAATGATGTCATATTATATCTATATACAGTGTTGTAAAGATGTCATATTATATCTATATACAGTGTTGTAATGATGTCATATTATATCTATATACAGTGTTGTAATGATGTCATATTATATCTATATACAGTGTTGTAATGATGTCATATTATGTCTATATACAGTGTTGTAATGATGTCATATTATATTTATATACAGTGTTATAATGATGTGCAAATAGTTAAAGTACAAAATGGAAAATAAATAAACATAAATATGGTTTGTATTTACATGGTGTTTGTTCTTCACTGGTTGCCCTTTTCTTGTGACAACAGGTCACACATCTTGCTGCTGTGATGGAACACCAGAGATGGAAACTCGAATCTGAGACTCGCACTCGAGTCACTCTTAATGACTTGCGACTTGACTTAGACTCGTGATCAATTGACTTGAGACTTGACTTGGACTCTAGATGAGAGACTCGTGAACAATGCAAGTCAGTACTGGGATAAGTTTTTGTTGTGCATTCTGTCAGATAACATGGAACAGGCGGCATTGTGACACAGAGAAAGTAGTTTAATACAGAGGGTTGGAAAGCGTTCTAGAACGCCTGCGTTCTGCAAAAAATATGCAGACAAGAACGTGTCTATTTCAATGGGAGGATAGTGGTTACTCATATTTGATTGAGCGGACATTGTGTTTGCTATTGCTATATAGATCAGAACAATAAAACGCAAGCAAAAGTTAAGCTATCGTTTATCTTAAGTTTATTTTAAGTTAAGCTTGTTAAGACAAGCAAAAGGTAGCAATCGTTCATCATATTATATTAAATCATGTCATATTTAAATAATATGCTGTAAATTATATCATTATGATCATTATGACAGTGTTTGGCAAATAACTTTACATTTATGAAATTGTCCATTTATGAAATCATTTACTTCAAATAATTTACAAGGTCTATAGACCGAACCCACAGAAGGCAGAAAGACATCGCCAAAAGGGACTTGAGACTTGACTTAGACTTGGCCCTAAAAGACTTGAGACTTGACTTAGACTCTACCTCAAATACGTTTTTCAACTGTGGTATTTCACCCAGTAGATATGGGAGTTTATCAAAATTGGATTTGTTTTTTCAAATTCTCTGTGGATCTGTGTAATCTGAAGGAAATATGTGTCTCTAATGTGGTCATACATTTGGCAGGAGGTTAGGAAGTCCAGCTCAGTTTCCACCTCATTTTGTGGGCAGTGGGCACATAGCCTGTCTTCTCTTGAGAGCCAGGTCTACCTACAGCGGCCTTTCTCAATAGCAAGGCTATGGTCACTGAGTCTGTACATAGTCAAAGCTTTCCTTAAGTTTGGGTCAGTAACAGTGGTCAGGTATTCTGCCACTGTGTACTCTCTGTTTAGGGCCAAATAGCATTCTAGTACCACTATAATGGGAGGATAGTGGTTACTCATATGAGTTTGGGTCAGTAACAGTGATCAGGTATTCTGCCACTGGGTACTCTCTGTTTTTTTGTTAGTTCTTTCCAATGTTCCAAGTAATTCTCTTTTTGTTTCCTCATGATTTGGTTGGGTCTAATTTTGTTGCTGTCCTGGGGCTCTGTGGGGTCTGGTTGTGTTTGTGAACAGAGCCCTCTTCTCTAAGTTTATCTCTCTGTAGGTGATGGATTTGCTATGGAAGGTTTAGCCAGATCCTAATTGGTATGTCAAATTTTATGTTCCTTTTGATGGCATAGAAGGCCCTTGCCTTGTCTCTCAGATCGTTCACAGCTTTGTGGAAGTTACCTGTGGCGCTGATGTTTAGGCCGAGGTATGTATAGTTTTTAGTGTGCTCTAGGGCAACGGTCTCTCTCTCTCTCTCTCTCTCTCTCTCTCTCTCTCTCTCTCCCTCCCTCCCTTATCTCTCTTCATCTTCTTGTGGATCTAACTTAGCTGGTAAAATAGCCCTTACACAGCCTGGAGGTGTGTTGGGTCATTGTCCAGTTGAAAAACATATGATAGTCCCACTAAGCTCAAACCAGATGGGGTGGTGTATAGCTGCAGAATGCTGTGGTAGCCATGCTGGTTAAGTGTGCCTTGAGTTCTCAATAAATCACAGACAGTGTCACCAGCAAAGCACACCCACACCATCACTCCTCCTCCATGCTCCACGGTGGGAAATACACATACGGAGATAATATGTTCACCCACACCATGTCTCACAAAGACACTCCGGTTGGAACCAAAAATCTCAAATTTGGACTCCAGACCAAAAAACACATTTCCACCGGTCTAATGTCCATTGCTCGTGTTTCTTGGCCCAAGCAAGTCTCTTCTTATTATTTGTGTCCTTAAGTAGTGGTTTCTTTGCAGCAGTTCAACCATGAAGGCCTGATTCACACAGTCTCCTCTGAACAGTTGATGTTGAGATGTGATGCTGTTCTTGCCATAATATGAACTTGGTATTTTACCAAATAGGGCTGTCTTTTGTATACCACCCCTACCTTGTCACAACACAACTGATTGGCTCAAATGCATTAAGAAGGAAAGAAATTCCACAAATTAACTTTTAAGAAGGCACACCTGTTAATTGAAATGCATTCCAGGTTACTACCTCATGAAGCTGGTTTAGAGAATGCCAGAAGTGTGCAAAGCTGTCATCACGACAAAGCTTGGCTATTTTAATATATATTTTTGTACCTTTATTTTACTAGGCAAGTCAGTTAAGGAGAGAGGGTTGAGACTGAGAGGGAGAGAGGGTTGAGACTGTGGGGGGAGAGAGGTTTGAGAATGTGGGGGAGAGAGTGTTGAGACTGGGTGGGGGAGAGGGTTGAGCCTATGGGGGAGAGAGTGTTGAGACTGGGGGGAGAGAGGGTTGAGACTGTGTATCCCTGTCCCCCAGAGAAACCTCTACATGTCTGGCATGTTTATCCCTGTCCCCCAGAGAAACCTCTACATGTCTGGCATGTTTATCCCTGTCCCCCAGAGAAACCTCTACATGTCTGGCATGTTTATCCCTGTCCCCCAGAGAAACCTCTACATGTCTGGCATGTTTATCCCTGTCCCCCAGAGAAACCTCTACATGTCTGGCATGTTTATCCCTGTCCCCCAGAGAAACCTCTACATGTCTGGCATGTGTATCCCTGTCCCCCAGAGAAACCTCTACATGTCTGGCATGTTTATCCCTGTCCCCCAGAGAAACCTCAAAATGTCTCTCATGTGTATCCCTTTCCCCCAGAGAAAGAGTGGGTTTGTGTTGTTGTCACTGAGGGATAACAACTCCTTGGAGTAACACTTTTACCACAGCAACACACTGTACAACCCACAGGAGACTATATAACAACAGCTACTGTTGATAGCACCTCCACATTGCCAACAGTTTCATCATACCAGTTATTGTACATGTATAATTTCTACACAGCTACCATGACCACAAAGCTACTGTTCCTAGCATCTTCACATTGCTAATGCTGCAGTAACCTACCATCACCATACACAATATACATCAATGTTAGCATGGCATGATGCTACTGTTGCTAGCATCTACATACTGTAGCTAATGTTGCTGTAGCCTACCATTATCATACACACTGCTAGGTAGCATGAACAAGGATTTACAGCAACTAGCATCTTCATACACATCAAATGCTACTGCTAGCTCAACAAGATATCATGGTCTCACTTCAGTATTCAATGTTTGTACAGAGGGATAAACGTCAAAACTCAACGGTTAAGTTTGCGATAGGGTTAAAACAGAAAAAACTTGAAGTACGAACAACAACCTCATAGATAGATAGATAGATAGATAGATAGATAGATAGATAGATAGATAGATAGATAGATAGATAGATAGATAGATAGATAGATAGATAGATAGATAGATAGATAGATAGATAGATAGATAGATAGATAGATAGATAGATAGAAAGAAATTTCATAATTCTAGAAGAATTACCTACTGTGTTGAACTGTGATTTCTCCCACTTTTCTGGTTGAACAACAGGATGTTCCTACTAGTTCCTACTGATCCAAAATCGCAGACAACAAAAAAAAACAACCAGTTGAAAACAATGAAACCACAGTGAAACTGACCTTGCTGGTTGAACAACAGGGTGCTGGTTGAACAACAGGGTGCTGGTTGAACAACAGGGTGCTGGTTGAACAACAGGGTGTTTGTTGAGCAACAGGGTGCTGGTTGAACAACAGGGTTCTGCTTGAACAACAAAGGCCTAGCTCCACTGCTCCAACAACTCAAAAACACCCCATCAACTACAATGCAACAACATTGAAACTGACCTTGCTGGTTGAGCTGTAGGGTGCTCTTGCTCCACTGCGAAAGCCCCACGATGGCCACCATCTTTGCGCCAAGGCTGGATCTTCTCTTCTTGTTCCCGGCCAGTGTTCCCACCTCTCCCGGCCCACCGCCGCTCCCGGGGCTTTTCTCCAGGCTGTACATGGCTCCTGAGATACTGGAGGACCGGACAACGTTCCCCGCCGTTGCCGCCCTCATCACGGAGAGACTCGACATGCCGCCGGGATTGGGCACCTCGATAGAGCTGCTAAGCATCATGGTTACTGAGCAGGAGGAGGACAGCCAATTGGCTGGCAAGAGTAAGGACTGGGACTAGAGGGGGGAGAGAGAGGAGAGAGGGGTTAGATTGAGTTGGGAGAGAAGAAGAAGAAGAAGAAGAAGTCTTCATCTTTTACTCCTCTGATATACTCACACACACAAATATACATTATGTTGGAGGGGCTGGAGCAGAGGGGAGGGAGACATTATGTTGGAGGGGCTGGAGCAGAGGGGAGGGAGACATTATGTTGGAGGGGCTGGAGCAGAGGGGAGGGAGACATTATGTTGGAGGGGCTGGAGCAGAGGGGAGGGAGACATTATGTTGGAGGGGCTGGAGCAGAGGGGAGGGAGACATTATGTTGGAGGGGCTGGAGCAGAGGGGAGGGAGACATTATGTTGGAGGGGCTGGAGCAGAGGGGAGGGAGACATTATGTTGGAGGGGCTGGAGCAGAGGGGAGGGAGACATTATGTTGGAGGGGCTGGAGCAGAGGGGAGGGAGACATTATGTTGGAGGGGCTGGAGCAGAGGGGAGAGAGACATTATGTTGGAGGGGCTGGAGCAGAGGGGAGGGAGACATTATGTTGGAGGGGCTGGAGCAGAGGGGAGGGAGACATTATGTTGGAGGGGCTGGAGCAGAGGGGAGGGAGACATTATGTTGGAGGGGCTGGAGCAGAGGGGAGGGAGACATTATGTTGGAGGGGCTGGAGCAGAGGGGAGAGAGACATTATGTTGGAGGGGCTGGAGCAGAGGGGAGAGTGAGGATAGATGTTGGCTCTCAACAGAATTTCAACCGTTGATATTTCAGCAGTTGTGTAAATGGACAGGGTGGGGGTATATTTGAAGGATGAGGTCATTTGAAAAAATCAACAAGACTACATTTTCATGTTTTCTGACACCAAAAACCCTTTCGTTGCATCATCAATGTCTCTAAAAACGAGCAAAAAACTGACAAATAAAGCGTATATGTACGCAAACTGTTGATATGAGTTAGTATAGGCTCTGAGAGAACACACACACACACAGAGAGACACATCAGACAGTAGGTTCTGGAGATGTCAGGTCTGACCCTGTTGGTTCTGGAGATGTCAGGTCTGACCATGTTGGTTCTGGAGATGTCAGGTCTGACCATGTTGGTTCTGGAGATGTCAGGTCTGACCCTGTTGGTTCTGGAGATGTCAGGTCTGACCATGTTGGTTCTGGAGATGTCAGGTCTGACCCTGTTGGGTCTGGAGATGTCAGGTCTGACCATGTTGGTTCTGGAGATGTCAGGTCTGACCCTGTTGGGTCTGGAGATGTCAGGTCTGACCCTGTTGGTTCTGGAGATGTCAGGTCTGACCCTGTTGGGTCTGGAGATGTCAGGTCTGACCCTGTTGGGTCTGGAGATGTCAGGTCTGACCATGTTGGTTCTGGAGATGTCAGGTCTGACCCTGTTGGGTCTGGAGATGTCAGGTCTGACCCTGTGGGTTCTGGAGATGTCAGGTCTGACCATGTTGGTTCTGGAGATGTCAGGTCTGACCCTGTTGGGTCTGGAGATGTCAGGTCTGACCATGTTGGTTCTGGAGATGTCAGGTCTGACCCTGTTGGGTCTGGAGATGTCAGGTCTGACCCTGTGGGTTCTGGTATTTTTCTAAGTTGAACCTTAAAAACCGACAGATGATCCTATAGAGCCAACACACACACACACACACACACACACACACACACACACACACACACACACACACACACACACACACACACACACACACACACACACACACACACACACACACACACACACACACACACCACACAGACCAACATCCACACCACACACACACACACACACACACACACACACACACACACACACACACACACAGACCAACATCCACACAAAACACACACACAGACCAACATCCCCACCACACACACACACAGACCAACATCCCCACCACACACACACACACAGACCAACATCCCCACCACACACACACACACAGACCAACATCCCCACCACACACACACACAGACCAACATCCCCACCACACACACACACAGACCAACATCCCCACCACACACACACACAGACCAACATCCACACCACACACTGTACAGTTAATGTAACCATGCAAATATTCACTTACCTGTAAATTTAACTGTACATTTACCTGTACAGTTAATGTAACCATGCAAATATTCACTTACCTGTTCATTTAACCAGAATGTATATTAAGTAAACTATTATTACCCTCACTTATATCATACGCACTTTTAGCTATTTAAGTATTTCTCTGCCATCAATCTGTATAATATAGTTAACCAGGCAAATATTCCTTATGTATCTATGTGAACTTGCAATATTTTATCATTTTTTTTCACCTAACACTCTGTAACAATGTATAGTGAACATATTCAGTCATTCACCCATACTATGCAATTTCTTTTTATAGATTTTTGCACCGTCATTGTAAATTCTTATTTACAATGACGGCCTACGAACAGAGGGTTAACTGCCTTGTTCAGGGGCAGAACGACAGATTTTTTACCTTGTCAGTTCAGGGATTCGATCTGGCAACCTTTCAGTTGGAGGCCCAAAACACTAACCACTCGGCTATCCCTCCTCTATCCCCTCTTACCTCCCTCTATCCCCCCTTACCTCCCTCTATCCCCCCCTCTATCCCCCCTTACCTCCCTCTATCCCCCCCTCTATCCCCCCTTACCTCCCTCTATCCCCCCTTACCTCCCTCTATCCCCCCCTCTATCCCCCCTTACCTCCCTCTATCCCTCCCTCTATCCCCCCTTACCTCCCTCTATCCCCCCTTACCTCCCTCTATCCCCCCCTCTATCCCCCCTTACCTCCCTCTATCCCCCCTTACCTCCCTCTATCCCCCCCTCTATCCCCCCTTACCTCCCTCTATCCCTCCCTCTATCCCCCCTTACCCCCCTCTATCCCCCCTTACCTCCCTCTATCCCTCCCTCTATCCCCCCTTACCTCCCTCTATCCCCCCTTACCT
Organism: Thymallus thymallus; assembly: GCA_023634145.1. Classification (NCBI taxonomy): domain Eukaryota; kingdom Metazoa; phylum Chordata; class Actinopteri; order Salmoniformes; family Salmonidae; genus Thymallus; species Thymallus thymallus. The sequence goes on along the minus strand of CM042395.1, from coordinate 30,092,639 downwards.
CCCTCTATCCCCCCCTCTATCCCCCCTTACCTCCCTCTATCCCCCCTTACCTCCCTCTATCCCCCCCTCTATCCCCCCTTACCTCCCTCTATCCCCCCTTACCTCCCTCTATCCCCCCTTACCTCCCTCTATCCCCGCCCTCTATCCCCCCTTACCTCCCTCTATCCCCCCTTACCTCCCTCTATCCCCCCTTACCTCCCTCTATCCCCCCCTCTATCCCCCCTTACCTCCCTCTATCCCTCCCTCTATCCCCCCTTACCTCCCTCTATCCCCCCTTACCTCCCTCTATCCCCCCCTCTATCCCCCTTACCTCCCTCTATCCCCCCTTACCTCCCTCTATCCCCCCTTACCTCCTCTATACCCCCTCTATCCCCCCTTACCTCCCTCTATCCCTCCCTCTATCCCCCCTTACCTCCCTCTATCCCCCCTTACCTCCTCTATCCCCCCCTCTATCCCCCCTTACCTCCCTCTATCCCCCCCTCTATCCCCCCTTACCTCCCTCTATCCCCCCTTACCTCCCTCTATCCCCCCCTCATCCCCCCTTACCTCCCTCTATCCCCCCTTACCTCCCTCTATCCCCCCCTCTATCCCCCCTTACCTCCCTCTATCCCCCCCTTACCTCCCTCTATCCCCCCTCTATCCCCCCTTACCTCCCTCTATCCCCCCTTACCTCCCTCTATCCCCCCTTACCACCCTCTATCCCCCCCCTCTATCCCCCCTTACCTCCCTCTATCCCCCCTACCTCCCTCTATCCCCCCTTACCTCCCTCTATCCCCCCTTACCTCCCTCTATACCTCCCTCTATCCCCCTTACCTCCCTCTATACCTCCCTCTATCCCCCCTTACCTCCCTCTATCCCCCCTTACCTCCCTCTATCCCCCCTTACCTCCCCTCATCCCCCTTACCTCCCTCTATCCCCCCTTACCTCCCTCTATCCCCCCTTACCTCCCTCTATACCTCCCTCTATCCCCCCTTACCTCCCTCTATCCCCCCTTACCTCCCTCTATACCTCCCTCTATCCCCCCTTACCTCCCTCTATCCCCCCTTACCTCCCTCTATACCTCCTCTATCCCCCCTTACCTCCCTCTATCCCTCCTCTATCCTCCCTTACCTCCCTCTATCCCTCCTCTATCCTCCCTTACCTCCTCTATCCCTCCTCTATCCCCCCTTACCTCCCTCTATACCTCCCTCTATCCCCCCCTTACCTCCCTCTATACCTCCCTCTATCCCCCCTTACCTCCCTCTATACCTCCCTCTATCCTCCCTTACCTCCCTCTATCCCTCCCTCTATCCCCCCTTACCTCCCTCTATACCTCCCTCTATCCCCCCTTACCTCCCTCTATCCCCCCTTACCTCCCTCTATCCCCCCTTACCTCCCTCTATCCCCCCTTACCTCCCTCTATACCTCCCTCTATCCCCCCTTACCTCCCTCTATCCCCCCTTACCTCCCTCTATACCTCCCTCTATCCCCCCTTACCTCCCTCTATCCCCCCTTACCTCCCTCTATACCTCCCTCTATCCCCCCCTTACCTCCCTCTATCCCTCCTCTATCCTCCCTTACCTCCCTCTATCCC
>CM042395.1:30068566-30086066 GCA_023634145.1 Thymallus thymallus | reverse complement strand
TTACAACCTCAGTCATAGAGACTTGAATAGGTTCAGGTAATGTGTTGTTTACAACCTCAGTCATAGAGACTTGAATAGGTTCAGGTAATGTGTTGTTTACAACCTCAGTCATAGAGACTTGAATAGGTTCAGGTAATGAACCTCAGTCACTGATAGATGTAGGTGCATTCAATATAATCTTGAGAGACAGATGGGTATTAAATAAAGTTATACAACAGGTGGGTCTAATCCTGAATGCTGATTGGTTAAAAGTTACCACCGTCTAAATCTATGACATTAAAATGCCTATTTACTCTGTTCCATCTGACTGAGCAATCCACTGTCTCATCAGCCCAGCCAGGCAATTTATAAACTTGACCTCCACTATAAAAAGCATCTAGACATTATCTCATATTTATTGTAGACTAACATTTTGTTTTCAACAGGGGAGATTTGTCTAAACCTTGCTGTCTGTTTCTCCAACATCTGCATCATTGTTTCAATATTCAAATTCGATCTCCAGCTGTCGCATAGTAATGAACAAGTTGGGAGTCGGGTTGAGACAGACAGACAGGCAGACAGACAGGCAGGCAGCATTTCATAGCCAGTCAAAATCATGAATCAGCATCATTTTTATGGACATATACAACGAACTATCAATAGAAAACAGGTCAAACTAAACGAAGTGCAGCTAGTTTGCAGTGTTTCCAGCTTCAGTGTGAAGTTATAGTGTTAGCTGTGTTGTTGGCTAGCTCCTCTGAACAACAGTGTACTGACCAGAGAGAACATTTTCTATATCAGGTGAAATCGCCTCAGCTCATTATTATGGATGTATCCAAATAAATGCAGCTACTGTTGTTATTCTACTTTTAACCTAATTAACTCATTTTCCCTGGCTTTTGTAAAGACTAAAGCCCCTTCCTTGTTCCGACCCTCGAGAGCAGGCCTTTCAATATGGGGGCGGTGGTAGTTTCTACAGATTCACGGGGAGCTATGTTACCGTGCACTGTCAGATGATAGATAGATAGATAGATAGATAGATAGATAGATAGATAGATAGATAGATAGATAGATAGATAGATAGATAGATAGATAGATAGATAGATACTTTATTGATCCCCGAGAGGAAAATAGCTACAACAAAACACAGGGCATTCTGTTCTGTCCTGTTCCATGTGTGCCAGGCTTCATTCTGTTCTGTCCTGTTGTGTGTGTTGTGTTGTGTGTGTTGTGTGTGCTGTGTGTTTTGTGTTGTGTTGTGTTGTGTGTGTTGTGTGTGTTGTGTTGTGTTGTGTGTGTTGTGTGTGTTGTGTGTGTTGTGTTGTGTTGTGTGTGTTGTGTGTGTTGTGTTGTGTTGTGTGTGTTGTGTGTGTTGTGTGTGTGTACAGTAGCACACAATGTATGCTCTGAACTGATACTGGGTTTGTTAGGAACAGTGGTCTCGTCCTGTCTCTAGACTCTGCCAGTCTCCTCTGCCAATGCTTCAGAAAGGCCAAAACACATGCTGAGGTGTGAGAGTATGTCAGATGTTTGCTTACACACACACATACACAAACACACACACACACACAAACACACACACACACACACACACACACACACACAAACACACACACACACACACACACACACACACACACACACACACACACACACACACACACACACACACACACACACACACACACACACACACACACACACACACACAGACACACACACAGACACACACACACACACACACACACCTTTATACTCAAGCCTGAGTTGTCCTGGACAATCTATCCTTTGACCCCACTTCAACCTCCACACAAAGCATCATGTATTTCCACCAGGTCTAATCTCTTCTCCAACCACAGAGTATAAGGTGTGTTCCTACAGCTATATATGCCTGTATATGCCCATCTCTAGGTGTTTTTATGTACAGAGCTGCCACCAAATAAAGTAATGACCTTATCTTAGCGTCTCATTGCCTCTCCTGGCTTACTGGTATGTCTATCCTCATTGGCTCAGTCTTACTGCCTATCCTTATTATGGAATACATCCTGGTGGATGACATTAGTTAGGCATTGTTTCAACAACACAAAGTAATGCCTCCATAAGCCTAGAGGAAGTCATCTTATCTAGTTGGTTATCTGACTATCTGCTGGCAGAACTGATTTGGAGAGTAGACTACACTAGGTTAAAAATTTAGCTGAAAATAAATTATAGCATTTCACATAACAGCCTACATTTTGGATACCAATACTACTGTTTTCTATGTCCCTAAACCCCCTCATTAATTGAGGAGAAAAACAACTGCAGACACATACGTTGCAAACTGTATGAAGTTAGTCAACATGCCATGTAAATTACTGAGTCTCTCTCATGAGCTTGTTGAGGAAAGAAAGCCAGTAGGCTATGATCAATGATTTATATATACACTAGATGACTGACAGGTGGTGCTGTGTTGAAGCCACCGTGCCTCCATCTTGGCACTCAGCAACCATTAACATTTTCATAGCTCAATAATTATAATATGCAAGGTAAACACAAAATTAAATAATACATAAAAAAAAATGATTACTAAAAGTACAAATGTTTGGGATGACTAATGTTTCTGTCCACATTAAAACAAAACAAATACTTAAAAACATGTCATTTTGTCCTTGAAACATTTTATTGAAATACTGTAGAATTCAATTAATTCCTATAGAGGACTGCTCCTACCATGCAGTGACAATATGGCCGACCGGTGGCTTCAAAACCTGTCAATGGCCAATACATAGCATTTACAATCTAGGGTATATATGCATCACAATATAACCATCCCTGATCTGATCATATTAAATTCAATAGCCTACGGTAAAAAAAAAAAACATTCCATAAAAATATAAATATTAGCATAAAACAAATCCAAACAGATGCCAGATGCCAACTAATTAAAATCTGCAGGCTTTTTGCTTCTCCTCCCAATGTTTGTTTTCTGTACTAGCCAGCGTTCCAATAAAACGTCGGGCTGTGTTTATCCATGATAGTCAAGCTATAGCCTATTCTGCAAAAAAATTTAAATCTAAGAGATGTAATCACCATCAGTATGATCCTTATCATATCACACCATCTGTTTATGAACCCAGAGCAGGTGCCTTATAGGGAATAACCGGATAATTTATTCAAATTAACATGAAATGCAGAATCAAAACAATTAACTTACCGTTTACAGCTAGGAGCGTCTAACGGACAGAATCGGTTGTCAGAAGTTGTCAAATAACGGTTTGTTTCTGCTGTATCGTTAATAATGTCATATTTTGGGTTCTATTTGGGTTTGCTGCTGGTGCGCGAGGATAACGGTTCTTGGTCTGCTGGTGTCTATGAATCCACAAGGCGCAGCGGGAGCAACTGGAGGGAGAGAGAGGGTGGAGGCAGGGAGAGGCGCGCAATGAGAGGCAGGGAGAGGCGCGCAATGAGAGGCAGGGAGAAGTGATGCTATTGGGCTAGAGCTAGTCTCGAGCTGGCATTTGGCCTTGCGGTAGCGCGCGGTACTGTGGGAAGGAATAGGCAACAGAGAGATTTTCTCCCTCTCTCCTTCATTCTCCCTCCTAGCTAAATAATCTCCATGGTTACTCTCACCTGACCCACTATTCCAGTGGCATGAGGGAGGAGCTGGACCAAATGGGCAGCGCTTGCAGGATAATAGGCTAATAGGCTATGAGGAACGGTGGTGATCAGGGGCGGACACGCCATCTGGCATTGGGCTGGTCCATTTTTAGCCCAGTGGGCCTGTCAAACTTATAATTATTTGGCTAATAATGGGGGACTCAAGGAAAAATGGGCAAGTGTGGGACCATCAAGGGAAAGAAATGGTCCGGCCCTGCTGGTGATGGTTGATAATTAACTTGAACCTCCTTTCAGCCAGCACCAATATGGGACCACTAATGCTATCCACCTTAGCCCACTTAGCTGTGGCTGGGCCCTGGCATGGTGAGATACATATGGTATTTACTGTAGGTTGAGGGCTTTGTGGATTAGAGGGATATAACTGGATGGATCACAGGTGACAGGTAAGAGGGGAATACACTGTCTGTGTCTGAATACCCATACTAGCGAACTACATACTGTAGGTGGGGCGGTCCGAGTGGGTGGATTTTTCCAAATTCAACAAACACATATCTCATTAACCAGGCTGATAATAGCTCATTTTCAATTTGATTAATTTCTCTAAACTCTGAATATAATTGGAATATAGATATAGGCCTATTCAGGCTGGTTATAGGCAGACCTATACCGTAGTAGAACATATAGCCCATCTATACTATTTGAAAAGTATTGAAGACAGAAACTGATGATTTGGTTCCATTTCAACATTTGTATTAGTGAAACCAAAGTACTGCAACATATAAATTAAATCAAATAGCCTCTAGTACACATACCAACACTTTTCAAATGTTCCAATCAAAAGGCTATTGCACAGAAAAACGTGGGCCGTTGGATGATGAACAGCAACATAATAGACTACAGCACTGATCATTGGGAACGAGATCAGAAAGACTGCTAAGGCTTGATCCATTCACTAAATAATTCAATAGGTAGACTAGCTTACAAAACTATTTGGTTTAAAGCTTTGACGAAGGCCCGGAGAAGTATAACAACTTTTCAGTGAGAAAAAATAAACCCACTTTGGGAAAGAAACTAAAATCAATTTTCAATTAACAAAAACTACTTAGCCTACATTTGAACTATCACTCGCAGCCCACCTCTTCCAATGCATTCTGGAAAAGTGTGCATCGAATTCTACTTGATGCGTACTATTAAACACTAAATAAAACATTTTATTTTCGCATAATGAGAATGAGTCATGCGTGATTGTATTGATTTCGGTATTTCTGTTGTCAAAGCTAAAATTAGTAAGACATCCGCCATTTATACTAGACATCTGGGCCTTTAAAATAGACATCTGGGCCTTTAAAGTAGACATCTGGGCCTTTAAAGTAGACATCTGGGCCTTTAAAGTAGACATCTGGGCCTTTAAAGTAGACATCTGGGCCTTTAAAGTAGACATCTGGGCCTTTAAAATAGACATCTGGGCCTTTAAAGTAGACATCTGGGCCTTTAAAATAGACATCTGGGCCTTTAAAGTAGACATCTGGGCCTTTAAAGTAGACATCTGGGCCTTTAAAGTAGACACCTGGGCCTTTAAAGTAGACATCTGGGCCTTTAAAGTAGACACCTGGGCCTTTAAAGTAGACATCTGGGCCTTTAAAGTAGACACCTGGGCCTTTAAAATAGACATCTGGGCCTTTAAAATAGACATCTGGGCCTTTAAAGTAGACACCTGGGCCTTTAAAGTAGACATCTGGGCCTTTAAAGTAGACATCTGGGCCTTTAAAGTAGACACCTGGGCCTTTAAAGTAGACATCTGGGCCTTTAAAATAGACATCTGGGCCTTTAAAGTAGACACCTGGGCCTTTAAAGTAGACATCTGGGCCTTTAAAGTAGACACCTGGGCCTTTAAAGTAGACATCTGGGCCTTTAAAGTAGACACCTGGGCCTTTAAAGTAGACATCTGGGCCTTTAAAGTAGACACCTGGGCCTTTAAAATAGACATCTGGGCCTTTAAAATAGACATCTGGGCCTTTAAAGTAGACACCTGGGCCTTTAAAGTAGACATCTGGGCCTTTAAAGTAGACATCTGGGCCTTTAAAGTAGACACCTGGGCCTTTAAAGTAGACATCTGGGCCTTTAAAATAGACATCTGGGCCTTTAAAGTAGACACCTGGGCCTTTAAAATAGACATCTGGGCCTTTAAAGTAGACATCTGGGCCTTTAAAGTAGACTTGATTTTTGAAATGTTGAAATTGAAATTCTATTTAACTATTTTTCCGCATCCTCAAACGGCCTACTATTTAGGACGCAAGTAAGGGTATTGGAACACAGCCACTGTCTCTATTAGATTAACTGATGCTTAAGGCTGACCTCTGGAAGTGGATTAGGTAAGTGCATCCATTCAGGGACTGAACACACACACACACACACACAGGCAGACACACACTGTACACACACACGAACAGACGCATGTGCACACACACACAGACACACACACACCTCACCTGCCCCCTTTCTCTTGGACATTGATGACAACATCGCTGCTGTAGTTTCAGCCCTGATGAAGAGGATGGATTTGAAAGAGAGAGAGAAAGAGAAGTACAGAGAGAGAGAGAGAGAGAGAGAGAGAGAGAGAGAGAGACTACTTATAACTACCATATAAACTACTATATAAACTAACATATTAACTACCATATAAACCAACATATAAACTACCATATAAACTACCATATAAACTACCATATAAACCAACACATAAACTACCATATAAACTACCATATAAACTACCATATAAACTACTATATAAACTACTATATAAACTAACATATAAACTACCATATAAACTACTATATAAACTACCATATAAACTACCATATAAACTACCATATAAACTACTATATAAACTACCATATAAACTACCATTTAAACTACCATATAAACTACCATATAAACTACCATATAAACCAACACATAAACTACCATATAAACTACCATATAAACTACCATATAAACTACCATATAAACCAACATATAAACTACTATATAAACTACTATATAAACTAACATATAAACTACCATATAAAGTACTATATAAACTAACATATAAACTACCATATAAACTACTATATAAACTACCATATAAACTACCATATAAACTACCATATAAACTACTATATAAACTAACATATAAACTACCATATAAACTACCATATAAACTAACATATAAACTAACATATAAACTACCACATAAACTACCATATAAACTACCATATAAACTAACATATAAACTACCATATAAACTACCATATAAACTAACATATAAACCAACATATAAACCAACATATAAACTACCATATAAACTACCATACAAACTACCATATAAACTACCATATAAACCAACATATAAACTACCATATGAACTAACTATTAGTCCAGATAGTCAGGTCAGGACCCTGAGTCCTTCCTGATAACCTAACCAGGACAAACTCCTATTTGTAGCTATAACGTAGTTATGTCCCAAAATTGTAAAAATTTTACAACAGCAGTAGCAGGGTGAATATAGCACAGTCAATAACATCCATAGAGCTGTGTATTAAATGTTATAATAGCAGTATCAGGGTTAACATCCATAGAGCTGTGTATTAAATGTTATAATAGCAGTATCAGGGTTAACATCCATAGAGCTGTGTATTAAATGTTACAACAGCAGTAGCAGGGTTAACATCCATAGAGCTGTGTATTAAATGTTACAACAGCAGTAGCAGGGTTAACATCCATAGAGCTGTGTATTAAATGTATTACTGGGCCTGGTCTATGGTGTTTGGGGTCAGCGCTGAGCTAATTCACTTCACTGGCTCTTGATACACACAAAGACACAGCCATCTAGTGCTGCTGCTCCTCTCCGTCCTGTGTGCGTGTGTGTGTTTGTGTGATGTGTGTGTGTGTGTGTGTGTGTGTGTGTGTGTGTGTGAGTGTGTGTGAGAGAGAGACCAAGCCATCCATGATATCAGGAGGGGGAAATTGAATTAGGAGAATAGGCCATCTCCGCCCAAGTGGATGTTCTCTGCAAAAGGGCATCTGCTTGAGATGGATGTGTGTGTGTCCCGTATCTACTCCCTCCCTCCCTCCCTTTTATCCTCCATGCAAGTACTTCCCTTCTCCTGTCCTCCTCTCCCAGCTAATACATAAATAATTCATTTTATTACTAAATCTATAATAAGAACATTCATCTGGAAAACTGCACTAGGCTGTTTAGCCAACAATCCCAGAAATATGAACATTCATTGCATGGTCTCTTGTATCCCTAACAAATAACCAGACTTAATCAGATATTACCACCGCAGAAGATTGATGTAGTAAACATCCCAAATGACCCTCTATTCCCGTAGCGTTCACATGTATTTCTGGCAAAAAAGTTTACGTTCAAATGGCACTCCTGTGAAGTAGAGGAAAACCTGGTTCAGTCTGCTTTCCACCAGACACTGGGAGACACTTTCAGCAGGACTCTGACCTAAAACACAAGGCCACATATACACTGGAGCTGATTACCAAGATGACATTGAATGTTCCTGAGTGGCCTAGTTACAGTTCTGACTTAAATCGGCTTGAAAATCTATGGCAAGACCTGAAAATGGCTGTTGTGGTACTTTTAACCAAATGCAGAGACTGTAATTCTTCAAAACAACTTTAGAAGACTATAAGATTAGCAAAAACGAAGCAATAAATCGTCACAGAAAAGTTCAGAGTTGAAGAACGTAATGAACAGAGCTGTCTTTTATAGAAAGTACATCCTTGTGTCTTTGTGACAGTTAGCAGATGTGCAGAAACAGAGTTGTAAAAAGTCATTTAGCTCGTCTGTGTAGATCAACATACCTGATATCGCCACCCCTCTCTGTTCCTCCCTGCACTTCCCACACAGCTAAATTCCTGCCCATTGTAAACACAGGAGGTCACATACTGTGGTGCGCTCAGATTTATGACTAAGTCACACAAGACAAGCCTGTATCAGTAAAAATACTTACATATAACAGACAATTCTCTAAGCAGTAATAATAGTATGTCTAATTAAACAGTCTAGTATGTAACTAATATTTAATTTCCACCACACTGTCTAGCAATGATCAATAATTTATTAAAGAATAATGCACTTATCGCTGCCTAATTCTAACATGTATTAACTTATCTAATCAAGATACTGTATATATTAGTGTTTTCTTTTCCATACATTTTTAAATGTTAGAAGTTTTCTTCCATTTTGACATTACAGAGTATTATGTGCAGATTGTTGACAAAAAATGTCAATTTAATCAATTTGGACCCCATTAAGGCTGTAACACAACAACACGTGTAAACAGTAAAGGTGTGTGATTACTTTCTGAAGGTCTAAAACTGACTAGACATTTTATTTTATTTTTTGTATTAACATTAAATGCCGGCCAAACCCGGCCAAACCCGGATGACGCTGGGCCAATTTTGCGCTGCCCTTGGGGGAACTCCCAATCATGGCCGGATTGTGATACAGCTTGGAATCTAACCATTGTCTATAGAGACGCCTCTAGCACTGAGATGCAGTTCCTTAGGTCACTGCGCTGCTCGGGAACACAATCAGGACAGATAAGCAGAGTGGCAGCAGTGTATGGGTATAGTGTGAATGTGAGAGTGTGTGTGTGGCGTCAATATGCATGTGTGTGTTTTGTGTGAGCATATGTAGTGTGTGTGTGTGTGTGTGTGTGTGTGTGTGTGTGTGTGTGTGTGTGTGTGTGTGTGTGTGTGTGTGTGTGTGTGTGTGTGTGTGTGTGTGTGTGTGTGTGTGTGTGTTGCAGTGTAGTATGTGTGTGGGTAGCGTCCAGTGAGTTTTAATAGAGCCAGTGCAAGAGAGTCAGCGCAAATATATATATATATATATATAGATAGATAGATAGATAGATAGACAGACAGACAGACAGACAGACAGACAGACAGACAGACAGACAGACAGACAGACAGACAGACAGACAGACAGACAGACAGACAGACAGACAGACAGACAGACAGACAGACAGGCAGGCAGGCAGGCAGGCAGACAGGCAGGCAGGCAGGCAGGCAGGCAGGCAGGCAGGCAGGCAGGCAGGCAGGCAGGCAGGCAGGTAGGTAAAAAATATAAAAATATTGCAAGTTGATATAGATAAATAAGGAGTATTTGCATGGTTAACTATACTATACAGGTCGATGGCAGAGAAATACTTAAATAGATAAAAGTGTGTATGATATAAGTGAGGGTAATAATAGTTTACTTAATAAACATTCTGGTTAAATGAACAGATAAGTGAATATTTGCATGGTTACATTAACTGTACAGGTAAATGACAGGAAGAGATACTTAAATAGCTAAATGTGTGTATGATATCATTTGGGGTAATAATAGTAATTCCCTTAAAATACAGTCCTTAGTGCGCAGGGTTTAATTACAGATAAATGCACGTATTGCACATTCGATATACTAAAAGCAATGAAAAAATATACAACTGACAGGATATTAATATGCATTCCTGAGTGAATGACTACATAAGTTCAGTCCAAGAATGACTTACAATATTGCATGTGATATGATATAACAACTGTCCATGAATATGTATATACAGACCTGAATGAATAAATAAGTCCTGAGTGAATGAGTGATTACAGACAAGAGTTACTCACGGATGGATGGATGTCTAATTGTTAAACTAGGTCCTAGCACCCCAACAGTTCCAGATCTATGTTGCCGACGGCAAGGCACCCCGGTGAGGCATTAAATAGTCTAATAGCCGCCGGCAGGAAGGACCTCCTGTAGCGCTCTCTGGCACACCGTGGTGGGATCAGTCTGTGACTGAAGGTGCTCCTCTGTGTCATAACCATGGCATGCAAAGGGTGGGTGACGTTGTCCATGATGGCCAGCAGTTTGGCCACCTCCTCTAGAGTGTCAAGAACTTCCTGATCAGCTTATTTACCCGAGAAGCATCACCAGCCTTTATGTTGGCACCCCAGCACACCACTGCAAAAAAGATTGCACTGGCCAACACAGACTGGTAGAAGGTATGCAGTAGTTTACTGCACACGTTGAAGGACCTGAGCCTCCTCAGAAAGTAGAGTCGTGTTTTTGTACAGAGCCCCGGTGTTACCAGCCCATTCCAGCCTGTTGTCCATATGGACTCCCAGGAACTTGTATGACCCAGCCATTTCCACATCCATCCCCTGTATAGGGACTGCAGTCAGTTGTGCCTTGGTTCTCCTGAAGTCCACCACCATCTCCTTTGTTTTGCTGATGCACATATTGTTTTTATTCAGATTTTAGAATAGTCGCATGAAAGTCTGTCTCCAATTGGATGGAAACTGTATCGAATCCCCCGCGGGGCGCTGCACGCCCTCTCCCTCTCCGGCACTGACTGAATGTTCATTTGAATGTTTTTATGTAGACTTAGGCCATTTGTTTCCCTTGGGGGATCAATAGAGTATATCTTGTCTTAGAGACTAATATATCAGCCTAATGCCTAATGTATTTATACAGACTAGTTATTACAGCGGGTGAAATAAGTATTGAACACGTATTGAAAGACAATCATTTCACCATAAATTTGCCTCGACCAGGTGCTCCTCGCAAGATTTCTGACAGAGGAGTGAAAAGAATAATCAGAAGAGTTGTACAAGAGCCAAGGACCACTTGTGGAGAGCTTCAAAAAGACCTGCAATTAGCAGGTACTGTTGTCTCAAAGAAAACAGTAAGTAATGCACTCCACCGCCATGGCCTGTATGCACGCTCACCACGCAAGACTGCTGCACAACATTTGGAAAAGCCAGTGAAATACTGGGAGAAATACTGTGGTCAGATGAGAGCAAAATTGAACTGTTTGGATGTCATAATACACACCATGTTTGGAGGAGAAATGGCACTGCACATCACCCTAAAAACACCATACCAACAGTGAAGTTTGGAGGTGGGAACATCATGATGTGGGGCTGCTTTTCAGCAAATGGTACTGGCAAACTTCACATAATTGAAGGAAGGATGAATGGGCAAATTTACCGAGACATTCTTGACAAAAATCTGCTGCCATCTACCAGGATGATGAAGATGAAACGAGGGTGGACATTTCAGCAAGACAATGATCCCAAACACACAGCCAAGGAAACTCTCAATTAGTTTCAAAGAAAGCTGCTAGAATGGCCCAGCCAATCACCTGACTTAAATCCCATTGAAAATCTATGGAAAGAACTGAAGATCAAGATTCATAGAAGAGGCCCACGGAACCTTCAAGATTTGAAGACTGTTTGTGTGGAAGAATGGGCCAAAATCACACCAGAGCAATGCATGCGACTAGTTTCTCCATACAGGAGGCGTCTTGAAGCTGTCATTACCAATAAAGGCTTTTGTACAAAATATTAAATAAATATCAGTAAGTGTGTTCAATACTTTTTCCCTGCATTTCACATTACTACACATAACTTAATTTCTGAACGTATTTGTATACGTATTTGTCAATAGCACCTTTGGAAATATATTTACTGAGAAAAATGGTGACGTGTTCAATACTTATTTCTACCGCTGTATTTATCACATAATACAATCAATATCCTACAATATAGCTAATATCTCAAATATGTTACATTATCTACATTCACTAGCTTTCACATGAATGTATTCTCCTTTGGTGCCAGTCCATAGTAGCTCACCAGCAACAACACTTGGTTTGGAGTGTAATTACATGCTAGCATTAGCCAGCTATTTTAAAAAGATACTTCAAGACTTTTGCAATGAAGCTCTTTATCTACTTCCCTAGAGTCAGATGAACTCATAGATACCATTAGCGCAATTGCTAACTAGCGTTAGCGCAATGACTGGACATCTAGGGTAACTGCTAGCATGCTGGTACATACCATAGACTTCCAGTAAGTAATTTACACCACTGGAGCCCTACAGCATGCCTGGCCAACCCCCTGGCTCTTAGGCCCTACAGCAGGCCTGGCCAACCCCCTGGCTCTTAGGCCCTACAGCTTACGCACCGATGCTGGAGCTAGGCCCTACAGCTTACGCACCGATGCTGGAGCTAGGCCCTACAGCTTACGCACCGATGCTGGTGCTAGGCCCTACAGCTTACGCACCGATGCTGGAGCTAGGCCCTACAGCTTACGCACCGATGCTGGAGCTAGGCCCTACAGCTTACGCACCGATGCTGGAGCTAGGCCCTACAGCTTACGCACCGATGCTGGAGCTAGGCCCTACAGCTTACGCACCGATGCTGGAGCTAGGCCCTACAGTTTACGCACCGATGCTGGAGCTAGGCCCTACAGCTTACGCACCGATGCTGGAGCTAGGCCCTACAGCTTACGCACCGATGCTGGAGCTAGGCCCTACAGCTTACGCACCGATGCTGGAGCTAGGCCCTACAGCTTACGCACCGATGCTGGAGCTAGGCCCTACAGCTTACGCACCGATGCTGGAGCTAGGCCCTACAGCTTACGCACCGATGCTGGAGCTAGGCCCTACAGCTTACGCACCGATGCTGGAGCTAGGCCCTACAGCTTACGCACCGATGCTGGAGCTAGGCCCTACAGCTTACGCACCGATGCTGGAGCTACGCCCTACAGCTTACGCACCGATGCTGGAGCTAGGCCCTACAGTTTACGCACCGATGCTGGAGCAAGGCCCTAGAGCTTACGCACCGATGCTGGAGCTAGGCCCTACAGCTTACGCACCGATGCTGGAGCTAGGCCCTACAGCTTACGCACCGATGCTGGAGCTAGGCCCTACAGCTTACGCACCGATGCTGGAGCTAGGCCCTACAGCTTACGCACCGATGCTGGAGCTAGGCACTACAATAATGAAAGAAAAACCTCAATGTAGCCTATAGAGAGAAATCGCACAGAAATTAAACATTTATGGATTTTTAAGGTATTGTTTTCTCTTTATTCAACCCGCCCAGACAGCGGTTCATGAGTCAACACACAAATCTCTATTTCCCACCACCTCCAACTGCAATCAGAGCAGGTGTCCTACAATCTGATTTAGGGGTGAGCCAAGGACACTGACAAAACGAGTATCATAACGGATATGGAGAATTTTCAGAATATGATTATGACACAAGTATTTTTTGTAATTAGCAGTGATCAAGGAAAGTAATTTGTAGCAGCCTGCACGCACCTCTTTCATCCAAGCAGCGTGACGCGCTGTATGCTCTAAACAACTATGAACTAGTTATTCTGTCTGTAAAGAAATAGGCGGGGTATCGGTTGAGTCTGCTGCAACTATTGGATAAGAACCCGCTATCCGCTTGTTCTCATTTCGCCAGACAGACACCCGCGGCTCTTTTTCCCTTTGATTTACCACAACTGTTCCAGGGGAGAGAAGACATGTTTCTGATACATTGCTACCCTCTGCTGGCCGTGTAGTGCAACTACACAATCCATGTTCGGGAGCTTGGTTGGCTGCTACCAGCGAGTATGGGATCAATATGACAAATGTATTGTGAACATACAGCATGCATTTTGTATTCGTGTATCATGATCTGTACAAATAAGTACCAATCCACAAATGTAATTCACTATCCACAAACAAACACCTTTTCATTTGTGTTTGTAAATCGATATATTGCTTTAGAATTGTTTCATTTCCAAGGACCTTCAGTAAAAAGTTCTCACGCGTAGAAGGCGATTTGTAGTCGTAGAAAAAACGTTTTCACGGGTAGAAAGCGACTACTTTTTTCTACTCAAATCACTTTCTATGCGTGAGAACTACAAATTGCTTTCTACGGTGAGAACATTCTGTATTTTTCTTGACAAATCCCTGCCAAAAGTCAGGTGACTGACTAAGCGCTTCCAAATATGGAGTTATACATTAAAATGACTTACCTTACAGCTAATTTCCACTCCATTCATATGCAAATACACTGGCTTGTCTGGCTGTCATGGTTTTGTTTTAACGTGCGCTTCCCTCATCCACACTGAAATAATATCATTTCAGTAGTCCTCTGTTATGCTTTAAAATCTCTCGCATAGCGCATTTGTACACCCTTGTGGTTTAATATATATGTACAATTAGCTGGCTTCGTGATCTGTAAGGTAAGTCATTTTAATGTTGGGCGGCAGGTAGCCTAGCGTTTAGAGTGTTAGGTAAATTCCCCAGCTCCATGGCCAGAGCCGTGTGCCCCACCGGTACCCAGTCCGTGCCCGGTCATAAGGAAGGGGCATGGGAAGAAACTGTCCACTTCACCGGAGCCAGAACCGCCACCGACGGACTAATCTTCCCTCCCTAATATTTTTTTGTTGTTGTTGTTGGTAGTGTCAGGCTCTGGCCATAGAGAAGCCTATTTGCTTCTCTATGTAGCTATGGTCAGAGTCTGACTGGTCCTTTCTTTCTGTATCTGGTGGTGGTTTGTGTTGGATCCCTAATTAGAGGCAGCTGCAGTGCATTGTCTCTAATTAGGGATCCTACAGAGGTTTGTATGTTTCACACTGGGGTGTGGGTCATTGTAATTTTCGCTGTATATTTTGCATGTCATGGTGAAAAATAAGTGTGCTTGAGTTACGTCTGTTCATTCGTGTTTGTTTTGTGAACGTGACGTTTTGTCAATTCGTGTTTTTTGTGTTTCAGTAGTTCATCATTTGTGTCTTGTTATACATAGTATAAATATTTCTTACATAGTATAATAAATTATGTCGAACTACTATCCCTGCGCTGCGCATTGGTCTCCCTATGCACCCTCTCGTGACAAAGCCACCTCCTCTAGAGTGTCAAGGTTAATCCCCAGAACAGAGCTAGCCTTCCTGATCAGTTTATTTACCCGAGAAGCATCACCAGCCTTTATGTTGGCGCCCCAGCACACCACTGCAAAAAGACTGGTAGAAAGTATGCAGTAGTTTACTGCACACATTGAAGGACCTGAGCCTGCTCAGAAAGTAGAGTCTGCTCTGGTTCTTTTTGTACAGAGCCCCGGTGTTACCAGCCCATTCCAGCCTGCTTTCCATATGGACTCCCAGGAACTTGTATGACCCAACCATTTCCACATTCATCCCCTGTATAGGGACTGCAGTCAGTTGTGCCTTGGTTCTCCTGAAGTCCACCACCATCTCCTTTGTTTTGTTGATGTTGAGCTGAAGGTGGTTCTGCTCACACCACAACACAAAGTCACTGATTGTGCTCCTGTACTCCTCCTCCTGCCCACCCCTGATGCACCCTACAATAGCAGAGTCATCCGAGAACTTCTGTAGGTGGCATGTTTCAGAGTTATATCTGAAGTCTGAGGTGTAGAGGGTGAACAGGAAGGGGGACAGGACCGTTCCCTGGGGGGCCCCTGTGTTGCTCACTGCCCGTTCTGACACACAGCTCTGTAGCCGCACAAATTGTGGCCTGCCGGTCAGGTAGTCCGTAACCCAGGAGACAAGTGTGCTTCCACTTTCATCCTCCTCATCTTCTCACCCAGTAGCAGAGGCTAAATGGTGTTGAAGGCACTGGAGAAGTCAAAAAACAAAACATAAGTGCTACCTGCGTTGTCCAGGTGAGAGTAGGCCCATCACATCCAGTGATGTACACACCAGGGGTCTGAGGTGAGCGAGGACTAACCTTTCCAGGGTCTTCATGATGTGGGATGTTATCGCTACGCCTTCTTGGGCACTGGGACCAGGCAGGATGTTTTCCACAGCACAGGGACCCTTTTCAGGCTCAGGCTAAGGTTTAAGGGGGGCTGGGGTATTCCACACAGTTCGTCAGCTATTGTGATATTGTGATGTTATGATCTCTGGTTTAATATTGTGATGTCTAGTTTGATATTATGATCTCTGGTTTGATATTGTGATGTCTGGTTTGATATTATGATGTCTGGTTTGATATTGTGATGTCTGGTTTGATAGTATGATGTCTGGTTTGATATTGTGATGTCTGGTTTGATATCGTGATGTCTGGTTTGATATTGTGATGTCTGGTTTGATATTATGATGTCTGGTTTGATATTGTGATGTCTGGTTTGATATCGTGATGTCTGGTTTGATATTGTGATGTCTTTATGACCGGTGGAGCGGACTTTATGAATCTCTCCTCTGGTCAGTTGTACAGTCAGTCCTTACTGAATAACATGTTTTTCCATTAAGCTTCATTTGAGTGAGATTTTCCATCCAGCTTGTTGACACTAATTCACCCAGCTGGTAATGATTTGTTCTTGTCTAATACTTATAGGCCATTTCCACCTGAGACGTCGCCCACACCAGTGTGTCTCCAGTGTTATATGTTAACGGAAGCTCTAGAGACCATGTCACAGTTGCTTTGTGAGAAGGTGTTAACGATGGAAGGTGTTTTGTTAACCTGTGTTCACAGTTAGCCATGTTTATGTAAATGACAGCTGAAAAGTATGAGTGGCCAGGCCAAGTTAGAGCAGTTACACTGAGTCCATGGCCCAGTGAGACACATGTGCTGGTCTGTGAGGTGGGAACACATAAGGCTGAGCCTTTCTGGTCAAAGGTGTTTCAAGACCACCTAAGGCGAGACCGATTCAAGACCGGAGCAAATCGAGTCCGAGCCAAGACCAAGTAATAGTAATACTGTTGCTATATCTGACGTCGTTCATTTGAATGAGCATCATTTGAAAATGTTTAGTCGCTCTTGTGAAATCATGTTAATAATCATCTTGTGAAATCATGTTAATAATCATCTTGTGAAATCATGTTAATAATCATCTTGTGAAATCATGTTAATAATCATCTTGTGAAATCATGTTAATAATTATCTTGTAAAATCATGTTAATAATCATCTTGTGAAATCATGTTAATAATCATCTTGTGAAATCATGTTAATAATCATCTTGTGAAATCATGTTAATAATCATCTTGTGAAATCATGTTAATAATCATCTTGTAAAATCATGTTAATAATCATCTTGTGAAATCATGTTAATAATCATCTTGTGAAATCATGTTAATAATCATCTTGTGAAA
>CM042395.1:30043566-30063566 GCA_023634145.1 Thymallus thymallus | reverse complement strand
AGGAGAGGCTGGAATGAAGCGCCTGTCTCCTCTTCAACACGCTCATCCCCATACTTATCTTCCTCATCGATGAACAGCGGATCGAAGCAGATTTCCGGGTCCATCGGCAGCTCAGACTCTTGGACCTCCATGCCCTGTGATGAAGAGGAGGAAGATGAAGAGTGAACAGATGTCGCAGAAGTTGTGAGTAATATTGTAAACCTAATAATATCATATTGTAGAGAAGCCAATTGTGACTTTCTAGTTGCAACCTTTTGTTTGGTGGAAAGGCATGCCACCCACAGAGCCAATAGGGTCAACACAGTGAACAGATTTGGTGGCGTTGTCTTGGAACGGGATGTTTTAGTCAACTGTCTAACTGATCACTTTGTAAACTATGTTGCTGAGGTTGAAGGTCAGGAACAGAGGAAGGGGCCAGGCGGGGTAGGGGTTATGGGAGGTGGGGTGTATTACAGCAATAAGCCTAAGGAACGTCAGTCACCATGGGACAGCTGCCCTAGCCTAGCACCAACTGACAGCTGGGATCAGGAACACACACACACACACACACACACACACACACACACACACACACACACACACACACACACACACACACACACACACACACACACACACACACACACACACACACACACACAGACACACACACACACACACACAGACACAGACACACAGACACACACACAGACAGTTTACTCTGATTCTTACAGGGACACACATTGACTGGTATCCTAATACACAGGCATTCACACCAACACTGTTACAGCCTCTAGCCTGGCTTGTAGGCTCTAATGCTTTAGCAACTGGCATTACATTGAGTACATTACAGAGTACATCATAATAACATGTCATGTACCAGTCAATGGACAAGCTGTTCATACTGCGTCAGGAAGACTAGCTTGTTGTTTAGCTGTAATGATTCTGCTTGCTAAGCTAGCCAGAGCTAGCCTTAGCCTCCTCTGTAAGACTCAGTTGTTACTTTACTGACAAACGTTTTGGTTGAGTCCCATCATAACGTTTTAGTGTTTTCTTGTGAACCCACCAAGTAAACAGGACCAGTCTTCAGAGGCAACCAAAAAAGAAGGAGCTGCTAACCCAAGAAACACTGCTGCATACAAGTACCCCTGTCATACTGTGTCAGTTTTTGTAACATGACATGTACCAGTGAATGGACAAGATATTCATATAGACTCTGGAAAACGACATAGCTGTAAGTACACACTGTGTCAATTTATGTAGATTTGAAATATGTGGATACGTGAGGACCCCTGTTTTCAGTGCCAGTCTCTCTGCAGTGTCGCCGGTGCCCTGGGATTGACAGTTACCGGCATGACAGGGACACCAGCTGTCTCTCCTCCTGCCTGGGCAGGGTACGCTGGGAGAAGTCACATTCCTACAGAGCCTCTGTTATGAGCCTCCCGCTTATGTCTGCCATGTACAAACTATCCTAGAGTTTCTATCCATAAACTGTTGTAGAGTTTCTATCCATAAACTATCCTAGAGTTTCTATCCATAAACTATCCTAGAGTTTCTATCCATAAACTATCCTAGAGTTTCTATCCATAAACTATCCTAGAGTTTCTATCCATAAACTATCCTAGAGTTTCTATCCACAAACTATCCTAGAGTTTCTATCCATAAACTGTTGTAGAGTTTCTATCCATAAACTGTTGTAGAGTTTCTATCCATAAACTGTTGTAGAGTTTCTATCCATAAACTGTTGTAGAGTTTCTATCCATAAACTGTCTTAGAGTTTCTATCCATAAACTGTTGTAGAGTTTCTATCCATAAACTGTTGTAGAGTTTCTATACATAAACTGTTGTAGAGTTTCTATCCATAAACTGTTGTAGAGTTTCTATCCATAAACTGTTGTAGAGTTTCTATCCATAAACTGTTGTAGAGTTTCTATCCATAAACTGTTGTAGAGTTTCTATCCATAAACTGTTGTAGAGTTTCTATCCATAAACTGTTGTAGAGTTTCTATACATAAACTGTTGTAGAGTTTCTATACATAAACTGTTGTAGAGTTTCTATACATAAACTGTTGTAGAGTTTCTATCCATAAACTGTTGTAGAGTTTCTATCCATAAACTGTTGTAGAGTTTCTATACATAAACTGTTGTAGAGTTTCTATACATAAACTGTTGTAGAGTTTCTATACATAAACTGTTGTAGAGTTTCTATACATAAACTGTTGTAGAGTTTCTATACATAAACTGTTGTAGAGTTTCTATACATAAACTGTTGTAGAGTTTCTATACATAAACATACATTGACCAAACAACTACTCTATCAGGACATGAATAACTGTGTCTCTGCTTTACAGAGAAACACTCTGAAAACAGATCCAGAAACATACTTTAAGTTGCTGTTTGACCACAATCCCAAAAACACACAGACCTGTTGAAGTTCATGTTAGTAGACAAACTCACCATTCACAAGATCCCTTCTCTCCTCTCCTCCGCCCTTAGACAGTATATCCACTGGATGAAACTGAGACAGTGGGTCTGGAGAAGAGAGAGTGAGGGAGAGGATAAGAGAGAAAGGAAGGAGGGATGAAAAGAGAGAGAGAGAGAGAGAGAGGATTGACCCTGCCTCCTCTCCAACAGTCAGTGTGCTGCTATGCGTTGCCCTGGCAACTCTGATTCGGTTTACGTTTATTAATAAACACTTGTCTGTAGGGAGAAAGAGGAGACTGTGTGGACTGGGTCTGTCATAGATATAAATCCCAAATTGCACCCTATTCCCTATGTAGTGCATTGCATTTGACCAGAGCCCAGAGGGGACACACACATAGACTACAGCTTAACAATGTCTTTTCTCCATTAATTTAATTGGCACCATGTTGGAACCAATGTTCCATGACAGTTACATTCCATGAGAATGCAAATTAGAACGCTTGACAGTTGTTTGACAAAGTTCTCAAGGGGAGGGGCCATTGTGACAATATCCAATAGGAGAAGAGAGAAGGCGGGTGATGACTTAAGAGGAGGAACTGTGTCTGGTGAGAGAGTGTGTGTGTGCAGTGAGAGGGCAGTGGATTCCTCCAACGCCTGTTCATTATTGAGCCATCTTTAAATAGCCCTGTGCACTTTGCCTGCCTCACACAGGATATCAGAGAACAGGGTTGGTTTCCCCCCAAACCTCTGGGGATATACATGATGGAACACAGGTGTTTCTTCCTGCTATCTGTCTGTCTTGAGAGAGAGAATCTGTCACGTGTTATTTGTTATAAACTAATGAAATGTACAGTATATCTAAGTTGATAATTCATTGACTTATCTGATGTTAACATAATGTATGCCATCTCGCAAACATTCATACAGTGGGGAGAACAAGTATTTGATACACTGCCGATTTTGCAGGTTTTCCCACTTACAAAGCATGTAGAGGTCTGTAATTTTTATCATAGGTACTCTTCAACTGTGAGTGACGGAATCTAAAACAAAAATCCAGAAAATCACATTGTATGATTTTTAAGTAATTAATTTGCATTTTATTGCATGACATAAGTATTTGATACATCAGAAAAGCAGAACCTAATATTTGGTACAGAAACCTTTGTTTGTAATTACAGAGATCATACGTTTCCTGTAGTTCTTGACCAGGTTTGCACACACTGCAGCAGGGATTTTGGCCCACTCCTCCATCCAGATCCTTCAGGTTTCGGGGCTGTCGCTGGGCAATACGGACTTTCAGCTCCCTCCAAAGATTTTCTATTGGGTTCAGGTCTGGAGACTGGCTAGGCCACTCCAGGACCTTGAGATGCTTCTTACGGAGCCACTCCTTAGTTGCCCTGGCTGTGTGTTTTGGGTCGTTGTCATGCTGGAAGACCCAGCCACGACCCATCTTCATGCTCTTACTGAGGGAAGGAGGTTGTTGGCCAAGATCTTGCGATACATGGCCCCATCCATCCTCCCCTCAATACGGTGCAGTCGTCCTGTCCCCTTTGCAGAAAAGCATCCCCAAAGAATGATGTTTTCACCTCCATGCTTCACGGTTGGGATGGTGTTCTTGGGGTTGTACTCATCCTTCTTCTTCCTCCAAACACGGCGAGTGGAGTTTAGACCAAAAAGCTCTATTTTTGTCTCATCAGACCACATGACCTTCTCCCATTCCTCCTCTGGATCATCCAGATGGTCATTGGCAAACTTCAGACGGGCCTGGACATGCGCTGGCTTGAGCAGGGGGACCTTGCGTGCGCTGCAGGATTTTAATCCATGACGTGTGTAGTGTGTTACTAATGGTTTTCTTTGAGACTGTGGTCCCAGCTCTCTTCAGGTCATTGACCAGGTCCTGCTGTGTAGTTCTGGGCTGATCCCTCACCTTCCTCATGATCATTGAAGCCCCACGAGGTGAGATCTTACATGGTGCCCCAGACAGAGGGAGATTGACCGTCATCTTGAACTTCTTCCATTTTCTAATAATTGCGCCAACAGTTGTTGCCTTCTCACCAAGCTGCTTGCCTATTGTCCTGTAGCCCATCCCAGCCTTGTGCAGGTCTACAAGTTTATCCCTGATGTCCTTACACAGCTCTCTGGTCTTGGCCATTGTGGAGAGGTTGAAGTCTGTTTGATTGAGTGTATGGACAGGTGTCTTTTATACAGGTAACGAGTTCAAACAGGTGCAGTTAATACAGGTAATGAGTGGAGAACAGGAGGGCTTCTTAAAGAAAAACTAACAGGTCTGTGAGAGCAGGAATTCTTACTGGTTGGTAGGTGATCAAATACTTATGTCATGCAATAAAATGCAAATTAATTATTTAAAAATCATACAATGTGATTTTCTGGATGTTTGTGTTAGATTCCGTCTCTCACAGTGGAAGTGTACCTATGATAAAAATTACAGACCTCTACATGCTTTGTAAGTAGGAAAACCTGCAAAATCGGCAGTGTATCAAATACTTGTTCTCCCCACTGTACATACAGGTGGTCCCAGGAATCAAACCCACTATGCTAACATTACAAGCACCCATGCTCTACCAACTGAGCTACAGAAGACTACATTTGGGCTCACAGGTGGCGCAAGGGTCTAAGACATTGCATCTCAGTGCTAGAGGTGTCACTACAGACAACCTGGTTCAAATCCAGACTGTATCACAACCGGCCGTGATTAGGCGTTCCATAGGGCAGCGCACAATTGGCCCAGCGTCGTCTGAGTTTGGCCGGTGTAGGCTGTCGTTGTAAACAAGAACTTGTTCTAAACTGACTTGATTAGTTAAATAAAGGTTATATAAAAACATCTTTATGAGTAAAATACTTTGCTACATTACAGCCACCACAAGGTGGCGATAAGCTCTCAGTAGAAGTGCTGTTGGTCTATATGTAACTCTGTGGGTGGTACGGAAACAAACAACTAGACATTTTAGAGTCATTATATCAGTTCGGAACAAAGTCACCTTTCTGTCATAGTCATGGTCTCTATTTGGCCAGACTCTGTGTCTCTTTCTCTAAACAGTGGTTCAGATGAATCATGCCTGTAACGCCTACACATCAGGGGTGGCAGGTAGCCTAGCAGTTAAAGTGTTGGGCTAGTAATCAAAAGGTCACTGGTTAGAATACCCTAGTGTAAAATCTGTCAATGTGTCCTTGAGCAAGACCCTTAACCCTAATTAGCTCCAGGGGCTGACCCTGTCGGTAGACCATCATTGTAAATAAGAATTTGTTCTTAACTGACTATATACAGAGCGATTTCAGTGTCATTCAATATTTTCACATTTGTAATGCACAAATTGGTCACTTCAATTAACAAATGCAACTTGTATTTAATGATTTGTAACTGAATTGCATGAATATTTCATTCAGTTTTAAAATGTAATTGAAAATTCAAATTCAATATGTATTCACTTTCAATATGGTAGATATTGCATTAATTGTCTGTGTATCAAGTTTACAAACCATACTTTGCAGTTGATCAAAGTTCCATAATATATTAAAATTCTCAGATGCATTCAGTTTTCAAATGCAGTTCTCTAAACTCAGGTTCAGAATCCTGGAACTTGCCAGCCAGGAACGGTAGAAGATATCAGATCTCTATGATGAACAGGTATCTGTCTGTTTCTGAAGCCAATGTGCCATGTTGAATTTATTTCTTCCTATGAATTTGGTCATAGCGTTTGAACCATTTGGGCTATAAGCTATTATGACCCCATTCCTGTCATAGCCCTTCTAAGGATTGACTGTGTTAAACCACTCAGCTAAAGCCCTAGGGATGAGTTTAGGAAGCCTTCAAGTCTTCAAGTCTCCAGCAAGGTTACTCATGAAAAGAGTATCGACCTCAGTTACATTTCACCCCCCCTTTGACCTCGTACTCAGAGATCAGGGCACCAATATAACCGACTGGGTTCCAACTCAGGTCTGCCACGTGTGGCTCAGTTGGTAGAGCATGGCACTTGCAATGCCAGACTTGTGGGGTCGATTCCCACAGGGGACCAGTACAAACAAAAAATATGAAAATGTATGCACTCTCTATTGTAAGTTGCTCTGGATAAGCATTTTTGCTAAATGAGTAAACTATACTGCACAACACTACTTTCTGTGGCAAACAGAGGCAGAAGGATCTGAGCGCCCCCATGAGAGTGCAACAGATGGGGTTCGGTGATCCATCCATGTGATGAGCAACCTTGCCTGAGATATGAAGAAGTGTTAGTTTGACTGATACGGTTCTCACCCAGGTCTCCTTTGTGCCAGACAATGCACCTTTTCACGTCTGACAAGTTCCTCATAACGCAAGTGTGGTCCCTGAACCACCTGTTACTCTTCACCTCCCTTTGACCTTCTCCTTGAAGAGACCCATCCACAGAACCAATGCCTAGGCTTTAGCTCAGCAGGCTAACAAAGTCTTAACCCAGTTAGTCACGTTACCCTTATAATGTGTACCCTTGCTGGAGACTTGAAATGAACACTTCTAACTAACACGTCCAACTAACACACGTCAACATAACATGTCTAACTAACACACGTCGAACCAACACGTCGAACCAACACTTCTAACCAACACGTCTAACACGTCTAACCAACACGTCTAACACGTCTAACCAACACGTCTAACACTTCTAACTAGCACGTCTAACTAACACATGTCTTGAAGACTTGTATTAGTGAAGGAGATGGGAATCTGTGAAACTCACTCCTCAGCCTGAAGGTTCGCCCCTTGCGCACTTGAAGAAGGCCTTTTTTAAGAGTAAGATGGGTTGGTATGCTACATGAGGGCGGTGTGTTTTCGAGGCAGAAGTCCTGAGTTTAAGTCTCCTATGAGCTGAATCGCTAAGCAAGCTGAGTGCTGCTCAGCTCAACGGCTGGGGTCGCTGTGGAGTGAGTTTGGGGCAGAACGTAGCAGATGGGGATCTATGAAACTCACTTATCAGCCTGCGTTTTTTAAGAAGGCCTTTTTCAATAGCGTGGTGGGTCGGAACTCTTCAGGATGCCGGTCACATGGGTTTTCGAGACAGAGGTCCTGAATTCGAGTCTCGTATGAGCTGAATCAGGGAAAAGCTGTACTCACTAAGCAAGCAGCATATCATCCTTCACATTACCTCCCTGATCTCATCCTTATGGGCTTTAGCTAAGTGGGCTAACACGGTCTTATATGCAGGAGCCCTGGGACAGGTTTCCCAATAGCGATGGAACTTAGGTTTATGAGTGTTTTAAAATGCATTCTTCCTACAACTATGTAACATGCGTTTCCCAAAACACCAGCAGAGAGAACGTTCACTAACTGTGTCCTTGAGGCGTGTGTCGATACTGACAGGATGGACAGAAAGGCAGCGCTGCTCTCAGATCAGATTTCTCCATTCAAATCTTAACTTATCATTAAGAATTATTCCACAATACTGACGATGGATCAGCTCCTAGAGAGATATTATCACCTATGGCTGCACTGAATAATGCACTGAATCCAGATCTGGCATATCATTGTTGACATGTTATACTACACGTTATTAAATATATTGAGGAAAAAATTTGACAGTAGCCAAATAGCAGAATTAAACTCAGTTGAATGAACTTGAAATGTATTTCAATATAATTTAAATATATACTGTATGTACTGTAAGTATGTAGGCTATTTATATTTTAATGCAGTCGTCTCGGTTTTCCTTCGCTTGTTTGTAACAGCAAAGACATTGGAAACTTTGTTTTGAAGTTATTGGCGGTCACGGAGAGACTAATAAACAGAAAGTATCTGATGACGTACTTAGCTTTTCTACGAGTGGACTGAGGCAGGCATTAGATTACGAGTGCAACATTAATAACAATGGTTTTGGGAAACATAAACTTACAATTCAAAGAACTGAATTTGAAAACTGAATCTGAATGCATCTGAGAAGTTGAATATTTTCTGAAACTTTGATAAACTTGAAATGATAGTTTGTAAACTTGATACACAGACAATGAATGCAATATCTACCATATTGAAAATGTACTTTAAAACATATTCATTCAATTCGGTTTCAAATCATGAAATACAAGTTCAATGTATGAATTCAATTATTCAATATCTGAATAAAAATTTAAAAATATTTAATTCAAATGTGGTTTCTGTTGGCACTGAAATCGCTCCATAGGTGCAGGTGTGGCTTTGTGACAATGATCGCAAGAGCAGCTGCTCATCGATTTGACGGCTCCAACGCAGTTCCAGCTCCAACACGCAAAATGTAATCTATGCGGGTGTCTGCCATTGCTAATTAACGCTTGATCTGATTGAATCTAGACCTGAGTGTCCAACAGCATGGTGTGTCAAGGAGGTGCTGTACTTCTAGTATGTTTCTTGTTGTTGAATATAGCATTCATCATAGAACAATAACAAGCTTTGAAATGGAATAGCTAGTTCTACGGGCATGACCAAGAGTCAATTCGTATGTTGCTTAAACTTGTGTATTCTGTTTCATCAAGGTCTCTCATCCAGTAAATCTCAACTATCTCCAGCTCATGGCATCACCCTGCCCCTCAGCATCTCTATCATGAGCTCTCTATTATCAATCTCTCTCTCCAATGATAGAGGGATGGAGAGATGAAGCTCGCTGTGTTAAATTAGATCAAGATTAGAATCAATAACATCTCCCAATGAAAATAATATGGCATAGGGCTACTTTGACCACTTCCTCACTCTTAAATACAGATCTAAGATTATATCTGCCTACACTCTCAGATTATATTTTCCTACACTCTCAGATTGTATCTGCCTACACTCTCAGATTATACCTGCCTACACTCTCAGATTATACCTGCCTACAGTCTCAGATTATATCTGCCTACACTCTCAGAATATATCTGCCTACACTCAGATTATACCTGCCTACACTCTCAGATTATATCTGCCTACACTCTCAGATTATACCTGCCTACAGTCTCAGATTATACCTGCCTACACTCTCAGATTATACCTGCCTACAGTCTCAGATTATAACTGCCTACACTCTCAGATTATATCTGCCTACACTCTCAGATTATACCTGCCTACAGTCTCAGATTATATCTGCCTACACTCTTCCTTGACTTGATATTCCTTTTTACATAACAGAACACATTCTGTTTAGCAGATTCTTTTATACAAACCCTTGACCCTGGCATGATCTACCAAATGAGGCAAACAGGACCATTACATATCATTCTTCCTCTTCTTCGCCTCTCTTAAATGGTTCAGTCTGAGGTAACTTCTACAGGGATCCTCCCCAGGTCAGTGAGACCAAGTGCAGACACGGATTTAATATACAGAGCCTTCAGAATGTATTCACACCCCTTGACTTATTCCACATTTGGTTGTGTTACAGCCTGAATTCAAAATTGATTAAATATAGTTTTCTCACCATCTACACACTATACCCCATAATGACAAAGTGAAAACATGTTATATACAGAAATGTCTCATTTACATAAGTATTCACACCGCTGAGTCAATAAATGTTAGAATCACCTTTGGCAGTGATTACAGCTGTGAGTCTTTCTGGGTAAGCCTCTAAGAACTTTGCACACCTGGATTGTACAATATCAGGAAACAGCAGAGGGAGCATGCCCCTATCCACATCGATGGGACTGTAGTGGAGCAGGTGGAAAGCTTCAAGTTCCTCTGTGTACTCATCACTGACGATCTGAAATGGTCCACCCACACAGACAGTGTCGTGAAGAAGGTGCAACAGCGACTCTTCAACCTCAGGAGGCTGAAGAAATTCAGCTTGGACCCTAAAACCCTCAGAAACGTTTACAGATGCACAATTGAGAGCATCCTATCGGGCTGTATCACTGCCTGGTTTGGCAACTGCACTGCCCACAACCGCAGGGCTCTCCAGAGGGTGGTGCGGTCTGCCCAACACATCACCGGGGGCAAACTACCTGGCCTCCAGGACACCTACAGCACCCGAGATCATCAAGGACAACAACCACCCGAACCACTGTCTGTTCACCCCGCTATCATCCAGAAGGCGAGGTCAGTACAGGTGCATCAAAGCTGGGACCGAGAGACTGAAAAACAGATTCTATCTCAAGGTCATCAGACTGTTAAATAGCCATCACCAGTCAGCTCCCACATGGTTACGTAACCCTGCACCTTAGAGGCTGCTGCCCTGTATACATAGACATGGAATCACTGGCTACTTTAATAATGGAACACTAGTCACTTTAATAATGTTTACATCCTGCTTTAATAATCTCATATGTCTATACTGTAATGTATTCTACTGTATTCTAGTCAATGCCACTCCCACATTGCTCATCCTAATATTTATATATTTCTTAATTCCATTCTTTTACTTTAAGATTAGTGTGTATTGTTGTGAATTGTTAGATATTACTGCAGTGTTGGAGCTGGAAACACAAGCATTTCACTGCACCCACAATAACATCTGCTAAACATGTATATGTGACCAGGTAGAAACACAAGCATTTCACTGCACCCACAATAACATCTGCTAAACATGTATATGTGACCAGGTAGAAACACAAGCATTTCACTGCACCCACAATAACATCTGCTAAACATGTGTATGTGGCCAATAAGATTTGATTTGATTTTGATTGTCTGTTCCTAAATTCAGAGCCTTTCGCTCTTGGAGTGTTCAGAGCTCTGGCCGAGGAGTAGGGTTGATCTGAGTGTTCTAACCTCACAACAGCAGTCAAACACCCAAGCTAACTGGCTAACGTTGGCTAGTTTGCTAGCTACTTCCAGACACAAACAGCTCACTGACCATTTTACTGCCCTATCAGAGCTGCTTAGGCTGTTGTCATGTTATCCAGAGCGTTGGTGACTAACTGCTGCTGGCAACAATTTAATTATGCTTTTTTGCCAAAGTTTACTGACACCGGCCATATTCAATGGGTGTTGACCGTTTGTAAAATTGTCAGTTATTCTGCGCTCAGACGAGACTGCTCTGAAATCGGAGTAGATAGACAGAAAGAATTGACCAACTACGTCTACCGGCAGTTGTCGCAGTGACTTCATGAACATTCTATTGAAATGGTTACATGTCATACTGCAGTATATATTATATCAGTTTAATAGCACAGATGTCATACTGCAGTATATATTATATCAGTTTATTAGCACAGATGTCATACTGCAGTATATATTATATCAGTTTAATAGAATGTTGTGACCTCTCCTTCTCCTCTCCTCTCCTTCTCCTCTCCCCTCCTCTCCTTCTCCTCTCCCCTCCTCTCCTTCTCCTCTCCCCTCCTCTCCTCCTCCTCTCCCCTCCTCTCCCCTCCTCTCCTTCTCCTCTCCCCTCCTCTCCTTCTCCTCTCCCCTCCTCTCCTTCTCCTCTCCCCTCCTCTCCCCTCCTCTCCTTCTCCTCTCCCCTCCTCTCCTTCTCCTCCTCCCCTCCTCTCCTTCTCCTCTCCCCTCCTCTCCCCTCCTCTCCCCTCCTCTCCTTCGCCTCTCCCCTCCTCTCCTCCTCCTCTCCCCTCCTCTCCTTCTCCTCTCCCCTCCTCTCCTTCTCCTCTCCCCTCCTCTCCTTCTCCTCTCCCCTCCTCTCCTCCTCCTCCCCTCCTCTCCCCTCCTCTCCTTCTCCTCTCCCCTCCTCTCCTCCTCCTCTCCCTTCCTCTCCTTCTCCTCTCCCCTCCTCTCCTTCTCCTCTCCCCTCCTCTCCTCCTCCTCTCCTTCTCCTCTCCTCCTCCACTCCCCTCCTCTCCTTCTCCTCTCCTTCTCCTCTCCTCCTCCACTCCCCTCCTCTCCTTCTCCTCTCCTCCTCCACTCCCCTCCTCTCCTTCTCCTCTCCTTCTCCTCTCCTCCTCCACTCCCCTCCTCTCCTTCTCCTCTCCCCTCCTCTCCCCTCCTCTCCTTCTCCTCTCCTCTCCTTCTCCTCTCCCCTCCTCTCCTCCTCCTCTCCTTCTCCTCTCCTCCTCCTCTCCCCTCCTCTCCTTCTCCTCTCCCCTCCTCTCCTCCTCCTCTCCCCTCCTCTCCTTCTCCTCTCCCCTCCTCTCCTCCTCCTCTCCCCTCCTCTCCTTCTCCTCTCCCCTCCTCTCCTTCTCCTCTCCCCTCCTCTCCTCCTCCTCTACCCTCCTCTCCTCGGCTACACGCTAAAGAAGAAGAAATAAGTCCCAATACATTTTGTCCTGGTATTATCGCATTGAGTACAATGTTGAAACAGTGTCCAAAACTAGAAACACCCTCACACACATAGGAGAAACACACGCACACACACACACACACACACACACACACACACACACACACACACACACACACACACACACACACACACACACATAGAGATGGGTGGACACACAAATACGTATACACTGACCAACTGTGACTAAACTGAACTCCAGTGAGCCTCCACAACATAGCACAGCAAGGCCAACAGCCAACACACAAAACAATGGCTGTCAGTTACTATGGTTACTTTAATCCCATGCCTGGACTCCCAGACCCTTAGAGAGAGAGGGAGGGACACAGACACACACACACACACACAAACTCTCTCTCTCTCTCTCTCTCTCTCTCTCTTTATATATATATATATATATATATATATATATATATATATATATATATATATATATATATATATATATATCTCCTCTCTCTCTCTCTCGCTTAATTTCACTCTCTCCCTCTCTCTTTCTTACATACACACATAACCTCTAGTAGACCCATGAGAACCTCTAGTGGACCATGATAACC
Organism: Thymallus thymallus; assembly: GCA_023634145.1. NCBI lineage: Eukaryota > Metazoa > Chordata > Actinopteri > Salmoniformes > Salmonidae > Thymallus > Thymallus thymallus. The sequence goes on along the minus strand of CM042395.1, from coordinate 30,050,446 downwards.
ATGATAACCTTCATGGGTCTAGTAGACCCATGAAAACCTCTAGTAGACACAAGAGAACCTCTAGTAGACCCATGATAACCTCTAGCAGACCCATGAGAATCTCTAGAACCTCTTGAAGACCAAAGATAACCTCTAGTAGACCCATGAGAATCTCTAGTAGACTCATGAGAACCTCTAGTAGACCCATAAGAACCTCTAGTAAACCGCATGAGAACCTCTATAACCTCTAGTAGACCCATGAGAACCTCTAGTAGACCCATGATAATCTCTATAACCTCTAGTAGACCCATAAGAACCTCTAGTAGACCCATGAAAACATCTAGTAGATCCATGATAACCTCTAGTAGACCCATGAGAACCTCTAGTAGACCCATGATAACCTCTAGTAGATCCATGATAACCTCTAGTAGATCCATGATAACCTCTAGTAGACCCATGAGAACCTCTAGTAGACACAAGATAACCTCTAGTACACCCATGAGAACCTCAAGTAAACCCATGAGAACCTCTAGTAGATGCATGAGAACCTCTAGTAGACCCATGAGAACCTCTAGTAGATCCATGATAACCTCTAGGAGATGCATTATAACCTCTAGTAGACCCATGAGAACCTCTAGTAGACCCATGAGAACCTCTAGTAGATCCATGGTAACCTCTAGGAGATGCATTATAACCTCTAGTAGAACCATGAGAACCTCTAGTAGATCCATGATAACCTCTAGTAGACCCATGATAACCTCTAGGAGATGCATTATAACCTCTAGTAGATGCATGAGAACCTCTAGTAGACTAGTAGACCCATGATAACCTCTAGTAGACCCATGAGAACCTCTAGTAGAACCATGATAACTTCTAGTAGATCCATGATAACCTCTAGTAGACCCATGATAACCTCTAGTAGATCCATGATAACCTCTAGTAGACCCATGATAACCTCTAGTAGACACAAGAGAACCTAAAGTAGACCCGTGAGAATCTTAAGTGGACCCATGAGAAGCTCTAGTAGAACCTCTAGAACCTCTTGAAGACCCAATAGAACCTCTAGTAGACCCATGATAACATCTAGTAGATCCATGGTAACCTCTAGGAGATGCATTATAACCTCTAGTAGAACCATGAGAACCTCTAGTAGATCCATGATAACCTCTAGTAGACCCATGATAACCTCTAGGAGATGCATTATAACCTCTAGTAGATGCATGAGAACCTCTAGTAGACCCATGATAACCTCTAGTAGACCCATGAGAACCTCTAGTAGAACCATGATAACTTCTAGTAGATCCATGATAACCTCTAGTAGACCCATGATAACCTCTAGTAGATCCATGATAACCTCTAGTAGACCCATGATAACCTCTAGTAGACACAAGAGAACCTAAAGTAGACCCGTGAGAATCTTAAGTGGACCCATGAGAAGCTCTAGTAGAACCTCTAGAACCTCTTGAAGACCCAATAGAACCTCTAGTAGACCCATGATAACCTCTAGTAGACCCATGATAACATCTAGCAGACCCATGAGAACCTGTAGTAGACCCATGAGAACCTCTAGTACACCCATGAGAACCTCTAGTAGACCCATGAGAACCTCTAGTAGATCCATGATAACCTCTAGGAGATGCATTATAACCTCTAGTAGACCCATGATAACCTTTAGTAGACCCATGAGAACCTCTAGGAGTTGCATTAGAACCTCTAGTAGACCCATGATAACCTCTAGAAGACCCATGATAACCTCTAGTAGACCCATGATAACCTCTAGTAGACCCATGATAACCTCTAGTAGATCCATGATAACCTCTAGTAGAGCCATGAGTACCTCTAGTATACCCATGATAACCTCTAGTAGACCCATGATAACCTCTAGTAGATCCATGATAACCTCTAGTAGACACAAGATAACCTCTAGTAGACCCATGATAACCTCTAGTAGACCCATGAGAACCTCTAGTAGACCCATGATAACCTCTAGTAGACCCATGATAACCTCTAGTAGACCCATGATAACCTCTAGTGGACCCATGATAAACTCTAGTAGACCCATGATAACCTCTAGTAGACCCTTGAGAACCTCTAGTAGACCCTTGAGAACCTAAAGTAGACCATTGAGAATCTTAAGTGGACCCATGAGAACCTCTAGTGGACCCATGAGAACCTCTAGTAGACACAAGATAACCTCTAGTAGACCCATGATAACCTCTAGTAGACCCATGATAACCTCTAGTAGACACAAGAGAACCTAAAGTAGACCCATGAGAATCTTAAGTGGACCCATGAGAACCTCTGGTATGATGAACTGTATGGTCTGGATCTGGCTAAGTGTGTTTTAATGAGAATGTCCACTGTTTATATTACAGAGAGAGATAACCTGTAGTTGGTGTTTATTATCCACTGTTTATATTACAGAGAGAGAGATAACCTGGAGTTGGTGTTTATTATCCACTGTTTATATTACAGAGAGAGATAACCTGGAGTTGGTGTTTATTATCCACTGTTTATATTACAGAGAGAGAGATAACCTGGAGTTGGTGTTTATTATCCACTGTTTATATTACAGAGAGAGATAACCTGTAGTTGGTGTTTATTATCCACTGTTTATATTACAGAGAGAGAGATAACCTGGAGTTGGTGTTTATTATCCACTGTTTATATTACAGAGAGAGATAACCTGTAGTTGGTGTTTATTATCCACTGTTTATATTACAGAGAGAGATAACCTGGAGTTGGTATTTATTATCCACTGTTTATATTACAGAGAGAGAGATAACCTGGAGTTGGTGTTTATTATTCACTGTTTTAATTACAGAGAGATAACCAGGGCCAGTCACTAACCTCTCCCTCTCTGTGCTATAGACTAGTGTCTTCACTTTTGTATTGTCACACTTTCCATAACAACCTTTATTCCCATGATGTTTGGAATTAAATGAAAGCAAATAGTTTGAGAGATAACAGATAAGATACTGTCTCAAAAGGCACCCTTAGGGCTTTGGTCAAAAGTTTAGGTTGCATCTACTGTCCTCCCAGCTAGGGCTGGGCGATGTGGCCGAAATATCATAGCACGCCATAACATTTTTTTATCGTATGATGGTATTTGACGGTAGGGGTGGAGGTAGGTGTATTTTGAATAATAAACAACAGGGAGATACAGTCAATATATTTATAGCTTATCTCTGTCTTTGGTTGGAGATCTTAGATTGTGAAGGTTCATTGAAGGGTTGGATGATGATGATGAGTTTGTAGTGTGTGTGTGTGTGTGCTTGTGTTGGTGTAATGACTTGGAAAAAGAGAGGCACTGGGGAAGCCAACCAGAATGATATAGTCACTGAGAATGTCCCCAGAATGGGAGAGGGTGCAACATATTGGCATACCTACGGAGAGAGAGAGAGAGAGCGAGAGAGAGAGAGAGAGAGAGAGAGAGAGAGAGAGAGAGAGAGAGAGAGAGAGAAGACAGGCTGCCCACAAAATGAGGTGGAAACTAAGCTGCACTTCCTAACCTTCTGCCAAATGTATGACCATATTAGAGACACATCTTTTCCTCAGATTACACAGATCCACAAAGAATCAGAAAACAAATTCAATTTTGAGAAACTCCCATATGATGGATATGGAGAGAAAAAGAGGGTGTAATACATTCCAGCATTCCTCTGTTGTTACTCACCTCCCTCTCTCTCTCTCTCCTTCTCTTTCTCTCTCTCTCTCTCTCTCGCTCTCTCTCTCTCTCTCTCTCTCTCTCTCTCTCTCTCTCTCCCCGTAGGTATGCCAATATGTTGTGTGTGTGTGTGCGTGTGTGTGTGTGCTAGATACCAGGATAAACTGACAGTACTTAACTACAGTTTGAGAGCATCAAATAATGTAAGTGTTAAGAGAGCTAAAATATGTTCTGTTCTAAATGTTAGGATGGGATCATTTTCACAGTGAATTTGGGATCCAAATAGAGCACAGACAGTGGAACATGTAATGTTATTAGTCATTACCTGTACTCATCGTCCACACCCCTTTGTTTTAATAAAGTTCAGTTGAGAGAGATCAGAGGTCACATCAAACGTCCTTATTGTGATGTCATTGTCCTGTGTAATGACCCTCTGGAGAGGATGGAAAGAGCATGTTAGTTCCTGGAGAGAGGGGTGAGAGGGAGGAGAAGAGAGAGAGAACGAGGGAGAGAGAGGGAGGAGAGAGTTAGGGAGGAGAAAGAGAGAGAGAGGAGAGAGAGAGGGAGGAGAGAGAGGGAGGGAGGAGAGAGAGGGAGGAGAGGAGAGAGAGGGAGGGAGGAGAGGAGGGAGAGAGGGAGGAGAGAGAGGGAGGGAGGAGAGAGAGAGAGGGAGGAGAGGAGAGAGAGGAGAGAGAGGGAGGGAGGAGAGAGAGAGGGAGGAGATGAGAGAGAGAGAGAGAGAGAGAGAGAGAGAGAGAGAGAGAGAGAGAGAGAGAGAGAGAGAGAGAGAGAGAGAGAGAGAGGAGAGAGAGGGAGGGAGGAGAGGAGAGAGAGAGGGAGAAGAGGAGTGAGAGGAGAGAGAGAGAGGGAGGAGATGAGAGAGAGGGAGGGAGGAGAGAGAGGGAGGAGAGGAGAGAGAGGGAGGAGAGGAGAGAGATAAATACTGGGTGAATGGAAAAGCAGCCCTGTTTTTGTCCAATCCCAGATAACCCATGGAGCCACACCCTTCAGGACGTACAACATGTTCATGTTTTTGAAGTGAGGGGTCATGGGTTGTCCCATAGTTAATCTACTTTAATCTAGTGTTGTTATAGATCAGTAACACACAGTGGGGTACAGTATGGAATATTAACTGCGCCCCTATTCCCTGTAGGCTGTGTTTACCCAGCCACTCTAAGAACCCAGTTCTAATTTTATTTCAATATCCAATCTTTTTTTTCGGACTGTCCACACTCAGTTTTATATGTGACCCATAACAGATTTGTGCATTCGCACTGATACAGCCTCTGAAGTAACACACAGATGCAATACTCATTTCCTGTCACTGTTCCTTTAAATGTTGGTTTGGTTGTTGTGGTAACGACAGGTATCTGATCTGGGCGTACAGACTGAGATCACATATGAAGCAGACCTTAGAATACAATAGAGTATAATAGAGTACAATATAATAGAGTAGAATAGAATAGAATAGAGAGTAGAGTATAACATAATATAATAGAGGAAAACATAATAGAGTATAATAGAATAGAGTAGAATATAGTAGAATATAGTAGAGTAGAGTATAATATAGTAGAGTAGAGTAGAGTATAGTAGAGTAGAGTATAGTAGAGTAGAGTATAGTAGAGTAGAGTAGAATATAGTAGAGTAGAGTAGAATATAATAGAGTATAGTAGAGTATAGTAGAGTAGAGTAGAGTATAGTATAGTAGAGTAGAGTATAGTATAGTAGAGTAAAGTAGAGTATAGTATAGTAGAGTATAGTAGAGTATAGTATAGTAGAGTAGAGTAGAGTAGAGTATAGTAGAGTATAGTATAGTAGAGTATAGTAGAGTAGAGAAGAGTATAGTATAGTAGAGTATAGTATAGTAGAGTATAGTATAGTATAGTAGAGTAGAGTAGAGTATAGTATAGTATAGTATAGTAGAGTATAGTAGAGTAGAGTAGAGTAGAGTATATTATAGTAGAGTAGAGTATAGTATAGTAGAGTATAGTATATTAGAGTATAGTAGAGTAGAGTAGAGTAGAGTATAGTATAGTATAGTATAGTAGAGTATAGTAGAGTATAGTATAGTAGAGTATAGTAGAGTATAGTAGAGTAGAGTATAGTAGGGTATAGTATAGTATAGTCGAGTATAGTAGAGTATAGTATAGTAGAGTAGAGTATAGTAGAGTATAGTAGTGTAGAGTAGAGTATAGTAGAGTAGAGTAGAGTATAGTAGAGTAGAGTAGAGTAGAGTATAGTATAGTAGAGTATAGTATAGTAGAGTAGAATATAGTAGAGTATAGTAGAGTAGAGTAGAATATAGTAGTGTATAGTAGAGTAGAGTAGAGTATAGTAGAGTAGAGTAGAGTAGAATATAGTAGATTATAGTAGAATATAATAGAGTATAGTAGTGTATAGTAGAGTAGAGTAGAGTAGAATATAGTAGAGTAGAGTATAGTATAGTATAGTATAGTAGAATATATTAGAGTAGAGTATAATAGAATATAGTAGAATATAGTAGAGTATAGTAGAGTAGAGTATAATATAATATAGTAGAATATAGTAGAGTAGAGTATAATAGAATATAGTAGAATATAGTAGAGTAGAGTAGAGTATAATAGAATATAGTAGAATAGAGTAGAATATAGTAGAGTAGAGTATAATAGAATATAGTAGAATATAGTAGAATATAGTAGAATATAGTAGAGTAGAGTAGAGTATAATATAATATAGTAGAATAGAGTAGAATATAGTAGAGTAGAGTAGAATAGAATATAAAATAATAGAATATAGTGGAGTAGAATAGAGTAGAATATAGTAGAATAGAGTAGAGTAGAATAGAGTAGAATATAAAATAATATAGTAGAGTAGAATAGAGTAGAATATAGTAGAATAGAATAGAGTAGAGTAGAATATAAAATAATAGAATATAGTAGAGTAGAATAGAGTAGAGTAGAGTAGAATAGGGTAGAGTAGAATAGAGTAGAATATAGTAGAGTAGAATAGAGTAGAGTAGAATAGAGTAGAGTAGAATAGAGTAGAATATAAAATAATAGAATATAGTAGAGTAGAATAGAGTAGAGTAGAATATAATAGAGTAGAGTAGAATAGAATAGAGTAGAATATAAAAGAATAGAATATAGTAGAGTAGAATAGAGTAGAATAGAGTTGAATAGAATAGAATAGAGTAGAATATAATAGAAAGTCATAGAATAGAATAAGTTCAGTTGTCTTGTTCGGCAATGCAGCTGG
>CM042395.1:29923566-30038566 GCA_023634145.1 Thymallus thymallus | reverse complement strand
CTGTCACAGGCCGGCTCATAGCCTGTGGCAATAATGAGGGGACACGAACAACAGGTATAGGCCAATCAAAAAGGTTCTTTATTGTAACCCAAACTATTAACTTTAAACAAAGAAAAAGGAATGAGGTGTGAAAATGTCATAATGTAAGGTGTATGTAAAGTGCAGGGATGCGTGTGAATCTGTGTGTGAACATGACTGAGTGGAAACTAAGTACAACTACAAAGGAACAAACAAAACAGAATCATACCTGGAGGAGCAGAGAGAGAGAGAGTGATTAGTGAAGCAGTTTTTATACCCTGAGCCCAGGTGGCTCCAATTACTAACGACCCTCCTCTGCCTGCAGGAGGAACCGCCCCTGCAATGCAGAGGAGGGGCCGTGACAATACACACACACACATACAGTGCCTTCAGAAAGTATTCACAACCATTCACTTATTCCACATGTTGTTGTGTTACAGCCTGAATTCAAAATAGATCTATTAGATTTTTTCTCACCCATCTACACACAATACCCCAAAATGACAAAGTGAAAATATGTTTTCAGAAATTGTTGCAAATTTATTGAAAATGAATTACAGAAATATCTCATTTACATAAGTATTCACACCCCTGAGTTCATATTTTGTAGAAGCACCTTTGGCAGGATTATTATTTGTATTTTTTTTATTTAACTAGGCAAGTCAGTTAAGAACAAATTGTTATTTACAATGACGGCCTCCACCGGCCAAACTGTGCACCGCCTTTGGGACTCCCAATCACGGGTGGTTGTGATACAGTCTGGAATCAAACAAGGGTGTCTGTAGTGACACCTCCAGCACTAAGATGCAGTGTCTTTGACCACTGAACCACTTGATTTTGAAATTCAATGCTCGACTGAGAGACCTTACAGATGTGTGGTGTACAGAGGTGAGTCCATGCAACAGATGTGTGGTGTACAGAGGTGAGTCCATGCAACAGATGTGTGGTGTACAGAGGTGAGTCCATGCAACAGATGTGTGGTGTACAGAGGTGAGTCCATGCAACTTGTTATGTGACTGGTTAAGCACATTTCTACTCCTGAACTTATTCAGGCTTGCCATAACAAAGGGGTTAATACTTATTAACTCAAGACATTTCAGCTTTTCATTTTTAATTAATTTGTAAACATTTATAAAGACATAATTCCTCTTTGACATTATACGGTATTGTGACACATTTTTTTTTTTATATAATCCATTTTAAATTCAGGCTGTAACAACAACATGTGGAATAAAACAAGGGGTGTGAAGGCACTGAGCTCTCTTATGTTAAATCATAAATCAAATCACTGTTTTGGGCAGTTGAAAGTTACTGTTTTCAAGTCATGTTGCCATGGAGATGTTTAAACATTTAAATCTGTTCTGCATGACCAAACTAAAGTCTGACTCATGGTTACCCCACCCCAACGCCCCAGGACACATATACACACACACACATACACACACTCAATGGATACTTGGATATAGCACATACACACTTGTATATGCCTTCAATACAAACAAACACACACTTACAGGCACCAACATTTATGGGTACAGCCTTCTACACTAGATACACTAGACACAGTAGGCCTAAGCTGCCTAAGACCATCAGTTTTTGGGGGATTCCAAAAGGAGCCCAGACCATCAGTTTTCCATCTGGGTTGTTGGTGGGGATTCCAAAAGGAGCCCAGACCATCAGTTTTCCATCTGGGTTGTTGGTGGGGATTCCAAAAGGAGCCCAGACCATCAGTTTTCCATCTGGGTTGTTGGTGGGGATTCCAAAAGGAGCCCAGACCATCAGTTTTCCATCTGGGTTGTTGGTGAGGATTCCAAAAGGAGCCCAGACCATCAGTTTTCCATCTGGGTTGTTGGTGAGGATTCCAAAAGGAGCCCAGACCATCAGTTTCCCATCTGGGTTGTTGGTGGGGATTCCAAAAGGAGCCCAGACCATCAGTTTTCCATCTGGGTTGTTGGTGGGGATTCCAAAAGGAGCCCAGTCCATCAGTTTTCCATCTGGGTTGTTGGTGGGGATTCCAAAAGGAGCCCAGACCATCAGTTTTCCATCTGGGTTGTTGGTGAGGATTCCAAAAGGAGCCCAGACCATCAGTTTTCCATCTGGGTTGTTGGTGAGGATTCCAAAAGGAGCCCAGACCATCAGTTTTCCATCTGGGTTGTTGGTGAGGATTCCAAAAGGAGCCCAGACCATCAGTTTTCCATCTGGGTTGTTGGTGGGGATTCCAAAAGGAGCCCAGACCATCAGTTTTCCATCTGGGTTGTTGGTGAGGATTCCAAAAGGAGCCCAGACCATCAGTTTTCCATCTGGGTTGTTGGTGGGGATTCCAAAAGGAGCCCAGACCATCAGTTTTCCATCTGGGTTGTTGGTGGGGATTCCAAAAGGAGCCCAGACCATCAGTTTTCCATCTGGGTTGTTGGTGGGGATTCCAAAAGGAGCCCAGACCATCAGTTTTCCATCTGGGTTGTTGGTGGGGATTCCAAAAGGAGCCCAGACCATCAGTTTTCCATCTGGGTTGTTGGTGGGGATTCCAAAAGGAGCCCAGACCATCAGTTTTCCATCTGGGTTGTTGGTGGGGATTCCAAAAGGAGCCCAGACCATCAGTTTTCCATCTGGGTTGTTGGTGGGGATTCCAAAAGGAGCCCAGTCCATCAGTTTTCCATCTGGGTTGTTGGTGGGGATTCCAAAAGGAGCCCAGACCATCAGTTTTCCATCTGGGTTGTTGGTGAGGATTCCAAAAGGAGCCCAGACCATCAGTTTTCCATCTGGGTTGTTGGTGAGGATTCCAAAAGGAGCCCAGACCATCAGTTTTCCATCTGGGTTGTTGGTGGGGATTCCAAAAGGAGCCCAGACCATCAGTTTTCCATCTGGGTTGTTGGTGAGGATTCCAAAAGGAGCCCAGACCATCAGTTTTCCATCTGGGTTGTTGGTGGGGATTCCAAAAGGAGCCCAGACCATCAGTTTTCCATCTGGGTTGTTGGTGGGGATTCCAAAAGGAGCCCAGACCATCAGTTTTCCATCTGGGTTGTTGGTGGGGATTCCAAAAGGAGCCCCATATTTACTGTATGTTATGGCACATCTACAACTCCCATCCAACATACAGTTAATCTATGTACTATGGCACACTATTACCTATGGACCCTGGTCAAAAGCAGTATAATATATGCCATTTAGCATGTCCCTGGGATGCATACTATGACTGATCTGGAACGCCCATCCCTGGGATGCATACTATGACTGATCTGGAACGCCCATCCCTGGGATGCATACTATGACTGATCTGGAACGCCCGTCCCTGGGATGCATACTATGACTGATCTGGAACGCCCGTCCCTGGGATGCATACTATGACTGATCTGGAACGCCCGTCCCTGGGATGCATACTATGACTGATCTGGAACGCCCGTCCCTGGGATGCATACTATGACTGATCTGGAACGCCCATCCCTGGGATGCATACTATGACTGATCTGGAACGCCCATCCCTGGGATGCATACTATGACTGATCTGGAACGCCCATCCCTGGGATGCATACTATGACTGATCTGGAACGCCCATCCCTGGGATGCATACTATGACTGATCTGGAACGCCCATCCCTGGGATGCATACTATGACTGATCTGGAACGCCCATCCCTGGGATGCATACTATGACTGATCTGGAACGCCCATCCCTGGGATGCATACTATGACTGATCTGGAACGCCCATCCCTGGGATGCATACTATGACTGATCTGGAACGCCCATCCCTGGGATGCATACTATGACTGATCTGGAACGCCCATCCCTGGGATGCATACTATGACTGATCTGGAACGCCCATCCCTGGGATGCATACTATGACTGATCTGGAACGCCCATCCCTGGGATGCATACTATGACTGATCTGGAACGCCCATCCCTGGGATGCATACTATGACTGATCTGGAACGCCCATCCCTGGGATGCATACTATGACTGATCTGGAACGCCCATCCCTGGGATGCATACTATGACTGATCTGGAACGCCCATCCCTGGGATGCATACTATGACTGATCTGGAACGCCCATCCCTGGGATGCATACTATGACTGATCTGGAACGCCCATCCCTGGGATGCATACTATGACTGATCTGGAACGCCCATCCCTGGGATGCATACTATGACTGATCTGGAACGCCCATCCCTGGGATGCATACTATGACTGATCTGGAACGCCCATCCCTGGGATGCATACTATGACTGATCTGGAACGCCCATCCCTGGGATGCATACTATGACTGATCTGGAACGCCCATCCCTGGGATGCATACTATGACTGATCTGGAACGCCCATCCCTGGGATGCATACTATGACTGATCTGGAACGCCCATCCCTGGGATGCATACTATGACTGATCTGGAACGCCCATCCCTGGGATGCATACTATGACTGATCTGGAACGCCCATCCCTGCGATGCATACTATGACTGATCTGGAACGCCCATCCCTGGGATGCATACTATGACTGATCTGGAACGTCCATCCAACAATTAATCCTAGTGAAGTGAACATTATCCTTATCTGATCTGTGAAATCATTAAAAACCCAAAACTTCCCCCTATGCTCCGGACCCTAGGGCTGCATCCCAAATGTCACCCTATAACCTATAGGCCCTGGTTAAACGTAGTGGTCTACATAGGGAATATAGATGAGACATCATATCTCACATATACACTGCCTAGTGAAAGTCTACACACCCTTTACACAGTCTTCACATTTTGCTACCTTCAAATTATAACCTACTCCAACATTTCCAAAATGAACAACATTTTTTAGAATATTTTCCAAATTAATAAAAAACTTAAAATGAAGATGTATTGATTGTGTATGTTTTTACCCCAGAGTTAATACTTGGTGGAAGCACCTTTGGCAACCATTACAGGTGTGAAACATTTTGAATAAGATTCTACCAACTTGGCACTGTGAGGGCTTGGTTGTGGTAAGGCCTCTTACTCCAACCAGGGGGAGTGGAAGGCCCACAATCAAGTCCTCACACCCTAACTGGGGAAGTTAATGATCCCCAATCAGAGACAGCTCTCTAGAGTTGTCTCTGATTGGGGATATTATTTAGGCCCCAAACACATCCACCTGTGTGTGGATCATTGTTTGTGCATGTCTGCCTTGGTGTTTCAGCAAGTAAGTCACTCAGGGCCAGATGTATTTACATTTGCGAACGCAGCGTTAATAGGGCCATGGCCAAGACGCAGAAAGATCTTGATGTGAAACCGCAGTGTGCGTGTTATGTACCAAACCTGCAGTTCATCAGGTAATCAGCGCCTGGCCCCACCCACTATACCGTACATTGCGTGTATTTAAACGTGCCATTGAATGGGCCTCCTCCTCTCTTTCCATCATGGATCAGCCACCAAGTCAGGCAAAACAGCCAAAACTAAAATGTAGCGATAACGAGGTTGATCTGCTTGTTCATGAGGTAACAGCAAATTTAAACATCATACAAGCCCGGAATTCCACACCCACACAAAAGAATGCCATCTGGACCGAAATCACAAAAAAAATCAATGCAATATCCTCGACCCGCAGACAAGTGGAAGAGGTAAGAAAGAGGTGGCAGGACCCCAAACGCCGTACCAAAGAAAAAGCATTTAACAGGGAACAGGCCAGGAAAACTGGTTCAGGGCCCCCAGAAGTGCGCGAATTGACCACTGTTGAAGAGGTTGTGCAGCAAACGCTGGTTGCTGAACAGGTGGAAGGCGTGGAAGGAATTGATACTGCTGAGTCCACATTAGAAAATGAAGGTCAATCTGATTTAAGATTAAATAGTCGTGACTTTTTTGTCACATTTATATTTATTTGATTCATATCTAGCTATTGAAAAATAGAACATTCACCCACCCAATACCATTGCTGATAGTAAAAAACTGTCCGGGATTATTGCAGCACTAAAGTGTTCAATTTCTGTGATTTCCCTTCGGTATACATAACGGTTCGTTAGCCTATTACAAATGTATGGACGCTACGCTGGCAAAAACAATGTGGAACAGCTGTATTTGTTTTGTAGGTGTTACGAGTGTTAAGTGTGTTACATATCCTTTTTCCCCTTTAGAAAGCGCATTTTCAAATGTTGGTGCTACTGCACCGGCATCCTGTGCACCTTCCACCTCGTCTCTACCCTCTGCACCCGCACGTAGGATGAACATGGATGACGTGGATGAAATGCTCTTGACTGAGCAATAGGGCAAAACGAGGGCGCTACAAAAGATGTCTTCGGATGTACAGCAGATTGCCAGTTCCATCAGGGCTGTGAGGCGCCACAGTCAGTAGGTAAAATACCTTGTGGTGGCAGTGAATGGAATGACGCGAGCTGTCACAAGATTATGTCACCAGCAGCAGGAGACCAACAACTGCCTCAAGGCGATCATTGTAAGCATGACCGGAACCTCCAACCCTGCACCACCCAGCCCTGTGCCATCCCGACCTGCGCAACCCAGCCCTGTGCCATCCTGACCTGCGCAACCCAGCCCTGTGCCATCCCGACCTGCGCAACCCAGACCTGTGCCATCCCGACCTGCGCAACCCAGACCTGTGCCATCTCCAACTATACTGAGGCGAGGTCTCAGAAAGAGAAAAATTAAGTCTGAACAAACACAGTCACACTGACAAAAGTCCAACATTGCTGTTGTTCATTTAATGTGTATTTCCTCTTTGTAGCGAAAATTATTAGGTTTTTTTTCACATTTAAAGTGAAAGTTCTAGTTTGTTTATGGTTGAATCCATTTATTTTATATGGATACAATATAAATTAGCAGCGGACATTTAAATAATTTGATTTCGTTTTCACTCAACTGAAAAAGTGTGATTCTTGTGGCAAACATATTTTCAGCTCGTCTCCTTAGCCTATGTCTTCGTCTTGCTCGGATTACTGCTGCCATTTCACCAGGAGGCATATGCCAGGAAACCCGCTTCCTAAGTTACACCTGCTTTTAAGAGGCGGAGAATTTTCAGCGCAAAATAGAGGCGTGCTTTCACCGACTTTTTCTGTACATAACGCGGAATGCATAATTAGACAGCCCGGAGCCGACAGCCCGGAACGGCCGACAGCCCGGAGCCTCCAGCAACGGCCGACAGTCCGGAGCCTCCAGCGATGGTCCAAAGACCAGAGCCTCCAGTGACGAACCACAGCCCAGAGCCTCCCACTACGGTCCACAGACTGGAGTCTTCAGAGGCCAACACAGCTCTGTGGCTAGAGCCCTTCTCAGCGTCGGTGTCCAGGTCGGACACAACGTGCAGCCCCGCTATGGAGCAGGAGCTCCGTAGCGTGCCGGTGCCCAGTCTGGGGCCGGCAACCAGCCGTGTGACACAGTCCAGCTCCGATCAGCTGCTCCACTCCAGTGCTGGAGCAGTCCGCTCCACCGGTGTCCAGTCCAGATCCGATCAGCTGCTCCACTCCAGTGCTGGAGCAGTCCGCTCCACCGTTGTCCAGTCCAGATCCAGTCCGGGTCCGGTCGCCTACTCCGCTCCCATACCGGAGCAGTCCGCTCCACCGGGATTCGGTCCGGGACCAGACGTCAGTCCCTCTCCAGGGTCGAGGGCTCCCACACCAGGGTCCAGACAGGACTTGGTGCATCGCGGGAGTACTGAGGGGGGAATCATCGCGCAGGGGTCCGGACCGGACCAGGCGTGCAACGGAGAGGCAGGAGGGGAGCTACCTTCACAGCCTGCGTCACGCCCGAAGCTGGAACCGGAGCCCCCACCAGCAACCACCTCAGTACCCCGCCATTTCCCCCCTGGTTTTGTGTATTTTGGGGGGGAGGGGGTGGATCAAGTGCGATCGGGAGCCCGCACCTTAGGGGGGGTTCTGTGAGGGCTTGGTTGTGGTAAGGCCTCTTACTCCCACCAGGGGGAGTGGAAGGCCCACAATCAAGTTGTCACACCCTAACTGGGGAAGTTAATGATCCCCAATCAGAGACAGCTGTCTAGAGTTGTCTCTGATTGGGGATAGTATTTAGGCCCCACACATCCACCTGTGTGTGGATCATTGTTCCTGCTTGCCTGCCTTGGTGTTTCAGCAAGTAAGTCACTCTGTTTTTGTTATACTTTCCTTTTTGTTATATGCCTCGTGATTCCATCTCATTTAATAAAAAGGATGACACTCCACCAGCGCTCCGTTTACCGTCCCTTAACTCCAAACTCTTTCTTTCTTTCTTTCATTTATTTTACGCCATTGTATTGCATGAGACGATTAAAACCAGGATGTGGTTGTTTCCAGGATTCTAAAGGTTCCACAGGTTCTAACCTTTATGTTCTAGAATAGATTGATTAGAATCCCATTGGACCAGTATTTAAGTGGTCTGTCAGAGAGTTAAATTAGGAAGCTGCCTGTTCCTGGACTCCTTACAGCTAATGACGGGGCCCTGTCAAAGAGATGACTGGTCCTTGACTCCTGACAGCTAATGACGGGGCCCTGTCAAAGAGATGACTGGTCCTTGACTCCTGACAGCTAATGGCTGGGCCTATCACCTTCTCCGCCCTTACTTGTAAATGCATGTAGGTGCATTTACATTAAAGAAGAGGCCAATAGAGCTAATGCTAATCCTATGGGCATTGATTGGGAAAAGAGGCTAACAGAGCTATCTCTGAGGCTAATGCTAACCGCACTGTGGGAAGTGGGAGGAGAGGCTAGCCCACATAGGGAGGGACAGACAGCCAGCACTGAGCATGGAGCTTCATTCACTCGTACACTGCTAAACACAGAATACTGCAGCCTGCGCACATAGAGAGAGAGAGAAAGAAAGAGGGCCAGAGAGAGAGAGAAAGAAAGAGGGCTAGAGAGAGAGAAAGAGAGAGGGCTAGAGAGAGAGAGAAAGAAAGAGGTAGATATAGAGAGAGAGAAAGAGAGAGGGCTAGAGAGAGAGAAAGAGAGAGGGCTAGAGAGAGAGAAAGAAAGAGGGCTAGAGAGAGAGAGAAAGAGAGAGGGATAGAGAGAGAGAAAGAAAGAGGGCTAGAGAGAGAGAAAGAAAGAGGTAGATAGAGAGAGAGAAAGAAAGAGGGCTAGAGAGAGAGAAAGAGGTAGATAGAGAGAGAGAAACACCAAAGAGGAGAAGAGAAGAGGCATGGTTGGCAATGTGAGTAAGAAAGAGTTTGTGTATGTTGCCATGCAGAGTGGGAAAAACATTTAGTTAACATTAGCGTGGTGTGAGAGACAGTTGAGTGCTGGTGTGTGTGCCCATGTCATCGTGTGAGGCTGTGTGTGTGTGTGTGTGTGTGTGTGTTATGCGCTCTGTCAGCTCTCTGGAGTGCAGTTCACATGGGGGAGGTGTAATGTGTCTGTGTCTGTGTAGAGAGATGGGTCAGAGAGAGAGAGTTTAGGACCTGATAGAATTGCAATAGGCGGAGAGGACTGAGATTGAAGTTACCTTTTGAATACTGTAGTGTGTGTGTGTGTGTGTGTGTGTGTGTGTGTGTGTGTGTGTGTGTGTGTGTGTGTGTGTGTGTGTGTAGATGTTTCTCTCCATGAGGTGCTGGTTATTTTCTCCTTTGTTGTGTTTTTGATTCTACTCAAAACAGGGTGGTGTTGGCTGGGGAATGTGGGTTCTACTCAGAACAGGGTGGTGTTGGCTGGGGAATGTGGGTTCTACTCAGAACAGGGTGGTGTTGGCTGGGGAATGTGGGTTCTACTCAGAACAGGGTGGTGTTGGCTGGGGAATGTGGGTTCTACTCAGAACAGGGTGGTGTTGGCTGGGGAATGTGGGTTCTACTCAGAACAGGGTGGTGTTGGTTGGGGAATGTGGGTTCTACTCAGAACAGGGTGGTGTTGGCTGGGGAATGTGGGTTCTACTCAGAACAGGGTGGTGTTGGCTGGGGAATGTGGGTTCTACTCAGAACAGGGTGGTGTTGGCTGGGGAATGTGGGTTCTACTCAGAACAGGGTGGTGTTGGCTGGGGAATGTGGGTTCTACTCAGAACAGGGTGGTGTTGGCTGGGGAATGTGGGTTCTACTCAAAACAGGGTGGTGTTGGCTGGGGAATGTGGGTTCTACTCAGAACAGGGTGGTGTTGGCTGGGGAATGTGGGTTCTACTCAGAACAGGGTGGTGTTGGCTGGGGAATGTGGGTTCTACTCAGAACAGGGTGGTGTTGGCTGGGGAATGTGGGTTCTACTCAGAACAGGGTGGTGTTGGCTGGGGAATGTGGGTTCTACTCAGAACAGGGTGGTGTTGGTTGGGGAACTACTACTCTCTGTCTGTCTGTCTCTATCTCTCTTTCTTTCTCTCTCCTCTCCAAAAACTATTTTTTTATCCTGATGTGAACCACATGTGATCACACACTGTACTGGTTCTTCTCTACTTCCCAGGGCTCCCTCTCTCCATAATGGAGAGAGAGAGAGAGAGAGAGCGGGGACTGTGTGTGTGGGAATGTTCTTGTTATAACTGTGAGCTGAATCTTTTCATGCATTGCTGCTCCATTTTGCAGATCTCTGTTTCTGTCCTTGTCCCTTTCCTCCCCCTTTTAAAACCAACCTTTATATTTAACTCTGCATTGTTGGAAAAGTACTGGTAAGTAAGTATTTCACTCTTAGTCTGCACCTGTTTACCAAGCATGTGTTCCTTCCATCCTGTGTTTCCCTCTTTCTGACCCTGTCCTTTTTTTATTATCGCAGGTGGTGACCAAGCTCTGATACAGAAATAGAGAGAACGAGAAAACGAAAGAGGGATGGTCGAAAGAGGTCAGAGGAGCCAACTTGACCCTTCATCTCCCTGACCCCTGACCCCTCAGTAGAGAAAACAGAAAGAAAGAGAGAGGAGATAAAGAGAGAGAGAGGGGGGCAGAGGGGACAGTACCATCCCCTAACCCCCAAGAGGACATCGGGAGTAATGTCCCGCCGGAGCTCCGCGGGTGAGCTGGTGCCCAGGGACATCTCTGAGATCCTAGCCCGGGAAGTGAAGGCCCAACGTGGGCAGAGGAAGACCGAAGGGTCCCTGGGCCAGACCTTCAGTTGGTTGAAGGGAAGCAAGAGGAAGAAGAATGTCAGTAATGGACAGAACCGGATGGGGAGTGGGATCG
The DNA here is from genome assembly GCA_023634145.1 of Thymallus thymallus. NCBI lineage: Eukaryota > Metazoa > Chordata > Actinopteri > Salmoniformes > Salmonidae > Thymallus > Thymallus thymallus. The sequence goes on along the minus strand of CM042395.1, from coordinate 30,027,509 downwards.
GGACTACAGAGGGAAACGGAACCAAACACCAGAACCACGATTCACCTAAAGGTACGTCTGAAATGGGGGTCTGCATGGGCTAGGGTGAGAAGTTTTCCTTGGATTGTGTAGCAGAGGTAAGCTGAGTTGTTCTGCTTTAACGGTAGAGATGTTTGATACACATCAGAGAGAAGAGTGCTGGTGGGATTATGGTATTGAATCCACGCTGGATGTTAGCACAGCTGTAGTGTGTAGGTATATGGATTTAGTTATCACCATCACATCTGTCTGTCTCTAGAGTGGTGAATCATGGTTGAAGCATGCACCACACACACACACACACACACACACACACATACACACACACACACACACACAGTGGGTTAATCCTTTCTTCTGTTTACTAATGTGTTTGCTTGGTCACATCGGCGGCACAGAGATTACCCACAATCCCCCATTTCCTGTTTTTGCTCTACCTCTAATGCTGCCTGTTTCTCTCCGCTTCTCTCATTGTGCCTGGCTCTTTACTGACCAAACCAAGAGGGTTTCACAAACCAAGAGGGTTTCACATCTGTTGATGCCTGGCTCTTTACTGACCAAACCAAGAGGGTTTCACATCTGTTGATGCCTGGCTCTTTACTGACCAAACCAAGAGGGTTTCACGGTGCTTCACCACAACTCTCTGAGACACTCCAGATTACAAAAGGTTCTGGTTTCAGTTATATAGCTGAGGTCGGTGTTTATAGAGAAGAGAGAGGTGGTTTACTCACTGTCTCCTATACGCTGTGGGGCAAGGGGAGAGAGAGATTTAAGCTGTTTTTGTTTGTGTGTCTGGATGAGGTTAATTTGATGCAGAGAACTCTACCATGGCTACAAAGACAGCGAAGAACACTTTGGTGGTGGTGGGTGGTGGTGGGAGGGTTGTCATCTAGTGAGTGGAGACAGGCTACACTCCTTCTGGTACTGTCAAATCTTTCATTGTAGTTTTCTTGTGGTTTTCTGTACCCTAAGGGGTATGTCTGTCTGTCTGTCACCTGTCTGCCTGTCTGTCTGTCTACTGGTGGTCCATCCATTATAACCAGTGGAAAAAGGGGAGTGGTTAAGGACTCCCTCTGGAGTCTATATACACTAACTAAATAGAACAACAGTTCCCCATGTTGGGCTCCCTCTGGCATTGCATAGTATGGGTGGATGGCTGAATATGTTTACTATACATTGTTACAGAGTGTTAGGTGAAAAAGTTGATATAGATAAATAAGGAGTATTTGCATGGTTAACTATACTATACAGGTCGATGGCAGAGAAATACTGAAATAGCTAAAAGTGCGTATGATATAAGTGAGGGTAATAATAGTTTACTATAGGTATATTTGCATGGTTACATTAACTGTACAGGTAAATATACAGTTAAATTTACAGGTAAGTGAATATTTGCATGGTTACATTAACTGTACAGGTAAATGAGTGTAAATGAGTTTTTTTAAATAGCTAAATGTGTGTATGATATAATTTATCATACACACAGTACTGTAGACTACTTTATCACTGAATGTTTAATAATTTTCCTTCAATTCTACACACAATACCCCATAATGACAAAGCAGAAACAGGTTTTTAGAAATGTTTCCAAATTTATAAAAAATACAAAACTGAAATATCACATTAACATAAGTATTCAGACCCTTTACTCAGTACTTTGTTGAAGCACCTTTGGCAGCGATTACAGCCTCAAGTCGTCTTGGGTATGACACTACAAGCTCGGCACACCTGTATTTAGGGAGTTTCTCCCATTCTTCTCTGCAGATCATCTCCAGCTCTGTCAGGTTGGATGGGGAGTGTCGCTGCACAGCTATTTTGAGGTCTCTCCAGAGATGTTCAATTGGGTTCAAGTCCGGGCTCTGGCTGGGCCACTTAAGGACATTCAGAGTCTTGTCCCGAAGCCACTCCTAAGTTGTCTTGGCTGTGTGCTTAGGGTCGTTGTCCTGTTGGAAGGTGAACCTTCGCCCCAGCACTCTGGAGCAGGTTTTCTCTGAACTTTGCCCCGTTCATCTTTCCCTCGATCCTGACCAGTCTCCCTGCCGCTGAAAAACATCCCTATAGCATGAGGTTGCCACCACCACCTCCAGACGTGACACTTGGCATTCGGCCTAAAGAGATCAATCTTAGTTTCATTAGACCAGAGGTCTGAGAGTCCTTTCTCATGGTCTGAGAGTCCTTTCAGTGCCTTTTGTCAAACTCCAAACAGGCTGTTATGTGCCTTTTTACTGAGGAGTGGCTTCCGTCTGGCCACTCTACCATAAAGGCCTGATTGGTGGAGTGCTGCAGAGATGATTGTCCTTCTGGAAGGTTCTCCCATCTCCACAGAGGAACTCTAGAGCTCTGTCAGAGTGACCATCAGGTTCTTGGTCACCTCCCTGACCAACACCCTTCCCCCCGGGGCAGCCAGCTCTAGTAAGAGTCTTTGTGGTTCCAAACGTCTTCCATTTAAGAATGATGGAGGCCACTATGTTCTTGGGGACCTTCAATGCTGCAGAAATGCTTTGGTAACCTTCCCCAGATCTTTGTCTCGACACAATCCTGTCTCGGAGCTCTACGGACAATTCCTTCAACCTCATGGCTTGGTTTTTGCTCTGACATGCACTGTCAACTGTGGGACCTTATATAGACAGGTGTGTGCCTTTCCAAACCATGTAAACAGGTGGACTCCAATCGTTGTAGAAACATCAATGGAAACATGATACACCTGAGCTCAATTTTGAGTCTCATAGCAAAGGGTCTGAATACTAATGTAAATAAGATATTTCTGTTTTTATTTTAAAGAAATATGCAAACATTTCTAAAAACCTGTTTTCGCTTTGTTATTATGGGGCATTGTGTGTAGATTGATCGTTCACAGCTTTGTGGAAGTTACCTGTGGCGCTGATGTTTAGGCCAAGGTATGTATAGTTTTTTGTTTGCTCTAGGGCAACTGTGTCTAGATGGAATTTGTATTTGTGGTCCTGGCAACTGGACCTTTTTTGGAACGCCATTATTTTTGTCTTACTGAGATTTACTGTCAGGTCCCAGGTCTGACAGAATCTGTGCATAAGATCTAGGTGCTGCTGTAGGCCCTCCTTGGTTGGTGACAGAAGCACCAGACCATCAGCAAACAGTAGACATTTGACTTCAGATTCTAGTAGGGTGAGGCCGGGTGCTGCAGACTGTTCTAGTGCCCTCGCCAATTCATTGATATATATGATGAAGAGGGTGGGGCTTAAGCTACATCCCTGTCTCACCCCACGGCCCTGTGGAAAGAAATGTTTTTTTTTTTTGTTTTTGTTTTTTTAACCGCACACTTGTTGTTTTGTACATGGATTTTATAATGTCATATGTTTTTCCCCCAACAACACTTTCCAGAAATTTGTATAGTAGACCCTCATGCCAGACGACAGACGTGGTCTGTCGTACGGTAATTTGGTAAAACATCAACAACATTTGCTCAGTACATTGTTTTCACTGAGGAAATTAACTAGTCTGCTGTTAATGATAATGCAGAGGATTTTCCCAAGGTTGCTGCCCACCGTGGTCACAGATTACATCGCTAATTTGTGAAACTGACAGCCGTCCAAGTCACAGCCTGTGACTGATAATGCATAACCATTTAATGGCTGGACATGGACCCTTAATTGCTCTGATCTGGAGTCAGATCGGATGGGACTTGAGGCCCATGTTAAAGTGATCTAAGGCCCATGTTAAAGTGATCTAAGGCCCACGGTAGTTATTGGGGTCAAATTCTTCTCCACTTTTGTGGATTGGGGTGATCAGTCCTTGGTTCCAAATATTGGGGAAGATGTCAGGGCCAAGGATGATGTTGAAGAGTTTAAGCCAATTGGAATTTGTTGTCTGTATATATTATCATTTCATTGAGGATACCATCAACACCACAGGCCTTTTTGGGTTGGAGGGTTTTTATTTTGTCCTGTAGTTCATTCAATGTAATTGGAGAATCCAGTGTGTTCTGGTAGTCTTTAATAGTTGATTCTAAGATTTGTATTTGATCATAAATATGTTTTTGCTCTTTGTTCTTAGTTATAGAGCCAAAAAGATTGGAGAAGTGTTTTTTCCATACATCTCGGTTTTGGATAGATAACGTGTTTGTTTAGTGGGTTCCAGAAGTGTTTAGAAGTGTCAATTTCTTTCTTAGGTTTTTGCATTCTTCATCAAACCATTTGTCATTGTTGTTTATTTTTTTGACATTATTAGATTTGATGGGAAGCTGAGAGGTCAAATATACTGTTGAGGTTTTCTACTGACTAGTTCACACCTTCACTATTACAGTGGAACGTTTTGTCCAGGAAGTTGTCTAGAAGGGATTGAATTTGTTGTTGCCTAATTGTTTTTGGTAGATTTCAACACTACTTTCCTTCCATCTATAACATTTCTTAATATTATTCAGTTCAGTTCCTTTGGCTTTGATGCCTCATGATTGAGCATAGCTCTGTTCAAGTAGAGTGATTTTGCTGTGATCTGATACGGTTGTCAGTGGACTGACTGTGAACGCTCTGAGAGACTCTGGGTTGAGGTCAGTGATAAAGTAGTCTACAGTAGTACTGCCAAGACATGAGCTATATGTGTACCTACCGTAGGAGTCTCCTCGAAGCCTACCATTGACTATGTACAGACCCAGCGTCCGACAGAGCTGCAGGAGTTGTGACCCGTTTTTGTTGGTTATGGGGGAGGGAATGCTGTCACCTCCAGGTAGGTGTTTGTCCCCCTGTGTGCTGAGGGTGTCAGGTTCTTGTCCGGTTCTGGCATTTAGTTCACCACAGACTAGTACATGTCCCTGGGCCTGGAAATGGTTGATCTCCCCTCCAGGATGGAGAAGCTGTCATCATTAAAGTATGGGGATTCTAGTGGGGGGATATAGGCAGCACACAGGAGGACATGTTTCTCTGTTGAGATAATTTCCTTTTGAATTTCTAGCTAAATGTAAAATGTTCCTGTTTTGACTAATTTAATAGAGTGAGTTAGGTCTGCTCTATACCAAATTAACATACCCTCTGAGTCTCTTCCCTGTTTCACACCTGGTGGTTTGGTGGATGGGACTACCAGCTCTCTGTAACCTAGAGGGCAACCAGTGGGTCCTTCTCCTCTATACCATGTTTCTTGTAGGATGACAAGTATGTCTGTATTTCCGATTTCTTTGAAGTCTGGGTTCCTGCTCTTTAGGCCAAAGGCAGATGACCTCAGACCTTGGATATTCCAGGATGAGATAGTGAAGGCTTTGTGTTCCAGAAAGTGTCCAATGTTGTTAGTCGTGTGGTTTGGCTTCAGGCCAGTAAGTGTGAGCAGAGCCTGCTAAACATCTAAGCACCATGCCATTGGCTTGGTCTAGTGTAAGAGTGGTGGTTGAGCCTGTTTGCCTGCTCACGGCCTGGGCATATATTTGACTTTCATGTTGAGGCCCTCTTTGCAGGAGTGGGGGCATGGGGTGGACAGGAGGGGCATGGTTGACTTGGGGGGGTGTTGATTGGTTGGGGTGGGGGTTCACTCAGAGCCACTGAGTTATCACTGCCTATTAATTACAGGACATTCATTCATTACTGATGTTTGGTAGAAACCCTTACTCTGTAACAATGTCTGCATGTTTGTGTGATGAAGATGCTAAATTCAAAGTGACAGTGTGAAGTTAACAGATATTGTATGTATGTGAATCAAACTCACTCTACAACCCACTGAGCCATCACATGTGATGTGATGCTAGTGATGTGATGCTAGATATGTGTAGCTAGTGATGTGATGCTAGTGATGTGATGCTAGTGATGTGTAGCTAGTGATGTGATGCTAGTGATGTGATGCTAGTGATGTGTAGCTAGTGATGTGATGCTAGTGATGTGATGCTAGATATGTGTAGCTAGTGATGTGTAGCTAGTGATGTGATGCTAGATATGTGTAGCTAGTGATGTGATGCTAGATATGTGTAGCTAGTGATGTGATGCTAGTGATTTGTAGCTAGTGATGTGATGCTAGATATGTGTAGCTAGTGATGTGATGCTAGATATGTGTAGCTAGTTATGTGATGCTAGGGATGTGATGCTAGTGTAGGATGCAAGTAATGTATAGCTAGTGATGTGATGCTAGTATTGTGTAGCTAGTGATGTGATGCTAGTGATGTGATGCTAGTGATGTGTAGCTAGTGATGTGATGCTAGTGATGTGATGCTAGTGATGTGTAGCTAGTGATGTGATGCTAGTGATGTGATGCTAGATATGTGTAGCTAGTGATGTGTAGCTAGTGATGTGATGCTAGATATGTGTAGCTAGTGATGTGATGCTAGTGATGTGATGCTAGATATGTGTAGCTAGTGATGTGTAGCTAGTGATGTGATGCTAGATATGTGTAGCTAGTGATGTGATGCTAGATATGTGTAGCTAGTGATGTGATGCTAGTGATTTGTAGCTAGTGATGTGATGCTAGATATGTGTAGCTAGTGATGTGATGCTAGATATGTGTAGCTAGTGATGTGATGCTAGGGATGTGATGCTAGTGTAGGATGCAAGTAATGTATAGCTAGTGATGTGATGCTAGTATTGTGTAGCTAGTGATGTGATGCTAGTGATGTGATGCTAGTGATGTGTAGCTAGTGATGTGTAGCTAGTGATGTGTAGCTAGTGATGTGTAGCTAGTGATGTGATGCTAGTGATGTGTAGCTAGTGATGTGTAGCTAGTGATGTGTAGCTAGTGATGTGTAGCTAGTGATGTGTAGCTAGTGATGTGTAGCTAGTGATGTGATTTTAGTGATGTGATGCTAGTGATGTGATGCTAGTGATGTGATGCTAGTGATGTGATGCTAGTGATGTGTAGCTAGTGATGTGTAGCTAGTGATGTGTAGCTAGTGATGTGTAGCTAGTGATGTGTAGCTAGTGATGTGATGCTAGTGATGTGTAGCTAGTGATATGATGCTAGTGATGTGTAGCTAGTGATGTGATGCTGCTGCTAACAGCAACGTTGAGCTTAGGTTGGCACCACACTAACACATTACATCACCTCTTGTCGACGCACACACACGCACACACACACACACACACACACACACACACAGCCCAGCCCATCACCAGGGGGTCAAATACAAACCTCCCCTGACTACTGACTAGCTGGGGTTTTTTGTGGTGAGGTCATTTTTTTTCAATCCCTAGATTCTGGGTGTTTTCTGGATGGAGCAGGTTTTTATCTATTCAACCTCATCTCTGCCTCCAGGGCAGTAGGCAGATCTATGTGTCTGTCTGTGTGTTTGTTATATCTTTGTGGGCGAGGGGCACTTTTGTGTTGTATAATTACTGTGCTTTGGGCACAGACCTTAGATTACAAACTATAAATAGTAGGTTGATGAGGTACAGTTAACTTGTGTAAACTACAGTAAACTCTATACTGTCTCTGTCTCTGTAGTACAGTGTGTGTTGCATTACACAAGGGAGAGAGGGACCAGTGGAAAGAGAGAGGACTTTGAATGTTTAATGAAGTGATGGTCTACAAAGGTCTCACTGAATGATAGACCCACATTAATCACACGCTCGCTCGCTCACACCCACGCACACACCCACTCACACCCACTCACACCCCCACACACCCCCACACACACACACTCACACCCACTCACACACGCGCACACGCCCACGCACACACACAAACACACCCGCACACGCACACACACCCACACTTTGACAAGTGATCATTTTCTTGTGTAAACAGATATGTGTCGGGGCATAGAACCCTCACTCCCGGCAACGATATTGTGAGGTAATAGTTACCCTGGCAACATTATTGTGAGGTTATAACGAACCTGGGTGTGAAGTTTTGCCGTAGTTGAATGCACTGACTGAAGTTGCTCTGGATAAAATTGTCTGCTAAATGACCAAAATGTAAAAGTAAATGTTAAAAATAAGCAATTGAAATGATTCTAATGAGCTCCACCCCCAGACAAGACAAACTCTTTGTCCAAATTAAATTTGGTCAGTTCATAAATGCACATCAAGTTCCACCAAGTTAAGTAAATTCTACAGTCTGATGTTCCCTATAATCTCTATGCCATAAGGCTAAGCCATGATATTACCCTGATGACACGCACGCACGCACACGCACACATACAAACACACACTTGGGTTGTGTCTACATGGTGTGTAATCTGTAATGTAGTAATGGATACACCTGTTGACATGTACACATAGTCTACCTTAACCTTTCATGGTGTCTGTCTGTCTGTCTGTCTCTGTCTGTCTCTCTTTTCCTCTGTCTGTCTGTTTGTGTCTGTCTGTCTGTCTCTCTGTCTGTCTGTCTGTCTGTCTTGTCTGTCTGTCTGTCTGTCTCTGTCTGTCTGTCTGTCTGTCTGTCTGTCTGTCTGTCTGTCCCTTACTCTCTCTTTGGCTCCCCCCCATGGACATTTGTGGTGATTTTAATAACCATTTTGCCTTGTAATGGTTTCTGAGAATTCCTATAATTTCTCTAGAGGGATAATTTAACTGGAAACAGATTGTAGAGAATGATGTAGTCCCAGTCTCACAATATTTATTTTCATTGCAACCATTTTATGTCTATGCTGTGCCTTTATAAAGATTGATGTAAAAGAGAATCCACAGGGGCTGATTCACTTGACCCTTCTTACTACAGCTCTCTGCTGGTGTTATCCCTAAGATCTGGAAAGAGCCACATGTCCTCCCCTACATAAGGGCAGAGATCCTTCTGACTTAGATCATTAGCGCCCAATCTCCAAGTGATCTTGCCCAGCCAAGGAATTAGAATCCCTGACCAACTTCCAGGTAACTTCTCACTCTATTCTGAATAAGCACCAATCTGTTTTTAGATCTGGACATAGCACTGTTGGGAGCCTTGTTGAGGTTGCTAGGTGTTTGGTTAAGGACGCTACAATATCCATGGAAGAGCTCTGTTGGCCTTCAACAAGCTCTGTTGGCCTTCAACAAGCTCTGTTGGCCTTCAACAAGCTCTGTTGGCCTTCAACAAGAATCTTGAATGCATGCAAACATTTCTCAGACGGACTACATATTTACTGCCTATAAATATGAGACACAAAATGCGTTCACAACTCTCGAGGTTCCATTACTACTAACTAAATAAAACATCTGTCTCTCTCTCTCACCAAAACAATATTTGCAGTAAAAAAAAATGAATATTATGTTTATACATATTTCCACACTATAAGTGTGAAGTTGTGAAAATGATGATAATGCCCTTTGAGTGTAAGAGCTGTTTTGAAAAGACCTCCTTAAATGTCAGCTTGTTGTGGTGGGATGGAGTGTTGGCCTGTCTGGTGTCATCAAATGAGTTAAAATACCAATAAGAAATAGTGTTCCAAACCTCTCTGCCAATAACAGCTAGTTTTCCGTTTTCCCCTCTGCACTCAGACCACTCCCAGAGAGTACAAGCAAAATGATTGCTCTTGGCTAAGAAGCTTCATTGTTACCCAGAAATGTTTTGATATTTAAATGTCTTGTTCAATGTTCAGCTGCATTGTTCTGGACAGTGGTCCCGGGGACGGCCTACCGACTCATTATTGTTTGCAGTGAACTATTGCAGATTACATATTTAATACTAGAGCCTATAGATTCATTAAGGTATTTATTTATACACTACTGTTCAAAAGTTTGGGGTCACTTAGAACTGTCCTTGTTTTCCATGAAAACATACATGAAATGAGTTGCAAAATGAATAGGAAATATAGTCAAGACGTTGACAAGGTTATAAATAATGATTTTTAATTGAAATAATAATTGTATCCTTCAAACTTTGCTTTCGTCATAGAATCCTCCATTTGCAGCAATTACAGCCTTGCAGACCTTTGGCTTTCTAGTTGTCAAGTTGTTGAGGTAATCTGAAGAGATTTCACCCCATGCTTCCTGAAGCACCTCCCACAAGTTGGATTGTCTTGATGGGCACTTCTTACGTACCATACGGTCAAGCTGCTCCCACAACAGCTCAATAGGGTTGAGATCCGGTGACTGTGCTGGCCACTCCATTATAGACAGAATACCAGCTGACTGCTTCTTCCCTAAATAGTTATTGCATAGTTTGGAGCTGTGCTTTGGGTCATTGTCCTGCTCCAATTAAGCGCCGTCCACAGGCATGGCGTTGGAAAATGGAGTGATAGCCTTCCTTCTTCAAGATCCCTTTTACCCTGTACAAATCTCCCACTTTACCACCACCAAAGCACCCCCAGACCATCACATTGCCTCCACCATACTTGACAGAGGGCGTCAAGCACTCCTCCAGCATCTTTTCATTTGGTCTGCGTCTCACGAATGTTCTTCTTTGTGATCCGAACACCTCAAACTTAGAGTTGTCTGTCCATAACACTATTTCCAATCTTCCTCTGTCCAGTGTCTGTGTTATTTTGCCCATCTTAATCTTTTCTTTTTATTGGCCAGTCTGAGATATGGCTGAGATATGACAGCATCCCGGAGTCGCCTCTTCACTGTTGACTTTGAGACTGGTGTTTTGTGGGTATTATTTAATGAATCTGCCAGTTGAGGACTTATGAGGCGTCTGTTTCTCAAACTAGACACTCTAATGTTCTTGTCCTCCTGCTCAGTTGTGCACCGGGGCCTCCCACTCCTCTTTCTATTCTGGTTAGAGCCAGTTTGCGCTGTTCTGTGAAGGGAGTAGTACACAGCGTTGTACGAGATCTTCAGTTTCTTGGCAATTTCTTGCATGGAATAGCCTTCATTTCTCAGAACAAGAATAGACTGATGAGTTTCTAAGTGACCCCAAACCTTTGAACATTGTGTGTGTGTGTGTGTGTGTGTGTTGTGTGTGTGTGTGTGTGTGTGTTTGTGCGTGTATGACTGTGCATATGTCTACATTTCAGTGTGTGTTTGTGAGTGTCTCTATGTGTGAGTATTCCTGTATGATGTGCATGAGTTAGTTTGTGTTGTAATTGGCAGTGGATGGTGGATTGTGCATCAAATTGATGGAAGTAGTACATCAGAACATTGATTTTGGTATGCTATTACATGATTGCTTGAATTTACATTAAATTATTCATAAAGTTGTTACTCACCAGTTAATGTAATAACCAGCAGTTAATGTAATAACCAGCAGTTAATGTAATAACCAGCGATTAATGTAATAACCAGCACTTATTGTAATAAAACCAGTTAATGTAATAACCAGCACTTATTGTAATAACCACCGGTTAATGTAATAACCAGCACTTATTGTAATAAAACCAGTTAATGTAATAACCACCAGTTAATGTAATAACCACCGGTTAATGTAATAACCACCAGTTAATGTAATAACCAGCACTTATTGTAATAAAAACCAGTTAATGTAATAACCACCAGTTAATGTAATAACCAGCACTTATTGTAATAACCACCAGTTAATGTAATAACCACCAGTTAATGTAATAACCACCAGTTAATGTAATAATCAGCACTTATTTTAATAAAACCAGTTAATGTAATAACTAGCACTTATTTTAAGAAAACCAGTTAATGTAATAACCAGCGGTTCATGTAATAACCAGCGGTTCATGTAATAACCAGCGGTTATTGTAATAAACACCCGTTCATGTAATAACCACCGGTTAATTGAATAACCAGTGGATAATGGAATAACCACCGGTTAATTGAATAACCAGTGGATATTGGAATAACCACCAGTTAATGGAATAACCGCCGGATAATGGAATAACCGCCGGATAATGGAATAACCACCGGATAATGGAATAACCACCAGTTAATGGAATAACCAGCGGTTAATGGAATAACCAGCGGTTAATGTAATAACCAGTGGATAATGGAATAACCAGCGGTTAATGGAATAACCAGCGGTTAATGTAATAACCAGCGGTTAATGTAATAACCAGTGGTTAATGTAATGTTATTTTTCTTAACTGCATTATTGGTTAAGGGCTTGTAAGTAAGCATTTCACTGTCTACACCTGTTGTATTCAGCGCATGTGACAAATAACATTTGATATGATTTGATTTGAAGTGTTGGCTGATAGAATCTGTTCAGTTTGTGACCACAGTTAACCACTAGAGGGGAGTGTTGGGTAGGTTAGCTCAGGCCTAGGCTGGAGTCACACACACACACACACACATCCAGAGGTAGAATTCCTAATCCTATCCTGAGGCATAGTCCCGTTGATGGTCACCCTGGCAACACTTTTCCCTGGCGACAGCTGCATTCCTTGACGACTAGCCTACATTCTACCACGCTCACATCAACATTAATCCTAAAAAATATATATTTGGTGTTTTACGTTGACCATGGAGGATATTTTAGCAGAATTCAATTTGGTGTTTGTCCCATTTTGTGAATTCTCTAATTGTGCTGCCCTTGAAAATGACTATAACTGTGACTAAATGAATCGGTGAAACGGGAGTGCTTGTTATGTTATACTACTAATGGACAGCCTCTCTGTGGGATTTATTTATACAGGATCCATTACCAATAGTGTACAAGGTCTCTCTCTCTCTGAAATTAGATGATCAGAGGGAATGTTATGATATTTTACGTTTTCATCTAATTGATTTCAGCAGTCTGTGATGTCATCAGCATGATGTCGTCTGTCTTCTAGAGCTTTGTAGAGATAGTTATATCCCTAATTGATTTCAGCAGTGTGCGATGTCATCGTAAAGGACTGGGGAGTTTTTCAGGATATAAAATATATTGAAGGGAGTTTAACCACAGTCTGCTTTCCACCAGACACTGGTATATGAATTCACCTTTGAGTTTGATGTAAATTAGATGTAAATTAGATATTTCTGTATGCAAACATTTCTAAAAACATGTTTTTACTTTGTCATTATGGGGTATTGTGTGTAGATGGGTGAGAACTTTTTTTAATTCAGGCTGTAACACAACAACATGTGGAATAAGTGAAGGGGTGTGAATACTTTCTGAAGGCTCTGTATGTAACAAGTGGATTCTTTTGCTTTTCACTCGCAGTCACTTAGTAGCCTAGGCCTCCTCCCGACCAACCGCCTGTGACTTCACTGTCTTGTCTGATCATCAATCAATGTGATTTTGTTTCACTGAATCTCCGTCTGTAGGTTATAGACTATTTGGTTAATTGGTTTCTGACTGGGCAAATAAGTGGAGGTCTTCTAAGCCTGCGGAGGTTGTGCAATACAAACACGAGACTTTTGAAAATAGGATTGCTTTTATTTTCTATGGGTATCATGATGAAGGTCCTACGCTCCCTAACAAAGTACAGTGAGGTAGGAAAGAGATTGAGCGTGGTTCTGAAAAAGCATGGGCTTGGGCTCAGTCAAAATACCTTAAATCCTATGTGAAAGCAGTATCTGTGTAAATATCCCAGATATTGCGTGTCTCATTAGTATACATTAGCCCAGTCATTCCCAAACTTTTTTGGTTACTGTACCACCAACTGAAATGTGCTCTGCCCGGAGCAACCCTGAAGAACCCACTCATGTGCATTTACCGTAGGTCTATAGTCTAATAAGGATAGGCCAAGTCCCCCCAGGGTCCTAGCACCCCTGGTTGGGAACCACTGTATACAGTAAGTCCTAGAGAGGGTTCATGTAGACACTATTTCCATGCTGACTCTACCTTAGTCAGCTCTTTTTAATGTTTTATTTTATTTCACCTTTATTTAGCTCTGAATCTAAAACAAAAATCCAGAAAATCACATTGTATGATTTTTAAATAACTAATTTGCATTTTATTGCATGACATAAGTATTTGATCACCTACCAACCAGTAAGAATTCCGTCTCTCACAGACCTGTTAGTTTTTCTTTAAGAAGCCCTCCTGTTCTCCACTCATTACCTGTATTAACTGCACCTGTTTGAACTCGTTACCTGTATAAAAGACACCTGTCCACACACTCAATCAGACTCCAACCTCTCCACAATGGCCAAGACCAGAGAGCTGTGTAAGGACATCAGGGATAAAATTGTAGACCTGCACAAGTCTGGGATGGGCTACAGGACAATAGGCAAGCAGCTTGGTGAGAAGGCAACAACTGTTGGCGCAATTATTAGAAAATGGAAGAAGTTCAAGATGACGGTCAATCTCCCTCGGTCCGGGGCACCATGCAAGATCTCACCTCGTGGGGCATCAATGATCATGAGGAATGTGAGGGATCAGCCCAGAACTACACGGCAGGACCTGGTCAATGACCTGAAGAGAGCTGGGACCACAGTCTCAAAGAAAACCATTAGTAACACACTACGCCGTCATGGATTAAAATCCTGCAGTGCACGCAAGGTCCCCCTGCTCAAGCCAGTGCATGTCCAGGCCCGTCTGAAGTTTGCCAATGACCATCTGGATGATCCAGAGGAGGAATGGGAGAAGGTCATGTGGTCTGATGAGACAAAACTAGAGCTTTTTGGTCTAAACTCCACTCGCCGTGTTTGGAGGAAGAAGAAGGATGAGTACAACCCCAAGAACACCATCCCAACCATGAAGCATGGAGGTGGAAACATCATTCTTTGGGGATGCTTTTCTGCAAAGGGGACAGGACGACTGCACCGTATTGAGGGGAGGATGGATGGGGCCATGTATCGCGAGATCTTGGCCAACAACCTCCTTCCCTCAGTAAGAGCATTGAAGATGGGTCGTGGCTGGGTCTTCCAGCATGACAACGACCCGAAACACACAGCAAGGGCAACTAAGGAGTGGCTCCGTAAGAAGCATCTCAAGGTCCTGGAGTGGCCTAGCCAGTCTCCAGACCTGAACCCAATAGGAAATCTTTGGAGGGAGCTGAAAGTCCGTATTGCCCAGCGACAGCCCCGAAACCTGAAGGATCTGTATGGAGGAGTGGGTCAAAATCCCTGCTGCAGTGTGTGCAAACCTGGTCAAGAACTACAGGAAATGTATGATCTCTGTAATTGCAAACAAAGGTTTCTGTACCAAATATTAAGTTCTGCTTTTCTGATGTATCAAATACTTATGTCATGCAATAAAATGCAAATTAATTCCTTAAAAATCATACAATGTCATTTTCTGGATTTTTGTTTAGATTCCATCACTCACAGTTGAAGAGTACCTATGATAAAAATTACAGACTTCTACATGCTTTGTAAGTGGGAAAACCTGCAAAATCGGCAGTGTATCAAATACTTGTTCTCCCCACTGTATTACAGTTTACCTGTCCCACCACTCCACCCTCGAAGTGAACAGCCTTTTCGACCAGGTCCACCTGATCCACCTATACAAGGCAGCAGTGTCTACCTTCGCCCGGACCCTGAAAGATAGCCCCAATACTTCACACAGGAGCAACAGATCAATAGACACCCCACCCAGACCAGGAAGACACTCTCCCATACCTGCCGGACCACCCCCCCAGACCTAAACATAGAGGACCCACGCCGAGAGGACCTACATCCAGACCACAACACCACCAGCCACATCCACAACCCCCACCCCAAACAATCAACACCCCCCCAAGTCAACCATGCCACACCCCATTTAGGCCTCCTCAGATCAGACCTATGCCCCTCCTGCCCACCCTATGCCCCCCACTCCCGCAAAGAGGGCCTCAACATGAAAGTCAAATATATGCCCAGGCCGTAAGCAGGCAAACAGGCTCAACCACCACTCTTACACTAGACCAAGCCAATGGCATGGTGCTTAGATGCTTAGCAGGCTCTGCTCACACTTACTGGCCTGAAGCCAAATCACACGACTAACAACATTGGACACTTTATGGAACACAAAGCCTTCACTATCTCATCCTGGAATATCCAAGGTCTGAGGTCATCTGCCTTTGGCCTAAAGAGCAGGAACCCAGACTTCAAAGAAATCGGAAATACAGACATACTTGTCATCCTACAAGAAACATGGTATAGAGGAGAAGGACCCACTGGTTGTCCTCTAGGTTACAGAGAGCTGGTAGTCCCATCCACCAAACCACCAGGTGTGAAACAGGGAAGAGACTCAGAGGGTATGTTAATTTGGTATAGAGCAGACCTAACCCACTCTATTAAATTAGTCAAAACAGGAACATTTTACATTTAGCTAGAAATTCAAAAGGAAATTATCTCAACAGAGAAACATGTCCTCCTGTGTGCTGCCTATATCCCCCCACTAGAATCCCCATACTTTAATGAAGACAGCTTCTCCATCCTGGAGGGGAGATCAACCATTTCCAGGCCCAGGGACATGTACTAGTCTGTGGCGACCTAAATGCCAGAACCGGACAAGAACCTGACACCCTCAGCACACAGGGGGACAAACACCTACCTGGAGGTGACAGCATTCCCTCCCCCAAATGCCAATACAGGAACAGTGTGAGCTGGCGGGGCTGGCAGGAGCTGCTTAACAAGGTGGGGGGAAGACAGGGAAACAGAAGCACCCTGAAATGCCACGCAGGCACACAGAGAGAGATATAAACATAGACCCAGTCTGCAGTAGCCACACACTGGGTATAAATAGCTCCCTTTCTTTCTTTCTCCTTCTTCCTCTCTGTCTCCCTTTGTCTTATTTGGCATCTCTCTCTCTCTTCCTCCCTCTCTGTCTTGTATTTGCAGGGTTGTAGCATGAGAGATTAGTTTGTGAATCTTTTCCCACATTCTTCCTTCCCTCTCTCACTCGCCCATCTTTCTATCTAACTTAAACCCCTCGTTCACTCTCGCTCTCTCTCTCTCTCTCTCTCTCTCTCTCACACAGAGGCAGGGAACAGTGGTTCTGGTCTGGCTTTTGAAGACTTCAGAGAGGCAGGGCAGGATGGATATAGGTCTAGCACCGTCTAGTGGACAATATAGCAAATTACACTAGCACCATCTGGTGGGCAATATAGCACATTACACAGTCTAGTAGACAATATAACACATTACACCGTCTAGTAGACAATATAACACATTACACTAGCACCATCTAGTGGACAATGTAGCACATTACACCATCTAGTAGACAATATAACACATTACACCGTCTAGTAGACAATATAGCACATTACACTAGCACCATCTAGTGGACAATATAGCACATTACACTAGCACCATCTGGTGGACAATATAGCACATTACACTAGAGGTCAGTCTAACCTAACTACTAGAGTCAGTCTTAATCTCTTGGCTTTTCATCTCTCTATCCATTAACCTGCTACAGTCAAAGACTGACTCTAGTAGTTAGGTTAGACTGACCTCTATCCTCCCTCCCAGTCTAACCTAACAGAGTAACAGAGTTAGGCTAGACTGACTGTAGTGGGTTAATCCTTACTGGCAGTGGGCCCATCTCTAAAGCTGCTCCCCTGGAGGCTTTAGCTCAGCCCCCGACTGGCCTAGACCCTTTATCCCACTGCCAATCACCCCAGACTTGAGCAGTGGAGGAGCTGAGGGCAAAGTAATACTTTATTTAATTGTCCCTCACAAATGATTTATGGATATTTACTACCCATCTGAAGACGCAAACGTTTTCCTGGATCAAGAATCTTACAGTTGAGTTGGATGAAGGTGGATGTCAGCAGAGTTTCAATCAATCTAAATGGTAGTCAGTAGGGGACTATCCAAGTAAAGTGGGCCTGGTGAAGGAAGGTAACTGTTTCAGGAGCATATCCCTCCAGCTGTCTGTGTGTATAACCCAGCTGTAGCCCCTTGCAGAAGCTTCTTTATCGGGGATAAATGTAGCCATGAGGGGGAAGAGAATGAAAGTTCTGGTTCTGAGTGGTGAATTAATTAAACCAGTCCAACAATTATCACCAGGTGTCCCAAATGACACCCTATTCCCTTTCTAGTGTTCTACTGTTGGCCAGGGCCCATAGGGCTCAGGTCAGAAGCAGTGCACTATATAGAGGGTGCCATTTGGGACTGAACCATGGTCCATTAACAGGCTTGGTAGGCGTTTCGTTGGCATACAGTCAAGCATATTTCAATGGAGTTGTCTGATTGTCTGAGCTGATGTGATCTGAGGATATGATGATGGCTATTTATAACTTCAACCAGCACTCTGTCAACAAGCTGGAGGGGAAGAGAGAACAGAAGAGGAAGAGCGTATGAGAAAAGAGCTTGTTTTTGGGACACATACACACCCTCTCTGACCTCTGCTGTCATACATACACACCATCTCTGACCTCTCTGCTGTCATACATACACACCATCTCTGACCTCTCTGCTGTCATACATACACACCATCTCTGACCTCTCTGCTGTCATACATACACACCCTCTCTGACCTCTGCTGTCATACATACACACCCTCTCTGACCTCTCTGCTGTCATACATACACACCCTCTCTGACCTCTGCTGTCATACATACACACCATCTCTGACCTCTCTGCTGTCATACATACACACCATCTCTGACCTCTCTGCTGTCATACATACACACCCTCTCTGACCTCTCTGCTGTCATACAGTGGGGAGAACAAGTATTTGATACACTGCCGATTTTGCAGGTTTTCCCACTTACAAAGCATGTAGAAGTCTGTAATTTTTATTATAGGTACTCTTCAACTGTGAGTGACGGAATCTAAAACAAAAATCCAGAAAATCACATTGTATGATTTTTAAGTAATTCATTTGCATTTGATTGCATGACATAAGTATTTGATACATCAGAAAAGCAGAACTTAATATTTGGTACAGAAACCTTTGTTTGCAATTACAGAGATCATACGTTTCCTGTAGTTCTTGACCAGGTTTGCACACACTGCAGCAGGGATTTTGGCCCACTCCTCCATCCAGATCCTTCAGGTTTCGGGGCTGTCGCTGGGCAATACAGACTTTCAGCTCCCTCCAAAGATGTTCTATTGGGTTCAGGTCTGGAGACTGGCTAGGCCACTCCAGGACCTTGAGATGCTTCTTACGGAGCCACTCCTTAGTTGCCCTGGCTGTGTGTTTCGGGTCGTCGTCATGCTGGAAGACCCAGCCACGACCCATCTTCAATGCTCTTACTGAGGGAAGGAGGTTGTTGGCCAAGATCTCGCGATACATGGCCCCATCCATCCTCCCCTCAATACGGTGCAGTCGTCCTGTCCCCTTTGCAGAAAAGTATCCCCAAAGAATGATGTTTCCACCTCCATGCTTCACGGTTGGGATGGTGTTCTTGGGGTTGTACTCATCCTTCTTCTTCCTCCAATCACGGCGAGTGGAGTTTAGACCAAAAAGCTCTATTTTTGTCTCATCAGACCACATGACCTTCTCCCATTCCTCCTCTGGATCATCCAGATGGTCATTGGCAAACTTCAGACGGGCCTGGACATGCGCTGGCTTGAGCAGGGGGACCTTGCGTGCGCTGCAGGATGTTAATCCATGACGGCGCAATGTGTTACTAATGGTTTTCTTTGAGACTGTGGTCCCAGCTCTCTTCAGGTCATTGACCAGGTCCTGCCGTGTAGTTCTGGCCTGATCCCTCACCTTCCTCATGATCATTGATGCCCCACGAGGTGAGATCTTGCATGGTGCCCCAGACCGAGGGAGATTGACCGTCATCTTGAACTTCTTCCATTTTCTAATAATTGCGCCAACAGTTGTTGCCTTCTCACCAAGCTGCTTGCCTATTGTCCTGTAGCCCATCCCAGCCTTGTGCAGGTCTACAATTTTATCCCTGATGTCCTTACACAGCTCTCTGGCCTTGGCCATTGTGGAGAGGTTGGAGTCTGTTTGATTGAGTGTGTGGACAGGTGTCTTTTATACAGGTAACGAGTTCAAACAGGTGCAGTTAATACAGGTAATGAGTGGAGAACAGGAGGGCTTCTTAAAGAAAAACTAACAGGTCTGTGAGAGCCGGAATTCTTACTGGTTGGTAGGTGATCAAATACTTATGTCATGCAATAAAATGCAAATTAATTATTTAAAAATCATACAATGTGATTTTCTGGATTTTTGTTTTAGATTCCGTCTCTCACAGTTGAAGTGTACCTATGATAAAAATTACAGACTTCTACATGCTTTGTAAGTGGGAAAACCTGCAAAATCGGCAGTGTATCAAATACTTGTTCTCCCCACTGTACATACACACCATCTCTGACCTCTCTGCTGTCATACATACACACCATATCAGGCTAGTCTATCCTACTCTGACCTCTCTGCTGGTGGGCACCTGTCGGGATACGCCCACTGGGTTCCTGCCCCATGCCAACCTTAGGGGTAAGGGTTGGGTTGGGCTGGTAGTGGCATGGTTCAGCTGGATCACATACAGAACATGTTGTCTGTTGGGAACAGGCTCCTCTCTAGAACAAAGAGAGACATGTTGAAAGACTAGGGGTGGGGGTCAAATTGGAGAGAATAAAAATGAGTTGGGACAGAGATTAAAGAGATTGAGGTTTGTGTGCTGTGTGAACACTCCCAAAAATGCTACATTTGAGTTCTTTGGTAACCCAGTGCTAGGTAAATATTTGACAGAACACACGTAGGGTTATTTTGGGTTGCATGAATAACTCAACATGTCGGGTTATTGGGATAATTTAACCATCAGTTGGGTATTTTTTACTTTCATATAGGGTTGACCTAATAGCTTTGCCTTTTTTAATGTAATCCTTAGGTTATTTTCTGCAGGCGTGGTTTATTAGGGGTGTGGCTTTCAAATATATCTTATTGGCTACCCGTGAGAGTAAATGTCATTACTGTTCAACTCAGCACCAATAACCCAGCACTAATAACCCAACCATTTTATTTTTAAAGAAAACAACCCAACGCCTGCAACCCAGCAGTTGGGTCAACCAAACAACCCCGACTCTAAACTTGGTTGGCATTAACATGGAACTCCTGGGGGGGGGGGGGGGGGGGGGGGGGGTGTGTGTGTGTGTGTGTGTGTGTGTGTGTGTGTGTGTGTGTGTGTGTGTGTGTGTGTGTGTGTGTGTGTGTGTGTGTGTGTGTGTGTGTGTGTGTGTGTGTGTGTATAGCCTCAGCAAACAAGCCAAAGATCCGACAGACGTTTCACTCTGTGGGTTTGTTCTTGTTTGACAATAGAGGGGGAGGTCTAAAGGAGGGAGGGAGGGAGGGAGGGAGGGAGGGAGGGAGGGAGGGAGGGATAAGCTGATAGGCTACTCGGCTTAGGGTGCATGCAGGTCTCATTGTGTCCAACACACTTAGTCATTAACCAGTCATTCTGTCACTGAGTTAGCTAGGCTAGTGGACTAGACGTTGTAACTCTCTATCTCCTACCACAGACTACTACAGACCACTACAAAACAGACAGACAGAGACAGCCAAAAGACTACTACAAAACAGACAGAGACAGCCAAAAGACTACTACAGACCTCTACAAACAGACAGACAGAGACAGCCAAAAGACTACTACAGACCACTACAAAACAGACAGACAGAGACAGCCAAAAGACTTCTACAGACCACTACAAAACAGACAGACAGAGGCAGCCAAAAGACTACTACAGACCACTACAAAACAGACAGACAGAGACAGCCAAAATACTTATACAGACCACTACAAAACAGACAGACCGAGACAGCCAAAATACGTCTACAGACCACTACAAAACAGACAGACAGAGGCAGCCAAAAGACTACTACAGACCACTACAAAACAGACAGACAGAGACAGCCAAAAGACTACTACAGACCACTTTAGATTGTAAAGATTTTTGTATTTTTTATTATTTCGCAAAAACTGTTATTGTGAGTGGCTGGACACTTGTCTAGGAGAACAAGACCTCATGACTCTAATTTTACGACAGGGAACCAAAGACGACTACAGAACTATAGAGATTGGGTACATCGCCCACACTTTGCTTGTTCAGCATTTCACAGATGCTTTTATCCAGATCTATGGACACTGATCTCTCTCTAGTTTGACTGCAGTCCACCGAGAATGAAATGGGATATTTTGGATACACATTTCCTCTCTTCTCCTCTCCTCCTTGTCATGGTCTCAGTGTAGACATGGTGGTGTACCTGAGGAAAAACATTCGCTCTTTTCTCTCCATCTTCAAGAAGAAGGGTGAGTAAGTGGGAAAGTTGTGTTTATGTTTGATGCCATGTTTGGTTGATAGGCTGTTTGGTGTCGTCTTGTGTCTGAATGAGTGACAACTTTTCATGGATGTTTGAGAGACTCTACACTACCTGTTTAAAGACAAACAGTGTGGATGTTTGAAGGGATCAAATATGTCTTGAATCCTCTATCAGGTTATGGCGTCCTTTTCTGTCAGAATGGTGACAGAGGACTGGTGAGACTGTAGAAACAGAAAGATGGTGACAGAGAACTGGTGAGACTGTAGAAACAGAAAGATGGTGACAGAGGACTGGTGAAAGACTGTAGAAACAGAAGAATGGTGACAGAGGACTGGTGAGACTGCAGAAACAGAAAGATGGTGACAGAGGACTGGTGAGACTGTAGAAACAGAAAGATGGTGACAGAGGACTGGTGAGACTGTAGAAACAGAAAGATGGTGACAGAGGACTGGTGAGACTGTAGAAACAGAAAGATGGTGACAGAGGACTGGTGAAAGACTGTAGAAACAGAAGAATGTGACAGAGGACTGGTGAAAGACTGTAGAAACAGAAGAATGGTGACAGAGGACTGGTGAAAGACTGTAGAAACAGAAGAATGTGACAGAGGACTGGTGAAAGACTGTAGAAACAGAAAGATGGTGACAGAGGACTGGTGAAAGACTGTAGAAACAGAAGAATGGTGACAGAGGACTGGTGATACTGTAGAAACAGAAAGATGGTGACAGAGGACTGGTGAAAGACTGTAGAAACAGAAGAATGTGACAGAGGACTGGTGAAAGACTAGAAACAGAAGAATGGTGACAGAGGACTGGTGAAAGACTGTAGAAACAGAAGAATGTGACAGAGGACTGGTGAAAGACTGTAGAAACAGAAAGATGATGACAGAGGACTGGTGAAAGACTGTAGAAACAGAAGAATGGTGACAGAGGACTGGTGAAAGACTGTAGAAACAGAAAGATGGTGACAGAGGACTGGTGAAAGACTGTAGAAACAGAAGAATGGTGACAGAGGACTGGTGAAAGACTAGAAACAGAAGAATGGTGACAGAGGACTGGTGATACTGTAGAAACAGAAAGATGGTGACAGAGGACTGGTGAAAGACTGTAGAAACAGAAGAATGTGACAGAGGACTGGTGAAAGACTAGAAACAGAAGAATGGTGACAGAGGACTGGTGAAAGACTGTAGAAACAGAAGAATGTGACAGAGGACTGGTGAAAGACTGTAGAAACAGAAAGATGATGATAGAGGACTGGTGAAAGACTGTAGAAACAGAAGAATGGTGACAGAGGACTGGTGAAAGACTGTAGAAACAGAAAGATGGTGACAGAGGACTGGTGAAAGACTGTAGAAACAGAAGAATGGTGACAGAGGACTGGTGAAAGACTAGAAACAGAAGAATGGTGACAGAGGACTGGTGAAAGATAGATGACCAATGAGTAGTTGTGCGTTTGTTATGGTGATTTGTTATGATCATCATGGCGATGACAGACCAGAGTAACACATGCACACATACGCACCACGTACGCGCACACACACACACACACACACACACACACACACACACACACACACACACACACACACACACACACACACACACACACACACACACACACACACACACACACACACACACACACACACACACACACAGACAGACACACACACACAAAAGCTGCAAGGAACCAGCTAATAGGATGAAATGATAGGATGAAATGCCTGGTGTTTTGGGGTCTCAACTTAGAGATCATTAAACTCCTCGTGGGGAGTCTATTCCATTAAGCTTGTAGACACCACCACAGTGTGTGTAAATCTCCACAGAACTGATTGAGTAGTGGGACTGGAGGGGAGATCCTGGGTATTAGACCCTATACAGCCAATATGTGAATCTCAGAGAACACAGAGCTGTACAGAGTGGATAGACTAGAGCAGTGGGTTAGTGGATAGACTAGAACAGTGGGTTAGTGGATAGACTAGAACAGTGGGTTAGTGGATAGACTAGAACAGTGGGTTAGTGGATAGACTAGAACAGTGGGTTAGTGGATAGACTAGAGCAGTGGGT
This sequence comes from Thymallus thymallus, assembly GCA_023634145.1. Classification (NCBI taxonomy): domain Eukaryota; kingdom Metazoa; phylum Chordata; class Actinopteri; order Salmoniformes; family Salmonidae; genus Thymallus; species Thymallus thymallus. Next base: position 30,003,591 of record CM042395.1, on the reverse strand, counting down.
TAGTGGATAGACTAGAGCAGTGGGTTAGTGGATAGACTAGAACAGTGGGTTAGTGGATAGACTAGAACAGTGGGTTAGTGTATAGACTAGAGCAGTGGGTTAGTGGATAGACTAGAACAGTGGGTTAGTGGATAGACTAGAACAGTGGGTTAGTGGATAGACTAGAGCAGTGGGTTAGTGGATAGACTAGAGCAGTGGGTTAGTGGATAGACTAGAGCAGTGGGTTAGTGGATAGACTAGAACAGTGGGTTAGTGGAGGTCAATAAGGGGGGTTAGTGTTCCTCTCCTGGTCCCCTGACTCAACCAAAAGGTCACTAAGAGGGGTGTTCCCTTTCTGTCTTTTGTCCCAGGTAACAGAACAGCCCTCAGTCTCACACACATGGTTATGTAACAGTGTGTGTGTGTGTGCCTATGTGTGTGTGAGTACACCTCTCAGTTGACAAATACACACCTGTAGCTGTCTCCCTACCAGACAAACACACACCTGTCCCCGTCTCCCTACCAGACAAGCACACACCTGTCCCCGTCTCCCTACCAGACAAGCACACACCTGTCCCCGTCTCCCTACCAGACAAGCACACACCTGTCCCCGTCTCCCTACCAGACAAGCACACACCTGTACCTGTCTCCCTACCAGACAAACATACACCTATAACTGTCTCCCTACCAGACAAACACACACCTGTCCCTGTCTCACTACCAGACAAACACACACCTATAACTGTCTCCATGCCAGACAAACACACACCTGTCCCGGTCTCCCTACCAAACACAATGCACTGTCGGACGCAATCAAGACTTTACATATGGGCATACGATATGGACATATAATCAAGACTTTACATATGGGCATACGATATGGACATATAATCAAGACTTTACATATGGGCATTCGATATGGACATATAATCAATACTTTACATATGGACATACGATATGGACATATAATCAAGGCTTTACATATGGACATATAATATGGATATATAATCAAGACTTTACATATGGACATACGATATGGATATATAATATGGACATACAATATGGACATACAATATGGCGTTGTGACGTGACTATCATTAATGTGAAGACTGTTATTTTATCAAATCAATTAACTATGTTTAATCGATTACGTGATTAAATTAATAATGTAACTATTAACTCATTAGGAAGTTGGGGCACCACGGGAACAGTTGTTTAAAGAGTTACTACCTCCCCAATTAAACTCTTAAGCTATATTCTTATCTATCTATACCAGTCACTTATTAATGTATTATTACCTCATCAGTCTCATTCTGAACGTTGTATTTTCTTGATATCTGCACAAACCCTAACTTTATTGATGAATCAGCAATACACAAATTGGCTTAATTATTTATTTACTAGCTAACTAAATAATTACAGATTACATAAAGACACACACTAATGTAATACAATTAATACAGCTCCTAGTGGACTAACAAAGCATGACAGTTTGGTTATAACAAAATGGAGGCTTCAGAAAAAGGGGGAAAGGGAGAGACAAAGGAATTAAACTACTGGGACATTTGTAAGCTACGCTCATGGAAATACAAATACTTAGCGCCCTAATAACCGCTCATTCAGATTAGAAATGTAATACATATTTACGCGAGCTGTCCTCGATCTTCAAGTTGGTGATGTAAGACTCTGGTTGGTCCACCAGAGGTCACAATGTCCTTTGTAGAGATTCTTTGGTTGTAGTGGTTGATCAAATACTTCAGATGTACCCTGTAGACTAGACAGCATCTTCCTCGTGTCTTTAATCAACAGCACTAGACAGTTTCTCATCCCCGCTGCAGACTGGGAAGGCTAGGGTCTAGTGAGTTTATTCTTCTTGTGTGGAGATCAATAGTTTCAGAGTTTAACCATTTTCAGCCGTATAGCCACCGCTCCACGCTGTCCGGTCTTCACCACGTCCTCATGTTCTCTGGTCTAATGTCAATTTCGTTATGCAGGGTTTTATACTTGGGTAGAAAAGGGGCGTTTCCTCATACCGACCCAATGTCTGTGTTCACTTGGGCGTGGCCACTGACTGAGCATAAGTTAATATGGATAACAATTGTCTTATTTAGAAGGCTAACATCACATTGTTATCTTCACAAAAGTATTCTTATACTTAATAATTTATTTTATACAACATTTAGATGCAAACCTGATAACTAGGATGTGGACACCCTCTGAGATACAGTTATGTTGTTATACCATCCTTAATGACATCACAAAGTAATACATTATTTGACATGATTGTTCTTTAAGTCCCCACCGACCATTTCCTACATTCTTTAAATTAGAAAGATTATTTCATAATCCATAATCCTTTTGGATGTTGGAGTTTTGGTGGGAAGAAATCAGAGAGATTCCCTCTTTCCCTTCTCATACTAAGAGCTAAAGGGAGAGTTCCTGCAAGGTAAACTGGCCACTCCCCCAGGAGAGGCGGTCTTCAAACCTTTGATCTTCAGTGAGGAGGGAGAGTCATGGCAATGGACATTCAATATGGACATTCAATATGGACATGCATACTTTATGTATATATGTATCTATTATACAATGAGTAGCAGAAGAGAACAGAACAGAACAGAAGGTCAAACTGACACACAGACGTATGTCATTCCTCCTCTCTATCTAAGAGTACCATACCTCTGCCAAGAGGTCTGGACTTGTATGGCACAGGTACTGTAGAAATCTTACCATACAACAGGGTCACTGGTGCCCCATTTACTACACTACCTTGAAATGTCAAACCTGCTACAGCGCTGTAACCTCTCTGTCTCCTCACTACTCTAACCTCTCTGTCTCCTCACTACTCTAACCTCTCTGTCTCCCCACTACTCTAACCTCTCTGTCTCCCCACTACTCTAACCTCTCTGTCTCCTCACTACTCTAACCTCTCTGTCTCCTCACTACTCTAACCTCTCTGTCTCCCCACTGCTCTAACCTCTCTGTCTCCCCACTACTCTAACCTCTCTGTCTCCCCACTGCTCTAACCTCTCTGTCTCCCCACTACTCTAACCTCTCTGTCTCCTCACTACTCTAACCTCTCTGTCTCCCCACTACTCTAACCTCTCTGTCTCCCCACTGCTCTAACCTCTCTGTCTCCTCACTACTCTAACCTCTCTGTCTCCCCACTACTCTAACCTCTGTCTCCCCACTACTCTAACCTCTCTGTCTCCCCACTACTCTAACCTCTCTGTCTCCCCACTAGTCTAACCTCTCTGTCTCCCCACTACTCTAACCTCTCTGTCTCCCCACTAGTCTAACCTCTCTGTCTCCTCACTACTCTAACCTCTCTGTCTCCCCACTACTCTAACCTCTCTGTCTCCTCACTACTCTAACCCCTCTGTCTCCTCACTACTCTAACCTCTCTGTCTCCTCACTACTCTAACCTCTCTGTCTCCTCACTGCTGTAACCTCTCTGTCTCCCCACTGCTGTAACCTCTCTGTCTCCCCACTGCTGTAACCTCTCTGTCTCCCCACTGCTGTAACCTCTCTGTCTCCCCACTGCAGTAACCTCTGTCTCCTCATGTCACCAAACTCCTGTTGAATTCCCAGGCCACTTAGGAAGGCAGCAGCATGTCTAGCTTGGAACAATACCAGACAGGTGTTCCAAATGACACCCTATTCCCTACGTAGTGCACTACTTTCGACCAGGGCCTTATGGGCTCTAGTGCACTATATAGGGAATAGGGTGCCATTTGGGATGCTGCACCAGGCCAATCCAGATTACCTCCTCCCATATGGAATGCCTAGGGTGAGATACGCCGGGGAGTAGCCAATCCAGGGTTAGCTCTCTGGGGTGGCGAAGGCAGGACGTCTGCCGAGCAGATGGTCACAAAAGTACACACACACACAAATTCACTTGGTGTGTTCCCCAAACATTGAGTGTGTGGTGAGAGGCCAAGAGAGACTGGTAATGGAAAAGAGGGATACCAAGAGAGACCGATGAACAGAGGGTGGAACAGAGAGACTGGTGATGGAACAGAGAGGTGGAACAGAGAGACTGGTGATGGAACAGAGGGGTGGAACAGAGAGACTGGTGATGGAACAGAGGGGTGGAACAGAGAGACTGGTGATGGAACAGAGGGGTGGAACAGAGAGACTGGTGATGGAACATCAAATCAAATCAAATGTATTGGTCACATACACATGTTTAGCAGATGTTATTGCGAGTGTAGTGAAATGCTTGTGCTTCTAGCTCCGACAGTGCAGTAATATCTAACAATAATGTCTAACAGTTTCACAACATATAACACACCTAAATCTAAATAAGAAAGGATTGAGAATATATACAGTTGAAGTCAGAAGTTTACAGACACTTAGGTTGAAGTCATTACAACTCATTTTTCAACCACTCCACAGATTTCATGTTAACAAACTATAGTTTTGGCAAGTCTGTTAGGACATCTACTTTGTGCATGACACAAGTCATTCTTCCAACAATTGTTTACAGACAGATTATTTCACTTATAATTCACTATATCACAATTCGTTTGGCCACCATTCCTTCCAGTTCTCTGCTGCCAATGACTGGAACTAATTGCAAAAATCCTTGAAGCTAGAGGTTCCTATCTCCCTCACTAACTTTAAGCATCAGCTGTCAAAGCTGCTTATCGATCACTGCACCTGTATATAGCCCTTCTGTAAATAGCCCACACTACTACCTCATCCCCATATTTATTATTTTTACTCATTTTCACTCCAGTGTCTCTATTTGCACAATATCATCTGCACATCTATCACTCCAGTGTTAATTCTAATTTGTAACTTATTTCACCACTATGGCCTATTTATTGTCCTACCTTCCTAACCTTACTGCATTTTGCACTACATTTGCACTCTGTATATAGATTCTCTATTGTGTTATTGACTATGTTTGTTTACTGTGTAACTCTGTGTTGTTGTTTTTGTCGCACTGCTTTGCTTTGTCTTGGCCAGGTCAAAGTTATAAATGAGAACTTGTTCTCAACTGACCTACCTGGTTAAATAAAGGTGGAATAAAAAATAAATAAAAAAATTCTAGTGGGTCAGAAGTTTACATACACTAAGTTGACTGTGCCTTTTAACAGCTTGGAAAATTCCAGAAAATGATATCATGGCTTAGAAGCTTCTGATAGGCTAATTGACATAATTTGAGTCAATTGGAGGTGTACCTGTGGATGTATTTCAAGGCCTATCTTCAAACTCAGTGAAGCTTCTCAGTGAGTCTGGTTTATCCTTGGGAGCAATTTCCAAATGTCTGAAGGTACCACGTTCATCTGTACAAACAATAGTATGCAAGTATAAACACCATGGGACCACGCAGTCCTCATACCTCTCAGGAAGGAGACGCGTTCTGTCTCCTAGAGATGAACGTAACTTGGTGCGAAAAGTGCAAATCAATCCCAGAAAACAGCAAAGGACCTCATGAAGATGCTGGAGGAAACAGGTACAAAAGTATCTATATCCACAGTAAAACGAGTCCTATATCGACATAACCTGAAAGGCCGCTCAGCAAGGAAGAAGCCACTGCTCCAAAACCGCCATAAAAAAGTCAGACTTCAGATTGCAACTGCACATGGGGACAAAGACCGTACTTTTTGGAGAAATGCCATCTGGTCTGATGAAACAAAAATAGGTCTACAAACCTGACTCAGTAACACCAGTTCTGTCAGGAGGAATGGGCCAAAATTCATCCAATTTATTGTGGGAAGCTTGTGGAAGGCTACCCAAAACGTTTGACCCAAGTTAAACAATTTAAAGGCAATGCTACCAAACACTAATTGAGTGTATGTAAACTTCTGGCCCACTGGGAATGTGATGAAAGAAATAAAAGCTGAAATAAATCATTCTCTCTACTATTATTCTGATATTTCACATTCTTAAAATAAAGTGGTGATCCTAACTGACCTAAGACAGGGAATTTTTTTTACTAGGATTAAATGTCAGGATTTGTGAAAAACTGAGTTTAAATGTATTTGGGAGGTGACCAAGAACCCAATGGTCACTCTGACAGAGCTCTAGAGTTCATCTGTGGAGATGGGAGAACCTTCCAGAAGGGCAACCATCTCTGCAGCACTCCACCAATCAGGCCTTTACGGTAGAGTGCCCAGACAGAAGCCACTCCTGAGTAAAAGGCACAAAGTACAAAGAGATCCTGGATGAAAACCTGCTCCAGAGCGCTTAGGACCTCAGACTGGGGCGAAGGTTCACCTTCCAACAGGATAACGACCCTAAGCAAACAGCCAAGACAACACAGTCTCTGAATGTCCTTGAGTGACCCAGCCGGAGCCGGGACTTGAACCTGATCTAACATCTCTGGAGAGACCTGAAAATAGCTGTGCAGCAACGCACCCCATCCAACCTGACAGAGCTTGAGAGCATCTGCAGAGAATTATGGGAGAAACTCCCCAAATACAGGTGTGCCAAGCGTGTAGCTCCATACCCAAGAAGACTTGAGGCTGTAATCACTGCGAATGCTTCAACAAAGTAAAGGGTCGGAATATTTTTGTAAATGGGATATTTCCGTTTTTTATTGTGGGGTATTGTGTGTAGATTAAAGGAAAAAAAGCAATTGAATCAATTTTAGAATAAGGTTGTAACAACAAAATGTTGAAAAAGTCAAGGGGTCTGAATACTTTCCGAAGACACTGTTTGGGGTTGTTGAGGAGATGGATAACGCAATCGCTATCTCTTGGTGATTAATACATTGCTATTAAACTCCCTCTCTCTGTCTCTCTCTCCCTAGCTGGTCATAAGGGACAGGATGAACAGAAGAGGTTGACAGTTCACTACACAGCCTCCTCACACTACCAGGAGAATGTGTTCATCGAGGGCAGCCGTCCTCAGTACCTAGAGGACCTACACACTGAGGCACGGGAAGGGTTAAAGATTCTTCAGCAACAGGGTGAGGATTACACACTCTAAACAGTACACAATATAAGATATTTACTCAGACCATATCACTGGGGTTAAAGGTTGTTGGTGGAGCTATTGTGTCAGGATTTTTCTGTGATTGAATACCATTTTTGTTTCTCCATCAGAACACAATAATGCAGTGGACTTTCAGGATGACCAGAGTGTTGCTGTAAGTAGTGGTTTATTTTAAACAATCTTATGTGGCTGACCAAGGACTAGGAGACAGGAGCAGACAACAGCTTCTGAAAACACAGAGATGGAATACCTTGTTTCCATAATACCGACTTCTGTATTCCCCCTCTCCAGCCGGAGCATGATGTCAGTACCAACCAAAGGGATGGATCTCAGGAGTCCGGAAGCACCGTTGGGAATTCTGTTACCGTGGCGACCTCTGCTGTATCATCAGCCATGTCCACGAGACCCGTGATCACACGCCAAGGTAGGGGAGAAGAACATTTCTGGCTATAATGCTTGCTCACTAGCCTAACTTCCATTCATGGGCAACTTTAGTTAGTTAACATTAGCCTTCTACATCTAGCTACATATAGAACGTCCATCCTCTCAGGCCAGAGACACAACAATGTATGAATTAATGGTTGGATCAGAATCGCCATTCAATGCTATGGGAGGATGCAACGTCATAATGGTTTGGACCAGACAGCATCAGATAGATGGCCTACACGTAGAGAGACGGGGGGGGGGGGGGGCGCTGTTTCTCTCGCTAGGATGCTATCTCCGGTGAGATATATTGAGCCTCATTGCGAATTGAAGGAAAGGGACAGAGAGAGATGGGGGAGAGAGATGGAGAGAGAGATGGGGGAGAGAGACGGAGAGAGAAAAGGGGGAGAGAGAGAGAGAGAGACGGAGAGAGAGACGGGGAGAGAGACAGAGAGAGAGAGACAGTGAGAGAGAGACAGAGAGAGAGAGAGACAGAGAGAGAGAGACAGAGAGAGAGAGAGACAGAGAGAGAGAGACAGAGAGAGAGAGACAGAGAGAGAGAGATGAGGGAGAGACAGAGCGAGAGATGAGGGAGAGACAGAGAGAGAGATGGGGAGAGAGAGATGGGGAGAGAGAGATGGGGAGAGAGAGATGGGGAGAGAGAGATGGGGAGAGAGAGATGGGGAGAGAGACAGGGAGAGAGAGATGAGGGAGAGACGGAGAGAGAGAGATGAGGGAGAGACGGAGAGAGAGAGATGGGGAGAGACGGAGAGAGAGAGATGGGGAGAGAGAGATGGGGGAGAGAGACAGAGAGAGATGGGGGAGAGAGAGAGATGGGGGAGAGAGAGATGGGGGAGAGAGACAGAGAGAGAGATGGGGGAGAGAGACGGAGAGAGAGATGGGGGAGAGAGACGGAGAGAGGGGTCTCTACTGTCTCTCTACTGAGTCTCTACTGTCTCTACTCGGTCTCCTCTGTCTCTACTGTCTATAATGGGTCTCTACTGGGTCTCTACACTGTCTCAACTGGGTATATAGAGTCTCTACTGGGTCTCTTCTGTGTCTCTATTGTATCTCTACTGGGTCTCTTCCATCTCTACTGGGTCTCTTCCATCTCTACTGGGTCTCTTCCATCTCTACTGGGTCTACTGGGTCTACTATGTCTCTACTGGGTCTCAACTGTCTTTACTGTCTCTCTACTGGGTCTCTTCTGTCTCTCTCCTCTGTCTCTACTGGGTCTACGGTGTCTCTACTGTCTATAATGGGTCTCTACTGGGTCTCTACTATGTCTCTACACTGTCTCAACTGGGTCTCTACTGTCTCCACTTGGTCTCTTCTGTCTCTACTGTCTCTCTTCGGTCTCCACTGGGTCTCCACTGGGTCTCTAATGGGTCTCATCCGTTTCTACTGGGTCTCTGACTCTGACAGCTGACTGAAGACGGGACAGTCAGGCATTAGTGCGGTTGAATCCGTTTCTGTGGTAACATGGACTCTTAACAACGTGATGAAACTTTGTTGCTCCTTGCTGAAATAAGCAGGGTGTTGTAGCAAGCAAGGTGCAGCAGCATAAACACATGGAATCTATAGCAGCACAGGGTCAAGGAGAGGAAAAAATGTGCATCTTCTTTCAGTTGTTTTTTGCTATTTGAGAGGATATTACCAAGAATTACCTTCATCCAAAATTCCATGACCGTAACAGCCTTAAATCCAGCACATTTCTGTCCTTCTCTTTGAAATCCTTCTCCAAACAGCATTCCAATTAAATCTGACTGATTCTCAGTACTATATATAATGACAGATGCTCCTATTAAATCTGACTGTGATTCTCAGTACTATATATAATGACAGATGCTCCTATTAAATCTGACTGTGATTCTCAGTACTATATATAATGACAGATGCTACTATTAAATCTGACAGTGATTCTCAGTACTATATATAATGACAGATGCTACTATTAAATCTGACTGTGATTCTCAGTACTATATATAATGACAGATGCTACTATTAAATCTGACTGTGATTCTCAGTACTATATATAATGACAGATGCTACTATTAAATCTGACTGTGATTCTCAGTACTATATATAATGACAGATGCTACTATTAAATCTGACTGTGATTCTCAGTACTATATATAATGACAGATGCTACTATTAAATCTGACTGTGATTCTCAGTACTATATATAATGACAGATGCTCCTATTAAATCTGACTGTGATTCTCAGTACTATATATAATGACAGATGCTCCTATTAAATCTGACTGTGATTCTCAGTACTATATATAATGACAGATGCTACTATTAAATCTGACTGTGATTCTCAGTACTATATATAATGACAGATGCTAACTCTCCTCCCTCTTCATATTCCCTTCCTCTCTCCTTGGATCCCTTAAAATGCATTTAAACAGCAACACATCTTTACTCATCCATCCCTTGTCTCATCCTTCTCCCTCCTCTAAACCTCTCCTCCCAGGCTCCACGTTCAAGCCTCTGAACCCAGTGAAGAGCAGGAGGACTACTATCATGGGCATTCCCCAGCAGGTCCAGAGAGAGCTGGGTACGTATGTAGCGAATGGCCGCTAGCTTTGCACTGAGCTTCACTTTACGAAGTCACCGCAACCAACAAAGGTCCAGGGTTTAGTTAGTGGTTTACTAAATAGTGTGACTATGCTGAATTAATAACTTTAGCCACAATGATGTAATTCAAATCAATGGTCCTTTCTTTTGTCAAATTATAATTAGGTGATAGTAGTGTTGATAAGATTATTTCCACCTCCATTCCTCTTCTAGCCCTGCACAGTGGGTCTGCGTACCAAGTTCCTTCCCAGCTCCCTAGCAGCTCTGGAGGACAGGGTAGTGACGGCCAACCAGTTGTGGTCATCATCCCCACCATCGATGGAGAGACCCCTCTAGCCAACCACGATGGAGCTAGGGTACACATCTCAGAACTGAGGCTTTCATATGCATTTGTTTTAGGTTTACAACCCCACCTGAACAAGTACATTTATTTTTTTATTATAGTGTCATACTTTTACTTACAGACTGCTACTTGCATGACAAAAGTGTAGTTACATTTTAAGTATCTCATAACTTCTGTTTGTTTCTAATAAGACTACTTTAAAACAAGGTAGTTATTGTTTATGTTAGCAAGAAACTACTATAATTACAACTGAACTCATCTAAATAGGCATCCAGAGAGGAGCAGCTGTTCAGACACCACCTCCAGTCTGTGTACAGGGACGACCAGGGCTTCAGCCACCACAGGGGACTGAACTCGCGTTTCTCCCCCACCCAGAGGCCCAAATCTCTGGCCGTGCCGGGCATGACCTCCACCTGCTCGGTTGGATTCCCCAGCTTCCTCCAGGAGCCACAGGTGAGTCCAATACAGAACGGTGTTTGTCACCATGTTTCTTCCTGCTGGGGAAATCTATATGTAAATGTATGCCCACACTACTGTAAGTTGCTTTGGATAAAAGCTTCTGCTAAATGACATGTATACCCTTCCCTGGGATGTTGCACAACACAACACCATCTGACACTGATGTTAAACTAAGCTTGTTATCTGAACCACTGGACTAAGATCCAAATACTTATAGCTACATAGTATGCCAGCTCCACAGTTCTCTATATAGTATGCCAGCTCCACAGTTCTCTACATAGTATGCCAGCTCCACAGTTCTCTACATAGTATGCCAGCTCCACAGTTGTCTACATAGTATGCCAGCTCCACAGTTGTCTACATAGTATGCCAGCTCCACAGTTCTCTACATAGTATGCCAGCTCCACAGTTGTCTACATAGTATGCCAGCTCCACAGTTGTCTACATAGTATGCCAGCTCCACAGTTCTCTACATAGTATGCCAGCTCCACAGTTGTCTACATAGTATGCCAGCTCCACAGTTGTCTACATAGTATGCCAGCTCCACAGTTCTCTACATAGTATGCCAGCTCCACAGTTCTCTACATAGTATGACTCCTAACGTTGATCCTTGTGTTTCCCAGGGTCCGGTGATGTCCATCTCTCCCCAGGCCACCTACCTGTCTAAGATCATCCCAAACGCATATCTGCCGGCCTCGGTCGATGTCATACAGATCGACCGCAGCACCAGCCATACCCAAGGTAAAGGAACGGTCCGTAGCGTCAGCAAGAGCAGCCTGGCGTCTGTGTCATCAGCCAGCCCCACTCCGTCGAGGAGGTCGGGCGGCGAAGGTTGCTATGACAGCGGTGACACCCTTTCCAATGGTGACAGTAGTTCCCATGACAATGGCTCTACGGCAACCACACACTCAGTGACTTCAGGGTCCGGCTGGAGCCACTCACAGTCTTCCGAGACGATCAAGTCCAACTCCTCCACCATCTCCTCCACGAAGGGCAGATTTGGACCTGCTAACCCACAGACAGTGAGCCTCGCTGGGCAGGAGAGACGGCTGCAGCAGGCTGGTGCTGGGGACCAGGACCTGGTGAGCCTACAAAGCTCAGCTAGCTGGGTCGGCAGCACCAGTAGGGGTACTAGTACAGCGACTGCTCAGGGAGGATCTGAGTCGGGCAGTGCTGGGGCGATGAGCAATGTTGGAGCATACTCTCACAGATCCTTTCACAGTCTGTCAGTCATGAAGACCAAGCTGCCACCGGCTCCCCCCAGGAGAACCAACTCACTGCACCATGAGAAGATGATGAAGAGTCGACACAGGGAACTGGTGGAGATTAAAGACCTCAGTTACTCTGTGGGTGCGGAGGTGGAGGCTGCTGAGGACACAAGCTTGGTTACTATCGAGATCTCTAAAAGGCTCTACAAAGAAATCCCAAAGTGCTCTGTCCCTGTATCCAACTCATCAGTGTTCAACTCTTTAGATGATACAAGGTCTTCCACAGCCTCTAGCCCCCTGAGTCCCACACAGGCCTCCCCTGCAGGTAGTGGAAAACCAGAAAGGCCAATGTCCAACAGCTCTTCCCCACAAAAGGCTCCCTCAGAGGGAGGTACAACTGAAAGGACCATGTCCCCCTCCAGTGGGTACTCAACCCAGAGTGGTACTCCGACGCTCTCCCCCAAGGGGTTCTGCCCTTCCGCCTCCCCAGGTAAACAGAAGAAGATGCCGGTCAAACCGGAACGATCTGGTTCAAGAGCTTCCTCCTCGGCAGCCTCAGTCTCCTCTTCCCTCACCTCCCTGTCTTCAGCCACCTCAGAACACGTCAATCAAGAGGCTTCGAAAAACAGCCCTAGCCCACCCCAGCAGGCCTCCCCACCCTCGGCTGTAATGACAACAGAAAAGCCAACAACCGTGACCCCGACCCATTCCTCTGCATCCATGGCGATCAGAGAGCTGCTTAACATTCCGCCGCCCCCCAACATCAAAGCCCCTTCCCCGCCACCCCCGGAGACCTGGGCCCACAACAGACGCACCTTCAAACTGCTGTGCGGGCCTTGCCCCAACGTCAACAGGCTAGTACAGCTCCAGAAGCAACAGGAACTGAAAGATGAAGCTGACATCATTGAGCAAAAGCAGGAACCTAAAACTGAAGCTAGCGAGGAGTCTCAAGGCTCGGATGAAAAGCATGCTACCGTAGAGGAAGTCACTTTGATAAAATCAGAAAGTAAATACATTGTTTGGCAAGAAGAAACTGAGCCTATGCTAGAGCAGGATGCTGAGGTATCCGAGTGTGTTACTCAGGCAATCGAGAGCACAGAAAGTAAAATGAAAGAACAAGGAAGTCCGGCGATGATCGCAGAGAGGGTAGAAGCAAGTGTCGAGGTCCAGAACCAGGAGCAGAACCAGAACCAGAACCAGGAGCAGACTAGTAGTAGTAGTGTTGCACAGGTAAAGGATCAAAAAGAGAAGATAGAGACACTAGTTAGTTTAGCAACAATTCCAAAGAAGGAACCCCCTCCTGTCATGAAGAAAAGTACTCCTAGAAAAGAGCTTAAAGTTCAAGTAACAGCGGACATTCAACAAAAGTCGCCATTTGATGAGGTCACAGTAGAGAAGGTAGAATCACCCAGCGAGAGTGAGAAGTTCTCCCTACAGGCGGAGGTTGAGGCAGTTGCTAAGGATGTTGAGGTAGTTGCTAAGGAAGTTGAGGTAGTGGCTAAGGAGGTCAAAGGTCAGAGTGCTACTGGAAACACTACACAGGAAAGTCCCACCAAACCAGAGGCATCTATACAGACCCTTGCCATGGAGCCTCCCAAAGTGGACAGGGTCTCTCCTCCAGCCTCCCCTCCCCCTGCCCACCACCCTCCTCCACCTCCTTCTAAGACACCTCCGTCCTTAGTGTCCACTCCCCCACCTAAGGTAGAGGAGGAGGATGGTGAGGAAGAGATTCCCATAGAGTCCTGCTGGCCCCCTCCTCCTCCACCAGAGGAGCCAGCAGATTCAGTCTTTGATGAGCCAGATGAGATGGACTTTCCACCTCCACCTCCTCCTTTCATGACAGAGAGCTTGCCAGATGTGGTGAAGAGCTGTAACACAGTTGCTGATATCCAGGAGGTGTCCATTGTGGCTCTGGATGTGGAGGAGGTTAAGGAAACTGTGAATGGGGAAACTGCAGATCTGTCACCCATTCCGTCTCAAAAGGAGATGGAGGATAGACCTGAAAATGTGATTTTGGACTCTAATGCTGTCCCAACTGATGAAACCAGCACTGAGGTATCTGAATCAGCTGAGCTCCAAGCAATTCCCGGAGATGAGTCAACTGTCGTTTCTCCAGTTCACCCCAATAAGAAAGAGGCAGAGGTCAAGCAATCTGCCCAGCAGCCAATCACAATGCTAGAAACCACACCTCACCCAACAGAAACTTCTCCTCAGTCACAGGAAGTCCTGGCTCTACCAGAGGATGTCCCTCCCCTACCCCAGGAGGCTCCTGCCCAACCACCAATGAAAACAGCCTTACTGCCCCAATCAAGTATCCCCCCTCCACCCCTTATCAATGTCCCCCTCCCTTCCCCTGTACAATTTGAAGAACCGATGCCCTCTGAGCATCCTGTGAGTGCCCCCTTTCCACAACCCATCAATGTCCCACTGCCACCCCCTCTCCCTCTCCCAATTGATAACCAGCCCCCTGTGACCATCAGGAGACAGCTCAGCTTGGCAAACAGAGAGACCAGGAGCAAAGAGCTTATGTCTAGGCACAAGAGTGCGCCCATTCCCAAAGAAGATGCCAATATTCCACTGGTCACCCCCTCTCTGCTTCAAATGGTACGCCTCAGAACGGTCAATGTCAGTGAAGACCAGATGAAAACGCCTTCCGACATCAACAATGGGAATCCACCTGCTCACGACCAGAGTCCAATACCAACCCAAACCCCAGGATCCCAGAATACCACACCCCAAAAACCAGTCCGGAAATCCCCGTCTATAAAATCCACACCTCTGTCATTGAAGTCATCACCACTGTCGACCATCGCCCCCTCGATGCGCTTGCAGGAAGCTATCCGCATGAAGACAGCAGCCATGTCTTCCAGAGATGGTCTTGTAACACGCTTTAGATCCTCCACCTCATTCCCCAGTAGCAGTGGTGGTGAATCTGGTATGTTATCCCCAATGTCACCAGAATGGGGCAACATGCTGAAGTCCCCAACATCCACCGCTAGCTTCATCTTCTCCAGGAGCTCAAAGAAGTTTGTTTTAGAAACGCCTGTTGCCTCTTCCTCCCCCGAGATACAGGCGAGCCATCAACAGAGCCTAGCCGCCATACTCTTGAAGGTTTCCAACCAATCAAAGGCTTCCACAGTCACTAACGGCAACGCTGGAAGAACTGGGATTCTGAGGAGAGTTCCACCACCTGTGGCTAAGAAACCAGCTCACTCCACCACCTTGGAGAAGACTGGTTTTTCTATAGTGATGGGGTGTTCTCAGAGTGAGAGGAGCACTCCATCTCCAAGGGGAACAGAAGCTAACGAGGAGACAGAGACAGTGCAACCTGCGGGCCAGAAAGCATTAACAGAGGACCACAATACAGCAAGTAAGAACACCAACACAACACCAAGAATAGGACTGTTGCTACATAGTATAACAAATACTTATAAACATGCACATTTTAAGTCATTATAAGTTGTTTATTTTTAATGTTGATAGTGCATGGAATTGATCTTGCATGAATTTGATGTTTCACTGAATGCGCTCGATTCTGTGGACAAGATCGAAAACAATCATGTCTTGTCCCATCATGACATGGCAGAATGCAGATGCTAGCATTACCATGATGGTGAAGCATGCTTATCAATGTAGCATTGACACCCACAGATTTTGCCCTACAACTGCAAAGCATTGCCCCCCCCCCTTTTCTGCAGCTTGAGCTCACCTAGCTAATGAAAGAAAATGACATTCCACCCTCAATATAACTTTTTCTAATTCTGTTTTCAGTAATATTCACTACTAGCACAAGGTCCAACCAATGCTAATGTAGTTACACCCACAATAAAGTTACCAATCCAATTAGCCCAAAGAATACTCTACTTTTGCCATAGCCTTCTGGCTGCGTCCCAGACGGCATCCTATTCCCACCTTCTGAGTGTAACTGTTTCCCACTGTTTTCCAGGTAAAATGAAGATGTCTAACATCGTAGAAGCACCGATGCCCTTGTAAGAAAAAAAGACTGCTTTGTGTGGGCTGAACGTTTGTGGATTGGGACTAAGACGGAGGAACAAAGCAAGGACTGCAAGAACCAGAGAGAGAGACAGAGCTATGGAGAGAGAGATCATCAAAACAGTACTCTCTTAAGAAGTCAACTCAGAGTTAAAATATGTGAAGTCTTCTCTGAAAGCCTTAACCTAACATGGTCTTCATATTTATACAAACAATGGCGTTCGCCCCCCTTTCTTTGATATTAAAGCTTTATTTTACAGCTTTAGGGCTCTATTCACTCTGTAAAGCTGAAGCGCTACAGATTGTGCTGAATACATTTAAAGGTAATTTCCGATTGAGCAGACGTGCAGCATTGACCGTGAATGCATAGGAACATTGCCTTTAAATTTGTATTATGCTGCAAAGCTGAACCTCGGCGATGTGGATTGAATAGAGCTTAGTCTGCTTTAGCAAACTGCAAACAGTTGTGTAGTGCAGCTGGATTTTGTAAATACAATACAAAAGGCTGTGCTTGTAGTAGACCACCATCTAGAGGTTAAAAATGGTAGCAGTCACTGCAGTTGAGAAATTGGGACTTAATCCTACTGGAACTGACATTCAATGAAATTAGCTACTTTCTAGCATCCTAAATGGCAACCTATTCCCTGCATAGTGCACTCCTTTTGACCAGGGAATATGGTTCCATTTGGGATGAAACCCACTCCTTTTGACCAGGGAATATGGTTCCATTTGGGACGAAACCCACTCCTTTTGACCAGGGAATATGGTTCCATTTGGGACGAAACCCACTCCTTTTGACCAGGGAATATGGTTCCATTTGGGCCGAAACCCAAAAAGAGATCAAAATATGTCCATTCCTTTTAGTTACTTACACTAGACACCATTCAAAGACAATATTTATGGATTTTCTGACATTTATTTCTGTTTTTAATGTCTTTAAGTTGCTTTAAACAATGTTCTTTATTAATATATTAATACTGTATCAGCATTAATAACATCGTCACTTTACAACCAAATACTCATCTTTGATTTGAGTTCAACTGTTTCATCAAAATGGCTTGTTGTATGAATGGTCTATTTTTAATAAAGACCTTACAGAGTCAGTTTTATTCAATCAAATCCATAAGCCTGTACTAAATATGTCTCCTTATAGTAACCTATTCCCTACATAGTGCACTACTTTGGACCAGAGACCTATGGGAAGGACCTGGTCAAAAGTAGTGCCCTATATAGGGAACAGGGTACCATATGGGACTCAGTACTACTAGAGATAATGGCCATAGTAACACTTGAGTAAGTAGATAGTGTGTGCCTCTGGGTGACTAAGGACTGGCTGTATTTAATCTGAAGTTCAGCTTTACAGCGTGAATTTAAATGCAAAGTTCCTGCTTTAGCGGAGACGGCATTCACAGTAAACACTGCATATGTCGGATCAATCAGAAATTACCTTTACGTTTCTATGGTACAATCTGTAAAGCTTCAGCGATGCAGACTGAACAGAGAGAGACCTTAGTTAACAAGTATTCAGACCCCTAGACTTTCTACACACAATACCCCATAATGACAATCTATACACACAATACCCCATAATGACAATCTATACACACAATACCCCATAATGACAATCTATACACACAATACCCCATAATGACAATCTACACACACAATACCCCATAATGACAATCTACACACACAATACCCCATAATGACAATCTACACACACAATACCCCATAATGACAATCTACACACACAATACCCCATAATGACAATCTACACACAATACCCCATAATGACAATCTACACACAATACCCCATAATGACAATCTACACACACAATACCCCATAATGACAATCTACACACACAATACCCCATAATGACAATCTACACACACACTACCCCATAATGACAATCTATACACACAATACCCCATAATGACAATCTATACACACAATACCCCATAATGACAATCTACACACAATACCCCATAATGACAATCTACACACAATACCCCATAATGACAATCTATACACAATACCCCATAATGACAATCTATACACACAATACCCCATAATGACAATGTATACACACAATACCCCATAATGACAAAGCAAAAACCGGTTAAGTAGAATTTGAGAATTTATTAAAAATAAAAAAACCAGAAATACCTCATTTACATAAGTATTCAGACCCTTTGCTATGAGACTCTAAATTGAGCTCAGGTGCATCCAGGTTCCCATTGATCATCCTTGAGATCTTTCTACAAATTGATTGGAGTCCACCTGTGGTAAATTCAATTGATTGGACATGATCTAGAAAGGCACACACCTGTCTATATAAGGTCCCACAGTTGACAGTGCATGTCAGAGCAAAAACCAAGCCATGAGGTCGAAGGAATTGTCCGTAGAGCTCAGAGACAGGATTGTGTCACAGATCTGGGGAAGGGTACCAAAAAAAAAATCCTACAGCATTGAAGGTCCCAAAAGAACACAGTGGTCTCCAACACTATTAACTGGAAGAAGTTTGGAAACACCAAGACTCTTCCTAGAGCTGGCCGTCTGGCCATACTGAGCAATCGGGGGAGAAGGGCTTTGGTCAGAGAGGTGACCAAGAACCTGATGGTAACTCTGACAGAGCACCAGAGTTCCTCTGTGGAGATGGGAGAACCTTCCAGAAGGACAACCATCTCTGCAGCACTCTACCAATCAGGCCTTTATGGTAGAGTGGCCAGATGAAAGCCACTCCTCAGTAAAAGGCACATGACAGCCAGCTTAGAGTTTGCCAAAAGGCACCCAAAGACTCTTAGACCATGAGAAACAAGATTCTCTGGTCTGATGAAACCAAGATTGAACTCTTTGGCCTGAATGCCAAGCGTCAGATATGGAGGAAACCTGGCACCATCCCTACCACGAAGCATAGTGTTGGCAAGATCATGCTGTGGGGATGTTTTTCAAGTAGGGATTGGGAGACTAGTCAGGATCGAGGCAAAGATTGAACGGAGCAAAGTTCAGAGAGATCCTTGATGACAACCTGCTCCAGAGCGCTGAGGACCTCAGACTGGGGCGAAGGTTCACCTTCCAACAGGACAACGCAGGAGTGGCTTCGGGACAAGTCTCTGAATGTCCTTGAGTGGCCCAGCCAGAGCCTGGACACTCCCCATCCAACCTGACAGAGCTTGATAGGATCTGCAGAGAATGGGAGAAACATCCCATATACAGGAGTGCCAATCTTGTAGCATCATACCCAAGAAGTCTAATCGCTGCCAAAGGTGTTTCAACAAAGTACTGAGTAAAGGGTCTGAATACTTATGTAAATGCGATATTTCCGTTTTTTTATTTTGAATAAATTAGGAAACATTTATAAAAACCTGTTTTTGCTTTGTCATGATGTCTTGTTGATGAGAAAAAATAACAATTTAATCAATTTTAGAATAAGGCTGTAACGTTACAAAATGTGGAAAAAGTCAAGGGGTCTTAATACTTTCTGAAGGCACAGTATATTCCTACTTTCACATTGTCTGAAGTAGCCTAGGGTTCTGTCCCAAATGGTACCCTATATAGTGCTGTACTTTTGACCAGGAACCATAGGGAGAAATGTGGGAGACACCCTCAGTCTTTCCACAGTGAGAACACATCTTGGTAAAAACGCCCAGCAAATGTAATCATTTAACATTTTGACTCTCTGCATATGACATGCCTTATTGTCATGGAAACAGCTAACATTTAGTTGATTCAAAATAAATAAGAAAATATATACACTACCGTTCAAAAGTTTGGGGTCACTTTATAAATGTCCTTGTTTTTGTTCATTAAAATAACATCAAATTGTTCAGAAAGACATTGTTAACGTTGTAAATGACTATTGTAGCTGGAAACGGCAGATTTTTAATGGAATATCTACATAGGCTTACAGAGGCCCATTATCAGCAACCATCACTCCTGTGTTCCAATGGCACGTTGTGCTAGTTAATCCAAGTTTATCATTTTAAAAGGCTAATTGATCATTACAAAACCCTTTTGCAATTATGTTAGTACAGCTGAAAACTGTTGTTCTGATTAAAGAAGCAATAAAACTGGCCTTCTTTAGACTAGTTGAGTATCTGGAGAATCAGCATTTGTGGGTTCGATTACAGGCTCAAAATGGCCAGAAACTAAAGGACTTTCTTCTGAAACTCGCAGACCAAATGAAAAGATGCTGGAGGAGTGCTTGACGCCCTCTGTCAAGCATGGTGGAGGCAATGTGATGGTCTGGGGGTGCTTTGGTGGTGGTAAAGTGGGAGATTTGTACAGGGTAAAAGGGATCTTGAAGAAGGAAGGCTATCACTCCATTTTCCAACACCATACCCTGTGGACGGCGCTTAATTGGAGCAGGACAATGACCCAAAGCACAGCTCCAAACTATGCAAGAACTATTTAGGGAAGAAGCAGTCAGCTGGTATTCTGTCTATAATGGAGTGGCCAGCACAGTCACCGGATCTCAACCCTATTGAGCTGTTGTGGGAGCAGCTTGACCGTATGGTACGTAAGAAGTGCCCATCAAGACAATCCAACTTGTGGGAGGTGCTTCAGGAAGCATGGGGTGAAATCTCTTCAGATTACCTCAACAACTTGACAACTAGAAAGCCAAAGGTCTGCAAGGCTGTAATTGCTGCAAATGGAGGATTCTATGACGAAAGCAAAGTTTGAAGGACACAATTATTATTTCAATTAAAAATCATTATTTATAACCTTGTCAACGTCTTGACTATATTTCCTATTCATTTTGCAACTCATTTCATGTATGTTTTCATGGAAAACAAGGACATTTCTAAGTGACCCCAAACTTTTGAACAGTAGTGTAGTTATTTACTTTATGAAAAGATTATAAATGATTAAAGTGTATTTGAAATCATATTTCTTTGATTGTGTTTTGCAATTGGGTGACTGTGTGAAAATGCCAAACCATGTGTAGTTGTCTGGTTTCAGGCAGGATGTATATCTTGTGTAGTTGTCTGGTTTCAGGCAGGATGTATATCTTGCGTAGTTGTCTGGTTTCCGGCAGGATGTACAGTTGAAGTTGGACGTCATTGAAGTTGAAGTCATTAAAACTCACTTTTCAACCACTCCACAGATTTCATGTTAACAAACTATAGTTTTGGCAAGTCAGTTAGGACATCTACTTTGTGCATGACACAAGTAATTCTTCCAACAATTGTTTACAGACATATTATTTCACTTATAATTGACTATATCACAATTCCAGTGGGTCAGAAGTTTACATACACTAAGTTGACTGTGCCTTTAAACAGCTTGGAAAATTCCAGAAAATGATGTCATGGCTTTAGAAGCTTCTGATAGGCTAATTTACATCATTTGAGTCAATTGGAGGTGTACCTGTTGATGTATTTCAAGGCCTACCTTCAAACTCGGTTCCTCTTTGCTCGACATCATGGGAAAATGAAAAGAAATCAGCCAAGACCTCCGAAAACAATTGTAGACCTCCACAAGTCTGGTTCATCCTTGGGAGACATTTCCAAACGCCTGAAGGTACCACGTTCATCTGTACAAACAACAGTACGCAAGTATAAAAACATGGCACCACGCAGCCATCATACCGCTCAGGAAGGAGATGTGTTCTGTCTCCTAGAGATGAATGTAGTTTGGTGCAAAAAGTGTAAATCCCAGAACAACAGCAAAGGACCTTGTGAAGATGCTGGAGGAAACAGGTACAAAAGTATCTATATCCACAGTAAAACGAGTCCTATATCGACATAACCTGAAAAGTTGCTCAGCAAGGAAGAAGCCACTGCTCCAAAACCGCCATAAAAAAGCCAGACTACGGATTGCAACCACATGGGGACAAAGATTGTACTTTTTGGAGAAATGTCCTCTGGTCTGATGAAACAAAAATAGAACTGTTTGGCCATAATGACCATCGTTATGTTTGGAGGAAAAAGGGGGAGGCTTGCAAGCCGAAGAACACCATCCCAACCGTGAAGCACGGGGGTGGCAGCATCATGTTGTGGGGTGCTTTGCTGCAGGAGGGACTGGTGCACTTCACAGAATAGATGGTATCATGAGGAAGGGAAATTATGTGGATATATTGAAGCAACATCTCAAGACATCAGTCAGGAAGTAAAAGCTTGGTGACAAATGGGTCTTCCAAATGGACAATGACCCCAAGCATACTTCCAAAGTTGTGGCAAAATGGCTTAAGGACAACAAAGTCAAGGTATTGGAGTGGCCATCACAAAGCCCTGACCTCAAATCCTATAGAACGTTTGTGGGAAGAACTGAAAAAGCGTGTGCGAACAAGGAGGTCTACAAACCTGACTCAGTTACACCAGTTCTGTCAGGAGGAATGGGCCAAAATTCACCCAACTTATTGTGGGAAGCTTGTGGAAGGCTACCTGAAACGTTTGACCCAAGTTAAACAATTTAAAGGCAATGCTACCAAATACTAATTGAGCGTATGTAAACTTCAGACCCACTGGGAATGTGATGAAAGAAATAAAAGCTGAAATAAATATTTCACATAATGACAATTATTCTGACAATTCACATTCTTAAAATAAAGTGGTGATCCTAACTGCCCTCAGACATGGAATTTTTACTAGGATTAAATGTCAGGAATTGTGAAAAGTTAATGTATTTGGCTAAGGTGTATGTAAACTCCCGGCTTCAACTGTATATTTTTCCAAGAGGCCACTCCCTATATTCATACTAAGCACTCCTCCCATATACACTTGGTTTAAGCTTTCACTGTCAATACAAAGGTGTTCACAGCATCAGATTTCAACAAAGCCGACACCCATTGTGACAGGCAGATCTTTGTCTGATCTTTACTGGAGATGACATCTCAATCCAGAGGACACTGTAGAAGAAAGACAACCACTGAATTCAACTGGTTTATTTCATCTCCAGATGATGATAGCACAGTAGTAATGTCTGCGTTTCCACAGGCAGCTGAATTCTGAAGGACCTGTATGTTATAAATCTTCAACCTGCCAATACAACCGTTCTCACATCCACTAGCATTCCCTTACCAACACAATAGTTGTCCATATTAATGTCACGCCGTGATAGATAAGTCCAAGGTGACTGGTGAGGATGACTTAATACATGGTACAGTACAGACTGTTGAAGCCTAGCTACTGTAGCTAACGTGTCTCTAGGTTAATGGTCACAAGAAACAACGTTAAAACAAAGGGCACCCGGCCGGGTTTACAGAGCCATACCATCACTTATACATCAGGAGGGAAAATACAGCACTGATATCAACAGTAAATATACTGTTTATTTTAAGATTGCTGTGCTAGTTTTATCTTAGTATTATAATGACAGAATGATTATTCCTCTGGTCAGGAAGAGAAAGTGATGCTGCCATGGTGATGTGTGTGGAGCACATCAGGGTATTGACAGTGTGCCAGTGTGTCTTAGCTGATGTTGCCTCCCTTCAGTGTTTTACAGGTGACGTGTCCCAGTTTGGTCATCAGGCGTTTGCCCTGCCACTGGGCTACACACTCTCCTGACACCTTCAGGTCCACCTGGAGACAGAGAGACAGAAACCTATCAGTATACTGGGCTACACACTCTCCTGACACCTTCAGGTCCACCTGGAGACAGAGAGACAGAAACCTATCAGTATACTGGGCTACACACTCTCCTGACACCTTCAGGTCCACCTGGAGACAGAGAGACAGAAACCTATCAGTATACTGGGCTACACACTCTCCTGACACCTTCAGGTCCACCGAGAGAGAGAGACAGAGAGAGAGAGAGAAACCTATCAGTATACTGGACTACACACTCTCCTGACACCTTCAGGTCCACCTGGAGAGAGAACTAGCTTAAATAACATTCACTCATTTACTGATATGATCTTTAAGATGTTCATGGCTCAATCTTACTTTCATTTTGTGAAACAGCCTGTCACATGACCTAACTATGGGCCAGCCAGACATACCTGTAGTTTCTCCCAAATCTTCTTCTTTGGGTTTAGTTTGTCGTCTGGCTTGCCTGTCTCGTACCCCTCAAAGAACACCCGTTCCCCGGGTGACGATCCCTCAGGGGGGTCAAGAGGCTCCACCATCCTGGGCTCCCCCTCACTGGGACAACAGCCAATCAGAGAGAAGAGAGTCTGAAGTCAGGAAGTGATGGATGAGGAAATGGGTGGGTCAAGTTGTGTCAGGTGTCTGAGTGCAAAGGAAAGGGATATAGAACAAAGGGAGAGAGAGAAGCAGGGGAAGACGAGAAGAGAAGGAGTATATAGGTAGGCAGGAAAAGAGGGGGAGAAGTAGGGGCGATAAAAAAAGAGGGATAGCACGTGACAGGAAGAGAGGAGAAAATGAGCCACTCACATGGAGGCACAGAGCAGCATGGCTTGGGACTCCACCCCCCTCATCTTCTGGGACTTCAGGTTGCATAGCAACAACACCAGCCGGTCCTGCAAGGCCTCCTGGGAAACGTAGGCCACCAGGCCGCTCACCACCGTCCTTGGCTCCGCCTCTCCAACGTCTATCTTCTCCAGGTACAGCGAATCAGCATCCGGATGCTGAGGGAGGTGAGGACAGACAGAGAGAAACACCAATCAGTGAAGAGAAGGAAAGGAAATGGCAGATGATTAGCTGAATCCCAAACAGCCCCCTATCAGGTACATCTGAAGGATCCAATCTTAATCAGTAATAGCTCCTCTATCTTGCTCTCTGATAGGCTGGGGATATTTCCATTTAGAATTCAGCATTTCTCTCAAAGGGTCTTCCTAGTTTAAATAAGGATAAATAAACTAATGAATGAATGAGTACCTTCCCCACACTGATGACCTTGCCCACCCTGATGTCCAGTCTGGAAGGAACCAGCTCATCCTCTTCTGCTGCTTTAGGGTTCCCCTTCCCTGGTCCCTCTGACAGGGGGACATAAAGACACACAGGGTCAAGGGTCAGGAGGAACAGTCTCCTATAAGTCTACTTTAGGAAGCCTTGAGGATTGGTAACAGTAGGTTCTACTAACTGTTCTTTGATGGGTCTGGATAGGCTGTGTTGGAGAGTTTACGGAGCTCTGGAGATTCAAATTTCTTCCTGATTGGGTCGAGCAGCTTGTTGAGGGCCACCTCCACACCCGCCTTCAGGTCACCAGGATGGATCAGCTAGGGGTCAGAGGTTAGCGGTCAAACCAATCATCATGGGCCAACAACAGTGGTCATACAACAACAACAACAGCAGTCAGTCATGACCATATAGAGTTGAAGTCGGAGGTTTACGTACACTTTAGCCAAATACATTTAAACTCAGTTTTTCTCAATTCCTGACATTTAATCCTAGTAAAAATTCCCTGTCTTAGGTCAGTTAGGATCACCACTTTATTTTAAGAATGTGAAATGTCAGAATAATAGTAGAGATAATGATTTATTTCAGCTTTTATTTCTTTCATCACATTCCCAGTGGGTCAGAAGTTTACATACACTCAATTAGTATTTGGTATCATTGCCCTTAAATTGTTCAACTTGGGTCAAACGTTTCAGGTAGGCTTCCACAAGCTTCCCACAATAAGTTTGGTGTATTTTGGCCCATTCCTCCTGACAGAACTGGTGTAATCAGTCAGGTTTGTAGACCTCCTTGCCCGCACACACTTTTTCAGTTCTGCCCACATATTTTCTATAGGATTGAGGTCAGGGCTTTGTGAAGGCCACTCCAATACCTTGACTATGTTGTCCTTAAGCCATTTTGCCACAACTTTGGAAGTATGCTTGGGGTCATTGTCCATTTGGAAGACTCATTTGCGACCAAGCTTTAACTTCATGACTGATGTCTTGAGATGTTGCTTCAATATATCCACATTCTTTTCCTTCCTCATGATGCCATCTATTTTGTGAAGTGCACCAGTCCCTCCTGCAGCAAAGCACCCCCACAACATGATGCTGCCACACCCGTCCTTCACGTTTGGATGGTGTTCTTCAGCTTGCAAGCCTCCCCCTTTTTCCTCCAAACATAACGATGTTCATTATGGCCAAATAGTTCTATTTTTGTTTCATCAGACCAGAAGACATTTCTCCAAAAAGTACGATCTTTGTCCCCATGTGCAGTTGCAAACCGTAGTCTGGCTTTTTTATGGCGGTTTTGGAGCAGTGGCTTCTTCCTTGCTGAGCAGTCTTTCAGGTTATGTCGATATTGGACTCGTTTTACTGTGGATATAGATAGTTTTTTACCTGTTTCCTCCAGCATCTTCACAAGGTCCTTTGCTGTTGTTCTGGGATTGATTTGCACTTTTCGCACCAAGTTACGTTCATCTCTAGGAGACAGAACTCGTCTCCTTCCTGAGCGGTATGAGGGCTGCGTGGTCCCATGGTGTCTATACTTACGTACTATTGTTTGTACAGATGAACGTGGTACCTTCAGGTGTTTGTATATTGCTCCCAAGGATGAACCAGACTTGTGGAGGTCTACACATTTTTTTCCCATGATGTCGAGCAAAGAGGAACTGAGTTTGAAGGTAAGCCTTGAAATACATCCACAGGTACACCTCCAATTGACACAAATGATGTCAATTAGCCTATCAGAAGCTTCTAAAGCCATGACATAATTTTCTGGAATTTTCCAAGCTGTTTAAAGGCACAGTCAACTTAGTGTATGTAAACTTCTGACCCACTGGAATTGTGATATAGTGAATTATAAGTGAAATAATCTGTCTGTAAACAATTGTTGGAAGAATTACTTGTGTCATGCACAAAGTAGATGTCCTAACCTACTTGCCAAAACTATAGTTTATTAACATGAAATCTGTGGAGTGGTTGAAAAGTGAGTTTTAATGACTTCAACCTAAGTGTCTGTAAACTTCTGACTTCAACTGTACATCCTGCCTGAAACCAGACAACTACACATGGTTTGGCATTTTCACACAGTCACCCAATTGCAAAACACAATCGAGAAATGTGATTTAACATGAAATCTGTGGAGTCGTTGAAAAATGAGTTAATGACTTCAACCTAAGTATGTAAATATCTGACTTTACATTGACTTAGATTGATCAACTGTACATACCTCTTCACCAAGGGAGATATACAGAGGGGAGGGACTTCAACTGTACATACCTCTTCACCAAGGGAGATATACAGAGGGGAGGGACTTCAACTGTACATACCTCTTCACCAAATTCTTTCTCCACTTCCTCAAAGTCTGTGTAGGTTTTGTCTCCTCCGAACTTGGGGTCTCTTTTGATGGTGAACTCTGAAAGAGATGCAACACAGACATGCTGACTCTGGCTCTACCTGGAGGAGGATGGTAGAACAGGGGGAGTATCCAGGGATAAGGGATAAAAGTGAGAGAAGAGGAGGAGGAGGATGAAAGAAGCTGTCAACTCACCTCCTACCATGATGAAGGAGAAGAGAGGAAAAATGAAGAGGAGAGAGAGGAGGAGGAAGAGGACAGAACAGGTGAGAGGAGGAGGAAGAGGACAGAACAGGCGAGAGGAGGAGGAAGAGGACAGAACAGGACAGAACAGGAGGAAGAAGAGGACAGAACAGGACAGAACAGGAGGAAGAAGAGGACAGAACAGGAGAGAGGGGGAAGAAGAGGACAGAACAGGAGAGAGGGGGAAGAAGAGGACAAAACAGGAGAGAGGGGGAAGAAGAGGACAAAACAGGAGAGAGGGGGAAGAAGAGGACAAAACAGGAGAGAGGGGGAAGAAGAGGACAAAACAGGAGAGAGGGGGAAGAAGAGGACAAAACAGGAGAGAGGGGGAAGAAGAGGACAAAACAGGAGAGAGGGGGAAGAAGAGGACAAAACAGGAGAGAGGAGGAAGAGGAGGACAGAACAGGAGAGAGGAGGAAGAAGAGGACAGAACAGGAGAGAGGAGGAAGAGGAGGACAGAACAGGAGAGAGGAGGAAGAGGAGGACAGAACAGGAGAGAGGATGAAGAGGAGGACAGAACAGGAGAGAGGAGGAAGCAGCGGGCTTACTCACCTCCTACGAGTGGGAAGAGGACATGTTTAACGAAGGAGAGGACTCCGTTGTTCTCAATGTTGCCCGGCTCACAGAAAGCCTTCTTCAGCTTCTTCTTCACATCCTCCTTCCTGTCCAGGAGGTCAATCTTAGACTCCTGCAGAGTTCAACAAGAGACACACAGGGCCATGTTCATTAGGCACCAACCGGAAGAAAACAGAAACTCGGAAGGACTACCTGAACTTGTCCAATAAGACATTTTCATTTTCTGTTACAAAATGCTTTGCAACTGTCTGTCGTAATGAATACAACGCAGGGCTGTGTCATTTGGGGATTGGTCAAAACAATATATTAGCTCCATAAGAAGAGGAAGGACGGGATGGATGTATTATAATCATACAACTATTGTGAAAGGGCCACTCACCTCTTCTGAAGAGCTCATCTTAGCCCCAGTCAGTCCTGGTACCATGGGGTTCATCAGATGGGAACGCTTAGCATAGCCCAGAGAGGGTAGGTACTGGAGAGAGGGAGAGAAAGACAAGGGATGGAGAGAGAAAGACAAGGGATGGAGAGAGAGAGCACGAGAGAGATTTTCAGAACTCATACATTATGCTAAAATACCCATCACAATAATTTCTTAATTTCCCAGTTGACCAATTAATTAAGTGAATCTAAAATCAGCTTTCTCTAGAAGATGACAGTGCAAGAACAGGTCAGAAGGCTCAGGGTACCTTCTCAGCCAGGGTGAAGATCTTCCTCTGATCGACTCCTCCAAACTGGGCATCTACTTTCAGATACTCTTCATCTAGAGCCTGGAAGACAGAAGGGGAAAATGGGTATCAAACCTGTTGTATTATTAACCTGTTATAACCTTGTTATTACCTGTAGTCCAGGGTAGAGCAGGCCACTGAATAGTGGGTGTTATAATGTCTTATAACCAGGTTATTACCTGTAGTCCAGGGTAGAGCAGGCCACTGAATAGTGGGTGTTATAATGTCTTATAACCAGGTTATTACCTGTAGTCCAGGTTAGAGCAGACCACTGAATAGTGGGTGTTGTGTTATAACCATGTTAGTACCTGTAGTCCAGGTTAGAGCAGACCACTGAATAGTGGGTGTTGTGTTATAACCTTGTTATTACCTGTAGTCCAGGGTAGAGCAGGCCACTGAGTAGTGGGTGTTGTGTTATAACCATGTTAGTACCTGTAGTCCAGGGTAGAGCAGACCACTGAGTAGTGGGTGTTGTGTTATAACCATGTTAGTACCTGTAGTCCAGGGTAGAGCAGGCCACTGAGTAGTGGGTGTTGTGTTATAACCATGTTAGTACCTGTAGTCCAGGGTAGAGCAGGCCACTGAGTAGTGGGTGTTGTGTTATAACCATGTTAGTACCTGTAGTCCAGGGTAGAGCAGGCCACTGAGTAGTGGGTGTTGTGTTATAACCATGTTAGTACCTGTAGTCCAGGGTAGAGCAGGCCACTGAGTAGTGGGTGTTGTGTTATAACCAGGTTATTACCTGTAGTCCAGGGTAGAGCAGGCCACTGAGTAGCGGGTGTTAGTGTTATAACCATGTTATTACCTGTAGTCCAGGGTAGAGCAGGCCACTGAGTAGTGGGTGTTGTGTTATAACCAGGTTATTACCTGTAGTCCAGGGTAGAGCAGGCCACTGAGTAGCGGGTGTTAGTGTTATAACCATGTTATTACCTGTAGTCCAGGGTAGAGCAGGCCACTGAGTAGAGGGTGGTCCACCTGTTTAACCACCTCGGCTCCAGCCTTCTTAGCATCATGTTCTGTTACCATGGAGGATAGACGGTACACGTCCAGAGTGTACTCTCTAAGGGAGGGAGGGACACAGGCAGAGGGCATACGTAGGTACATCAAATGAGCACTGACGTTGACATCTAAACACTATGGACTGGTTTCCCTCACAAAGATTGAGTCTAGTCCTGAACTAAAAAGCATGTTTGTGCTTCTGAGTTAAAGACTATGAGAACAGCTCCTACAAATCAGAGCTTTGCATTGAGATAATTGTTGTTGACCTCCCAGAAAGAGAACTACTGAACCTGATCACTAACCTGCTGAGTTGGTAGTCTGTACCCTTGATGAACTTGAGTTTGTCCAGCGGCACCCCAATGCTCTCCAGCATGGCCTTGATCACCTGCTCGTAGTATTGCACCCTCAGCTCCAGCAGCTCCCAGGGAGCCTTCATGTTGTCCAGGAACGCATGCAGGTCTGCAAACAGGATGGTCACCTGGAGAGTGGTCGACAGGAGAGTTAGACAGACACACACTCGCACAATCTGACACACGCACAGATCTACAAATAGTTAGGGCTGGGAATTGCCAGGGACCTGATGATACAATATTATCACGATACTTAGGTGCTGATACAACATGTTTGCTCACTATTTCAAAAGAAAATGTAGAACAAGTTTTGGTACAATTGGCCCAGCGTCGTCCGAGTTTGGTGGGTGTAGGCCGTCATTTGTAAATAAGAATAGTTAAATAAAGGTTAAATAAAAAATAAACACACACTGATCTCACCTCACACCCTGCCTTGAGGAAGTCTGCGATCTTGGACATGGGGACGAAGTAGGCGACATGGGGTTTTCCTGTGGTGGCTGTTCCCCAGTAGACCTTCAGTTCCCTCTCTGCCAGAACCTGCTTCATCTTCTCTTCTCCAAGCACCTCCTGAAACACCACATACAGACAATATCAACCATCCGAGAGTGTGTTTACCTCTATTTAATGTGTGTGTGTGTCCCACCTGCAGGTTCCTAGTGATGAGGTGAAGCTTCTCATCTGGGCTCAGCTGTTCTCCCATGGTGCCTTGCTCCTACACAGCGAGGAGGGGAGGGGAGATAACAGGAGGTGGGTGGCAGTTATTGAGCCAGGAATATGAGTCAGGGTACATATCCCAAATGGCACTCCATTTCCTATATAGTGCACTACTTTTGACCATGGCCCAAAAAGGAGTATGGTGATATTTGGGACGCAACCCTGTGACTGCCTATGAGCCATATAGCTAGACGACAAATATTTGACCGCTTGATAGCAAGTTACCAAAGTAAATAGTAATTTATCAGGCTAGACATCTAGCTAGGCATCTATGTTATCTAGCTAGCTAGATAAGTATGTTTTAGAGCAGTTTTGTATCAACCAACATTTTGTCACTGGTAGTGCTTGCCTGGCTAAATGACTAGTTAGTTAGCAACTTCAGTTACTGTTGAGCTGGCTATTATTGACACGTTGAGAGTGGATGAACCATCCATGCTAAGCGCTAGCATTTGGCTAACCATCTGCATCGAACTGGCTGGCTAAAACACAATCTAGACAACACTTGAGTGGTTGTAACTTTAAAATCATATAAAAACCGTCGTCAGAAAAGCATACTAGCTATAGACAATTCCATATTACCTTAGCGTTAATGTCTTAACACTTGGGGTCGATGTTTAGATGTAGAAGCCTGTCAATGTGTTGCATCAGCGGTGAGTGTGTTTCTGGGCTCAACAACCAGGCTGCAGGGAGAGCAGTCGACAGCAGAGACATGGATCGATGTGTCAGCGCTCTTCCGTCCTTAAAGTGAACAGAACTCTGTTCTGTGGAACTGCTAGTCTTCAGAACCATATCAGAACTCTGTTCTGTGGAACTGCTAGTCTTCAGAACCATATCAGAACTCTGTTCTGTGGAACTGCTAGTCTTCAGAACCATATCAGAACTCTGTTCTGTGGAACTGCTAGTCTTCAGAACCATATCAGAACTCTGTTCTGTGGAACTGCTAGTCTTCAGAACCATATCAGAACTCTGTTCTGTGGAACTGCTAGTCTTCAGAACCATATCAGAACTCTGTTCTGTGGAACTGCTAGTCTTGTGTATCCCTGTGGATCATCTCCAATAAACGGCTTCAACCAGCCTTTGAATTCAGGGTTTGATTCCCACTCCCTCCTGTATTTTTGAGTGTACAGTTTAGACTGAGACATGATAAGCTAGCCAGCTGGATGTTTAGCTTATGTTGCACACACACACACAGTGGACAAGGTCAGTCAAATGCAGTGATTTATTTTAGACAAAGAACATTTTACATTTACATCCCGCCCTGAATGTAAGCCAGGGCGGGATCAGCCAGCGGCGGCTTCCCGCATGTGCGATTCATTTGCAGTCTAGACGCGGAGGGGTGAACATCTCTGCTCTGACTGCAGCTGGTAGGGACTGGGCCACCTGTGAGTGCTTTGGGACGGGGTGGGGGCAGTGAGTGCTTTGGGACGGGGTGGGGGCAGTGAGTGCTTTGGGACGGGGTGGGGGCAGTGAGTGCTTTGGGACGGGGTGGGGGCAGTGAGTGCTTTGGGACCGGGTGGGGGCAGTGAGTGCTTTGGGACGGGGTGGGGGCAGTGAGTGCTTTGGGACGGGGTGGGGGCAGTGAGTGCTTTGGGACGGGGTGGGGGCAGTGAGTGCTTTGGGACGGGGTGGGGGCAGTGAGTGCTTTGGGACCGGGTGGGGGCAGTGCCCGCTGCTCGTTGAGAAGAGTAAGAATGATACATGCTTTCACGTCACTCTCCAATAACACCAGAAAAAGTCGCTAGATTTGTCGCTAGTCACTTTTTTGAAAATGTGTCACTAGAGGGGTCTGAAAACTCGCTAAATAAGTTGGCAGCACTGCAGCACACGCACTTCACGTTCTTGATGATCCGATAAATGGTTGATTTAGGTGCAATCTTTCCAGAAGTAATATCCTTGCCTGTGAAGCCCTTTTTGTGCAAAGCAATGATGACGGCACGTGTTTCCTTGCAGGTAACCATGGTTGACAGAGGAAGGACAATGATTTCAAGCACCACCCTCCTTTTAAAGCTTCCAGTCTGTTATTCTGACTCAATCAGCATGACAGAGTGATCTCCAGCCTTGTCCTCGTCAACACTCTCACCTGTGTTAACGAGACAATCACTGACATGATGGCAGCTGGTCCTTTTGTGGCAGGGCTGAAATGCAGTGGATATGTTTTTTTGGGATTAAGTTCATTTTCATGGCAAAGAGGGACTTTGCAATTAATTGCAATTCATCTGATCACTCTTCATGACATTCTGGAGTATATGCAAATTGCCATCATCAACACTGAGGCAGCAAACTTTGTGGAGACCAATACTTGTCTCATTCTCAAAACTTTTGACCACGACTGTACAGTGTGTGTAAATGTAGTAAGAATAGGAAGGTAAGGCAATAAATAGTCCGTAGTGGTGAAATAATTACAATTTAGCATTAACACTGGAGTGATAGATGTGCAGATGATGATGTCCAAATAGAGATACTGGAGTGCAAATGAGCAAAAATAATAATATGGGGATGACTAATTTGTTCCCATTCTGGCCACACCCCTCTATACTGGCCACACCCCTCTTCCCATGCATTAGCACATTGACTATTTAAGCAGCAGATTCTCCCTCAGTTCTGTTGGTGAATGCATGGGGTGGCCAACTTATGTTTCTGTTCCATGTTGTGACTAACAAGTGAGTACTTTTCATGATGGAAGCAAATGTATAAATGTTAATATTAAGATCCTTTTGGTTTATGTCAGTGTATTTGCTGCTGCCATTCCAGAATGTAAGACATATCCACAGTTTGTTTTGATACTTCATTTTATTTTTTGAACTCGTCAGTCACACTAGTCCCGTGTAGCTCAGATGGTAGAGCATGGCGCTTGCAATGCCAGGGATGTGGGTTTGATTCCCACGGGGGACCAGTATGTGCTCCAGTGTAATAAAACCCCACTGTGGGTTCCTGCTTCATCTGCATTCTTATAAGTGCGCCATAGTGGCACGTCAACCTCTGAACCCGTCAACATCCTGGTAGCCCCAACCTGGTATCATAATTTGTATAAGACTGTGGAGCATCTTATTATATAGCCTACAGGTAGGTTTCCTAAATGTATGGTAGTCCGTTTCATTACTATAGGGCAGAGAGGGCTGACTGTGGTTAGCTGTATGGTAGTCTGTTTTGTTACAGCTGTACATCAAGTTGATAGGAAATATATTTCCTTAATGAATTCTGACAAAGTACAATACTGCATCAATTAGTATAACATTTCTATATTTTTAAATAACATCCAAAACCTGTTCAGATTACTTTCTGGCACAACTATCAAACATTTACAATTGTACTATATGCACAGGAGGTGTTTGTGTGTATACAAGGCATTGTTACAGCTCTGTGGAAGTGAGATATTCAAAGATTCTCATTTTAGAGCTTACACGTATGGCTACTACTGCCTGGAGTCAGACGGGAAGGTAATCTCCAAACATATTCAGAATAATATCTGAAAAAAACAAGGCAACAGTAAATGATGCAGCCCCCCCTCCCCCTTGGGCCAATTAAATGATGCAGCCCCCTCCCCCTTGGGCCAATTAAATGATGCAGCCCCCTCCCCCTTGGGCCAATTAAATGATGCAGCCCCCCCTCCCCCTTGGGCCAATTAAATGATGCAGCCCCCTCCCCCTTGGGCCAATTAAATGATGCAGCCCCCTCCCCCTTGGGCCAATTAAATGATGCAACGCCCCTAATTAATTTAGGGCCTAATTTATTTATTTCACTTGACTGATTTCCTGATATGAACTAACTTAATTGTTGCGTTGATATTTTGTTCTGTGTATATTCCATATGAAATGTAGGATTTTGTTTTCCATGGGACGGTGATGTATTGGCCTAACCCAGTGTTTCTCTGTGAACACTTTCAATACAATAAACACAACAACTGGGAGACTTCACAATACAGGCAATTCACTCCCCACGTTTTCCAATAGTTTGACTTGCTTCCCTTTTCGAGAGAAAAAGGAAACATGGCCACACATTTAAAAAGGACTGATAATTCACTATTAAACGGAACCTTTCAGGTTTTCAGCTCAACACGTGGAAGTGAGGAGTCTGTAGTGCACATCCAGAACTAATCAGTTGGAACAGCAACCTCTTTAGAATAGGATAAATATAGAATGAGCAGGATAGACGCAGGCTGTTAAGGCAAAGGGGGCTACTTTGAAGAATCTCATTTTTTGATGTGTTTAACACTTTTTCGGTTACTACATGATCCATGTGTTATGTCATAGTTTGTCTTCACTTTTATTCTACAATGTAGAAAAGTGCAAATAAAGAAAAACCCTTGAATGAGTAATATATCCAGTGTAAGAACAAGTGTTGTGAAGAGCACAGCTATTACCTACAGTCTATTAGACAATGGAGTTAGAGTTGGGCCTAAATCTCCTCAGGGCCATATTGGAGTGTATTCACTGGTGCGTGATGAACGTTTCTTTTGCACAAATTCAGGTAGGTCCGTCCCTGTTTGCTTTCCTAGTGAATAACCCCCCGTTGAATATGCTGATGGTCGAGTTTGTTTGTACATTTTAGAGCATTGTATTGGTCCTTAAGTAAAATCTCCAACTGACCGGGGGCACTGGGCCATGCAAAACAAACCCACCCATAGAAGAGGGGAAGGAAACACTACTGATAAGAGAGCTCACTCCATTATAAAGTGTGTCAAATAGTAGGTAAGGTCTCACAGCAACTAAATTATAAAAATCTAACTTTTTCAGACAATTAATAGTATGCAGATACAGGGACCAACAGGTCTTCAATAGATGAGATTCAGAGGCAGCTGCTGCTAGATCAAGACAGTACAAAGTAGTCAGAACCCTAACAGCCAAGACAGTACCAATCTGTATACACTTAGAAATATTATATCAAAAATGTAGTTTTTTTTGGTATGGCTTTTGAAATTGATACCAGAAGAAAAAAAAAAAAAAAAAAAAAAAAAAATCAGGCTCTTATTTAGCCAGACAGTCTACTTCAAGTTTCCCACGGGTGACACGAGGCATGTAGTAGATTAATCCACTGTCTAAAGTCATTCGATTTTCAAGTTATCTATAGATAAAGTTATGGCAATATACACCAACAATGGTACACAACAGTATGCATCACATTTCAAGGTTTTGTGCAACGTTCATGGACAACAAAAGGTCTCAAAGTGGCCCCATAGAGTCCCCACTACTACTGTTACACCATCACAGCCCCATGTAGTGCACTAGGAAATAGGTTGCCTTTAGAGATTTGACCCAAAACAACATTAACAACAGAGTGGGTGACATCTGTTGGGAAAATGTCATAGCTGAAGTAGGCAGGACTCAAACCAGGAAGGTTTCCTTTGCCAGGGGTAAGATATGTTGCCATTCCTTGCCGTACAGAACTGATGTTTTAGACATTTTTCTGTTTTAAGTGATCCTTTTAAGGTCAGAGACCTGAAGCAGCAGTGTGATTGGATGGGAGCTGTATTTTCTTCATCGTGATAGGTCCAGCCCCCTCAGTAGCCCCACCCAGTGCAAGCAACAATCCGTCACCCCATTGATCCATGAGTGTTCTAGAACCTACACCATGTTGGTCAGTTCTGTGGAGTCGGTTTCTGAGTCTGCCTCATTTTCCCTGAGAACAGAACAGAGGCACCAGGGGTTAGACACGACAGACAAGCAGTCTATATACCTGAACAGTTACAACAAATGTACTTAATAAATAGTGTGGGTACCAGGCATTGCAATAAGTGGCATGAACTGGAATAACTGCACAGACAGACTGCCACCCAGGCTACTTTATGAGTAAAGGGTTTGTACAGCCAGTGGCAAGTCAAATTCAAGGTCTTTCAAGTACTTTTTCAAGCACTAATATTTATTTTCAAGGACCATAGTTCCTATTATGAAATTGCAATTGCTTATAGCTGGCAGTATATCACCACAACTTCAAAACTACTAACTTACAATTCATCACAACCTTACAAGTTCTACTCAATAATATTGTAATGTTCCGAGCTGGGACAAATAAGGCGAGTCAGAAACACAAACATGAGGGCAACACAG
Organism: Thymallus thymallus; assembly: GCA_023634145.1. Taxonomy (NCBI): domain Eukaryota; kingdom Metazoa; phylum Chordata; class Actinopteri; order Salmoniformes; family Salmonidae; genus Thymallus; species Thymallus thymallus. Next base: position 29,966,868 of record CM042395.1, on the reverse strand, counting down.
GTTTAATCACCTACTCCAGGCTGTTGTTATGGCCACAGCCCACGCCACTAAAACATGGAAAGTTACGGTACACAGGATGAACAGCTCTGTGCTGAGGTGCACAGCAAGTACAAAAGAGAACACTGAAAAGACACGAGCCCCTATTTATCCCCTTAAACCCCCGCGAGATTACCCTCAGAACGGAAGAACAACTATAAACACACACGTAACACATAACCCCAAACAAATAGAACCCCATATCTGGTCGTTACAATATGTTGGTTCACTACTTATTTACAACATACATGAGTGGTAAGTCAGGACTGATTATGTCATTTGAGTAGTGATAAGCAGAATTTTGGGACATGCCTACTGGTGAACAGACATTTCCTAATCCCGTGATTGGGAGTCCCATAGGGCGGCGCACAATTGGCCCAGCGTCGTCCGGGTTTGGCCGGTGTAAGCCATCATTGTAAATAAGAATTAGTTAACGGACTTGCCTAGTTACATAAAAAATTACAGCTTAATGACTGTTTTTATTGGGCATTTGTAAATCTACTACTTAATAGCTACGAAAAAGTCTTCTTCCGACCGGCAGTTTAGACTGTGTTCGTGAATTGCCTCCAGTGTGTCAGAGCTCTGGCCGAGGAGGAGGGTTGGTCTGAGCGGTCTGACCGAAACAGCAGTCAAGCACCCAAGCGAACTGGCTAACGTTTGCTAACTACTTCCAGAAACAAATGAGAGAACACCTCACTCTGACCATTTTACTGCCCTAGCAGAGCTTGTTAGGCTGTTGTCATGTTATCCAGAGTGTTGGTAACTAACTGTGCTGCTGGCACCAATTTAATTACCATTTCTTTGACGACGTTTACTGATACCGGCCATATTCATATTCAATGGGTGTTGAGCGCTCTTAAATTCATCAGTTATTCTGAGCTCTGAATTTACGAGCGCACCAGTCGCGTCGCCGCTCGGGAGAAGTGCGGGTGGGCTGTATGAGGAACGGCCACCAGAACGGCAGGAGCGCGGCCACCAGAACGGCAGGAGCGCGGCCACCAGAACGGCAGGAGCGCGGCCACCAGAACGGCAGGAGCGCGGCCACCAGAACGGCAGGAGCGCGGCCACCAGAACGGCAGGAGCGCGGCCACCAGAACGGCAGGAGCGCGGCCACCAGAACGGCAGGAGCGCGGCCACCAGAACGGCAGGAGCGCGGCCACCAGAACGGCAGGAGCGCGGCCACCAGAACGGCAGGAGCGCGGCCACCAGAACGGCAGGAGCGCGGCCACCAGAACGGCAGGAGCGGGCGCCCCGTGAATAAGGCGTTTGGCAAAAAGCTCTGGAGGTTGTTGCAGAGAAAAAGTCACGTCATGTAGAACTGGCGCCGGAGCAGGATGTGGCTCTTCAGAGCAGATTCATCCATGCTGCAATGTCAATGTCTAATATATTTTTGCACCTTACACGGTATGGATCGGTTGGGTCCAGTGATGAAGTGGTAAATAACGGTGGGTAATATAAAACACAACTTGTAAAGTGTTGGTCCCATGTTTCATGAGTTTAAATAAAAGATCCCAGAAATGTTCCATAAGCACAAAAGGCAGGATTTAATCTACGAGCTCGCCTGGCAACCACAGAAAATAAAACTCGGAAGTCTGCCTGGAAATTAATTAATTATATTTTATCATTTTCTGTTCTGCTCTCGTTTTAATTACTTTTCAAGCACTAACTTGAGAAAATGTCAGATTTTTAAGGTATTCCAGTACTTTAATTTTAGAGTGCCAAATTCAAGTACTTTCAGCATCTTGTGCCAAACCCTGTGAGTACTTCTGAAGGTAATAAGGGATCTTATAATGGTACACAATTTGGCAATATTTCCAGGTCTATACCTATTATATATATCTATCCAATAATTTCAGATATACAGGAAATGCTTGGGGTATGAGGCCTGAGTTTCCCAGTCAGATATGCAAGTCTTACCGTTGCTCCTGCAGCAGCTTCCTGTTGCCCTGCCTCCTCTCTTCGTCGATTGGATAAGAGCGGAATATGACCAGGCCAATCAGAATGAGTCCTATGGGCGCCGCTGAGACCAGAACCTTCAGGGTTATATCCACATTTTCAGGCTGGGTGCAACCTCGAGTCATATACCCAGCAAAACTGCAGATGGAGGGAAAGGAGATAATGAGGAAGTAATCTAACCACAGGACTAACAAAGACGTTAATGTGGCTCACCCTACTAATTCAGATGAAGGAGGAATCCTGTGCTTTGAAGTGGGATTTGGCTTATCCTCAAGTTTCTTTTACTTGGCCAGGAAAGTAAGACTGGGAAAGTATAACTTCCTGGCTGATGATATCTGATGATTATGTACAGTACAGTACAGAGTCTCTGTCTGTTGATGGAGAGAACTTACTCCAAGCTGAGAGTAGAGATCCCCAAGGAGATTCCAGAGGCAAACTTGGTGAAGAACACATAGAAGGAATAAAAGATGGCCTCGTGACCCTGAGAGTCTGGGTTCTGAACCTGGAAGTCATCTACCACGTCTGGCAGCATGGACCTAGAGACGGAGAAAGAGGAACGAGTCAGTGATGTCCACACAACCAAAAGACTCAAAACATACACAAGAGAGAATAAAATAGAGTGAGGGGAAAGAGATGAGGGACAGACAGCTACTCCAACTCACCATGGCAACAGGAAGGCAGCAGCAACTCCGACCCCGGCAGCGAACGACACAATGTAGGTAATGATGAGATTACTCTTCACACACACCACCAGGATCATGAAGGGGATCACAGACTGCAGCGAGGAGAGAAAACACTCATCACCAATGATGTACAGAGTATACAAAACATTAGTAACACCGGCTCTTTACATGACAGACTGACCAGGTGAACTCTATGATCCCTTATTGATGCCACTTGTTAAATCGCCGTAAATAAGTGTAGATGAAGGGGAGGAGACTGGTTAAAGAAGGATTTTTAAGCTTCGAGACAATTGAGACATGATTGTGTGCAGTGCATTCGATAAGTATTCAGACCCCTTGACTTTTTACACATTTTATTCCATTACAGCCTTACTATAAAATGTATTTTTTTTAAACTACAACAAAAAAAAAAAAATATACACACACAATACAAAGTAAAAACAGGTTTAGGTTTTTTTGCAAATGTATTTAAAATAAAAACTGAAATAACACATTCAGACCCTTTACTCAGTACTTTGTTGAAGCACCTTCGTCAGCGATTACAGCCTCAAGTCTTCTTGGGAATGATGCTACAAGCTTGGCACACCTGTATTTGGGGAAATCCTCCCATTCTTCTCTGCAGATCCTGTCAGGTTGGATGGGGAGCGTTGCTACACAGCTATTTTCAGGTCTCTCCAGAGATGTTCGATCGGGTTCAAGTCCGGGCTCTGGCTGGGCCACTTAAGGACATTCAGAGACTTGTCCCGAAGCCACTCCTGCGTTGTCTTGGCTGTGTGCTTATGGTCGTTGTCCTATTGGAAGGTGAACCCTCACCTCAGTCTAAGGTCCTGTGCACTCTGAAGCAGGTTTTCATCAAGGATTTGCTCCGTTCATCTTTCCCTCGATCCAGACTGGTCTCCCAGTCCCAGCCACTGAAAAACATCCCCACAGCATGATGCTGCCACCACAATCCTTCACCGTAGGGATGGTGCCAGGTTTCCTCCAGGTGTGATGCTTGGCATTCAGGTCAAAGAGTTCAATCTTGGTTTCGTCAGACCAGAGAATCTTGTTTCTCATGATCTGAGAGACTTTAGGTGCCTTTTGGAAAACTCCAAGCGGTCCTGTCATGTGCCTTTTACTGAGAAGTGGCTTCCGTCAGGCCACTCTACCATAAAGGCCTGATTGGTGGAGTGCTGCAGAGATGGTTGTCCTTCTGGAAGGTTCTCCCATCTCCACAGAGGAACTCTGGAGTTCTGTCAGAGTGACCATAAGGTGCTTGGTCACCTCCCTGACCAAGGTCTTTCTCCCCCGATTGCTCAGTTTGGCTGAGCGGCCAGCTCTAGGAAGAGTCTTGGTAGTTCCAAACTTCTTCCATTTAAGAATGATGGAGGCCACTGTGTTTTTGAGGACTGCTGCAGACATTTTTTGGTACCCTTCCCCCGCTCTGTGCCTCGACGCAATTCTGTCTCGAAGCTCTAAGGACAATTCCTTCGACCTCATGGCTTGGTTTTTGCTCTGACATGCACGGTCAACTGTGGAAAGGTATATAGACAGGTGTGTGCCTTTCCAAATGATGTCCAATCAATTGAATTTACCACAGGTGAACTCCAATCAAGTTGTAGAAACATCTCAAGGATGATCAATGGAATCAGGAAGCACCTGAGCTAAACTTAGTCTCATAGCAAAGGGTCTGAATACTAATGTAAATAAGGTATCTGTTTCTAAAAACCTGTTTTAGCTTTGTCATTATGGGGTATTGTGGTTTTGATGATAAACAAAATATATATTTTTATACATTTTAGAATAAGGCTGTAACGTAACAAAATGTGGAAAAAGTAAAGGGGTCTGAATACTTTCTGAATGCACTGTATGTGTGCCATTCAAAGGGTGAATGGGCAAGACAAAAGATTTAAGTGCCTTTGAACGGGGTATGGTAGTAGGGTCCATGGCCCAATAAAATCAATAAGGCATTTTGTGTGTGATCATTCTGAGGGTCTGCTAAGTCTTACAGAGGTGCCGATGTACACAGCGGTCTTCTTGCCAAACTTGGTGAGGAACCACTGCCAGAAGGGGATGGTGAGCGTCGCAGCGAGCTGGAGAGAAAAACAAGAGTGGGTTTTGGTCAAGACTTAATATAGAGATGGTTGTGTTATAGTTTAATGCCAGGGTTTCTACTTTAGTCTGAAATGGAACCCTAACCATATGTAGTGCACTAGGGAACATATGGAATACGGTGCCATTTCTCCAGCATTTTAGCTATCGATGTGATGTTTGGCGCCACCTAACCAGTCAGATCTGTACCTGCTTGCCTGAGTGGCAGTGTGGAATGAGCGAGCTTGCCTGGCAACCACAGGAAATAAAATTCAGTAGTCTGCCATTTTTCTAATAAAAATTTGATCATTATCTGTTCTCCTCATTTTAATTCATGTACCATCTTGAGAAAACATCTGATTTTCAAGGTATTCCAGTACTTGAATTTTAGAGTACCAAATTACAGTACTTTAAGCACCTTGTGCCAAACCCTGTGAGTACTGTTCAGTCTGTGCACACCACTTGATTATCAACACAACCACCCACTTAACATGGACAACTGCTGGCTACTGTCGCTCCACAACGTGCTGCCTGACAAGAACAAAGAGCACCGTATTCCCTACATTCCCTCAGTCCTTCCTCTGCCATGAGGACAAGGTCTTGTTTGTCTTAACAGCTTCTACCCCCAAGCCATAAGCTGAATAGCTAATTAAAGGGCCACCAGACCCCTTTTATCCACTTCTGCTACTCTCTGTTTATTATCTATGCAGTCACTTTAACTCTACCTACATGTACATACTACCTCAGTTACCTCGACTAACCAGTGCTCCCGCACATTGACTCTGTACTGGTACTTCCTGTAAATAGCCTCCTCACATGGACTCTGTACTGGTACTTCCTGTAAATAGCCTCCTCACATTGACTCTGTACTGGTACTTCCTGTAAATAGCCTCCTCACATTGACTCTGTACTGGTACTTCCTGTAAATAGCCTCCTCACATGGACTCTGTACTGGTACTTCCTGTATATAGCCTCCTCACATGGACTCTGTACTGGTACTTCCTGTATATAGACTCACTACTGTTATTTTACTGCTGCTGTTTTATATTATTTTTTTCTTAACTTCTTAAAGAATAAGGGCTTGTAGGTCAGCTTTTCACTGTAAGGTCTACACCTGTTGTATTCAGTGCATGTGACAAATACATCATCTCTGCCCGCCCCAATCTGGCAACCCTATGGAGTCACACTATTATCTAATACATTGTAGCGATGGAGACTGTGTCCTTGACCTAAGAGGAGCCACGGAGTGTCATCCATGCTGAAAAGACTGGGCTGACCCCAGGCCATTAGTGAGGCCAGGGAGACGTGTTGAAGGCTGTAGTTTTGGAATAAAAATAAATAAATTGGTTCAGAACCCTCAATGGCTTTCGAATGGGTGAATGCAGAATGAAGTTGCCACGAGACATTGAGCTAAGGTTAGTTTAGTGTCTCCCTCTACTGGTAAAGGTTTGGGGAGGGTAAGCGAAGTCAAGTCTGGGCCTCAGACAGAGTTAATGAAACCATAACTAACTCCTAAAAGTAATTCTACTATGACCAGGACTAATACCTCACATAAAGGAAATTATATTTAGACAGTATTGAATTAGCACCAAGCTTTTCAAACTCACTTACCAGTGGGGGAGTTTTCCATAGTTCACAGGCCTACTGTACTGCAATAAGGTCATGTGTCAGACTAACTGCCACACTCACTAAATACATTCCTGTTAGGGTTAAAGAGTTAATTAAGTCCTTTTAATCATATGACTGAGACCAGAGGGATGAAGGCATGTCAGCAAAGCTAGTTTCCCCATTACTAAGTGATTGAGGCATCCAAGTCTTTACAGCAGTGGGAAATGTCTGTGGGAACAGGCTGCTATTCAGACCAGGCCAGTCAATGTGATCACAGATCAAAGTAATGAGCAGCTACAAGTCACTGGCTACCAGAGAGACTGGCTGGGAAACAACCTGAGAGAAGCAGCGGTTTTGTATAGAAAACCTCCTGACTGTCTCTAGTTGTTGTCAAGGTTACTTTATCAATAGCGGTCAGTAAGCGACGTAGGAAGAGAGTCTCAATCTGTCTGTATCAAATATATAAAGGACAAGGCCATTCACACTGTGTCAGTAGCCTCTGTGTGTGTGTGTGTGTGTCAGTAGCCTCTGTGTCCTCACCATGATGACCAGTAGAATGTTCTGGAAGTCGTTCCTTAAGCCCAAAGTGTAGCTGCAGAACAGAGCAAAGTTCCCTTCCAGTAGCTGAGAGAGAGAGAGAGAGAAACAGACACGCTCAATTAGACCCTACACACACCTCAGAGACTAAACTTTAACACAAGGAGCGGTGTACCCCAGAGACCATATAAATAAACACACTGAAACAGCAGAGCTGAATGGGGGGGGAGACAGCCTATCCAACCATTAGAGTATATTCAATGTTAGCTTTATGGTTGGCCTGACTTTACTGTAGATGAGATTATGGTCAGAATGTTATTATACACCAGATGACATTTACACAAGACGCGTTTCCGCTTTCTGCCATAAAGTGAATACCAATGGTGATATGAACAGTATTTGGTGTATGTGTGAGTGAGAGCAGGATATATCACGTGTTTATACTTGCGTTCTATTGTTTGTACAGATGAACGTGGTACCTTCAGGCATTTTAAAATTGCTCCCAAGGATGAACCAGACTTGTGGATGTCAAATTTTTTTTCTTCTGATTTTCCCATTATGTCAAGCAAAGAGGCACTGAGTTTGAAGGTAGGCCTTGAAATACATCCACAGGTACACCTCCAATTGACTCAAATGATGTCAATTAGCCTATCAGAAGCTTCTAAAGCCATGACAATTTTTCTGGAATTTTCCAATCTGTTAAAAGGCACAGTCTACTTAGTGTATGTAAACTTCTGACCCACTGGAATTGTGATATAGTCAATTATAAGTGAAATAATCTGTTTGTAAACAATTGTTGGAAGAATGACTTGTGTCATCCACAAAGTAGATGTCCTAACCTACTCTAAACTATAGTTTGTTAACATGAAATATGTGGAGTGGTTGAAAAGTGAGTTTTAATGACTTCAACCTAAGTGTCTGTAAACTTCTGACTTCAACTGTATGTATGTAAAGAGAGAGAGACAGACATATAGAGAGACAGTGATATATCTATATATAGAGAGAGACAGAGAGATACTGTATATAGAGATATATAGAGATAAAGAGAGAGAGAGACATATAGAGAGACAGTGATATATCTATATATAGAGAGAGACAGAGAGATACTGTATATAGAGATAGAGATATATCTATATATAGAGAGAGACAGAGAGATACTGTATATAGAGAGATAGAGAGACAGAGATATATCTATATATAGAGAGAGAGAGAGAGATACTGTATATAGAGATATATAGAGAGAGAGAGATACTGTATAGAGAGAGAGAGATACTGTATAGAGAGAGAGAGAGAGAGAGAGAGATACTGTATAGAGAGAGAGAGAGAGAGAGAGAGAGAGAGAGAGAGAGAGAGAGAGAGAGAGAGAGATACTGTATAGAGAGAGAGAGAGAGAGAGAGAGAGAGAGAGAGAGAGAGAGAGAGAGAGAGAGAGATACTGTATAGAGAGAGAGAGAGATACTGTATAGAGAGAGAGAGAGAGATACTGTATAGAGAGAGATACTGTATAGAGAGAGAGAGATAGAGAGAGATATAATCACCATGAAAGCCAGTGAGGTGAAGAGGAAGCCCATGACCAGCTTGGCGTAAGGTCCATGGCCCATCACCAACCTGATACCCTGCAAGAACGACATGAGCTCTGACCGGGGGCGAGACGACTCTGCAGGGAGGGAGAGAGAGATCACGTTGTGATAAAGTTAACCTATATGTCAAATGTGTTGAAACTTCAGGATACCCCTCCATCTCATGAGAGCGGGTGAGAGTTGATTATAATGATGATAATATAATCTAAAAACAGTAGGAGAATAAGACCTAGGAGGATGAATGACAGACAGTATATAAAATCACTTTTATGCAACAGATTCAATTCTTCTCTTAACGGAGGCAACTCAGCAGTTGACAAGTACTGTATGTTTCCTACTGAACCCTCATACAGTGGGCTCCAAAATTACTGGCACCCCTGACTAGCAATGCACAAACAATACTTACATATAAACAATATAATTAGAGAAACTCAAAATACCAACATGTGAGAAATACTGTACTTTAATGTTTCAATGGAACCCACCAAAATCATACAATTAAATACATTTCACCAAAATCAAGGTTTCATAATTATTGGCACTCCTCGTTCAGTACTTAGTGCAACCACCTCTGGCAAGGATAACAGCATGGAGTCTTTTCTGTAATGTTTGACAAGGTTAAGGAACAGATTTTGGACCATTCCTCTATGCAGATCCTTCCAAGATCCTTCACATTCTTGGGTTTGTCCTTATCATCTGCCCTCTTCAACTCAGCCCACAGGTTTTCCATTGGATTGAGGTCCGGCGACAGATGGCCATGGCAGAACATTGATTTTGTTGTCACAGAACCATTTCGGTGTGGATCTTGAGGTATGTTTTGAGTCATTGTCTTGTTGCCAAGTCCCAGCCTTCTGGCAGAGGAAACCAGATTGTCAAAATCGCCTGATACTTGGTGGAATTCATTATGCCATCAACCTTAACCAGCGCCACTGGACCTCGAATTAAAAACAGCCCCAAAACATCACTGACCCACCACCATATTTAACTGTGGGTATTTCACCTTGTATGCATCTCTGTTTCGACGCCAAACATGCCGATGCTGTATCTGACAAACGTTCACTTTTGTTCTCATCTGACCAGAGCACCTTCTTCCAGTCATAATTTCAATGACGTTTGGCAAACTCCAAGCGCTTGTGTCGGTGTCTTGGGGTCAGAAAGGGCTTTCTTCTGGCAATCCTTCCAAAGAGCCTGTGGAGGTGGCGTCTGATGGTGCTTTTTGAAACCTGGTGAACCCCAAGACGCCACCAGAGTCACTGGCTTACTGGTGCTTTCCATGCCATCTCTAGGAGGGGTACGTCACTTCCTGTCCGGTTTGTCGCCCTCTCGGGCTTGTGCAGTGGAGTGGATCTTTCGTGGACTATACTCAGCCTTGTCTCAGGGTAGTAAGTTGGTGGTTGTTGATATCCCTCTATTGGTGTAGGGGCTGTGCTTGGCAGAGTGGGTGAGGTTATATCCTCCCTGGTTTGGCCCTGTCCGGGGGTATTGTCGGGGTATTGTCGGAGTTGGCCACAGTGTGTCCTGACCCCCCCTGTCTCAGCCTCCAGTATCTATGCTGCAATAGTCTATGTGCCCGGGGGGCTAGGGTCAGTTTGTTAAATCTGATGTTATTATCCGGTGTCTTGTGTGAATTTAAGTATGCTCCCTCTAATTCTCTCTCTCTCCCACTACCTCCTCTCCCGGAGGACCTGAGCCTACCCGGAGGACCATGCTTCAGGACCACCTGCCCTGATGGCTCCTAGCTGTCCCCAGTCCACCTGGTCGTGCTGCTGCACCGGTTTCAACTCCTCTGCCTGCGGTTATGGAACCCTGACCTGTTCATTGGACGTGCCACCCTGTCCCAGACCTGCTGTTTTCATCTCTCTCTACCGCACCTGCGCTCTATTGCACTGAAAAGCCAAGTGACATTCACTCCTGATGTATTTACCTGTTGCAACCTCCACAACTACTTTTATTATTATTTGACCCTGCTGGTCATCTATGAACATCTTGGAGAAAGAACTGGCCTTAATGGCCATGAATTTTTATAATCTCCACCCGGCACAGCCAGAAGAAGACTGGCCACCCCTCACAGCCTGGTTCCTCTCTAGGTTTCTTCCTAGGGAGTTTTTCCTAGCCACCGTGCTTCTACATCTGCATTGCTTGCTGTTTGGGGTTTTAGGCTGGGTTTCTGTATAGCACTTAGTGACATCGGCTGATGTAAAAAGGGCTTTATAAATACATTTGATTTGAGAAACAGCGTAGTGCATCATCACACCACACTGTAGATCTCAATAACATCGACGAGAGAGTGGGCTTGTTTAGAAGAGCGGCAGGTCATTGGGGAATTCCCACAAGCCCATCATTATCCAATAGGTATATGGAACGTTAATGACCCAACATTAACACTTCTATCAACAGGGGTTGGTTGATTTGAGGGGTGATAGATACATGGTGAAATATCAACATATCAAATCAAATTGTATTTGTCACATGCGCAGAATACAACAGCTGGTCTAATTTAAGTAATATGTACATGTAGGTATAGTTAAAGTGACTATGCATAGGTGGTAAACAGAGAGTAGCAGCAATGTGAAGAAGAGGGGATAGAACAGTCCATGACTGGGGTGGCTGGAATCTGACAATTTTTAGGGCCTTCCTCTGACACCGCCTGGTATAGAGTTCCTGGATGGCAGGACGCTTGGCCCCAGTGATGTACTGGGCCGTACGCACTACCCTCTGTAGTGCCTTGCGGTCAGCAGCCAAGGGTTGGTTGATTTGAGGGATGATCGATACTACATGGTGAAATATCAACAAGGGTTGGTTGATTTGAGGGATGATAGATAAATGTTCACCCCGTCTTACCTTTCCTCTCCCTGACTCCACAGAACAGTATGATGGCACAGAGCACGTAGATGGAACAGATGGCACCAGAGGCTATCATGTAGGCCATTTTCTGTGATAGTGGAGAGGGACAGCAGCTAAGTGGACTGTAGTAACCGTAGTAGTAAAAACATACAAAACAACATGCAAAAGACTAGCTTAGTCGCAAACATGTAGTCGAGTAGAAAGACAGCAGGTTAGTAGACTATAGAACAGATAACAGCCAATAGGAGGGAGGAACAGCAGGTTAGTAGACTATAGAACAGTAAACAGCCAATAGAAGGGAGTGACAGTAGGTTAGTAGACTATAGAACAGTAAACAGAGATAACAGCCAATAGGAGGGAGGGACAGCAGGTTAGTAGACTATAGAACAGTAAACAGCCAATAGGAGGAAGGGACAGCAGGTTAGTAGACTATAGAACAGTAAACAGCCAATAGGAGGGAGGGACAGCAGGTTAGTAGACTATAGAACAGTAAACAGCCAATAGGAGGAAGGGACAGTAGGTTAGTAGACTATAGAACAGTAAACAGCGATAACAGCCAATAGGAGGGAGGGACAGCAGGTTAGTAGACTATAGAACAGTAAACAGAGAGAACAGCCAATAGGAGGGAGGGACAGCAGGTTAGTAGACTATAGAACAGTAAACAGCCAATAGGAGGAAGGGACAGTAGGTTAGTAGACTATAGAACAGTAAACAGCCAATAGGAGGAAAGGACAGTAGGTTAGTAGACTATAGAACAGTAAACAGCCAATAGGAGGAAGGGACAGCAGGTTAGTAGACTATAGAACAGTAAACAGCCAATAGGAGGAAGGGACAGCAGGTTAGTAGACTATAGAACAGTAAACAGCCAATAGAAGGGAGGGACAGTAGGTTAGTAACCTGATAGGCCTAGTATTAGTCACATGTAGTAGAACATACAGTAGCTTTATCGTAAAGTGTAAATGTATCTGTTATTCTTCATTCATGTTTTCTTTAGACTCTCAGACTGGTACAGAGACTCACCATGATTTTATTACAAGCAGGCTTGACTACTGTAATGCTCTCCTGTCTGGTCTACCCAAGAAAGCCATTGGTCAACTGCAAAACATACAGAATACTGCAGCACAGGTACTGACCAAGACCAGACGGAGAGCTCACATTACACCGGTTTTAAAGTCTCTGGACTGGCTGCCTGTGAGTTTTAGAATTAATTTAACTATCCCAAAGCCTAGGACCAAGAGGTCTGGAGAGGAAGCCTTTAGTTATTATGCCCCCAGCCTCTGGAATAGCCTGCCAGAGAGCCTGAGTGGGGCCGAAACTCTGGAAATATATTTTGCTTTTCCTCAGGGTGCTTTTTAGTTGTTCAGTTTGTCATTTTTTGATCTTATGTTTGTTGTGTAGTAAATATTTCAGCTTTTATTTTTCATTGTTTTTATTAGTTTTTTCCTGTTAAGCACATTGTGTTGCATTCCATGTCTGAAAAGTGCTGTTTAAATAAAGTTTGGTTTGCTAGGATACGGTGGGTGTGTATATCGGCGTATGCGAGTGTATTGGAGTGTGCATGTACCGTCTGGTCCAGGGTGATGACAGTGGTCGTGGCGTTGATTTCGTGTCCCAGCAGCAGGGATGAGTTCAGCCCGTTGGCCGTGCCATTATCACCGGGCGCCGGGATACAGGGGGCGTTGGCCATGCCAACAATCTGACCCTGGATGGCTGTGCCAATCAAAGTACCCAGAACCTCTACCGTCATTCCTGATTGGATGAGAGGAGAGACGCATACAGATGAATCACAAACCAAGCAATGATCAGCTTTCCATTCTGTCTGAAAAACAAACAATGATCCTCTTGGTGGACCTTGGTGGACCTCTGTGGCTCAGTTGGCGACTTGTAACACCAAAATAGTGGGTTCGATTCCCGGGACCACCCATAAGTAAAATGTATGCACGCATGACTAAGTCTGTTAAAATAGCAGATAGTATTATTGATTGAGTAGATTGTGTCCTAATATCCGAATTTATAGACAACTAGCAGTGGGCACCAATATTGATAATTCAATGTGATATCGATATGAGCAAGACATATCATTACATCGGTTTATCCTTGAGGTTAACCTACACTATTCACTCAGTGGACCATTTATAAAGTACACCCTTCTAGTACCGGGTTGGACCTCCTTTGCCTCAAGAACAGAATTCTTTGGGGCATGCATTCTACAAGGTGTGGCATTCAAACGGTATCACAGGACCTAACGTGTGCCAGAAACATTCCCCACATAATTACACCACCAGCCTGTACCGTTGACACCAGGCAGGACGGGTCCATAGACTCATGCTGCTCACGCCAAATCCTGACTGCCATCAACATGAGGCAACAGGAACCGGGATTATGTCGGACCAGGCAATGTTTTTCCACTCAACTGTCCAGCGCTGGTGATCGCATGCCCATTGGAGCTGCTTCTTCTTCTTGTTTTTAGTTGATAGGAGTGGAACCCGGTGTGGTCGTCTGCTGCAACAGCCAATCCGTAACAAGGATCAACGAGTTGTGCGTTCTGAGGTTCCATTGTGGCCCGTCTGTCAGCTTGCACCATTCTTCCCATTCTCCTTTGACCTCAGTCATCAACACCCACAGGACGGCCGCTGACTGGATGGTTTTTGCCCACAGGACGGCCGCTGACTGGATGGTTTTTGCCCACAGGACTGCCGCTGACTGGGTGGTTTTTGCCCACAGGACGGCCACTGACTGGATGGTTTTTATTTATCGCTCCATTCTCTAAACTCTATACACGGTAGAGCGTGAAAAACCCAGGAGATACTGGAACTGGCGATCATACCATGCTCAAAGTCGCTTCGCTCAATCATTTTTCCCATTCCAACAAATCATGAATGTCTGCCTGTCGTTGCCTGTCTGCCTGCTTTATATAGCAAGTCATGATCACGTGACTCACGGTCTGTAGGATCGAACAATTTTCATCAATGGGTGGTGTACCTAATAAACTGTTATGACAACTGTTCCTGTAGTTCTACTTAATGGTTCTCATTGTATTCAAATTGGTTAGGTAGGTTTAGGCCCCAAGAGCATTCACACCTGGCCCAATGGACAATAAACAAGCAGTTCTTTACTTCACAAAGCCTTGGAAATTAACAGAAAAGCAACACAGTTGCAATGTTATTTATAAAACTGATGATATCGTATTAAAAAAAAATGCAACTGATATCGTTTTTCCATATCGGTGCCCATCACTACTACTTAGTAGTGTCTAGGTAGTGAGGTAAGGGTCCAGGTTTAGGGAACTTACTGTAAGCAGTGGCAGAGTCCCTCTCTTTCTGGTCTTCACTGATGAACATGGTGAGAGCTGAGTAGGGGACATGGAAACACTGGAGGGAGAGAGAGAGAGAGAGAGGAGACATTGAAATGATTGGATTGTACCGAGTTAGGATTTCTTTATACATGTGGGTGTGTTCCTTTAACTCACCGTCTGGAGGGTCTGGAAAAGGCAGTAGAAGACCAGGTACCAGATGACCCTCCCATCCTCAAACACAGGAACATACCAGATGAGGAAATAACTGACCACCGCTAGAGGAGTGGAGAACAGGATCCTAGAGAGAGAGAGAGAGAGACTTAAAACATGACAGTAATCAAGCATCAACATCGTCACAACCAGTGTCTGGGAAGAGGACACAGTCATTATCTATTGAAGTAGCCAAGCTCTCACATGACTGAGGGAACAGCATTTAGACTCTCATTAAATAAAACCGCTATTTCCACTGCATGACATTTCACTTGGAGTCTCTAATGACTGGCTCCAACGAAAGGCCAAAGTAGTGAAATAGTCTCCTCGTTTTTCTGTAGGCAAATTCAGCCTTGATAGCTGTGACAATGGGTACATTCAAAAGTAAACTACAGTCGTGGCCAAAAGTTGAGAAGGAAGATAGATAGATAGATACTTTATTGCTCCCCCGGGGGGGAAATTTCATTGTCAAGCAGCTACAACAAAACACAGGGCAGGTGCAAAATGCCACAACGAAAGTACACAAAAGACAGATACACGGTACATGATACATAGAGCGGCAGTATGAAAAAGTATAGAAATACAAGATATCTAGAGTGCAAAAAAAAGCTATAAAAGGACATTGCATAGTATGGGTGGTTGGCTGAATATGTACACTATACGTTGGTGGATGTTGGATGGTTAACTATACTATACAGGTCGATGGCAGAGAAATACTTCAGTAGCTATGATATGAGCGAGGGTAATAATAGTTTACACAAGTATTGGTCTCCACAAAGTTTGCTGCTTCAGTGTTCTTAGATCTTTATGTCAGTAGTTACTATGGTACACTGAAGTATAATTACAAGTATTCCATAAGTGTCAAAGGCTTTCATTGACAATGACATTCAGTTTATGCAAAGAGTCAATATTTGCAGTGTTGACCCTTCTTTTTCAAGACCTCTGCAATCTGCCCTGGCATGCTGTCAATTAACTTCTGGGCCACATCCTGACTGATGGCATGCCATTCTTGCATAATCAATGCTTGGAGTTTGTCAGAAGTTGTGGGTTTTTGTTTGTCCACCCGCCTCTTGAGGATCGACCACAAGTTCTCAATGGGATTAAGGTCTGGGGAGTTTCCTGGCCATGGACCCAAAATGTCGATGTTTTGTTCCCCTAGCACTTTTGCCTTATGTCAAGGTGCTCCATCATGCTGGAAAAGGCATTGGTCATCACCAAACTGTTCTTGGATGGTTGGGAGAAGTTGCTCTCGGAGGATGTGTTGGTACCATTCTTTATTCATGGCTGTGTTCTTTGGCAAAATTGTGAGTGAGCCCACTCCCTTGGCTGAGAAGCAACCCCACACATGAATGGTCTGAGGATGCTTTACTGTTGGCATGACACAGGACTGATGGTAGCGCTCACCTTGTCTTCTCCGGACAAGGTGTTTTCCGGATGGCCCAAACAATCGGAAAGGGGATTCATCAGAGAAAATGACTCTACCTCAGTCCTCAGCAGTCCAATCCCTGTACCTTTTGCAGAATATCAGTCTGTCCCTGATGTTTTTCCTGGAGAGAAGTGGCTTCTTTGCTGCCCTTCTTGACACCAGGCCATCCTCCAAAAGTCTTTGCCTCACTGTGCGTGCACTCACACCTGCCTGCTGCCATTCCTGATCAAGCTCTGCACTGGTGGTGCCCTGATCCCGCAGCTGATTCAACTTTAGGAGACGGTCCAGGCGCTTGCTGTTTTTTAGCACTGCCAGATAAAATGTAATGTGTTATGTAAGGGCTGTGTGAGCAGTGGGTCAGACAGATGAAGGGTAGGAATATACCATTATCCTTCCTTCTGCATTATTCCCCCCCCCCCCCCAGACAGACACACCCTCTCCCTGTCCCAATTACGGACTTCCTGTGGCCTGACGCGCTCCAACAGAACAACTGAGGGGCGAGGAGTCAGGTTTCCTCAGCAGGAAATGGCCACATCACATCCGGTCAATGATTGGCTAAGGAGGATATGGTGCAAGCCAGCTACATCATCATCATCATGTGAGCCACGAGAGTGTGTTGTGTTTAGTGGCAGGGGGATGTTGGTGAAAATGAGAGGCAGGGTGTGTCAGGGAGGTGTGATTTCAGGGGTCTCACGGACACAGAGCAAATGCTGGGCTACATTTAGGGAGAGGTGTGACTCACCCATCAGGAATGTAGAGAATGCCTCGTCGGGAGCCTGGCTTAGCCTTTTGTCCCCACTCTGTGCCACACCAAAGATCACTTGGCTTTGCCACATCCCAAAACAAAAGGTCCTGAACTGTCTGGGTGTTTAGTCCAATGTTCATTGTAGCAAAGGTGCTGTTTAATATCTGCCTGTACATGTTTATTGTAGTTCATTGACTAATGCTGTATCTTTATTATCAAAACGAAGACAAAAGTAATCAGTTTAAATTATTTATTAATTACTAGTGTATGAAATAAAATTCTGAACATAGTATAAAATGTCACACAGATGCGTCGGTTGTTCTGAACTGCTCTTAACAGACATGAGACACTGTACATATAAAAGCAGCAGTCTGGGTTTGGACCGTCATTATAAATAAGAATCTGTTCTTAACTGGCCTAGTTCACCCACACACACACACACACACACACACACACACACACACACACACTCACACACGTTAATCATTTAGCAGATGCTCTTGTCCAGAGCGACTTACAGTCAGTTAGTTCATACTGGTCCCCCGTGGGAATCAAACCCACAACCCTGCCGTTGCAAGTGCCATGCTCTACCATCTGAGCTACGAGAGACTATTACTTCTTCTCTCCACTAAAATAGCTGAATGAGGGAGGGTCAGAGTTCAACTTATTTAAAGTAACTATTAGGAGTTGGCTTAGCAAACACTTGCTTGTCTTAATAAAGGGAAGGAGTAAGCTTGTTTTGAATGAAGCAGAGATAGTGAGGTTATAAGGACTTCTATGACCTCTGGTAATTATGATAGCAGAGCAGTAGTATGGCGTGTCATGTGGGTGATGACTTGTACACTAACACAGAAGTGGGAAAACCTAGCCAACATGTCCCCACCTAGCCAATGTGGTTTTCAATAAATAATTTGTACCTGTTCAGTGACTATCACATTATATACGATTATTGGATCAGTAAAATGTTAATGCAAAACAAACAGATGGTCTTCTCTAAAGGACTAGGACTTCTAATCATTAAGTTTGACAGCGGTTTAGGCCTAGTTATTAAAAATATTAGTGTTAGGAAATGTGTATAAATCTGAACTAAAATGTTAAAACCTATTGGCTACTCAGAGGCCAACCTGAAGTAAAATCTAGATGTGGAGGCCTCTGGGAAGTGTCTCTCGGCCTAGTCCCGCAGCCGCAGCTACACTGGAACTCATTGTCACAGTGCTCATGCCTTCAGCTCTCCATCCCCTCAAGCTTCTCCGCGTCTGTTGAACTGCAGTAACCCCTTCAGATGCCTCAGCCACCCTTAAAACAATTCTATACAGCCATCTCTTATTGGTCCAGCCCACAACACACCACTAGTTTCAGCCAATCAGAGTTCTCCTACCCTTCCCCTCCAAAACACTATGAAGTGACTGGAGTGCTCTGTGCCCCCCTCTCTGTCTCTCTTCGTCCCCTAGGCACCAATTAAGCACCACCTCAAGATTCATTCCTGTTCTGAACCAAAGCCTCTTGTTTGACTACCCTCAAACCAATCCTTTTTCTCCTCTCAGCCAAAGTACAAGGAACAGATCCTCTCAATACCTAGGGCATAACACATCTTCCTCCTCCATCCTTCCTCCCTCTTTCCCCTCAGAATACTTTAGAATGAGGATGCCAGAGAGACAAGAAACAGATTATCAAGCTGCATCCTGCCTGAACTGATTCGCTAAATTGCATTTCATTGTTTGATCTGCAGTATGTCTGCATTACTGAGGCGATAGATGGGCTCAGAGTCTTGGACCTCCAGGAATCACTGAGCTTAAGAGTAACTGACTGTTGCACATTTTTCACAAAGGTTTTTGTTGTAAGCTTAATGGTGACTGTTGGGATCACTGTGAGCTTAAAGGGGACTGTCGGTTTCACATTTTTCACTGTGGTTTTGTGTGTTTGACTCAGTCTGACATTTCCACTACTGATTTGTTGAAGAAATCAGTTCCTTGTCTGACAATTACTTAAGTGAAATCTAGGTCAGGTAGCCTATGTCAATACACTAGTGCTATCCAAGAGCCCATTGATAACCACTATAGACATTACCAGCACACCCCATCATTACAGACCTAGCTACCACAGACAATGACTGGAAAGGAAACAGCAGACATCAGTTAAAACCATTTTCATGAACAACTCAGTGTGAAATTGGAAGAAAGGAGGTCTGCAGGCAGACAGGGAAACCAGAGAAAACGACCGTAGGAACTCATACCTTTACCAGCTGGGACCTCCATGTCAGGTGGTCACTTCTCACCCGTCCCCCATAGTTGAGACAGACGCAGGAGACCTTCCTATACTTTGTTCCCGGAGGACATTACCAGACTGACATCTTTAACCACAAGTTGGTAAACACATGAAGTACCACCCCACACATGTAGTACTCCTGTCCGCCCCCAAAAAGTAGTGTACTATATTAGGAATAGGGTGCCATTTGGGACGCAGCCGAGGTCTAGGAGCTCTGAGGCGCCTGGTGTTCTGAAGCAGCCTCTGTGAAGGAAGGGTTCCAGTCTTACATAGCCTACCAGAGGCACTAACTGACAGACAGAGTGACTGTACCCAGACCCGTCAGCCCGTGAGGGGATCCCTCTGTGTGTGTTTATGTGAGGGGGACTCAGATACTAAGAGTGTAGACTACGGTGCTAGGCGGGACACTAACGTGCTAGGCGGGACACTACGGTAGTGGCCAAAAGTTGAGAATGACACAAGTATTGGTCTCCACAAAGTTTGCTGCTTCAGTGTTCTTAGATCTTTATGTCAGTAGTTACTATGGTAACACTGAAGTATAATTACAAGTATTCCATAAAGTGTCAAAGGCTTTCATTGACAATGACATTCAGTTTATGCAAAGAGTCAATATTTGCAGTGTTGACCCTTCTTTTTCAAGACCTCTGCAATCCGCCCTGGCATGCTTTCAGTTAACTTCTGGGCCACATCCTGACTGATGGCAGGCCAGTCATGCATAATCAATGCTTGGAGTTTGTCAGAAGTTGTGGGTTTTTGTTTGTCCACCTGCCTCTTGAGGATCGACCACAAGTTCTCAATAGGATTAAGGTCTGGGGAGTTTCCTGGCCATGGACCCAAAATGTCGATGTTTTGTTCCCTGAGCCACTTAGTTATCACTTTTGCCTTATGGCAAGGTGCTCCATCATGCTGGAAAAGGTATTGGTCGTCACCAAACTGTTCTTGGATGGTTGGGAGAAGTTGCTCTCGGAGGATGTGTTGGTACCATTCTTTATTCATGGCTGTGTTCTTAGGCAAAATTGTGAGTGAGCCCACTCCCTTGGCTGAGAAGCAACCCCACACATGAATGGTCTGAGGATGCTTTACTGTTGGCATGACACAGGACTGATGGTAGCGCTCACCTTGTCTTCTCCGGACAAGGTGTTTTCCGGATGGCCCAAACAATCGGAAAGGGGATTCATCAGAGAAAATGACTCTAGCTCAGTCCTCAGCAGTCCAATCCCCGTAACTTTTGCAGAATATCAGTCTGTCCCTGATGTTTTTCCTGGAGAGAAGTGGCTTCTTTGCTGCCCTTCTTGACACCAGGCCATCCTCCAAAAGGCTTCTCCTCACTGTGCGTGCAGATGCACTCACACCTGTCTTCTGCCATTCCTGAGAAAGCTCTGCACTGGTGGTGCCCCGATCCTGCAGCTGAATCAACTTTAGGAGACGGTCCTGGCGCTTGCTGGACTTTGTTGGGCGCCCTGATGCCTTCTTCACAACAATTGAACCTCTCTCCTTGAAGTTCTTGATGATCCGATAAAATGGTTGATTTAGGTGCAATCTTACCAGCAGCAATATCCTTGCCTGTGAAGCCCTTTTTGTGCAAAGCAATGATGACGGCACGTGTTTCCTTGCAGGTAACCATGGTTGACAGAGGAAGGACAATGATTTCAAGCACCACCCTCCTTTTAAAGCTTCCAGTCTGTTATTCTGACTCAATCAGCATGACCGAGTGATCTCCAGCCTTGTCCTCGTCAACATTCTCATCTGTGTTAACGAGACAATCACTGACATGATGGCAGCTGGTCCTTTTGTGGCAGGGCTGAAAATGCAGTGGAAATGTTTTTTGGGGAAGTTCATTTTCGGGACTTTGCAATTAATTGCAATTCATCTGATCACTCTTCATGACATTCTGGAGTATATGCAAATTGCCATCATCAACACTGAGGCAGCAAACTTTGTGGAGACCAATACTTGTGTCATTCTCAAAACCTTTGACCACGACTGTACAGTGCTAGGTGGGATGGGCTGAGAGTGGCGGGATTAAGAGCTTATTGTATGTTCAGTATGTTTTATTGTTATGTATTTGCTGTATATAAAAGTGGCATGTATATAAAATGTCAAATGGAGCAAAAAAAACACATATATATTATTAACCCATGTATATTATTAACCCATGCTCCGAAGAGGATGGGTTAATAATACAACATAAACCGTGTAGAGAGAAGCAGCGATCAGCGACGATGAGGCAGCCTATAGGGAGGAGGTCAGACACCTGGCAGTGTGCTGTCAGCAAAACAACCTCTCAATGCCAGAAAGACAAAGCAGCTGATCGTGGACTACAGGAAACTGGAGGGCTGAACACACTCCCATCCACAACGACGGGGCTGTAGTGGAGCGGGTCGAGAGTTCCCGTTTCGACATCACTATGGACTTATCATGGTCCACACCAACAGTTACAATCCAGCCCATTTCTTGTCAGTCAGTCGAATCAGAGGTTGAAGGAAGTCAGATCACTCGTGGCATTTAGCATGCATAGACTAAGCAGTGTCCCATTTGTCACTACTTTTGACCAGGGCCTATACTGCACTATGTACTGACCAAGGCCCTTCTCCCCAGATTGCTCAGTTTGGCCGGGTGGCCAGCTCTAGAAAGAGTCTTCGTGGTCCCAAACTTCTTCCATTTAAGAATGATGGAGGCCACTGCAGACATGTTTTGGTACCCTTCCCCAGATCTGTGCCTCGACACAATCCTGTCTCGGAGCTCTATGGACAATTCCTTCGACATCATGGCTTGGATTTTGCTCTGACATGTACTGTCAACTGTGGGACCTTATATAGACAGGGGTGTGTCTTTCCAAATCATGTCCAAACAATTGAATTTACCACAGGAGGACCCCAATCAAGTTGTAGAAACATCTCAAGGATGATCAATGGAAACAGGATGCACCTGTTTCATAGCAAAAGGGTCTGAATACTTATGTAAATAAGTATTGTTTTTTTTATTTTTAATAAATTAGCAAACCTATTTTTGCTTTGTCATTATGGGGTATTGTGTGTAGATTGCTGAGGAAAAATACATATTTTATCCTTTTTAGAATAAGTCTGTAACGTAACAAAACTTGGAAAAAGTCATGGTCGGAATGGTTTCCAAAGGCACTGTATACCATTCATATTTTCAACTGGTACCGGAGGGACCTTCAGATTAATCTTGTGAGGCCTGGGGCATCATGAGAGTCTCACCTTTCCACAGAGGGCACATATCAGTGTGTAGCCCAAACTGTTGTTGGCAGATTGGCAGTACCGAATTCAGACGAGTCCCAAGAAGCTTGTGGGGGTCGTAGAGCAAAATGGAGAACATCATCGTGTTCGTGAGAGTCATCTTTCCATAGACGGGTCATAATAGTTTGTACGGCAAATCGCTCGGATGCTACAGATGATTTTGCGAAAAGACCAATTTTCGGATTGTCTCATGGTCTGACAAACACCACTATAGCTCTGTCACCTTTCAGCGCAGATGTGGAAGTGCGACATCGGCGGACTTCCACATCTCCTTTGCGCCACTCGAGAGCCCATGGTGGGGTCCATTATAATGACTGGGAACCAATGGGGAAATATCTAAAACACAGAAATTCCCGCAAGATCTATTGCTAAACTATTATGGGAAGGACAGACAGTGAACCTTTCGGCTGTCACCAAGTCATCCCTGCCTTGCCCTTTAAAAAACTCCTGAAGACAGACACCAAAACTGTAATGGCATATCCTAACAGGAAAAGAAGAGGGATTGTGGAATATTTGAAGACCCTATATAATTACCGCAACAGAAGACAAGTAATTCTAAACCAACTATCTCCCTTTCCTTGTCCATACCCAGGCTGTGTTCTACTACACCTGAATCTCCCTTTCCTTGTTATTTTCTTCAGGACCATTGTTCTGATCATGTTCAGATAAGCAGTCATAAAGGAAAGCAGAGAAATACCAGTTTGTAAACCGCTCTGATAGATATGAGAACCAGTAAAGTGTCCGTACCATGGCAGCATGCGTCCGAAGCGTGTCCAGGGGGAGCGGGAGACCATGAAGCCTATGGTGGGGTCCGTTATAGCGTCCCAGGCCCTCCCCACAAACAGGATGATCGACGCATAGAATGGGTCCAACTAGAGGACAGAGAGAAGGGTTAGAGATATGGATGGGTGGATGTATGAAAACTAGAATATTCCCTATATATTATATTACTTTGGACCAGAGTATGGGTCTCCTTAAGGGTCTGTGTCTCCCTATGGGTCTTGGTCTCCCTATGGGTCTGGGTCTCCCTATGGGTCTGGGTCTCCCTATGGGTCTGGGTCTCCCTATGGGTCCTGGTCAAAAGTAGTGCACAAGAAAAAGGTTGTAATTTGGGTCGTAGACTTCGTCCACCTCTTCAGTCGGGGACAATGTCTCCATTGTTGGCGAGCGGCCCTGGCTGGCGGTCGCAGGTTAGCGTTTGGTCATGAACCTTGTTTTGGAGGCAGCTATGCAGTGGTCACTAGTTGGTCATGAACCTTGTTTTGGAGGCAGCTCTGCAGTGGTCACTAGTTGGTCATGAACCTTGTTCTGGAGGCAGCTCTGCAGTGGTCACTAGTTGGTCATGAACCTTGTTCTGGAGGCAGCTCTGCAGTGGTCACTAGTTGGTCATGAACCTTGTTCTGGAGGCAGCTCTGCAGTGGTCACTAGTTGGTCATGAACCTTGTTCTGGAGGCAGCTCTGCAGTGGTCACTAGTTGGTCATGAACCTTGTTCTGGAGGCAGCTCTGCAGTGGTCACTAGTTGGTCATGAACCTTGTTCTGGAGGCAGCTCTGCAGTGGTCACTAGTTGGTCATGAACCTTGTTCTGGAGGCAGCTCTGCAGTGGTCACTAGTTGGTCATGAACCTTGTTCTGGAGGCAGCTCTGCAGTGGTCACTAGTTGGTCATGAACCTTGTTCTGGAGGCAGCTCTGCAGTGGTCACTAGTTGGTCATGAACCTTGTTCTGGAGGCAGCTCTGCAGTGGTCACTAGTTGGTCATGAACCTTGTTCTGGAGGCAGCTCTGCAGTGGTCACTAGTTGGTCATGAACCTTGTTCTGGAGGCAGCTCTGCAGTGGTCACTAGTTGGTCATGAACCTTGTTCTGGAGGCAGCTCTGCAGTGGTCACTAGTTGGTCATGAACCTTGTTCTGGAGGCAGCTCTGCAGTGGTCACTAGTTGGTCATGAACCTTGTTCTGGAGGCAGCTCTGCAGTGGTCACTAGTTGGTCATGAACCTTGTTCTGGAGGCAGCTCTGCAGTGGTCACTAGTTGGTCATGAACCTTGTTCTGGAGGCAGCTCTGCAGTGGTCACTAGTTGGTCATGAACCTTGTTCTGGAGGCAGCTCTGCAGTGGTCACTAGTTGGTCATGAACCTTGTTCTGGAGGCAGCTCTGCAGTGGTCATTAGTTGGTCATGAACCTTGTTCTGGAGGCAGCTCTGCAGTGGTCACTAGTTGGTCATGAACCTTGTTCTGGAGGCAGCTCTGCAGTGGTCACTAGTTGGTCATGAACCTTGTTCTGGAGGCAGCTCTGCAGTGGTCACTAGTTGGTCATGAACCTTGTTCTGGAGGCAGCTCTGCAGTGGTCACTAGTTGGTCATGAACCTTGTTCTGGAGGCAGCTCTGCAGTGGTCACTAGTTGGTCATGAACCTTGTTCTGGAGGCAGCTCTGCAGTGGTCACTAGTTGGTCATGAACCTTGTTCTGGAGGCAGCTCTGCAGTGGTCACTAGTTGGTCATGAACCTTGTTCTGGAGGCAGCTCTGCAGTGGTCACTAGTTGGTCATGAACCTTGTTCTGGAGGCAGCTCTGCAGTGGTCACTAGTTGGTCATGAACCTTGTTCTGGAGGCAGCTCTGCAGTGGTCACTAGTTGGTCATGAACCTTGTTCTGGAGGCAGCTCTGCAGTGGTCACTAGTTGGTCATGAACCTTGTTCTGGAGGCAGCTCTGCAGTGGTCACTAGTTGGTCATGAACCTTGTTCTGGAGGCAGCTCTGCAGTGGTCACTAGTTGGTCATGAACCTTGTTCTGGAGGCAGCTCTGCAGTGGTCACTAGTTGGTCATGAACCTTGTTCTGGAGGCAGCTCTGCAGTAGTCACTAGTTGGTCATGAACCTTGTTCTGGAGGCAGCTCTGCAGTGGTCACTAGTTGGTCATGAACCTTGTTCTGGAGGCAGCTCTGCAGTGGTCACTAGTTGGTCATGAACCTTGTTCTGGAGGCAGCTCTGCAGTGGTCACTAGTTGGTCATGAACCTTGTTCTGGAGGCAGCTCTGCAGTGGTCACTAGTTGGTCATGAACCTTGTTCTGGAGGCAGCTCTGCAGTGGTCACTAGTTGGTCATGAACCTTGTTCTGGAGGCAGCTCTGCAGTGGTCACTAGTTGGTCATGAACCTTGTTCTGGAGGCAGCTCTGCAGTGGTCACTAGTAGTGCTGCCACAAAATCAGACAGTCTGACCTTAACACACTTAAATTACTAACTAATGCCTAACCTTAAATTAAGGCCAAAAAGCACATTTTTGTTTTCATGAACTTTTAGATTTTGCAGTTGGCCTATCTAAGGGGAAATCACTAAATTCTGCCTCCAGGACAAGACTCATGACAAACGTCAATCTGTCTAGCGGTCACACTGTCCTGTGAGGGAGGGGCTAATGTACAGCCTCGTGCCTGAGGTACCATAGACACCAGCCTACATACTGCAGGTCAATCTAGAAGGCCATGGAGCACTGTGTTCTCCATACATCTTTGACAAGTAGGTATACTTTCAAATTCTTGAGGGGTAGTGGGCTAGGATGAAGGGTCAATGTCGTTTTTTTATGACGTGCACCTCATAAAAAGACTGGTTGCCATCCGGTAGCCTTCACATATGTAGCTTGTTGTTTATGTTGACCAATTGAAGCAGCAAAGAGGTCCAATTTGTAGAAAGTGGAGTGAGAGTTCACTAAAGCAATGATAGATGGAATAAAATCACAAATTAAAAGTTAGCGAAATGAGAAGGAGTAGGCTACAACGAGCAACCAACAGGTAGACAGTTGTTAACTAGGCAAGTCAGTTAAGAACAAATTCTTATTTACAATGACAGCCTACCTACAAGGTCAGCCCCTGGAGCAAATTAGGGTTAAGTGCCTTGCTCAAGGACACAGACAGGTTTTTCACCTTGTCGGCTCAGGTATTCGAACCAGCGACCTTTCGGTTCCTGGCCCAACACTCTAACCACTAGGCTACCTGCTGCCCAGTCAGGCACTGTTATATGGGATGATGAATAACATTGTAGCTGATACAAGTTAGTTAGTCTTGGCTGTAGCCGAGTTGCCTTGGCTAATGAATCTCTCCCCGGCTGTCTGCTCGCTCCAGTCTCAACAGTACCTCCACAGCAATAGAGCACCAGACTCTCACTCATGAAGCACTCAGGTTAAAAAAAGTAACTAAAAACAAACATGTATTTAGAATATCCAACAAAAACTCATGATACTATTGGAATAGTGAACATCTTTCCCCCCCAACCTTATTGGGTTCTAGGGAACTATGTGAAGGAACCAGAGACTGGAATGGGGAATCCCCCCATCCTTATTGGGTTCTAGGGAACTATGTGAAGGAACCAGGGACTGGAATGGGGAATCCCCGCATCCTTATTGGGTTCTAGGAAACTATGTGAAGGAACTAGGGACTGGAATGGGGAATCCCCACATCCTTATTGGGTTCTAGGAAACTATGTGAAGGAACCAGGGACTGGAATGGGGAATCCCCCCATCCTTATTGGGTTCTAGGGAACTATGTGAAGGAACCAGGGAATGGAATGGGGAATCCCCCTATCCTTATTGGGTTCTAGGGAACTATGTGAAGGAACCAGGGACTGGAATGGGGAATCCCCCCATCCTTATTGGGTGCTAGGGAACTATGTGAAGGAACCAGGGACTGGAATGGGGAATCCCCCCATCCTTATTGGGTTCTAGGGAACTATGTGAAGGAACTAGGGACTGGAATGGGGAATCCCCCTATCCTTATTGGGTTCTAGGGAACTATGTGAAGGAACCAGTGACTGGAATGGGGAATCCCCCCCAACCTTACTAGGGTTCTAGGGAACTATGTGAAGGAACCAGTGACTGGAATGGGGAATCCCCCCCAACCTTACTAGGGTTCTAGGGAACTATGTGAAGGAACCAGGGACTGGAATGGGGAATCCCCTTATCCTTATTGGGTTCTAGGGAACTATGTGAAGGAACCAGGGACTGGAATGGGGAATCCCTCCATCCTTATTGGGTTCTAGGGAACTATGTGAAGGAACCAGGGACTGGAATGTGGTCTGATGAATCACCTGGGCCACGTCCAGTAGGTATATCTGGAGGAAGAATCCCAGCGCACAGCCTGTGATCTGATAGGGCGCTCCTCCCACCGCGTAGCACAGCTTGTTGCATATGGACAACCTGTTCCTCTGTTCACGCTGGGAAAGAGAGAGACAAAATAATGGCTTAATTCATTATCGAGAAGTTAACATTTTTAATTGTTAAGCAACACAAACGAGTAGAGGAATATTCATTAATGTTGCATTAGGTCTAATAGTCTGAGTCAAAAATAATAGCCTGAATGCCAGTCTGTTGAGTCAAAAATAATAGCCTGAATGCCAGTCTGTTGAGTCAAAAATAATAGCCTGAATGCCAGTCTGTTGAGTCAAAAATAATAGCCTGAATGCCAGTCTGTTGAGTCAAAAATAATAGCCTGAATGCCAGTCTTCAGTCAAAGGCTTTTACTACGGTAAAGCAGAAACACACTTCCACCCAAGCTTCCACGGAATGGATTGATGCCTTTATGGGTCTTGCAAAATCCTTGCGTTTTACAGACACCAACTTTGTTGCAGTCTGACCTTCTACAGAAGTGTCACAAATTAACTGAGAAAATGAAAAACTGCTTAAACAAATGGAGGGAGAGGGAGTCCACCTGTGGTAATGGAGGGAGAGGGAGTCCACCTGTGGTAATGGAGGGAGAGGGAGTCCACCTGTGGTAATGGAGGGAGAGGGAGTCCACCTGTGGTAATGGAGAGAGAGGGAGTCCACCTGTGGTAATGGAGAGAGAGGGAGTCCACCTGTGGTAATGGAGGGAGAGGGAGTCCACCTGTGGTAATGGAGGGAGAGGGAGTCCACCTGTGGTAATGGAGAGAGAGGGAGTCCACCTGTGGTAATGGAGAGAGAGGGAGTCCACCTGTGGTAATGGAGGGAGAGGGAGTCCACCTGTGGTAATGGAGGGAGAGGGAGTCCACCTGTGGTAATGGAGGGAGAGGGAGTCCACCTGTGGTAATGGAGGGAGAGGGAGTCCACCTGTGGTAATGGAGGGAGAGGGAGTCCACCTGTGGTAATGGAGGGAGAGGGAGTCCATCTGTGGTAATGGAGGGAGAGGGAGTCCATCTGTGGTAATGGAGGGAGAGGGAGTCCACCTGTGGTAATGGAGGGAGAGGGAGTCCACCTGTGGTAATGGAGGGAGAGGGAGTCCACCTGTGGTAATGGAGGGAGAGGGAGTCCACCTGTGGTAATGGAGGGAGAGGGAGTCCACCTGTGGTAATGGAGGGAGATGGAGTCCACCTGTGGTAATGGAGAGAGAGGGAGTCCACCTGTGGTAATGGAGGGAGAGGGAGTCCACCTGTGGTAATGGAGGGAGAGGGAGTCCACCTGTGGTAATGGAGGGAGAGGGAGTCCACCTGTGGTAATGGAGGGAGAGGGAGTCCACCTGTGGTAATGGAGGGAGAGGGAGTCCACCTGTGGTAATGGAGAGAGAGGGAGTCCACCTGTGGTAATGGAGAGAGAGGGAGTCCACCTGTGGTAATGGAGGGAGAGGGAGTCCACCTGTGGTAATGGAGGGAGAGGGAGTCCACCTGTGGTAATGGAGGGAGAGGGAGTCCACCTGTGGTAATGGAGGGAGAGGGAGTCCACCTGTGGTAATGGAGGGAGAGGGAGTCCACCTGTGGTAATGGAGGGAGAGGGAGTCCACCTGTGGTAATGGAGGGAGAGGGAGTCCACCTCTGGTAATGGAGGGAGAGGGAGTCCACCTGTGGTAATGGAGGGAGAGGGAGTCCATCTCTGATAATGGAGAGAGAGGGAGTCCACCTGTGGTAATGGAGGGAGATGGAGTCCACCTGTGGTAATGGAGGGAGATGGAGTCCACCTGTGGTAATGGAGGGAGATGGAGTCCACCTGTGGTAATGGAGGGAGAGGGAGTCCATCTCTGATAATGGGGGGAGAGGGAGTCCACCTGTGGTAATGGAGAGAGAGGGAGTCCACCTGTGGTAATGGAGAGAGAGGGAGTCCACCTGTGGTAATGGAGAGAGAGGGAGTCCACCTGTGGTAATGGGGGGAGAGGGAGTCCACCTGTGGTAATGGAGAGAGAGGGAGTCCACCTGTGGTAATGGAGAGAGAGGGAGTCCACCTGTGGTAATGGAGAGAGAGGGAGTCCACCTGTGGTAATGGAGAGAGAGGGAGTCCACCTGTGGTAATGGAGAGAGAGGGAGTCCACCTGTGGTAATGGAGAGAGAGGGAGTCCACCTGTGGTAATGGAGAGAGAGGGAGTCCACCTGTGGTAATGGAGGGAGAGGGAGTCCACCTGTGGTAATGGAGAGAGAGGGAGTCCACCTGTGGTAATGGAGAGAGAGGGAGTCCACCTGTGGTAATGGAGAGAGAGGGAGTCCACCTGTGGTAATGGAGAGAGAGGGAGTCCACCTGTGGTAATGGAGAGAGAGGGAGTCCACCTGTGGTAATGGAGGGAGAGGGAGTCCACCTGTGGTAATGGAGGGAGAGGGAGTCCACCTGTGGTAATGGAGGGAGAGGGAGTCCACCTGTGGTAATGGAGGGAGAGGGAGTCCATCTCTGATAATGGGGGGAGAGGGAGTCCACCTGTGGTAATGGAGAGAGAGGGAGTCCACCTGTGGTAATGGAGAGAGAGGGAGTCCACCTGTGGTAATGGAGAGAGAGGGAGTCCACCTGTGGTAATGGAGAGAGAGGGAGTCCACCTGTGGTAATGGAGGGAGAGGGAGTCCACCTGTGGTAATGGAGAGAGAGGGAGTCCACCTGTGGTAATGGAGAGAGAGGGAGTCCACCTGTGGTAATGGAGAGAGAGGGAGTCCACCTGTGGTAATGGAGAGAGAGGGAGTCCACCTGTGGTAATGGAGAGAGAGGGAGTCCACCTGTGGTAATGGAGGGAGAGGGAGTCCACCTGTGGTAATGGAGGGAGAGTCCATCTCTGGTAAATTTAATTGATTGGACATGATTTGGAAAAGGCACACACCCGTGCATGTCAGAGCAGAAACCAAGCCATAAGGTCGAAAGAATTGTCTGTAGAGCTCAGACACAGGATTGTGTCGAGGCAGAGATCTGGGGAAGGGTACCAAAACATTGAAGGTCCAAGAACACAGTTGCCTTCATCATTCTGAAATGGAAGAAGTTTGGAACCACCAAGACTCTTCCTAGAGCTGGCTGCTCGACCAAACGGGGGAGAAGGGCCTTGGTCAGGGAGGTGACCAAGAACCGATGGTCGCTCTGGACTTGAACCCAATCTAACATCTCTGGAGAGACCTGAAAATAGCTGTGCAGCGACACTTCCCATCCAATAAGACAGATTTTGAGAGGATCTGGAGAGAATGGGAGGAACTCCCCAAATACAGGTGTGCCAAGCTTTTAGTGTCATACCCAAGAAGACTCAAGGCTGTAATCACTGCCAAAGGTGCTTCAACAAAGTACAGTAAAGGGTCTGAATACTTAATAAAGTACTGAGTAAAGGGTCTGAATACTTAATAAAGTACTGAGTAAAGGGTCTGAATACTTAATAAAGTACTGAGTAAAGGGTCTGAATACTTAAAGTACTGAGTAAAGGGTCTGAATACTTAATAAAGTACTGAGTAAAGGGTCTGAATACTTAATAAAGTACTGAGTAAAGGGTCTGAATACTTAATAAAGTACTGAGTAAAGGGTCTGAATACTTAATAAAGTACTGAGTAAAGGGTCTGAATACTTAATAAAGTACTGAGTAAAGGGTCTGAATACTTAATAAAGTACTGAGTAAAGGGTCTGAATACTTAACAAAGTACTGAGTAAAGGGTCTGAATACTTAATAAAGTACTGAGTAAAGGGTCTGAATACTTAAAGTACTGAGTAAAGGGTCTGAATACTTAACAAAGTACTGAGTAAAGGGTCTGAATACTTAATAAAGTACTGAGTAAAGGGTCTGAATACTTAAGGAAATGTAATAGTTTTTTTTTTTATGTACACACATTTGCAAAAATTTCTAAAAACCAGTGTTTGCCTTGTCATTATGGGGTATTGTGTGTAGATTGATGTCATTATGGGGTATTGTGTGTAGATTGATGTCATTATGGGGTATTGTGTGTAGATTGATGTCATTATGGGGTATTGTGTGTAGATTGATGTCATTATGGGGTATTGTGGGTAGATTGATGTCATTATGGGGTATTGTGGTAGATTGATGTCATTATGGGGTATTGTGTGTAGATTGATGTCATTATGGGGTATTGTGTGTAGATTGATGTCATTATGGGGTATTGTGTGTAGATTGATGTCATTATGGGGTATTGCGTGTAGATTGATGTCATTACGGGGTATTGTGTGTAGATTGATGTCATTACGGGGTATTGTGTGTAGATTGATGTCATTACGGGGTATTGTGTGTAGATTGATGTCATTACGGGGTATTGTGTGTAGATTGATGTCATTATGGGGTATTGTGTGTAGATTGATGTCATTATGGGGTATTGTGTGTAGATTGATGTCATTATGGGGTATTGTGTGTAGATTGATGTCATTATGGGGTATTGTGTGTAGATTGATGTCATTATGGGGTATTGTGTGTAGATTGATGTCATTATGGGGTATTGTGGGTAGATTGATGTCATTATGGGGTATTGTGTGTAGATTGATGTCATTATGGGGTATTGTGTGTAGATTGATGTCATTACGGGGTATTGTGTGTAGATTGATGTCATTATGGGGTATTGTGTGTAGATTGATGTCATTATGGGGTATTGTGTGTAGATTGATGTCATTATGGGGTATTGTGTGTAGATTGATGTCATTACGGGGTATTGTGTGTAGATTGATGTCATTATGGGGTATTGTGTGTAGATTGATGTCATTATGGGGTATTGTGTGTAGATTGATGTCATTATGGGGTATTGTGTGTAGATTGATGTCATTATGGGGTATTGTGTGTAGATTGATGTCATTATGGGGTATTGTGTGTAGATTGATGTCATTATGGGGTATTGTGTGTAGATTGATGTCATTATGGGGTATTGTGTGTAGATTGATGTCATTATGGGGTATTGTGTGTAGATTGATGTCATTATGGGGTATTGTGTGTAGATTGATGTCATTATGGGGTATTGTGTGTAGATTGATGTCATTATGGGGTATTGTGGGTAGATTGATGTCATTATGGGGTATTGTGTGTAGATTGATGTCATTATGGGGTATTGTGTGTAGATTGATGTCATTATGGGGTATTGTGTGTAGATTGATGTCATTATGGGGTATTGTGGGTAGATTGATGTCATTATGGGGTATTGTGGTAGATTGATGTCATTATGGGGTATTGTGGGTAGATTGATGTCATTATGGGGTATTGTGTGTAGATTGATGTCATTATGGGGTATTGTGTGTAGATTGATGTCATTATGGGGTATTGTGTGTAGATTGATGTCATTATGGGGTATTGTGGGTAGATTGATGTCATTATGGGGTATTGTGTGTAGATTGATGTCATTATGGGGTATTGTGTGTAGATTGATGTCATTATGGGGTATTGTGGGTAGATTGATGTCATTACGGGGTATTGTGTGTAGATTGATGTCATTACGGGGTATTGTGTGTAGATTGATGTCATTATGGGGTATTGTGTGTAGATTGATGTCATTATGGGGTATTGTGTGTAGATTGATGTCATTATGGGGTATTGTGTGTAGATTGATGTCATTACGGGGTATTGTGTGTAGATTGATGTCATTACGGGGTATTGTGTGTAGATTGATGTCATTACGGGGTATTGTGTGTAGATTGATGTCATTACGGGGTATTGTGTGTAGATTGATGTCATTATGGGGTATTGTGTGTAGATTGATGTCATTATGGGGTATTGTGGGTAGATTGATGTCATTATGGGGTATTGTGTGTAGATTGATGTCATTACGGGGTATTGTGTGTAGATTGATGTCATTACGGGGTATTGTGTGTAGATTGATGTCATTACGGGGTATTGTGTGTAGATTGATGTCATTATGGGGTATTGTGTGTAGATTGATGTCATTATGGGGTATTGTGTGTAGATTGATGTCATTATGGGGTATTGTGTGTAGATTGATGTCATTACGGGGTATTGTGTGTAGATTGATGTCATTATGGGGTATTGTGTGTAGATTGATGTCATTATGGGGTATTGTGGGTAGATTGATGTCATTATGGGGTATTGTGTGTAGATTGATGTCATTACGGGGTATTGTGTGTAGATTGATGTCATTACGGGGTATTGTGTGTAGATTGATGAGGGTAAAAAAACAATTTAATCAATTTTAGAATAAGGCTGTAACGTAACAAAATAAAGGGGTCTGAATACTTTGAATGCACTGTACGCACGAATGACTAAGTCACTTTGGTTAGAAGCTAAACGTCACTTTATTCCATCCTCCCCTGTCTGCTTCACTCATCTAGACACTTTTCTCCTGCCTTTATTTGGGTCAATTCTGTCTCTCTTGCTCTGACGCTCTTCTACTTCTCAGCTCTGTTCCTCCCTCGGTCTCTAGTAATCCTTCTCTTTCTCACCACAGCTCTGCTCTTCCGTCTCAAGAGACCAAAGAACACATTATACAAAGTTCTGTTTGCCTGATCGACAGAGGACCTGTGTGCCTCTGTAAGCTCAGCTGGGAGGAGAGAGCCATCTCTCTACAGAACACGCCCACAGTAACGTGAGGACCAGTGCTGGAAATCTGGGACAGACGAGGCGTTTCGTCATGACAGTCCAACCCACTTCAATAATGTAAACAGAACAGAGTAGCCCATTTATTCTGTCTCATTTCCCACCTAAATACCAATCACCCAGTCTACATCCCAAATGGCACCCAATTCCCTATATAGTGCACTACTTTTGACCAGGGCCCATGGGGTGATGATGATGTAGGGACTAGGGTGCCATTTGGGAGGCAGTCTGTCAGGTCACTTCTGCCAGGGAAACATTATGCAACCAAGGCCCACAGACCAGTCAGTGTGTTCCCTCACATGGATGTCACAATCCCCTGGCGAGGATGAGGACCATTCTGCGGTCCCCCTCAGGGAACTTTGGCAGGTTGGCTTCCCACGAACCCAACTAGTCTATCAAATAATGGGCAGTCAGGGGCACACCCTCACCCTAAGCCAATGAAAAGGTCTCTCTGTGGCTGCCACACAGTTTGCGAGGACCCCGATTGGTGGGATCTCCGAGACATCACCTTATTCACACGTGTCCTGGTACTTAGTACCCAGTGTTCACCTAAGAGTTTGTGTCCCAAATCAATCCTTATCCAACACATCTAAACCTGGTTCAATCTGAAGCAACTCTACCCTAAACATAATATGTCACCTGCCTTGAGAACAGGTGTCTATTCTTTCTACTTTAGATCTGGTGAGACATGATATACCGTGTGACCATAAATGTCTGAGATAGCTTAGACTGTTGCTGCACAAACACATTCTTTGTTTAGGTGATAAGTTGTCATTCTGACTGAAACATGACCCTCTCTCAAGCCTGATATAACCATGGGGATATAAGACATCTTTCAGAGAGTGGTCGACTCACTCACTGACAACACTTGGCCTAACAGTCGTTTTTAATTCAGGTCAAACACCTGTGGTATTGGACAGAGTTGAATCTTTTGAAACCAAACCGTACCCCCATGAGATGCATTTCCAAACTTAGGCTTATTGGGACTTCTACCCCACCTAAACACACATATCAAATCAGTGTCTGGCATGTGGGCCTACACTTGAAGGGAGTGAAATGTATTAGAAACAGTCTGTGTTCAACCCTTCACATTATCTGAATGTTGTTTCTAATGTTCAATATACCATTGTATATTAATAGACTCTCTTCAGTTAGCCAGGACAGGATGGGACACAAGCCAACCCCTGTCCCCATCCAAAAATACTCATGGTCCCACACATAGCCACATACCATCCCCCTCTGCATAGCTAATGTGAACACTGCACATCAAACGTCATTGAAATGTAATGCAGTTAGTTCAATAGTCCATCTCATAGGTATACTTGTGTTTATTATTCAAACACTTAGGCTAATAAAAATCATTAAATAAAGGTGCAGTTTATGTTGTCTGTCTGAGGCATCATGGGAAGACTACTGGCATTTCCGTTCCTCTCTTTACTATGGCGGAAGTGAGGTCATGTCAAAAGGACCATAACAACAAAGAAACTAATCACAAGGTCTACGTTTCAATATTAGTAATCATCATTGATGGAGATAAAGGCCTATTTGTGCCAATGGGTTGAACTGCCAATAACTGAGCATTTAATGATCGATTACTAGATCAAATATAGGGATGGTCTTCCGGTGAACACCGGTTGTTGATGACTACTGTAGGTATAGTCGAGTGATACTATCATGAGTGGGTGGGAGGGAGCGTAGGTTACGTGGAGGTGGGAATGGCCGGTGGGTAGTAGTTGGGAGATTGTTTAAGCCGGTAAAATGGAGTCCCTGGAGAAAGCAAGAGGTAGAGGTGTTGGGTGTGAGGTAGTGGTGGAGCTGCAGAGAGGTGTTGGGGTGAGGTAGTGGTGGAGCTGCAGAGAGGTGTTGGGTGTGAGGTAGTGGTGGAGCTGCAGAGAGGTGTTGGGTGTGAGGTAGTGGTGGAGCTGCAGAGAGGTGTTGGGTGTGAGGTAGTGGTGGAGCTGCAGAGAGGTGTTGGGTGTGAGGTAGTGGTGGAGCTGCAGAGAGGTGTTGGGTGTGAGGTAGTGGTGGAGCTGCAGAGAGGTGTTGGGGTGAGGTAGTGGTGGAGCTGCAGAGAGGTGTTGGGGTGAGGTAGTGGTGGAGCTGCAGAGAGGTGTTGGGTGTGAGGTAGTGGTGGAGCTGCAGAGAGGTGTTGGGTGTGAGGTAGTGGTGGAGCTGCAGAGAGGTGTTGGGTGTGAAGTAGTGGTGGAGCTGCAGAGAGGTGTTGGGGTGAGGTAGTGGTGGAGCTGCAGAGAGGTGTTGGGGTGAGGTAGTGGTGGAGCTGCAGAGAGGTGTTGGGTGTGAGGTAGTGGTGGAGCTGCAGAGAGGTGTTGGGTGTGAGGTGTTGGGTGTGAGGTAGTGGTGGAGCTGCAGAGAGGTGTTGGGGTGAGGTAGTGGTGGAGCTGCAGAGAGGTGTTGGGTGTGAGGTAGTGGTGGAGCTGCAGAGAGGTGTTGGGTGTGAGGTAGTGGTGGAGCTGCAGAGAGGTGTTGGGGTGAGGTAGTGGTGGAGATGCAGAGAGATGTTGGGGGTGAGGTAGTGGTGGAGCTGCAGAGAGGTGTTGGGGTGAGGTAGTGGTGGAGCTGCAGAGAGGTGTTGGGGTGAGGTAGTGGTGGAGCTGCAGAGAGGTGTTGGGGTGAGGTAGTGGTGGAGCTGCAGAGAGGTGTTGGGTGTGAGGTAGTTCTACTCCAGTCTAGTAGGTGGCGTTAATGCAACAAATTGGATGCCAACCGCCGTCAAACCCCGAAGAAGAAGGAAGGAGTCATTAAAACTTCAGAAGAGATCAGTTCCAGCGACATGACACGTAGTAGTGATGGGAAGTTCGGCTCTTTTCCGAGAGCCGGCTCTTTTGGCTCAGCTCCCAAAGAAGAGCCGGCTCTTTCGACTCCTGAACGGCTCTTAATTTAGGATTTTTTTGTAGGCCTTTATTTTACCCTAACTTTAAAAAAAAAAAATGGTTTGTGTGTTGAAAACCCTTTCATGTGCAGTGTTTTTATGCATTTATTTTGTTACAAAAGCATTCTTTTGTTTTTAATCATTTTAATCAAACATTTTTTTGCACAAATTAACAACAAAAAAAACAGCAAATAAACAGAATTGAACTAGAACAGAACTAGAACCAAACTCAAGCAAACAGTATTAATGTCCTCAGTGAAGATTGGCATTCAAAAAAATCAGATGCCTCAGCTTTGATGGACTGATCCTATTTCTTCTT
This sequence comes from Thymallus thymallus, assembly GCA_023634145.1. Taxonomy (NCBI): domain Eukaryota; kingdom Metazoa; phylum Chordata; class Actinopteri; order Salmoniformes; family Salmonidae; genus Thymallus; species Thymallus thymallus. The sequence goes on along the minus strand of CM042395.1, from coordinate 29,929,431 downwards.
TCTGAGATTATCTGCCCTGTTTTTGAGAAGATTCTCTCTGAAGGAACCGATGTTGCCACAATACACAGTCTCCCTTCCATCACCTTCACCAGGCGTGGAAAGACTGAGGCCTTGGCCTGCCACCAGCTCAGTGGGTCTTCTGCTCGTTGGATGATGGGCTCCTCAAGATAAGACCTCACCTCCAGTATAGCATCAGCTGTAGGATTTCTTCTTGTAGCATCTCCTGTAGCTCTTTCATCAAAAAGCCTCCAAACAACAGAGGTTTGTGGTTCCTCATACACTTGGCCTTCTAATGGCGGAGCTGGCTGGCTGCTAGGGGTGCATCTTGCTGCTGCACTAATTCTCTGAAGTGCCTCATCAACAGCTCTGTTGTCATTGAATGCAAGTTTTTTAAACCTAGGATCCAATAATGTGGTTTCTGAGTGGACAGTGTTGTACTCCATACGCAGAAATTTCCGGTCCATGGCTGAACAAAGAGCTGCAACCAATTCTTTCCCTTTCTGCATGGTTACAGTCTGTTGGGCTGTCACACGCTGCAAACCTTTGCATAGCAGGAGCATTTTTGAGGCAGAAACATAGCTGAGGGAGAGAAACAGCAACTTTTAAAATGAAGCTTTTTTTAAAGTATGTGGCATATTATATGTGGCACATTATACTGTATTGTTTCTGCAATGTATAATAGTGACTGAATGGTAGTAGTGAAAAAAAATGGTCCAAGGTACCTGTCTGCACTTATTTCCACAGTCACCTCCTTAAATGGTTGCAGGACGGTGCAGACCTCTTTCACCAGCTCCCATTCCTCTTGACATAGAGCATCAACTGGTGCGTTGATGAGGGCCAGGGTGGAGATGATGGCATCTTTTGTTTCAAGAATTTGTTTCAACATATAAAATGTTGAGTTCCACCTGGTGGCACACTCTTGTTTGGGCCTCAGTTCAGGCATCCCCATCTGGCACTGTGTGGACTTTAGCCTCTGTGTTGCAACTGTGCTTTTGTGGAAAAACTCCACAACAGCCTTCACCTTATCCACGGTTGGTTTGACCACCTTTAGGGCATCTCTAATCATGAGGTTTAGTGTATGTGCCAGACATGGGTGATGGGTCCACTTAAGAATTTTTATGGCTTTGGTGATGTTTGCTGCATTGTCACTCACACAGCACACTACTTTGTCCTCTACTTGCCACTCTTTTGCCACTCTTACTAGCTCATCTGCTAGGTTTTCTGCAGTGTGTCTCTCTGTGAACTCAAAGCAGTCCAAAAGGCAAGATGTCATCATGTAATTTTCAATGAAATGGCAAGTGACAGCCATGAAAGAGCAGGTTGTTCTGGAGGTCCAGCAGTCAGTTGTCAGGCAAACTGATGGAGCTTGTTTCACCCTTACTTGCCATAATGCCCGTTCTGTGTCATATAGTTTAGGTATTGTTGTTTGGGACAATGTTTTTCTACTGGGAAGAGTGTATGTGGGATTTAAAGTTTTGACAAAACTTTTAAAACCTCTGTCCTCCACAATTGAAAAGGGTTGGAAATCAGTAGCTATCATTTTAGCTAGCTCTACATCAATGCTGTGCTGTTTGGATGGGGTCATCACTTTGGGTATAAACTGGCTTATTTTGCTTTGAGCTGCAGTAGGAGAGGTTATACCTGCATGTGTGGGGAAGCCAGTAGATGCTGCTGCAGTTGCTGTTTTTTGGGGATGAGACACACCAGGATCTGTAGATGGGGTGCTAGCTTGCCCTCTCTCCTCTAACTGCACTGTAGGATGGACAGTTCTCATATGTCTATGCAGGTTTGTGGTGGAACCTGCTCTTAAAGTAATTTTCATCTTGCAGTGAACGCACTCTGCTTTGTTGTTTCCATTGTCTTTAAACTGGAGCCAGATGCTGCTTCTCTTTCGGGTGTCACTCATAGTTACGACTCACACACTCTCCTCACCGCTATCTGACAGACAGTGTCGTTATTAACGTTGTTACGACTCATTAACTTGCAGTGGAGTGCCGCTTCACTTCACCCCCCTCTCTGTTTTTACATAATGGTATGATCCCATATCCTCACATCTGATTGGCCGCGATGCGATTGCTGACCAATCAAAACAAAGTTCTGCCTGTAAGCACGCAGCGAAAGGAAAAAAACTGGGAGCCGGCTCTCACTCGATGCGAGCCGGCTCTTCTGATTCACTACAAAGCATCGGCTCTCAGAGCCGCATCTTTTGCGCATGACACATCACTACCACGTAGCCTTGCTGCTAGTGAAAGCTACATGGACCGAGACGCCGCTCTTATTTCAACCTAAAAGCCCATTCCAACTCATATTTTTAGAAATGGCCTACCCGCAGTTATTTCTAATCACTTCTTACATACGCTACTCTCAAATTGGTCTATCAAAGAAAGACGAAGCTATAGCACCGATAATAATTAGAAAAATAATAAAGGAAATAAAAGCCGGCGCTCGCCTTACGCCCAGCAAAGCTGTAATTGAAACGTGGTGGCTGCTGGGATAACATCTGACGATAGTCCATTTAGTAATTGATCATCAATAAAAACCTATTATAGCCTTGTTCCAATCAGAAACTAGGCTCATTTTGTTTGATTAGCCTGGTCGTCGAAGAAGACAGCGAGTGTCCCCGATACACAGGCAAGACATCCACGACAAACCCTCCGGTTTCATTCAGAATGTAAACTCATGCATACACAGTTCCTGCTAATATTGTTGATACAAGTATACATTCATCAAACTTACCTTCACTGCTAACTTGACCACATCTGGGTTGACCGGTTTATTCGTTAATAAACTGTTGTTTGAATATTGTTCGATTCCTTCTCCTTTTGCCATAACTTTAGGGATAATTAACCTTTGTAAAACCACAAATATTATATAAAGAAATATGTTCGCAAAAGGGCGTATTAGAACAGAAATCAGTAAGACCTTGTGAGTTCGTCCAGACTACTCACAATTTAAAAACTGACGATGAAGAATCTTTCATTCATTGATGTAGTAGTAGGACCCCGCCCCTTTTCCATACGCCACCAATCACTTTCAGTCAACCCCGCCCACAGAGCGGGCGAAACAACAGATAGATAAATTGAGGGAATTCCAAAGAAAATGGATATTATCACACTGTTTATAGATTTTGTAAGTATATCTATAATACATTCATTAGTGGGTGGAATGGATAGGCTTTCTTTTTCTTTATTGTTCTTACAATGTATGATTTGCTAGGCTTTCAGTCCAGTCCCTTTTTCCAATACACATGGACTGAATAAAGGCTATTGCAGGCTATATAGGCCAACAACTTGACAACATTATGGCCTATTTCAGAATAACAATATCAACAAATTAGTTCAATAGTAGCGGATTGCTAAAAGAGTATTAGCATTTTACATTGCAGATGTTTAATAGTGCCAAAACTACCAATACCATAGTGGTTTATATTCAAGATTTTTTCAATAATGTCAGTATAAGCGTTTTCATTTCAATTGTCTGTTTTCATATTTATTCTGGTTATGTAAAACATGTACATGATCGAAGATGTAGAAATATGCTCTACACACAACTACACACAATGAACCAGATCTGGCCCATACAGACCAAACCGTACGCTATACAGCTCTACACACAACTACACACAATGAACCAGATCTGGCCCATACAGACCAAACCGTACGCTATACAGCACAATTTACATTTCATGGAAGATAGATAGATAGATAGATAGATAGATAGATAGATAGATAGATAGATAGATAGATAGATAGATAGATAGATAGATAGGTAGATAGGTAGATAGGTACTATATTGATCCCAGAGGGGAAATTTCTTAGTTACACATCTGCGGTAGAGTACATAGAACTGGGATCTATAGAGACTTGTGATTTTGTATGCAGGTACTGTAAACCTTATATTTGCTAGTGGGCAGTGGGAACTGGTTATGATGTTCCCTAGCTATACACATCTACACCATCTAAACTACACACTGTGAGAGCTGTGAGTTTGAACACTGGCCTGTGTGTTCCTGAGGGTCTCAGAGTTCCACGTGGAGACCGATGTATTCGGAAGCACACATATTCACAAGCACACACGCAAAACAAACACACACACACACACACACGCGTGCGCGCAAAACAAATACACACACAACCTCCCTTGTTCTATTAAACAATTTTTCACTCCAACTCTACAGTCAAGTTCAGACAGTCTCAGACCATATCAGATCATGGGTTCAAATACTATTTGATATCTTTAAAGTACTTTGAACATTTGCTCAGGCCTGCATGGAGATCTAGATGGATGCTCAATCAAGCTCAATCAAGCACATATACAGTATTTGAAATGATTTGAAATATGATTTGAACCTAGGTCTGGGTACTAGAGTCAGACTGGATACACAGATCAATGTGTGTCAACAGAAGAGAAGATACGTTGCCCCTGTCTGGCTGGCTGGCTGGCTGGCTCTCTGTCTGTCTGGCTCTCTGGTTGGCTGGCTCTCTGTCTGGCTGTCTGTCTGGCTGTCTGTCTGTCTGGCTCTCTGTCTGGCTCTCTGTCTGGCTGGCTCTCTGTCTGGCTGTCTGTCTGTCTGGCTGTCTGTCTGTCTGTCTGGCTGTCTGTCTGGCTGGCTCTCTGTCTGGCTGGCTCTCTGTCTGGCTGGCTGTCTGTCTGTCTGTCTGGCTGGCTCTCTGTCTGGCTGTCTGTCTGTCTGGCTGGCTGGCTGGCTGGCTGTCTGGCTGGCTGGATTTCTGGCTGGCTGTCTGTCTGGCTGGCTCTCTGTCTGGCTGGCTGGCTCTCTGTCTGGCTGGCTGTCTGGCTGGCTGGCTGTCTGGCTGGCTGGCTCTCTGTCTGGCTGGCTGTCTGTCTGGCTGGCTCTCTGTCTGGCTGTCTGTCTGTCTGGCTGGCTGTCTGTCTGTCTGGCTGGCTATCTGTCTGGCTCTCTCTGTCTGTCTGTCTGTCTGTCTGGCTGGCTCTCTGTCTGGCTGGCTAGCTGGCTGGCTGTCTGTCTGTCTGTCGGGCTATCTGTCTGGCTGTCTGGTTGGCTGGCTCTCTGTCTGGCTGGTTGTCTGTCTGGCTGGCTGGCTGGCTGTCTGTCTGGCTGTCCGTTTGATCACAATGATGCACAAGCTTGCAAGGGAAGCCATCTTGAAGTGTCAGTTACTGTATTTAGAATTGCATCTGCACCACAACAAAATATCCTTAAGGTTATTAAAGGTATGTCTTACAAAAGGTCTGTCTGCCTGGGTAGACATAGTCTCATGATGTATAGGCAGTTTAATTCACAGGATAGGTAGGGACTTGTATGATACTGCCAGTTAGCATGACTTTCTGTTCCTTTACACACACACACACAGACACACAGAGACACACAGAGATGTGGTGTCTCTATATGTAGTGTTGTGGTGTCTCTCTTTATGTAGTGTTGTGGTGTCTCTATGTAGTGTTGTGGTGTCTCTATGTAGTGCTGTGGTGTCTCTCTTTATGTAGTGTTGTGGTGTCTCTATGTAGTGTTGTGGTGTCTCTATGTAGTGTTGTGGTGTCTCTATGTAGTGCTGTGGTGTCTCTCTTTATGTAGTGTTGTGGTGTCTCTATGTAGTGTTGTGGTGTCTCTATGTAGTGTTGTGGTGTCTCTATGTAGTGCTGTGGTGTCTCTCTTTATGTAGTGTTGTGGTGTCTCTATGTTGTGTTGTGGTGTCTCTATGTAGTGTTGTGGTGTCTCTATGTAGTGTTGTGGTGTCTCTATGTAGTGTTGTGGTGTCTCTATGTAGTGTTGTGGTGTCTCTCTTTATGAAGTGTTGTGGTGTCTCTCTTTATGTTGTGGTGTCTCTATGTAGTGTTGTGGTGTCTCTATGTAGTGTTGTGGTGTCTCTCTTTATGTAGTGT
>CM042395.1:29786066-29918566 GCA_023634145.1 Thymallus thymallus | reverse complement strand
GATAGATAGATAGATAGATAGATAGATAGATAGATAGATAGATAGATAGATAGATAGATAGATAGATAGATAGATAGATAGATAGATAGATAGATAGATACTTTATTGATCCCCCGGGGGGGAAATTTCCTTGTCAAGCAGCTACAACAAAAACACAGGGCAGGTGCAAAATGCCACAACGAAAGTACACAAAAGACAGATACACGGTACATGATACATAGAGCGGCAGTATGAAAAAGTATAGAAATACAAGATATCTAGAGTGCAAAAAAAAGCTATAAAAAGACATAGCATAGTATGGGTGGTTGGCTGAATATGTACACTATACATTGGTGGATGTTGGATGGTTAACTATACTATACAGGTCGATGGCAGAGAAATACTTCAGTAGCTAAAAATGCGTATGATATGAGCGAGGGTAATAATAGTTTACTTAATAGACAGACTGGGTAAATGAACAGGTAAGTGAACATTTTGCATGGTTAAATTAGCTGTACAGTGGTCAGTCTATATCATGTTCTTAATGTTTTGTATACTCAGTGTATGTTAAACACAGGAAAATCACGTTTTTGACTGCACTGGGCCTTTAAGTAAGTATTTATTGAATGCATAGTATTCATGGTAAGGGACACAGCTTGCTGTACATGGGAAAACCCTTCCACTGTCTGATCATGTTCATCTCTACATGGGTATTTATGGGAAAACCCTTCCACTGTCTGATCATGTTCATATCTACATGAGTATTTATGGGAAAACCCTTCCACTGTCTGATCATGTTCATCTCTACATGGGTTCTTATGGGAAAACACTTCCACTCTCTGATCATGTTCATATCTACATGGGTTCTTATGGGAAAACACTTCCACTCTCTGATCCTGTTAAGGATCGGACCCTTTTTAAAAATGTCACCTAAAATGACATACCCAAATCTAACTGTCTGTAGCTCAGGACCTGAAGCAAGGATATTCATATTATTGATATAATTTGAAAGGAAACACTTTGAAGTTTGTGTAAATGTGAAATTAATGTAGGAAAATATAACACATTATCTGGTAAAAGATAATACAAACCATAAAACATGCATTTTCTATTATTTATTTTGTTGCAAAGTCTTTGAAATGCAAGAGAAAGACCAGACAGTGATGTAGGATTCTAGATGTAATTTAGATGTTGTCCACCAGATGGCAGCAGTGTGTGTGCACAGTTTCAGACTGATCCAGTGAATAATTACATCACTACACAATATTTTGTATCAAGTCTGCCAGGAGTTTTCCCAAATGTGCCCAATTGGTTTTCAAGTAGATAACTATAGAGAACATACAAAAATGCTATGATATTACAAAATGTAAGTTTGCACACTCCCAGGAATGTCATACATGATGGAGCATTAGCTTCCCTACAGAAAATGCACTAACCTTCACATATCTAGATGGCAGGGTGGGGGCGGAGCCAGAGGTCACACTGTAGAACCCAGTTTCTACATTGGAATATAAAACTATACTTCATTTATCTCTGGGACTCAGGATGACAAATCCGAGCGATTACTGAATGTAAGTACATTATTTACCTTCAGAGGTGAGTGTACCAAACCAGTTGCCGTGATTAAAGTGTTTTGTTGTTGTACACTCTCCTCAAACAATAGCATGGTATTTTGTATCTGTAATAGCTACAGTAAATTGGACACTGCAGTTGGATTAACAATAATTTAAGCTTTCTGCCCATATATGACATGTCTATGTCCCGGGAAGTTGGCTGTTGTTTACAACACCATTCTAGTCACATATCGTATATTGAGCATCGACCGTCCCGTGTAAGGGACACCGATCCCGTAGAGGTTGATCTCTACATGGGTTCTTATGGGAAAACACACAGACACACAAATGCATACGCACACACACGATAGCACACACACTCTACACAAACGTATGCATGGTAGTATTATAAATGTTGTATTGTATATATGTAGTGGTTTAATAATGTTATATGCATTGTTTTATTTAATTTTAGTTCATTTGGACCCCAGGAAGAGTATATGCTGTCTTGGCAGGAACTAATGGGGATCCATAATAAACCCCAGGAAGAGTATATGCTGCCTTGGCAGGAACTAATGGGGATCCATAATAAACCCCAGGAAGAGTATATGCTGCCTTGGCAGGAACTAATGGGGATCCATAATAAACCCCAGGAAGAGTATATGCTGCCTTGGCAGGAACTAATGGGGATCCATAATAAACCCCAGGAAGAGTATATGCTGCCGTGGCAGGAACTAATGGGGATCCATAATAAACCCCAGGAAGAGTATATGCTGCCGTGGCAGGAACTAATGGGGATCCATAATAAACCCCAGGAAGAGTATATGCTGCCGTGGCAGGAACTAATGGGGATCCATAATAAACCCCAGGAAGAGTATATGCTGCCGTGGCAGGAACTAATGGGGATCCATAATAAACCCCAGGAAGAGTATATGCTGCCGTGGTAGGAACTAATGGGGATCCATAATAAACCCCAGGAAGAGTATATGCTGCCGTGGCAGGAACTAATGGGGATCCATAATAAACCCCAGGAAGAGTATATGCTGCCGTGGCAGGAACTAATGGGGATCCATAATAAACCCCAGGAAGAGTATATGCTGCCGTGGCAGGAACTAATGGGGATCCATAATAAACCCCAGGAAGAGTATATGCTGCCGTGGCAGGAACTAATGGGGATCCATAATAAACCCCAGGAAGAGTATATGCTGCCGTGGCAGGAACTAATGGGGATCCATAATAAACCCCAGGAAGAGTATATGCTGCCGTGGCAGGAACTAATGGGGATCCATAATAAACCCCAGGAAGAGTATCTGATGCCTTGGCAGGAACTAATGGGGATCCATAATAAACCCCAGGAAGAGTATCTGATGCCTTGGCAGGAACTAATGGGGATCCATAATAAACCCCAGGAAGAGTATATGCTGTCTTGGCAGGAACTAATGGGGATCCATAATAAACCCCAGGAAGAGTATATGCTGTCTTGGCAGGAACTAATGGGGATCCATAGTAAACCCCAGGAAGAGTATATGCTGCCTTGGCAGGAACTAATGGGGATCCATAATAAACCCCAGGAAGAGTATATGCTGCCTTGGCAGGAACTAATGGGGATCCATAATAAACCCCAGGAAGAGTATCTGATGCCTTGGCAGGAACTAATGGGGATCCATAATAAACCCCAGGAAGAGTATATGCTGTCTTGGCAGGAACTAATGGGGATCCATAATAAACCCCAGGAAGAGTATCTGATGCCTTGGCAGGAACTAATGGGGATCCATAATAAACCCCAGGAAGAGTATATGCTGTCTTGGCAGGAACTAATGGGGATCCATAATAAACCCCAGGAAGAGTATATGCTGTCTTGGCAGGAACTAATGGGGATCCATAATAAACCCCAGGAAGAGTATATGCTGCCTTGGCAGGAACTAATGGGGATCCATAATAAACCCCAGGAAGAGTATATGCTGCCTTGGCAGGAACTAATGGGGATCCATAATAAACCCCAGGAAGAGTATCTGATGCCTTGGCAGGAACTAATGGGGATCCATAATAAACCCCAGGAAGAGTATATGCTGTCTTGGCAGGAACTAATGGGGATCCATAATAAACCCCAGGAAGAGTATCTGATGCCTTGGCAGGAACTAATGGGGATCCATAATAAACCCCAGGAAGAGTAGCTGCTTCCTTGGCCTGAACAAACGAGGATCCTTAATAAACCCCAGGAAAAGTATTTGCTGCCTTTGCAGGAACTAATGGGTATCCTTAATACACTGAAGAAAAAAATAAAACGCAACATGCAACAGCAAAGATTTTACTGTTGCATGTTCACATGACTGGTAATACAGATACCCCCCCCAAAAAATGGTATCTGGCTTTTGATTGTGGCCTGTGGAATCTCCTCTTCAATGGCTGTGCAAAGCTGCTGGATATTGGCGGGAATTGTAACAATCTGTCGTCCACATCTTTTCAGAGTATGCAGGCCATGGAAGAACTGGAAAATGTTCAGCCTCCAGGAATTGTGTACTGATCCTTGAGACATGGGGCCGTGCATTATCATGCTGAAACATGAGGTGATGGCGGCGGATGAATGACACAACAACGGGCCTCAGGATCTCGTCACGGTATCTCTGTGCATTCAAATGGCCATCGATTAAATTACAATTGTGTCTGTTGTCCGTAGCTTATACCAGCCCATACCATAACCCCACCGCCACCATGGGGCACTCTGTTCACAACGTTGACATCAGCAAACCACTCACCCACACAACGCCATACACACTGTCTGCCATCTGCCCGGTACAGTTGAAACCAGGATTAATCCGTGAAGAGCACACTTCTCCAGCGTGCCAATGACCATCGAAGGTGAGCATTTCCCCACTGAAGTTGGTTACGATGCTGAACTCCAGTCAGGACAACCAGTATACAGATGAACTTCCCTGAGACGGTCTGACAGTTTGTGCAGAAATTCTTCGGTTGTGCAAACCCACAGTTTCATCTGCTGTCCGGGTGGCTGGTCTCAGACGATCCCGGAGGTGAAGAAGCCTAATGTGGATGTCCTGGGCTGGCGTGGTTTCGTGTGGTCTGCAGTTGTGAGGCCGGTTGGACGTACCGCCAAATTCTCTAAAACGATATTGGAGGAGAAATTAACATAAAATGATCTTACTGCAGTCAGCATGCTCCTTCAAAACTGGAGACATCTGTGGCATGGTGTAGCTCAGATGGTAGAGCATGTTGCAACGCCAGGGTTGTGGGTTCGATTCCCACGGGGGACCAGTACAAAGAAAGTATGAACATGTATGAACTAACTAACTGTAAGTCGCTCTGGATAAGAGCGTCTGCTAAATGACTGACATGTAAATGTGTTGTGTGACAGAACTGCACATTTTAGAATGGCCTTTTATTGTCCACACAAGGTGCACCTGTGTAATGATCATGCTGTTTAATCAGCTTCTTGATATGCCACACCTGTCAGGTGGATGAATTAGGGAGAAGAGGTATTTATGGAGGTAGGGAAGTCTGTAATGTCAGTCTGAATGGGAGAATAGATATTCTGGAAGGTAGGAAAGTCTGTAATGTCAGTCTGACACACAGCTAACACACAGAAACACACACACACACACGGACACACACACAGAGTGCTGAGAATGTACATGATATTGGATGCTTGATTTCATTGCTTGAAACCTGGTGATTATGAAAACAGCAGTGACTGCACCCCACCCAGCCCCTACAGCTGTTAACAGACCCTATCCTGGCCTGGATTGGCCTCCTTCTGCTCTTTGGATCTCTGTCTCTTAAATCCTTAAGAGTCTATTGAAGCAACCATGTTTCAATCTAAGTAACATGATAAAACAATCTGTCAGATATCACGTTTGTTGTATGGCCTAGGTCTCAGTCCATCGCATCCACAGATTATGTTGGACTTTCCTACCCAAAATACATCTTCTCCCATTCAGACTGACATTACAAACGTTCCTACCTTCCAAAATACATCTTCTCCCATTCAGATTGACTTTACAAACGTTCCTACCTTCCAAAATACATCTTCTCCCATTCAGATTGACTTTACAGACTTTTCTACCTCCCAAAATACATCTTCTCCCATTCAGACTGACATTACAAACGTTCCTACCTTCCAAAATACATCTTCTCCCATTCAGATTGACTTTACAGACTTTCCTACCTCCCAAAATACATCTTCTCCCATTCCGACTGACATTACAAACGTTCCTACCTTCCAAAATACATCTTCTCCCATTCAGATTGACTTTACAGACTTTCCTACCTCCCAAAATACATCTTCTCCCATTCCGACTGACATTACAAACATCCTACCTCCCAAAATACATCTTCTCCCATTCCGACTGACATTACAAATATCCTACCTCCCAAAATACATCTTCTCCCATTCCGACTGACATTACAAACATCCTACCTCTCAAAATACATCTTCTTCCATTACGACTGACATTACAAACATCCTACCTCCCAAAATACATCTTCTCCCATTCAGACTGACATTACAGACTTTTCTACCTCCCAAAATACATCTTCTCCCATTCAGACTGATATTACAGACTTTTCTACCTCCCAAAATACATCTTCTCCCATTCAGACTGATATTACAGACTTTTCTACCTCCCAAAATACATCTTCTCCCATTCAGACTGATATTACAGATTTTTCTACCTCCCAAAATACATCTTCTCCCATTCAGACTGATATTACAGACTTTTCTACCTCCCAAAATACATCTTCTCCCATTCAGACTGATATTACAGACTTTTCTAGCTCCCAAAATACATCTTCTCCCATTCAGACTGACATTACAGATGTGGCATTATGATAACAGATTACAGATCAGAGTTGGCTTGGTAATATCAACACACCATGTGATATTTTAATCATTGTTTATCGACCAACGTGTTATTTTGTGTTTTTTCATTGTGTCTCAAAACCTTACACGAACCTTCCACCTTGACCCCTAAAGCAGTCTAAAGTTACACCTTCTGTGCTTGAGCCATGACCTCTAAAGCAGTCTAAAGTAACATCTTCTGTAGTTGAACCATGACCTCTAAAGCAATCTAAAGTCACATCTTCTGTAGTTGAACCATGACCTCTAAAGCAGTCTAAAGTCACACCTTGTGTGGTTGAACATTGCTCTGATGGTGTGATTTTGTTAAACTGGGGTAACTGCCACTTTGTGTCTGTGATGTCATCAGTGTCAGACAGACCGTATCTGTAGTGTAGGGTGATGTTTCTCAACTGCCCCGGGACACATTGACATGACTGACGGACTTTGACACCCATCAGCTGAGATTACTAAACAAGCCGTGTATGTGCGTGTGTTGACATGAAAGACGGGTGGCAGAGCTACACTGGTGTTCGTCAGACCATGAGACATCCTGAAAATTGGTCTTCTCACAAAAAGGTATGTAGCATCCCAATGGTTTGGCCTACAAACTATTATGACCACTCCATGAAAAGATGAGTCTCTCACAAACACGGTGGTGTCATGGGACTTGTCGAAGGTAACCCATACAAACGGGTGGAAGTGTGGAGGTAGTTTTATGCCAACAGAAATAAGGGGTTAAATATGTGTCAAACTAAAAATATATATTTCCTGAGCTTTCTTATATCTCCTAGATATAGGGAAGACATTTCAAAACCTTATTTCTTATGATTTATTCTTTGACTGTCTTTTTTTCCATTTATGAATGTGTTCAATGCGTTTCTATGGGTTACAGTACTAAAGGCCAAATTGTATATTTTCTCAAATAATAATAATAATACAAAACATATTATACCTAAAGGGGTCCTAAAATTCCAAATCAAATAGCTAAATGATCCTTGGTATTGTTTATATTTAGTTCTGGTACTGTTTATATTCAGTTCTGGTACTGTTTATATTTAGTTCTGACGGTAGTTGGGGAGCCTTGTTCAAGGGATTTCTAGGATTCATGAACATATACATTGGTCTATGTCATCTAAATATGTACAGAGCATCTAAACTTTCACCCTTTTCCATTGACGGTTTGGGATGGTCGTTGTTGATGGACAGGTGAGTCAGACACTCACACATGTTCGGATGAAGATTTGTACAATTCATAGAGATAGATCTGTCCAGGTACAGGTCCATACCTGATAGCCTGCGTGCTAACCTGATAGCCCGTGTGCTAACCTGATAGCCTGCATTCCAGCCTGATAGACTGTGTGCTAACCTGATAGCCCGTGTGCTAACCTGATAGCCTGCGTTCCAGCCTGATAGACTGTGTGCTAACCTGATAGACTGTGTGCTAACCTGATAACCTGCGTTCCAGCCTGATAACCTGCGTGACAGTCTTTTCTGTTTTCTGTGTTGCCCCAGAATGACTCAATAGTTGGCTAGAGTAGACACAGGCTGGTACCCAGGTCTAGTGGCCCAAGTTCAAATGGTACCTTATTCTCTATATAGGGCTCTGAGACAGCTTCTACCCCCAAGCCATAAGACTGCTAAATAGTCAAGTAATGGTACCCAAACTATCTGCACTGACTCTATCTGCGCTGACTCTATCTGCACTGACTCTATCTGCACTGACTCTATCTTGCACTGACCCTACGTACACTGACTCAACTATATATACAAACCATATACACACTAAAATCACATTTTATTGGTCACATACACATGTTTAGCAGATGTTATTGCGGGTGTAGCTAAATGCTTGTGTTTCTAGCTCCAACACTGCAGTAATATCTAACAATACACAACAATACACACAATATACACAAACATAAAAGTAAAAGAATGGAATTAAGAAATATATAAATATTAGGACGAGCAATGTCGGAGTCCGGAGTACATATCTATATATACACTCAGCAAAAAAAGAAACGTCCCTTTTTCAGGACCCTTTCTTTCAAAGATAATTAGTAAAAATCCAAATAACTTCCCAGATCTTCATTGTAAAGTGGTTAAACACTGTTTCCCTGCTTGTTCAATGAACCATAAACAATTAATGAACATGCACATCTGGAACGGTCATTAAGACACTAACAGTTTACAGACGGCAATTAAGGTCACAGTTATGAAAACTTAGGACACTAAAGAGGCCTTTCTACTGACTCTGACAAAACACCAAAAGAAAGATGCCCAGGGTCCCTGCTCATCTGCGTGAACGTCCCTTAGGCATGCTGCAAGGAGGCATGAGGACTGCAGATGTGGCCAGGGCCATAAATTGCAATGTCTGTACTGTGAGACGCCTAAGACAGCGCTACAGGGAGACAGGACGGACAGCTGATCGTCCTCGCAGTGGCAGACCACGTGTAACAACACCTGCACAGGATCAGTACATCCGAACATCACACCTGCAGGACAGGTACAGGATGGCAACAACAACTGCCCAAGTTACACCTGATGGAGGCACAATGCCTCCATCAGTGCTCACAGCAAGAACTGGCAAATCTGGTGCAGTTATGAGGAGGAGATGCACTGCAGTACTTAATGCAGCTGGTGGCCACACCAGATACTGACTGGTACTTTTGATTTTGACCCCCCCTTTTTTCAGGGACACATTATTCAATTTCTGCTAGTCACATGTCTGTAGAACTTGTTCAGTTTATGTCTCAATTGTTGAATCTTGTTATGTTCATACAAATATTTACACATGTTAAGTTTGATGAAAAATACACGCAGTTGACAGTGAGGAAGTTTATTTTTTGCTGAGTATTGTCCCGTTGTGTATAGACTGGACGAGAAGCAGAGCGTTGGTGGAGCGACATTCCTTTTTATTTAACAAGTACCAAAAATAAACAGGAGAGTATACAACCGTGAACATACACATACAAGAACCCACACCCAGGTGACAAACCAATGAACTTAAATATAATCCCCAATTAGAGACAACTGTCTCTAATTGGGGATAGAAATTAAACCATACCAACACCCAGTGAACTGTCAAGCTCTAACCGCAGCTCTCCAACTACCCCACTAGAGGGAGCCAGACCTGGCCACAGTCAGAACCTGACAAGTATATACAGTATATATATATATATATATATATATATATATATATATATATGTGTGTATGTGATGGGATGTATATACATAATTTACAGTATGTGTATAGAATATTTAGTATATCTGTAGAATACATAGGATAGAATAGTATATGTATTAGCCATAGTTGAATAGGATGGCATTCACTAGAATACAGTAAATACATATGAAATGAGTAAAACAGTATGTAAACATTATTAAAGTGACCAGTGTTCCATTATTAAAGTGACCAGTGTTCCATTATTAAAGTGACCAGTGTTCCATTATTAAAGTGACCAGTGTTCCATTATTAAAGTGACCAGTGTTCCATTATTAAAGTGACCAGTGTTCCATTATTAAAGTGACCAGTGTTCCATTATTAAAGTGACCAGTGTTCCATTATTAAAGTGACCAGTGTTCCATTATTAAAGTGACCAGTGTTCCATTATTAAAGTGACCAGTGTTCCATTATTAAAGTGACCAGTGTTCCATTATTAAAGTGACCAGTGTTCCATTATTAAAGTGACCAGTGTTCCATTATTAAAGTGACCAGTGTTCCATTATTAAAGTGACCAGTGTTCCATTATTAAAGTGACCAGTGTTCCATTATTAAAGTGACCAGTGTTCCTTTATTAAAGTGACGAGTGTTCCATGTATACAGGGCAGCAGCCTCTAAGGTGCAGGGTTGAGTAACCGGGTGGTAGCCGGCTAGTGATGGCTATTTAAAAGTCTGATGTCTTTGAGATAGAAGCAGTTTTTCAGGCTCTCCTGTACTGGCCTCGCCTTCTGGATGATAGCGGGGTGAACAGGCAGTAGCTCAGGTGGTGGATGTCCTTGATGATCTTTTTGGCCTTCCTGTGACATTGGGTGCTGTAGGTGTCCTGGAGGGCGGGCAGTGTGCTGGACAGATGTGTTGGACAGACCGCACCACCCTCTTATCTATCCTGATGCCTAGTCACTTTACCCTGTCTTCATGTACATATCTACCTCAAATACCTTATTATTATCTATCCTGATGACTAGTCACTTTACCCTGCCTTCATGTACATATTGGCATGGAGAAGTTCTGATATGACACAATGTGAGAGTTATGAGCCAACTTTATCACTCCCTCTCTGGCCATAGACACATCTCTCCCCCTCTGGCCATAGACACATCTCTCCCTCTCTAGCCATAGACACATCTCTCCCTCTCTGGCCATAGACACATCTCTCCCTCTCTGGCCATAGACACTTCTCTCCCTCTCTGGCCATAGACACTTCTCTCCCTCTCTGGCCATAGACACATCTCTCCCTCTCTGGCCATAGACACATCTCTCCCTCTCTGGCCATAGACACTTCTCTCCCTCTCTGGCCATAGACACTTCTCTCCCTCTCTGGCCATAGACATATCTCTCCCTCTCTGTCTATCTAGATTGTAAACCAACAAATCAAGGTTTACAGAAAGTGAGTCGTCCCTATATGAGTAAAAGCAGGTTGGACACTACCTATGCTACCCAATAATTCAGAAATCTGTCGTGCTTTGCTGACATCTATTGGTGGGACTTTGCTATTGCAGGAAGGGATGATGTCAGTGTAAATGCAGTGTTTAGTAAAATCCTCTAGATGGCGATACAAAATCACTAAAAAATGTAAGACTGTTTTTTAAATTTGTATTACTTAAATGATTTAAACACTGATGATGATTGTTGGATACATGGACCCAATTAAAAATACTTAAAAACACACACACACAGGACAGATCTTAGGTGGAAGTCACTTAGAATATGCATACACAGACACACAGACAACAACGTATCAACACACTCATTCCTGGCAGGACAGAGTTTGGGTGGACTCCATCTCCGAC
Organism: Thymallus thymallus; assembly: GCA_023634145.1. NCBI lineage: Eukaryota > Metazoa > Chordata > Actinopteri > Salmoniformes > Salmonidae > Thymallus > Thymallus thymallus. The sequence goes on along the minus strand of CM042395.1, from coordinate 29,907,172 downwards.
CAGTTGTTTACATGACAACACAGTCTCCCCAGATAGCACATAACGTTCTGAGAACCAAATGTCTTAGAGCTTGGTGAGAGCATGGTTATCCAATTACATTTTAAGCATCAGCTGTCAGAGCTGCTTACCGATCACTGCATATCTTGCATATCTTGTATTTCTATACTTTTTCATACTGCCGCTCTATGTATCATGTACCGTGTATCTGTCTTTTGTGTACTTTCGTTGTGGCATTTTGCACCTGCCCTGTGTTTTTGTTGTAGCTGCTTGACAATGAAATTTCCCCCCCGGGGGATCAATAAAGTACCTATCTATCTATCTATCTATCTATCTATCTATCTATCTATCTATCTATCTATCTATCTATCTATCTATCTATCTATCTATCTATCTATCTATCTATCTATGTATCTATCTATCTATCTATCTATCTATCTATCACCTGTATAAAGACCATTTGTAAATAGCCCACCCTACTACCTCATCCCCATATTTATTTTTGCTCATTTACACCCCAGTATCTCTATCATCATCTGCACATCTATCACTCCAGTGTTAATGCTCAATTGTAATTATTTCACCACTACGGTCTATTTATTGCCTTACCTTCCTAATCTTACTACATTTACACACACTGTATATAGATTCTCTATTGTGTTATTGACTGTACGTTTGTTTATCCCATGTGTAACTCTGCACTGCTTTACTTTGTCTTGGCCAGGTCGCAGTTGAAAATGAGAACTTGTTCTCAACTGGCATACCTGGTTAAATAAAGGTGAAAAAAAAAAAAAAAAAAAAAAAATATATATATATATATATATATATTATTTTGCATAAAACCATACCACAACATTCCGGGAATGGTGCAGGATAGTTGCTTGGTGCAGGATAGTTGCTTGGTGCAGGATAGTTGCTTGGTATTTCATGTTGGTAATGTTGTAGGAACGTTCTCCAACTGGTTTGACATTGAATGTTCTCAATTAAGAAACAACGTTCTTCTGTGTGAATTTCAGTACTTCAGCCTAACGTTTCCTACAGGTTTCCTCATGGTTTTATTTAAAGTCATGTTCTCAAATTGTTCCGAGAACGTTAAGGAAACTTTCCATAAAAAAACACGAACACTTCAGTAACGTTCAGAGAAAGTTCTAAGAATGATATTTAAAAACATACTTTTCGTTCTCAGCATCAGCAAAACTCTCTATATCATTTATCTTGTTAAGTGAGTTCAGGTGTGTTGTCTGCGCCCACTAATTGGCAACACCTGATCTTAATAAGTGCTTGTTTCCTTTGAAATTGGGTCTGTTTGAAGAGACTAAAATGAACCACTTCATATGAATAAAAAACATCAGCATGCTAACTCTAATTCCAAATATAGAGAACAGAAGATTATAGGTTGAATCTCACTGATACCGTGTCACACTAAAAAATAATGAATGCCTGAGGAAATTCATGTCCACATGTCCTATCTGTGCTTGGAGATAAATAAATAAAAAAGTTGACCCAAAATAAGCTAGCAGTGTTATTAAAAGTCTCATTGAAACATTCAGTGAACGTTTTAAGGAAGTGATTCAAAAACGTACAAATAACCTATAATTTCCATTCTCAGAGCGTTAATAAAACCTCCCAGGAAAACGTCAAAGAAAGCAGAGGAGAGATGTTCTCAGAACATCCCTGCAACCTAAAAACAAACCTTCCCACAAAAAAACATTCAATTTTACCAGTCAGGAAATTAATGTCTTTGTTCCCACAAGCAATGTGAAACCGAAAACATACATGTCCGTTCCCACAACTTCCAAGGAACCAAATGTGCTAGCTGGGTAGCCACCACCCACTTAGGTTTGCCATGGAAACAACATAATGCTACTCTAAAAATGTTTGGATTTAAAAACAGACTCATTACCCTGAGTTGATGAGAGTTAAATAGCACTTTGTATCTTATTGGTTGCTAGGCAGATAAAAACAACACAAATAAATAGGACAATGCCTGCAGACTCATACAGACAGGCTACCTTCCCATCCAAATGGATCTTCATCACCTGTGGCAACAGTTTTGCAATAACTCCATGGAAATGGTCAGATCCTGTTGCCATGGTTACACGATCAGACTGACAGAGAGCCAGGTATAAAGAGATGGATACAGTGATACTGTAGGTAGAGATGGGAAGTGATACAGGAAGAGATGGATACAGTGATACTGTAGGTAGAGATGGGAAGAGATACAGGAAGAGATGGATACTGTGCTACTGTAGGTAGAGATGGGAAGAGATACAGGAAGAGATGGATACTGTGCTACTGTAGGTAGAGATGGGAAGAGATACAGGAAGAGATGGATACTGTGCTACTGTAGGTAGAGATGGGAAGAGATACAGGAAGAGATGGATACTGTGCTACTGTAGGTAGAGATGGGAATGCTGAAGCAGAACAGGTTCTATTGCTGGAATCACAGCTGGACTGGCTGATAAGTGTGGCCAGCTTTCAGATCTGGTCTAGTCCCTAAAGGTGGCTAGTGGCTGCTGTCATTCCCATCAGTCTGTGTGTCATCAATACTAACCACCTTGCAGTGACCTACCTACCTACCTACCTACCTACCTGCCTGCCTGCCTGCCTGCCTGCCTGCCTGCCTGCCTGTCTGCCTGCCTGCTTGCCTGCAATGGAGCTAGTTTTGTTTGTTGAGTGAAGTTACCCCTAGTTACAGATCTAGGATCAGTTTCCCCTAGTTACAGATCTAGGATCAGTTTCCCCTAGTTTCAGATATAGGATCAGTTTCCCCTAGTTACAGATCTAGGATCAGTTTCCCCTAGTTACAGATATAGGATCAGTTTCCCCTAGTTACAGATATAGGATCAGTTTCCCCTAGGTACAGATATAGGATCAGTTTCCCCTAGGTACAGATATAGGATCAGTTTCCCCTAGGTACAGATCTAGGATCAGTTTCCCCTAGTTACAGATCTAGGATCAGTTTCCCCTAGTTACAGATCTAGGATCATTTTCCCCTAGGTACAGATATAGGATCAGTTTCCCCTAGGTACAGATATAGGATCAGTTTCCCCTAGTTACAGATATAGGATCAGTTTCCCCTAGGTACAGATATAGGATCAGTTTCCCCTAGGTACAGATATAGGATCAGTTTCCCCTAGGTACAGATCTAGGATCAGTTTCCCCTAGGTACAGATATAGGATCAGTTTCCCCTAGGTACAGATATAGGATCAGTTTCCCCTAGGTACAGATATAGGATCAGTTTCCTCTCCCCCAAAACGAGCCTTAACAAACCTTAACCCTGAAGTACAACACAAGCATTTCGCTACACTTGCAATAACATCTGCTAAACACGTGTATGTGACCAATACTATATTATTTTATTTTATTTGAACTACAGACACCTTCAGCAAACAACGTGACCCTCACCCTCTGTCCCTAACTGCCACCCCATCCCTCTTCAATGTTCTGGTCAGCTTGGAGAGGGGGAGGCTGGGGGAGGGAGGTGGAGGGGTGATGAACTATCACCTACCTGTCTAAATGACTGATTTCCTAATCTAGGGGAGGGAGGAGAGGACAGATTGGCAGAGGGGGAGGGATAGGGAGGGAGGGGGTTGGAAGAGGAGATCAATCATGTTGATTGACAACTCTGACTCCAGGATGAGAGGCGGGGCAAAACTGGGCTCACCCGAGGGTACATAGTGGTCATCATCACACACACACACACGCACATGCACATGCGCACACACACACACACACACACACACACACACACACACACACACACACACACACACACACACACACACACACACACACACAACCACACACACAAACGCACACAAACAAGTGCGAAATCTGACTATGCATATTGCTCTCCCTCTCTCTCCTATGAAGCAGTGCTAGATGACTCTCTCTCCTATGAAGCAGTGCTAGATGACTCTCTCTCCTATGAAGCAGTGCTAGATGCGTCAGCATGGAGGCATACAGCCTCACAACACAACACAACACAACACACAACACACAACACACAACATACGACATAACACACAACACACAACACAACACACGACACATGACACAACACAACACACGACACATGACACAACACACAACACACAACACAACACAACAGGGGTCAGTGATGGTTTTGAGATGGGACAGTACCTGTTAGCGCTGTAGGGGATCTACAGTGGGGGAGGGGGAGGGCAGGCTGGGACAGGTTGGGAGGAAGGGGGAGGTGGGAGGGCAAGCTGGGACAGGTTGAGGGGAAGGGGGAGGTGGGAGGGCAGGCTGGGACAGGTTGGGGGGAAGTGGGCGGGGGAAGTTTTGGCTGGGACAGGTTGGGGGGAAGGGGGAGGTGGGAGGGCAGCTTGGGACAGGCTGGGGGAGGGATCGAGGCTGTGGGAAGGGAGAGGGCAGCCTGGGGGAGGGAGGTAGGGTGGGATGGCAGAAGGGTAGAGGAGAGAGGATCCGGGAGAGGTGGGGGGTGGGGTCTCACTCTCCTCTCCTCTCCTCTCCTCTCCTCTCCTCTCCTCTCATCCCCCTCTCCCTCCCTCCTCCTCTGCAGGTAATGAGTTGTAAATTATTGATGTTTCAGTGAACTGGCATCTGTCTCTCTGACATGTGTGTGTGTGTATGAGAGTCATCCATCACTGACCACTGCTCACTGCTGACACATGTTGATCACCCTCCAGGGCCAGGAGGGGAGAGGCTGACACAGGAGGAATCACAACGCAGTATCAGAGCTTCTCTCTGGGGAACGGCTACACTCCATCAAACTTTGGCTTCATGTCACTTCTACTCTTGTGTGAGAAACCTCTCTCGCTCTCTCTTAATTAAATTAAATTAAACTCAATTCAAAGGGCTTTATTGGCATGGTAAACATTTGTTTACATTGCCAAAGCAAGTGAAATAGATAATAAATGAAAGTGAAATATACAATATAAAATTGTCACACCCTGATTTTTCACCTTTCTTGTGCTTGTCTCCACCCCCCACCAGGTGTCTCCCATTTTTCCCAATTATCCCCTGTGTATTTATACCTGCATTTTCTGTCTGTCTGTTGCCAGTTCATCTTGTCTTGTCAGGTCGCACCAGCTGGTGAGCCGTACGTGGAGTTTCCAATCTCAAATTACTCGTACCCCTCTCCATGCTATCCTGTTGTGGGGTGACCGACGAGAGCTTTATGGACGCTACCCTGGAGCTCCATACAACTCCTCTCCTAAGGGCTCCCATGTGGCACAGTGGTCTAAGACACTGCATCTCAGTGCTAGAGGCGTCAATACAGACAACCTGGTTTGAATCCAGACTGTATCACAACCGGCTGTGATTGGGAGTCCCATAGGGCGGCGCACAATTGTCCCAGCATTGTCCAAGTTTGGCCGGTGTAGGTTATCATTGTAAATAAGAATCTGTTCTTAACTGACTTGCCTAGTTAAATAAAGGTTACCCACAATACGGTTCCTATCAACCTGTGAGTGTCAGGTAATCACAGTCAGTCTATACAGTTCCTGCACATCAAATCTCCTCATCAATCCCCTGATCGACTGGGACGTCTTCCTGCGAGCTTGGAAAAAGCCTTGGATCTCTCCGCCGGGAGGTTTTCAACAAAGCCTGGCCACATCTCTTCCTCCGCATCGACCCTACGACTGTGCTATCAACCTTTTTCTGGGCACAAAACCGCCTCTGGCGGCTTCATTCCCTGTCGGGTCCGGAGACCAAGACGATGGAAGGGGACATTGAGGACTCACTTGCTGCAGGGAGTATTTGTCCATCTGCTTCCCCCATGGGCGCAGGGTTCTTCTTTGTGGAGAAGAAGGACAAAACCCTGCATCCATGTATCAGCTACCGGGGCCTTAATGACATCACGGTTAAAAACTGTTACACGCTACCACTCATCTCCTCGGCTTTCATGCCTCTCTAGGGGGCGACTATCTTCTCGAAGTTGGACCTTCGGAACGCCTATCATCTGGTTCAGATACGGGAAGGAGACAAATGGAATACAGCCTTTAACACAGCTAGCGGGCACTACAAGTACCTTGTGATGCCATTCTGACTGACCAACGGACTCCCGCAGTGTTCCAGACCCTGGTCAACGATGTGCTCCGTGACATGTTGAACCGGTTTGTGTTTGTCTACCTTGACGACATCCTTGTTTTTTCCTGTTCAACTCAAAAGCACGTCCTCCACGTCCAACAGGTTCTCCAGTGTCTCCTGGAGAACCAGCTTTTTGTGAAAGCCGAGAAATGTGAATTCCATCGCCCCACCATCTCCTTTCTTGGATACGTCATTGTTGCAGGACACATACAGATGGATCCAGACAAGGTGAGTGCGGTGGTGGATTGGCCTCAAGTGCAAAGTTTCCTGGGGTTTGCTCATTTCTCCTGCCGCTTCGTCCGGGGTTACAGCACCCTGGCTTCCCCCCTCTCAGCACTAACCGCTCCCAAGGTTCCATTCACGTGGTCTCCAGCAGCTGACTGGGCGTTCTCGGACCTCAAGCATCGATTCACTACAGCTCCCAGACCCGTCCCGTCAGTTCGTGGTGGAGGTCGACGCCCATGATGTCGGAGTGTGGGCCGTCCTGTTCCAGCCTTCTGCCCAGGACCAAAGTCTCCATCGGTTTTCATCCCCAGTCTAAAGGCCAGTCGGAGCGAGCCAATCAGGACCTGGAGACGGCTCTTCGTTGCCTCATCGCCGCCAACACCACCACCTGGAGCCAGCAACTCGTGTGGGTGGAATACGCCCGTAACACCCTTCCCTGCTCGGCCACTAGTCTCTCGCCATTCGAGTGTTTCTTTGGATATCAGCCCTTCCCTGAGCAAGAGGAAGAAGTCAGCATACCCAGATATATTCAACTGTCACCGTAACTGGAAGAGAGCCCGCTCTTCTCAAGACCTCCAGGTATCGATTACATCTTCTGTTGCCTCGAATCCTCCGTATACATCCCACTTTTCAGGTGTCTAGGATTAAACCTCTGTCTCACAGCTCTTTGTCTCTTGTCTTTCCAGTTCTGACCTTTCTGCCTGTCTGGACCCTCAGCCCACCTGCCGTCCTGTACCTGCCTGACTCTGACCTGGATTATGAACCCTCCACCTGCCACTTGCCTGCCCCCTGTGTTATAAAAAATACATGAGATTCGAACTATCCGTCTCGTGTGTCTGCATCTGGGTCTTAGGGGGAGGGTTTGGCCGGGGGGGCTTTACATGGCTCATCGCGCTCTAGCGACTCCTTGTGGCGGGCCGGATGCCTGCAGACTGACCTCGATCGTCAGTTGAACAGTGTTTCCTCCGAGACATTGGTGCAGCTGGCTTCTGGGTTAAGCGGGCAGGTGTTAAGAAGTGCGGTTTGGGGGGTCATGTTTCGATGAGACAAGATTGGGGAGAAAAAGTGGGTAAAATACAAAAAAAATAATAAATAGATATATAATAATAATGAACAGTAAACAAGTTTCAAAAGAATGTGTACAGTGTTGTAATGATGTCATATTATATCTATATACAGTGTTGTAATGATGTCATATTATGTCTATATACAGTGTTGTAATGATGTCATATTATGTCTATATACAGTGTTGTAATGATGTCATATTATATCTATATACAGTGTTGTAATGATGTCATATTATGTCTATATACAGTGTTGTGCAAATAGTTAAAGTACAAAAGGGAAAATAAATCATATGGGTTGTATTTCCAATGGTGTTTGTTCTTCACTGGTTGCTCTTTTCTTGTGGCAACAGGTCACACATCTTGCTGCTGTGATGGAACACTGTGGTATTTCACCCAGTAGATATGGGAGTTTATCAAAATTGTTTTGTTTTCGAATTCTTTGTGGATCTGTGTAATCTGAGAGAAATATGTGTCTCTAATATGGTAATACATTTGGCAGGAGGTTAGGAAGTCCAGCTCAGTTTCCACCTCATTTTGTGGGCAGTGTGCACATAGCCTGTCTTCTCTTGAGAGCCAGGTCTGCCTAAAGCGGCCTTTCTCAATAGCAAGGCTATGCTCACTGAGTCTGTACATAGTCAAAGCTTTCCTTAAGTTTGGGTCAGTAACAGTGGTCAGGTATTCTGCCACTGTGTACTCTCTGTTTAGGGACAAATAGCATTCTAGACTGCTCAGTTTTTTTGTAAATTATTTCCAATGTGTCAAGTAATTATCTTTTTTTCTCATGTTTTGGTTGGGTCTAATTGTGTTGCTGTCCTGTGGCTCTGTGGGGTCTGTTTGTGTTTGTGAACAAAGCCCCAAGACCAGCTTGCTTAGAGGACTCGTCTCTAAGTTAATATCTCTCTCTCCCAGAAGGGCTGTACGGGTCACCAATTCCACCCCCCTCCCCCCTCCCCATTGATACTCAGGCTCTTTTCGTTTGAGTTAACTTGAGGAGGAGAGATTTGAAGGACTACCATTGATAAAGTTTGTACCATTGTTGAAGTTTGTACCATTTTAAACCATTGTTCACTCACAACATACAAGATAAAAAGAGAAAGACGAGGTATGTAGGAGAATGGAAGAATGGAGAGAGAGAGAAGAGAGGGCATGTATGTTGGTAGAGACGGGAGAGGTGAATGATGAGCCTTTGTAGAAGTTTTTAAGGCAATAAAGAGATATTTTTTCCTTTGAGGTCCAATGAATATGTTACCAAGCACACCAGGTTGAATATGTTACCAAGCACACCAGGTTGAATATGTTACCAAGCAAAGAGACTGATAGAGACCATTCAGTTGCAGAGACTCTTCTTCTACAAAAGTGTGGTTGGTTACTTTAAACCGTTTAGGTAGGGTGTTGGTAATAGATTACCTTAACAGTTATTTGCAAGTGTGTCTACAGGCTGAGAGTTGTGGATGGTGACATATATTCATTTTCTTATCCTATGTTTCTTTGTGTGTCAGACCCACTCATGCTCTCTCCATTGGCCTCTTCATTGGCCTCTCCATTACAGGGAGGTGAGGGCTCTGGGAGTGTGGTGCCAGGAAAATAACCTCTCACTCAACGTCAAAAAAACTAAGGAGATGATCGTGGACTTCAGGAAACAGCAGAGGGCGCATCACCCCTATCCACATCGATGGGACCGCAGTGGTGAAGGTGGAAAGATTTAAGTTCCTCAGCGTACACATCACTGACAAACTTAAATGGTCCACCCACACAGACAGTGTGGTGAAGAAGCATCTCTTCAACCTCAGGAGGCTAAATAAATTTGGCTTAGCACCTAAAACCCTCACAAACTTTTACAGATGCACAATTGAGAGCATCCTATCGGGCTGTATCACTGCCTCGTACACTAACTGCACCGCTCACAACAGCAAGGCTCTCCAGAGGGTGGTGCGGTCTGCCCAATGCATTACCGGGGGCAAACTTCCCGCCCTCCTGGACACCTACAGCACCCGATGCCACAGGAAGGCCAAAAAGATCATCAAGGACATGCCGCTGTCAACCAGAAGGCGAGGTCAATACAGGTGAATTAAAGCTGGGATCGAGAGGCTGAAAAACAGCTTCTATCTCAAGGCCATCAGACTGTTGAACAGCCATCACTAGCACATTAGAGGCTGCTGCCTATAGACATAGATTTTGTGCCTGTTTCCTCCAGCATCTTCACAAGGTCCTTTGCTGTTGTTCTGGGATTGATTTGCACTTTTCGCACCAAAGTATGTTCATCTCTAGGAGACAGTCTCCTTCCTGAGCGGTATGACGGCTACGTGGTCCCATGGTGTTTATACTTGCGTACTATTGTTTGTACAGATGAACGTGGTACCTTCAGGCGTTTGGAAATTGCTTCCAAGGATGAAACAGACTTGAGGAGGTCTACAATTGTTTTTCTGACGTCTTGGCTGATTTCTTTTGATTTCCCCATGATGTCGAGCAAAGAGGCACTGAGTTTGAAGGTAGGACTTGAAATACATCCACAGGTACACCTCCAATTGACTCAAATGATGTCAATTAGCTTCTAAAGCCATGACATCATTTCTGGAATTTTCCAAGCTGTCAACTTAGTGTATGTACATTTCTGACCCACTGAAATTGTGATATAGTGAATTATAAGTGAAATAATCTGTCTGTAAACAATTGTTGGAAGAATTACTTGTGTCATACACAAAGTAGATGTCCTAACCGACTTGCCAAAACTATAGTTTGTTAACATGAAATCTGTGGAGTGGTTGAAAAATGAGTTGTAATTACTTCAACCTAAGTGTCTGTAAACTTCCGACTTCAACTGTATATATTCTTAACTAATTCCTTACTTAGATGTATGTGTATTTGGGTAAATGATAGAAGCACAAGCATTTCGCTACACCTGCAATAACATCTGCAAAACACATGTATGTGACCAATCAAATTTGATTTGATTTGATTAGTGCGTGGACACACATACACACACACTTACATTATTAAAACATATGTAAAGCCCTACCCTTGTATAAGTGTAATGCGGCCCATGTCATGGTTATAAAAATCACTATCTTATAAATAACTGCCTGTTGTCCAATTGGGTCCATCTGGCATCGTGAGGTCCTTGGAAATGATTCTGTCCCTTTAAACGGTAGGCGGGGCTTGCTCACTCTCCTCCGCCTTTTATGCAAATCGACCATTTTCCTTCGTCGCATCATATAGTGTAGCAGTGGGTTTATTTCCACAGCTAAATCTATCCTGTCCAAGTCGCGGTTTGTGGGAAGCTGGTGGGAAGTATAAGACTACGAGTCACTTTCTCAGACAGTTTAGTGCGCAGGAGTCAAATAGTGAGCATTCAACTGGAAGCAACAGCTAATAAGCGATAGTAATTTACAGCAAGAAGCTTCAGTGTCGGTTAGGCTACTCATTATAGGAATTAATTAAGAAGACGCAAGACGATAACGGGTTTATTTTTCCTTGCCCGGACGCAAGTGTGTTATATTTCTATACCAACGCCCACTACTAGAAGAAAGCCTACTTCGTAGTGTTTCGGAAGTTTGGGTTGTAAATACGCCTCTTGTTATTTATTTAGGCTAGATTTACCAGTGGGATTGGAATTTATTTTCTCTTTTCCTTTTCAATGCTTTGTGAGAACGGGTTGTTGTCTACTGTACAACGGTGAGTGTTGCTCTGAAGACGTTTTCAAACTCTTTATTGAGATATCTGGGAATAGTTTTTTGGACACATTTTAAAGGGCATGTTTCTAGCCTAGTAGCCAAAACAAACCGACAGGATGCTATAATCTTTTCGCCTACGGAGAGGGAGTTGGGGAACTGTGGATCTCTTTCACCGGTGTCGTGGAACTGTTGTATTAAGTCATGTAACAATGTTGGGACACTGAGATCTTCAGTTTTGTAAACATTGTTGCGAGGCGATGGTGGCAACAAGGTTTCAAACAATCATTTGCAGCCAGGTTGTTTCAGTGCAGCGATTAAAGGTTGTTCACGAGGTAATTGGTTGCAATATGATTACGAATCTAAAACCAAATAGCCTTTCAACACTTTAAGGAAACATAAGGGACTTGTCAATTGACATGCTCTATCCAATTAGAAATCTATAAAAGGACAGTGTTTTAATGATAAATCTTTATAAGGAAATGTTTTCACTTGGTATTGACAGCTGTAAGATGGACAGATACACAATAGTCTTATCATAAGACTATTTTGTTTACCACAAGTGTAGCATGTAATGTTGATTCCCAGTACTCTCTCTCTCTCTCTCTGTCTGTCCCCAGGTAGGCTATTGATAACGGAGATAAGTGAACAGTTGAAGAGTGCGCTCCCACGCCTGCCCTGACCTCTAAATGCCGGGCATAAACTCCACCACTGCCCCTCACTATGAGTCAGGCTGGGAGATGGAGTACGACCATTACCAACATTACTTCTACGATGACCACGATCCGGATGAGGATTTCTTTAAATCCACAGCGCCCAGCGAGGACATATGGAAGAAATTTGAGCTAGTACCGACCCCGCCCATGTCCCCTATCCGGACTTTGGAGGGGGCCGCCGGTGTCGGGATGGTCTACCCTTCATTGGGGGACAAACTTGAGTGGGTGTCCCAGTTTTTGGGTCAAGAGGATGACCAAGATGTGCCCTGTAAACTCAGTCCCGCCGATGAGGCTTTGGGGAACCTGAGCTCCATTATCATCCAGGACTGCATGTGGAGCAGCTTCTCGGCGGGCAAGCAGCTGGAGAAAGTTGTCGGGGAGAGGCTCGCCTCCTGTCCCGGGTCGGGGCCGACCAAAACGGTCCTGCAGCAGGTGGGAGCTGGCATCAACACCACCGGGAGGGCACAGTGTGTGACGATGCCAGTGGACGCACCGGTTCCGGTTCTCAGCAGCATGGCGACGGATTGCGTGGACCCGGCTGCTGTTCTCACCTTCCCGCTAACCGGGGGACCGTTTAAGAAACCGGCAGTGTCCTCCGGTTCAGAGTCCAACACAGACTCATCAGGTAAGTTATATGTTCAACATTGGACCGTTGACTGACTATATGTAGGTCCTTTTACTGTCATTAATAAGTCTGGACGCTGCCAACCTTACATGTAGATGCTGCCAATTTGCTATAGTGGCCACAACCTGGTCTCAGAGCATTTCGTATTATTCTGTACGTAAATCCGGGACCCTCCATTTAGTATGATATGTTACGTTTCGTCTGATATATACAGTTGAAGTCGGAAGTTTACATACACCTTAGACAAATACATTTAAACTCAGTTTGTCACAATTCCTGACATTTAATCCTAGTAAAAGTTCTCTCAGGTCAGTTAGGATCACCACTTTATTTTAAGAATGTGAAATGTCAGAATAATAGTAGAGAGAATTATTTATTTCAGCTTTTATTTCTTTCATCACATTCCCAGTGGGTCAGAAGTTTACATACAATTGACCCAGGCTACCAAATACAACTCAATTAGTATTTGGTAGCCTGGGTCAAACGTTTCGGGTAGCCTTCCACAAGCTTCCCACAATATGTTGGGTGTATTTTGGCCCATTCCTCCTGACAGAACTGGTGTAACTGAGTCAGGTTTGTAGACCTCCTTGCTCGCACACGCTTTTTCAGTTCTGCCCACAAATTTTCTATAGGATTGAGGTCAGGGCTTTGTGATGGCCACTCCAATACCTTGACTTTGTTGTCCTTAAGCCATTTTGCCACAACTTTGGAAGTATGCTTGGGGTCATTGTCCATTTGGAAAACCCATTTACGACCAAGCTTTAACTTCCCGACTGATGTCTTGAGATGTTGCTTCAATATATCCACATTCTTTTCCTTCCTCATGATGCCATCTATTTTGTGAAGTGCATTTTGTGAAAACAGTCCCTCCTGCAGCAAAGCACCCCACAACATGTTGCAAGCCTCCCCCTTTTTCCTCCAAACATAACGATGGTCATTATGGCCAAACAGTTATATTTTTGTTTCGTCAGACCAGAGGACATTTCTCCAAAAAGTACATCTTTGTCCCCATGTGCAGTTGCAAACCGTAGTCTGTCTTTTTTATGGCGGTTTTGGAGCAGTGGCTTCTTCCTCGATATAGGACTTGTTTTACTGTGGATATGGATACTTTTGTACCTGTTTCCTCCAGTATCTTCACAAGGTCCTTTGCTGTTGTTCTGGGATTGATTTTCACTTTTCACACCAAAGTACATTCATCTCTAGGAGACAGAATTCGTCTCCTTCCTGAGCGATATGATGGCTGCGTGGTTCCATGGTGTTTATACTTGTGTACTATTGTTTGTACAAATGATTGTGGTACCTTCATACTGTAGCCTACGAGATACTATCAAATATATTTACTGTGCTGGCAGAATGTTTTAATATTTAGCAGTCATTTCTGCTGTATCTGGAAAAGGACTTTGTCCGTTTCTGTAAGAGAAAACAATGGTAAATTGTCAGCAGAACGTGTGAATTCAACATTGTTTTGCATCGACTTTTCCCCCAACCTAAATATGATTGATTGACCGCGAATGCTGGAACACTGTAGGACAGGCTAACTGTTTTTATTATTTATTACAGTACTTATAATAGTTAGTTCTATAGTTGTTTTTGTTCTATTTGACTTTTTAAAAAATACATATTTTCTAGTAGGCCTACTACTGGTACTCATTACCGTTGGGAAAGAGCAAGCAAGAAAGGCATTTCACTGAAGGTCTCTACCTAACTTTAATATGAGCCCATCACGGCCAACAAGGTGAGGAATATATTATGTAATATTAAAATAAATATGAAAAAGATTCCTATGTCAAATTATTTGATTCTAAAAATACAATTTTAAAGCAATGGTTGCATTCTTATTCATCTGTTTTCCTGTTTAAAATGTTTAATGAATAAGCTTTTCATCATAACCCTCATTTGCACGAAATACTTGCTTGCCATCTTGCAATACAATATTTCAACCACTAGCAGATGTGTATCCACATGATCTACAGTCTGCAGGGAGGTGAGCACATTCTCACATCAAGTTAACATTTTGGGGTATATTTTGTACGTAGCACGGTTTATAAGAGAGGCCTCTGTTGATTGGCTATGGTCCAAAAGACTAGAGGTACGTTCAGTTCGCTAAATTGCGGAACGGTTTGTTTCCAAAAAACGTTCTTGTACGTTTCTTGAACAAACTTTGAGGTACGTTTGCTCCCAATTCGAGTTTGGCGCCGCCCTGAGTGGTCGCCTTTTAAGCAGCTCCCGTTGTCCGTGCATTAATTGTTGTTTTAGTTCGTTTTCTTTCGTCTATTTTCTTTAGTTTTATTTTTTATTTTGCTACAGTCGAACTATAACAGTTCAGGATTATGGATTTTATGGATTTTATCGCAGCTGAACGTCGACAGGAGTCGTCAACTGTTATTGTTTACAACAGAGCCCAGCTCCTGGATTTAGCCCACGCAGCGCTGCTGCTCCCCAGGGAAAAGTTTGATATTCCGGACGAATTGAAAAGACGACGCCGTGGACGCAGGGCGGGATTGAAATGTAAGGCAAAGCGGAGGAGGTTCAAGTACAAGCCGGCTATACCATCTATTATTATGGGCAATGTGAGGTGTCTACATAACAAGATGGATGAGTTGGCGGGACTTGTTCGTGGACAAAGGATTTATCGGGAAGCTAGCCTAATGTGTTTTACTGAGACTTGGCTGAATGATAACATCCCCATACAGAACGTCACTATCGACGGTTTCCAGACCATCACAGCGGACAGGGATCGCGTCTCTTCCGGTAAGAGTAAGGGTGGTGGGCTGGCTTTATTAGTTAACAACAGATGGTGTCATCCGAACCATATTACTCTTAAGGAACAGTTTTGTAGCCCGGACATTGAACTGCTAGCCGTTAGCCTGAGACCCTACTATTTGCCGAGGGAATTCACGGCGGCCATTGCTGTTATTGTATACATCCCGCCCTCTGCTGACGCAAACGCAGCGTGTGACGTCATCCACTCTGTTATCGCGAGGTTACAGACAGCGCATCCCAGTGCATTCTTTGCAATTTCGGGGGATTTTAACCATGCATCTCTCTCTTCAACGCTGCCCACGTTCAAACAGTTCGTGAAGTGCCCAACCAGGAATAATAAAACTCTGGACTTGTTATATGCTAATGTGAAGGATGCATACAACTCCACTGCACTCCCTCCCCTCGGTAGATCGGATCACAACCTTGTCCACCTCACCCCACTCTACAGGCCTATGGTCCAACAGCAGCCTGCAACCACCAGGACTATTAGGAGATGGTCCCCGGAGGCGAATGAGGCCCTACAGGACTGCTTTGAAACAACAGACTGGGATGTGTTCTGTGAGGCTCATGGGGAGGACATCGATGGACTCACTGACTGCATAACAGACTATATTAATTTTTGTGTAGACAACACTGTACCCACCAGGAAGGTACGCTGTTTCCCAAACAATAAACCCTGGGTCACCAGCGACCTGAAGGCCCTGCTGAATGAGAAGAAGAGGGCCTTCAAGGAGAAGGACAAGGACAAATTGAAATGCGTCCAGAGGGAGCTGAAGTTGCGGATTGCTGAGGGGAAGAGAGTGTATAAGGAGAAGATGGAGGACAAGCTGAGGCAGAGCCAGGTGAGAGAGGTGTGGAAGGGTATGAGAAATATCACTGGCTTCAAAAAGTCAAACAGTGGGCAGACGGAGGGGACCCAGGACAGAGCCAATGAGCTGAACCAATTTTTTAACAGGTTCGATACTGGCCCTGTCCACCTCCCCTCCAGCTCCCCAGACCACACACCCTCACGGCTATCCTACCCCCACTTTGCTCACAGCACCTCTGCTGAGACAATCAGTGACCCCACCTCCGCCCCTGCCCCCTCTGGACTGATCCTCAACACCCCCCTTCCCCCCACCTCCCCACCTGGGCTGGCTTTCACCACCAACCAAGTGAAGAGAGAGCTGGAGAGACTACACCAGTGGAAAGCGGCGGGCCCTGATGGCATCAGCCCAAGGGTGCTGAGGGTCTGTGCTGACCAACTGTGTGGAATACTCCAGCGTCTTTTCAACCTTAGCCTGAGCCTAGAAAGGGTCCCTGTGCTGTGGAAAACATCCTGCCTCGTCCCAGTGCCCAAGAAGGCACACCCCATTGTCCTGAATGACTTCAGACCTGTAGCGCTAACATCCCACATCATGAAGACCCTGGAAAGGTTAGTCCTCGCTCACCTCAGACCCCTGGTGTGTTCATCAATGGACCCCCTGCAGTTTGCATACCAGCGCAACATCGGGGTGGATGATGCAATCATCTACCTTCTGCAGAGGGCCTACTCTCACCTGGACAACGCAGGTTGCACTGTGAGGGTCATGTTTTTTGACTTCTCCAGTGCCTTCAATACCATTCAGCCCCTGCTACTGGGTGAGAAGATGAGGAGGATGAAAGTGGAAGCACCCTTAGTCTCCTGAGTCACGGACTACCTGACCGGTAGGCCACAATTTGTGCGACTACAGAGCTGTGTGTCAGAACGGGCAGTTAGCAACACAGGGGCCCCCCAGGGTACGGTCCTGTCCCCCTTCCTGTTCACCCTCTACACCTCAGACTTCAGATATAACTCTGAAACATGCCACCTACAGAAGTTCTCGGATGACTCTGCTATTGTAGGGTGCATCAGAGGTGGGCAGGAGGAGGAGTACAGGAGCACAATCAGTGACTTTGTGTTGTGGTGTGAGCAGAACCACCTTCAGCTCAACATCAGCAAAACTAAGGAGATGGTGGTGGACTTCAGGAGAACCAAGGCACAACTGACTGCAGTCCCTATAAAGGGGATGGATGTGGAAATGGTTGAGTCATACAAGTTCTTGGGTGTCCATATGGACAACAGACTGGAATGGGCTGGTAACACCGGGGCCCTGTACAAAAAGGGCCAGAGCCGACTCTACTTTCTGAGGAGGCTCAGGTCCTTCAACGTGTGCAGTAAACTACTGCATACCTTCTACCAGTCTGTGGTGGCCAGTGCCATCTTTTTTGCAGTGGTGTGCTGGGGAGCAAACATCAAAGCCGGTGATGCTTCTCGGGTAAATAAGCTGATCAGGAAGGCTAGCTCTGTCCTGGGGATGAGCCTTGACACTCTAGAGGAGGTGGCGGAGAGACGGATCCTGGCCAAACTGCTGGCCATCATGGACAACGTCACCCACCCCCTGCACGCTATGGTTATGACGCAGAGGAGCTCTTTCAGTCACAGACTGATCCCACCACGGTGTGCCAGAGAGCGCTACAGGAGGTCCTTCCTGCCGGCGGCTATGAGACTATATAATGCCTCACCGGGGTGCCGTGCCGTCGGCAACATAGATCTGGAACTGTTGGGGTGCTAGGACCTAGTTTAACAATTATGCATCCATCCGTGAGTAACTCTGTTCCGTCAGCACTCATCCACTCAGGTCCTACTTATTCATACAGGTCTGTATATACATACCCATGTACAGTTGTTATATTATATCACATGCAATATTGTAAGTAATTATTGGACCTAGGCATTCACTCAGGAATGCATATTAGTATCCTGCCAGTTGCACCTTTTCTCATTGCTTTTAGTATATCAAATGTGCAATAAGTGCAGTTGTCTGTAATTAAACCCTGCGCACTAAGGACTGTATTTTAAGGGAATTACTATTATTACCCCAATGATATCATACACACATTTAGCTATTAAAGTATCTCTTCCTGTCATTTACCTGTACAGTTTGCGTAAACATGCAAGTATTCACTTATCTGTAAATATAACTGTATACCTAACTGTACAGCTAATTTAACCATGCAAAATTTTCACTTACCTGTTCATTTACCCAGTCTGTCTATTAAGTAAACTATTATTACCCTCGCTCATATCATACGCATTAGCTACTGAAGTATTTCTCTGCCATCAACCTGTATAGTATAGTTAACCATCCAACATCCACCAATGTATAGTGTACATATTCAGCCAACCACTCATACTATGCAATGTCCTTTTATAGCTTTTTTTTGCACTCCAGATATCTTGTATTTCTATACTTTTTCATACTGCCGCTCTATGTATCATGTACCGTGTATCTGTCTTTTGTGTACTTTCGTTGTGGCATTTTGCACCTGCCCTGTGTTTTGTTGTAGCTGCTTGATAATGAAATTTCCCCCCCGGGGATCAATAAAGTATCTATCTATCTATCTATCTATCTATCTATCTATCTATCTATCTATCTATCTATCTATCTATCTATCTATCTATCTATCTATCTATCTATCTATCTATCTATCTATCTATCTATCTATCTATCTATCTATCTATCTATCTATCTATCTATCTATCTATCTATCTATCTATCTATCTATCTATCTATCTATCTATCTATCTATCTATCTATCTATCTATCTATCTATCTATCTATCTATCTATCTATCTATCTATCTATCTATCTATCTATCTATCTATCTATCTATCTATCTATCTATCTATCTATCTATCTATCTATCTATCTATCTATCTATCTATCTATCTATCTGGTGGGTGTGGCTTGAAGCGATGAGCAATGTATTTAAAGGGCGGGGCCATGCTGACAGCGCTCCCTAACCCCCAGCCCCTCCCGGTTTCAGCTGGTCCTTCAGTATAGCACCGTTTCCGTTCAATTGAATGTTCCAAAGTGTAAAAACGTACTGAACGCAGCCCATCTCCTGGGCTACTCTCTCACTTCTCTAGGATAAGTTATGATATCAGGGATCACTGTTCCCTTTTAATGTTCTTACCATTCCTTATCCTCAACTACACTGAAGGAAACCTGAATAAGTTGTCATAAATATGGTCTCTATATTCTCTTCATTTTGTAGACCTCCTTTCCATTAGCCTTCAGTGTAGGCTAGTTATATACCGGTAGATATTTAAGTTGGCATGTGACTGGTCTCCATATCTAATGTGTGTGGAATGTCACAATGGAGACCTGTTGCAGTGCAGAGTCTCAGCATTCCGTCCTGCACTGAACTGAAGGGGCAACTGCGCCACTTGTCAGAAGTTGGGTTTGGTCAAACTACTAGTGATGGACAAGTAGTCCAGTGACCAGAATAAGGACATTCATCTTGTTACATTTCTTGCTATGTGTGACAATGTTTCATAAGATGCTTGATATTCATATTTTAAAGCTGCAATATGTAACTTTTTGGGTGACCTGACCAAATTCACATAAATGTCTGTTTATAGATTTGTCATCGAAAGTCTAATAAGCGGTAGATCAGTTCTATGTTCTCTATTTCTATGCGTCCCATTCTTAAGTTCAGTTTTTGCGTCTTTAACATTCGGTTTTGTACACCGGCTTCAGAACAGCTGAAAATACAATACTTTTGGTTGTGGACAAGATATTTCACAGTGGTTTAGATGGTACAATGATTAGCTACACAATACTTGCTTGTTTTGTCACAAACTGGTTAGCAACCAGGAAATGCCAGAGCGATTTCTGCATAGTGCTTCTTCATGTCAGAAATGTGGTCTCATTTTATTTAAATAATGTATGAATGGGGTTGGGTGCCAGAAAGCTAAATATGAATGATTCACCTGCAGGTAGGCAGCACTAAAGTGTTTTAAAAGGAACATTGAGTTTAATGGAAAATTGTATTTTACAAAAGAATTATATTTCCTTATCAAAAGTGGCCATTGAAACTGCAGAATAGACCTCCGAAATGTACTAATTGGTTGACAGACAGAGACCCGGGAATGCTCTATAGCCTACACGATAATGCTCTATAGCCTACACGATAATGCTCTATAGCCTACACGATAATGCTCTATAGCCTACACGACAATGCTCTATAGCCTACACGACAATGCTCTATAGCCTACACGACAATGCTCTATAGCCTACACGACAATGCTCTATAGCCTACACGATAATGCTCTATAGCCTACACGACAATGCTCTATAGCCTACACGACAATGCTCTATAGCCTACACGACAATGCTCTATAGCCTACACGATAATGCTCTATAGCCTACACGATAATGCTCTATAGCCTACACGATAATGCTCTATAGCCTACACGATAATGCTCTATAAGGCCCTTCCTCCTCTCTTCAGCAAAGGCCCATTTGAAATCATTAAAACATGCATCTTCTGGTAATTACCACTTCAAGAGCAGCTAATCCACAGGGAAGGAATTACTTTGGTGCATTCTCTTTCAATTTACATGCAGTTTGCATCCCAAATGGCACACTTATCTCTATATAGTGCACTACATTTGACCTGAGCCCTATGGGTGCCCAGATCAAAAGTAAGGACTAGGGTGCCATTTGGGACACAACCTGAGAGCACAGTAGTACTACTACCACTAACTCACTTGAGTCTAGTCAGTGAGTTGGAGCTGAAATTAGATGTATATGTTAAATAAAGGCCCAGTGTTAAACATCACATTTTGACACAAGGTTAAGATATTTCTGCATATTGAATGGCTGTTGTTACAACCAACAATACCTCAAAGATTATTCTTGTAGAGTGAATGGCTGTAGTGAAATGGTTACAGCACGTGGCTTCAATGCCCGGTCTTGTTGAAAATTGAATGATTGTGGAGGGAGAGACTGGGATAAAACCAGTGATTTGCTCTGAGACTGAGTCCCTTGTTATGACTCAGAATGTGAGAACACTAGCCCCATATAATTTCTCTCTCTCTCGATTCACATGACTGAAATGAATAACCTGAGTGAGGGACTTTCCAATGAGCATGAGGTATGCACTGATTGTGTGTCATACTAATTTAGGCTTTTCATCTAGTAGAATTCGCTGTACACTTGAGGAAGAGAATAGATTTTCGAGACCCACTTGTTTGAAAACAGCTCATAATCAGATATGGTGACGCGTTGTTACCAAAATTAGCTAATGGCGGGAATCGACACAATTACGCATTAGATGACGCCTTCTCATAATGATGATCCTAGTATGGGGGTTGATTTGATTTGACTAAACAGTATATTCAAAATAGTATGTAGTACGAGTAGTACCCGGTATGTACCCTGTATGTAGTACGAGTAGTACCCTGTATGTAGTACTCTATGTAGTACGTGTAGTACCCAGTATGTAGTACCCTGTATGTAGTACGAGTAGTACCCTGTATGTAGTACGAGTAGTACTCTGTATGTAGTACCCTGTATGTAGTACCCTGTATGTAGTACGAGTAGTACTCTGTATGTAGTACCCTGTATGTAGTACCCTGTATGTAGTACGAGTAGTACCCAGTATGTAGTACCCTGTATGTAGTACGAGTAGTACCCTGTATGTAGTACGAGTAGTACTCTGTATGTAGTACCCTGTATGTAGTACCCTGTATGTAGTACGAGTAGTACCCAGTATGTAGTACCCTGTATGTAGTACGAGTAGTACCCTGTATGTAGTACCCTGTATGTAGTACCCTGTATGTAGTACGAGTAGTACTCTGTATGTAGTACTCTGTATGTAGTACCCTGTATGTAGTACCCTGTATGTAGTACGAGTAGTACCCAGTATGTAGTACCCTGTATGTAGTACGAGTAGTACCCTGTATGTAGTACCCTGTATGTAGTACCCTGTATGTAGTACGAGTAGTACCCAGTATGTAGTACTCTGTATGTAGTACCCAGTATGTAGTACGAGTAGTACCCAGTATGTAGTACCCTGTATGTAGTACGAGTAGTACCCTGTATGTAGTACCCTGTATGTAGTACCCTGTATGTAGTACCCTGTATGTAGTACGAGTAGTACCCAGTATGTAGTACTCTGTATGTAGTACCCAGTATGTAGTACGAGTAGTACCCTGTATGTAGTACCCTGTATGTAGTTTGTGGTAGGCAAGACTTTCAGACACTGATTTCAGACCTGTGTGGTATGATGTGAGAAGATGGAGCTAGAGAGAGAGAGTGTGTGTGTGTGTGTGTGTGTGTGTGTGAAAGGTTGCTTGGAGTTCACTGTTCCAGAAGCTTTTACTCTGGAGTCGGGCCAGCCACAGTGCATGTGTGGATAAAGATGACACAATTACTATAACTTGAACTCCTCTTATCAGCAAGCGTACCCGTACACAGTTTCCCCGAGTAAAGTACACAAGGGACTGAACGTTATTTATAAAAAGGGTTACCTGGAGATTTTACAGCTTGTTTCTAGCATAAAGCATTGTAATAGATCACTTTACAATATATAATTGGATCTATTTAATTTTCTTAAATCTTAAGCTATCAAGAGGTAGGCCTGTGCGTTTTGCCATTATTTTTAATCACAGGTACAGTAGGCCTATGGCACTTCAATTCGAGTCCTGGTTTTAACTTAACAGCCCTTCACTGACATGGAATTAGTATTTTTAAAGTGTGCATGGTGGGTGGAGGAATTGGCCGACAAATCTATGTATTGCTACAAAGTTCTGGCTTGACACACTGATAATAAAGTTCCAGTTGCTCCTTAAGCAACTGTTTGTTGAGAGATTTTTTGCCATTAGCCTAATTTCATCTGTCACACAGGTAGCCTTTTTTTTTTTTTCTTTAATAGGAAGAAATAGGCTCCAACACAAAGCCCTCTTGTTTTTAGTAAGGTTTCATTAAAATTAAGACGTTAATTATACCTACAAGAATTTGCCTTCTTTTAGCACCACGAGCTATGCATTTCTGATTGATTGTGCCGTGACTGCTGCTTTCAGCCCCACAATGTAAGTTATTAGAATCTGGCTTATTGTGAGGTCAATAACTCTGATAAATACATAATTGGTAAGAAATGTTATAGCATTATTAGCAAGCTATCAAAGTTGACCTCCAGTCCTCCTCCTCATCTTCGCTCTCCTTCTCAAACTGAACAGAACATAGGTTGTAGGCTAGTCTGTGCGCAAGAATGTATTTTTTGGATGTGGCATAATCCACATTTATTTACGTAAGAAGCCTTTGACTCTCCTCCTGAACAGCCACCGTAGGCCTACACAGCACAGCCATTGGTTAAGCAGAGCAGGCCAGGCCTCAGGGTTGGAATATCCATTGCAGTGTGTAATACAGACTAGTTTTATTTACACCATCCCAGCAGCTATCTTAGAAATATAACTTTGCTCTGTGCTTCTCCCAGCATGCACTTTGTAGCCTATAGTCTACGGGTCATTTGATTGAGACCACACTAAATAGCCTATACTTGATATTGCGCGCCCAGCGGAGAATCAGAGACGGGGGACGGCATCGGGCAAACATTGATTATATAACCTAATAAGCAACCCCTTCTAAAACACATTGACATTTCATCAATTCTAAATGACATGACCTGGACTAGATTCAAACAACACTAAACCCTCCCAAGTTAACTTTATATTTTATTTATTTTTGTTATTGTGAATATAAAAGGATAAATGAAAAGTGATTTCTAAAGGATCGAGTGAATAAACCTTCTACTCTATTGCTCCTCCAGATGATGAATCTAGTGAGGATGAGGATGAGGATGAAGAGGAGATTGATGTGGTGACCGTGGAACACAAGCAGTACAAGCCCCGGCGGCTGGCCAATGGGAGGACGCCGGTGACCATCATGGTTCGGGCGGACCCTCTGGACCCGTGTATGAAACGCTTCCACATCTCTATCCACCAACAGCAGCATAACTACGCAGCGCCTTCCCCCGACACACACACACATCCCGAGCCCCCCAGGAAGCGTGTCCGACACGAGCCCCCAAACTCTTCTCATAACTTCTCAAACTCATCTCACCCCCAGCCATACTCGGGCCCCGCCTCAACCAATCAGAATTCTGAGAGCAAACCACCTCACGTCGCAGTAGCAACGGCCGGTTCAGAGTCACCTGACGCCAACACACTCTCACCTACCTCCTCCCCCTTGGCCTCTCCCCCATCATCCTCCTCCCACCACCTCTCCCCCTTGAAGACCTACTCCCAGCCCTGCAGCCCCCAGTCCTCTGACTGCGAGGACACGGACAAACGCAAGACTCACAACTTCCTGGAACGGAAACGCCGCAACGACCTGCGCTCTCGTTTCCTGGCGCTGCGGGACAAGATCCCTGGCCTGGCAGAGTGCCCCAAGACGCCCAAGGTGGCCATCCTGACACGTGCCACAGAGTACCTGGCGCAGCTGCATTCCAGCGAGCGCCAGCGGGCACAGGAGAAACGGCAGCTGAAGGCCAGGCAGCAGCAGTTACTCCGCAGGCTGGCACAGCTCAAACAATGCCCTTGAACTCACTGGCAGGCTGGCACAGCTCAAACAACATCCCTGAACTCGCTGACTGACTGACTGGCTGGCACAGCTCAAACAACATCCCTGAACTCGCTGACTGACTGACTGGCTGGCACAGCTCAAACAATGCCCCTGAACTGATTGACTAACTGACTGACTGGCATACTGACTGGCAGCGACCTCTAGTCGACAGAAACCAGGACTGAATGAAAACCAACTCAGACTGGCAGCGGATGGCAGGGAGAGAAGCCCTAGTAGTATGCTCTGCTGAACCCTATAGTATGAACCAGGACTGAGTCAAAACCAGCGGTGGATCAGAGGGGATTTTGTGCTCTCGTTGTCCCAATCCCAAATGGATCCCTTGCCCCTATTCTAAGGAAAGTGGTTCAACATCTGCAAGGACAACAACGATCAAGGGAAAGGGCACAGTGGTAGTGTTGGGATGGGGCTGTGAACTCCTGTACACTCACTTCCTGTGTGGAGAGACACACACACAATGAGATTAAGGAGCAAAGACACTAACGTTCACTTTGTGGGGTGGGGGGTGGGTTATAATGTGGTGTTATGGTGTTTGTATCTTTCTGTTGTTCTTTGCACATTTGCTTCAGAGTGATTGACAGAGCAATCATCAAGTCGGGAAGGACAGTAAGCTTATGTGACATGATCATATAGTTTTATTTTTTGTGGGGGATCTGGGCTGGCATTTTATTTCCCTGTTATATCTACCAGATTAGTAAGTAAATATTAAAACATGTTAACTGATGTTTCCTGATAGGAAGTTATCATGCCATGTAGGCAGTGTTTGAGATGTATTGATTGTATGCACGTGGAAATGATCCCTCGCTAAACAACAACATCTTGAAATATAATCCTAAACCAAATACATTTTGATAAACTCTGTAACACAACAATATTGTATACTTTCAGTGCCATTGAAACCAGTCAGTGACTAATTGATTTTCTATTGATCAAAATGTTAGCCATTGCAAACAATGCCAATTTATTTGAAACTGACAGGAAATTGACATCTGCTTTTCCACCTTGAATTTGCCCCTATAATATTTGTAAACTGTGCATGTCTTATATTTCCAGTTATTGTCTAAGGATCTTTGATATCATGAGTGAATCCATTGATTTGTGAACTGTGTCCTGATCAGCCTGGTAATGTACATAGACTGTTGTGTGTATGTGGGTGCATGTGCATGTCTCGCTGTGTGTTAGTATCTCTCTCTCTGTGTGTGTGTGTGTGAATGTTAGTATCTCTGTGTGAGAGTGCGTTAGTATCTCTGTGTGAGAGTGTGTGCATGTCTCGCTGTGTGTGTGTGAGTGTGTTAGTATCTCTGTTGTATGTTAGTGTTAGTATCTCTGTGTGAGAGTGTGTTAGTATCTCTGTTGTATGTTAGTGTTAGTATCTCTGTGTGAGAGTGTGTTAGTATCTCTGTTGTATGTTAGAGAGTTAGTACCAGTATCCTGTTCAGTCCCTAATTAACCAAAACCAGAACTTTCAGATCTCTTCCTATTTTCTTTCCTGTGTCCTGAAACTGGCTTAACTCAAAGATCTCAAAATGCTTATATTTTTTGTTAATAAAAAGGATAAATAAATAAACATTCAAATAATAACACTATTGAAACTTTACTTTGATCACACTAGCCATTTCCTGGTTTCTTTACAGTTCTGTTGTTTTTTGTTTCTTTACAAAATGTCAGAGTTTTGTACTATATTTTCTTTACAGAGTTTTTGTTGGTGTGAGCTGTTTATTATTATTATTTAGACGTGTGGTTCATATGGCAGTTGTGCTTCTCCCTCTCACCCCCCCCCCACTCCCCCTCGCTCTCTCTCTCCATTAGATTTCCTAAAGGTAAAATCACTGCTCCTCTTCAATCTAATCACTGTATCTAGACAGCACTTTCTAAAAATCTCACAGCAGGGAACCTAAGAGGATCTGGGTGTGTAGCCTAGAGTGAACGGTCTCAGCCCATCAGCTGTATCACAGCCCGTTAGTTAAAGTCTGGGGGTGATTTAGTTCAAGCCATAGCAACAGAGTAGCTCTGAAACTAGGGTTGCATCCCAAATGGATCCCTATATAGTACACTACGACTGACTATATAGGGTACCATTTGAGACGGGCAATAATCCTGTACTGTAACAGACTTGATGATATCTTTAATATAGCCTACTCAGTGGCCTGTCATCCTTAACTAGGGAGAGATCTCAGGACACCTTGGTAGGAGTGCTGATCTAGGGTTAGTTTTGGCTTGTAGATCAAAAATAATATGATTATAAATGGACAGATCCTAGATCAGCACTCCTACTCTGAGATGCTTTGTGGATACGGGCCCAGGGAGCTGGAGTTTCAGGTTGGGTGGCAGCCTGGGTTCAGAGGTTGAGCTGCTACTAATGTTAGTCCTGAAAGATTGGATTACTCACTCTGCCTCCCACAGAGGAGAGAGTGAGAGAACATAGAGAGGAATGATGGAGAGGGTGAGATAGTAGGGGAAAGAGCGGGAAGGGAGGGAGGGAAAGAGCGGGAAGGGAGGGAGGGAAAGAGCGGGAAGGGAGGGAGGGAGAGAGCGGGAAGGGAGGGAGGGAAAGAGCGGGAAGGGAGGGAGGGAGAGAGCGGGAAGGGAGGGAGGGCGAGAGCGGGAAGGGAGGGAGGGAAAGAGCGGGAAGGGAGGGCGAGCATCTCTTCACTTTCACCACTTTCTCTTTATCTGTTCTCTCACCACCCGCAGTAGCCTGTACTTTTCTCTTGGTTTGTTATACAAGGTCTATTAGCACCTCCTCAGGATTGGCTGTAGTCCACTGATGTTTTGATTTGATTTGTCACTGGTCTCTCTGTCTGTAGACACAGTCATGTTGATAGTGGACCATAATACACTTCACTCTGGGAGTTCTAATATGGTGGCAGGCAGCCTTGTCTCAAGCACTTTGTTTTCAGTACCTCAAGCCTATTATGTATGGGGAAAATCAGTACCTCAAGCCTATTATGTATGGGGAAAATCAGTACCTCAAGCCTATTATGTATGGGGAAAATCAGTACCTCAAGCCTATTATGTATGGGGAAAATCAGTACCTCAAGCCTATTATGTATGGGGAAAATCAGTACCTCAAGCCTATTATGTATGGGGAAAATCAGACAAATGTAATAAATTCAAAACCACCTCAGTCTCTTCTCTTTCTTAGGTCTAGCCTATTTCCTGTTAATATTCAGATGTGGTCAAATTTGTTGGTACCTTCCACAAAAAATGAAGAATGCACAATTTTCTCTGAAATAACTTGAAACTGACAAAAATAATTGGCATCCACCATTGTTTATTCCATATTTGATAGAAATCAGAATTTGCTTTTGATTTTTGATTCAACATAATATTGCAAATAATAAAACAAATAAATGGCATGGAGAAAAATGATGGGACCCTTAACCTAATATTTTGTTGCACAACCTTTAGAGGCAATCCCTGCAATCAAACGTTTTCTGTATCTCTCAATGAGACTTCTGCACCTGTTAACAGGTAGTTTGGCCCACTCTTCCTGAGCAAACGTCTCCAGCTGTCTCAGGTTTGATGGGTGCCTTCTCCAGACTGCAAGTTTCAGCTCTTTCCATAGACGTTTGATATGATTCAGATTCAGGACTCATACAAGGCCACTTCAGAGTAGTCCAATGTTTTGTTCTTATCCATTCTTGGGTGCTTTTAGCTGTGTTTTGGGTCATTATCCTGTTGGAGGACCCATGACCTGCGACTGAGACAGAGCTTTCTGACACTGGGAAGTACGTTTCGCTCCAGAATGCCTTCATTGTGCCCCAAAACATAACCGAGCCTCCTCCATGTTTCACTGTAGGTATGGTGTTATTTTCTTTGAAAGCTGAATTTTTTCATCTGTGAACATAGAGCTGATGTGAGCTCCAGTTTTGACTCATCTGTCCAAAGGACATTCTCCCAGAAGGATTGTGGCTTGTCAATACGCATTTGAGCAAATTCCAGTCTTTTTTTTATGGTTTTCTTTCAAAAGGGGAGTCCTCCTGGGTCTTCTTCAGTGGAGCCCACTTTCACTCAAAAAGCGACATGGTGCGATCAGAAACTGACTTACCGTCACATTGGAGTTCAGCTTGTATCTCTTTGGCAGTTATCCTTGGTTCTTTTTCTACCATTCACGCTATACTTCTGTTCAATCTGGGGTCGATTTTCCTCTTGCGGCCGCACCCAGAGAGTTTGGCTACAGTTCCATGGACCTTAAACTAATTAATAATATTTGCAACTGTTGTCACAGGAAAATCAAGCTGCTTGGAGATGGTCTTGTAGCCTTTACCATGCTGGTCTATTATTTTCTTCCTGATCTCCTCAGACAACTCTCTCCTTTGCTTTCTCTGGTCCATGTTCAGTGTGGTGCAACAATGATACCAAACAGCACAGGGACTACTTTTCTCCATTTAAATAGATTACAAGATTGGAGACGTGATACTAATTAAAGAAACTAATTAGTTTGAAATGTCACTATAATCCAATTATTTATTATATTTTCTAAGGGGTTCCAACAAATGTGTCCAGGGCATTTTAGAATATCTTTGTAGAATAAGGAATAATTAATCTCTTCTCACAGCTTCTTTGCTTTATTCTATAATATACCAAAAGCATGCAAGTATACATGATAAAATAGCATTTAATTTCATCACTTTTCAGGAGGAATGAAGCATTATTTCAATGAGCTGTAAGGGTACCAACAAATTTGAGCACGGCTGACAATGACAATCTCACAAGAATGGTCTGGAATCATTCACACCACAGGAGGTTGGTGTCACCTTAATTGGGGAAGACAGGCTTGTGAGATAAGTGGGAATGAACTGACCTATTTTTCTTGATATTGTGTTTTCCTGAAGTAAGGTCGACTGTGTTAGTAGGGTACTAAGCCTACTGCATCACTTTGCAAGGTTGAGAAAAACAAGCTATTTTCAGAGATGTGTCCTTCTTGTACTTTAAAATCAACACCTGTGTGAGTGTGAAAACTACTCCCACTCTTCAAGCACTGTCTCCATGGAAACATATTGGCCTCATTGCCATAGCAACCAGCATCTTCAGTTACTGTGGCTCTGCTCCGCTCAGATTCTATAGTAACCCTTACAAGATGGATTTGTCAGGAGACGCAGTCCCCTTAGTAACGTAAATCAAGAACAGAAAATACAGCCTATTATTATTATAATATATATATAAACAACACTACAATGATAAACTGTCGTGTTGTCTTTATTTGTCCACATAAAACTTACAACTGCCTAATATATGGTTTTTGGATTTCAGTAAGATACATATTTAGGTTAGCGTATTATTTTTCCATTGTATTGTCGAACAAAATACCTTCCGTCTTCACTCGCCTTCTTTTTAGCCGCGCCGGTGCCATGGGAACCTCTTACCGTTGCCTAGTTACAGAGCCCGCCTCGTTTCCTGTCTCTGTTGGCAGGCTCGTGGCTGATCGGCAACATGGCGGCGCCCGTGCGAGGCTTGCAGTGTTCGCTGAAAAAAAGTATTGTACCACCGTTGGTCGTGATTTTAGGAGCAACCGGTACTGGGAAGTCTAAATTGGCGATTGAAATCGGTAAACGACGTCAGGGAGAGATAATCAGTGCCGATTCCATGCAGGTAAGAGGACGCGAGCGCCGTGGATGTTTGGCACTGCATGATGATAGATAGATAGATAGATACTTTATTGTGACATACTGACTGTGGTAGGAGGTTTATGTCTAGTAAACTACCTTTATCAACTTTCAGGCGTATTTCGTAAGTGACTTACCTTATAAATGTTGCCAATTCGCTGCCCAACGTGTTATTGCTTTTGAAGTTAACGTTAGTTAGCAACCGTCGAAGTTCAGAACTTCTTAGCCTAGTTTGCTTTGCTGTGGGTATTTTGAATTCACATCGCCCTGTGAACTTGGGTGTCTAAAATAACTAGGTACTGTATCTATGAGTGAGAATTGGAAGGATATTACGCCACGATCACACCGATAGTATAATTGCATGTTGGTACACCAGAAGAACGATACTTTCCAATGGAACGCAGTATGGTGCATGCGTAGGATTTATCGAAGGTATGCTTCAAACAAGGTGAACGTTGACATTTTGTTGCACACATATCCAGATGATGCTGCGTACTATTTTGTGCAATGACGTTATTGTTGCGGTCATTTGGTTGCTGTGGCAGGGGCGCATGCGTGTATCTGAGCATAGTCATGGGATTAGAGACTCACTTCCCCATCCCACCTAACCTCGCCCTCCTCCCCCTCTTGACTAGCCAGCAGATTTCGATAGAGTACCACTGTATTTTTGACATTTTATTTAACCTTTATTTAACTAGGCAAGTCAGTTAAGAACAAATTCTTATTTACAATGACGGCCTACCCAGCCACACCTTACCCTAACGACGCTTGGCAAATTGTACACTGCCCGATCACGGCCGGTTGTGATACAGCCCGGGATCGAACCAGGGACTATAGTGATGCCTCTAGCACTGAGATGCAGTGCCATAGATCGCTGCTCCACCCATAAACCTATAGGTCAAACAGGGAACTGGTTCCTCTACTGCACATGTGATGGAAGAATGCACTGTGCATGCAGAGGGTTGCAATTCCATTGAATTGGGGATAGTTTAACCAAAACATGCCACAAGACCTAGAATTTATGTATCCCACAAAAAAGGTTCACTGTTATAAGCTAACTTGTTTTATGAATTTAAGCAAAATTCCAGGGCTTAACTTCCCATGGAAAATGTTCGACCCTTTGCAACCCTAACCCAGACCCTTTGCTCCATCTCCCTCTAAGGTGCGTGCCCTCCTTAAAAATGCACGCCTATGATGCTGTAACATTAGCATGATCTGTATCTGTAGCCCAGAATGCACAGCCCTCTGGCTATACATTTTTATTTCTGTCAAGTCTACACATACAATTTGATGCACCACCCAGAACGCACTGTTACTGCCTCTGCTATGCAATGCTGAACAGCAAACGCAGCATTCTGTTGGAAATGGATGTACTTCTGGTATACCGAAACGCTGGTCTGATCTAGACAAAAGGATGTACTTCTGGTATACCGAAACGCTGGTCTGATCTAGACAAATGAACACAAGGTGCTGCTGCCAGGCAGAAAGTCACTGCGCCTTCATTGAGCTATTTCAAAGGTTATAACGGCGCCTGACAAATAACCTTTACCCCAAATTCCATAACCGTCAAAGCAAGAGCAGGGAACAGTGACCTCATGAAATATTATCACCATACTTGGGTGCCTATATACGTTGTGATTCTCATGATTCTATATGCGTTGTGATTCTCATGATTCTATATGCGTTGTGATTCTCATGATTCTATATGCGTTGTGATTCTCATGATTCTATATGCGTTGTGATTCTCATGATTCTATATGCGATGTGATTCTCATGATTCTATATGCGTTGTGATTCTCATGATTCTATATGCGTTGTGATTCTCATGATTCTATATGCGTTGTGATTCTCCTGATTCTATATGCGTTGTGATTCTCATGATTCTATATGCGTTGTGATTCTATATGCATTGTGGTTCAATACTGAACCCCCTCATCACTAGTCACAGCCCTGATGATTTATTAGTTACCCCCTCATCACTAGTCACAGCCCTGATGATTTATTAGTTACCCCCTCATCACTAGTCACAGCCCTGATGATTTATTAGTTACCCCCTCATCACTAGTCACAGCCCTGATGATTTATTAGTTACCCCCTCATCACTAGTCACAGCCCTGATGATTTATTAGTTACCCCCTCATCACTAGTCACAGCCCTGATGATTCATCTAGACTAGGTTTGGCGCCGCCCTGAGTGGTCGCCTGTTAAGCAGCTCCCGTTGTCGTGCATTAATTGTTGTTTTAGTTCGTTTTCTTTCGTCTATTTTCTTTAGTTTTATTTTTTATTTTGCTACAGTCGAACTATAACAGTTCAGGATTATGGATTTTATGGATTTTATCGCAGCTGAACGTCGACAGGAGTCGTCAACTGTTATTGTTTACAACCGAGCCCAGCTCCTGGATTTAGCCCACGCAGCGCTGCTGCTCCCCAGGGAAAAGTTTGATATTCCGGACGAATTGAAAAGACGACGCCGTGGATGTAGGGCGGGATTGAAATGTAAGGCAAAGCGGAGGAGGTTCAAGTACAAGCCGGTTATACCATCTATTATTATGGGCAATGTTAGGTGTCTACATAACAAGATGGATGAGTTGGCGGGACTTGTTCGAGGACAAAGGATTTATCGTGAAACGAGCCTAATGTGTTTTACTGAGACTTGGCTGAACGGTAACATCCCCATACAGAACGTCACTATCGACGGTTTCCAGACCATCACAGCGGACAGGGATTGCGTCTCTTCCGGTAAGAGTAAGGGTGGTGGGCTGGCTTTATTAGTTAACAACAGATGGTGTCATCCGAAACATATTACTCTTAAGGAACAGTTTTGTAGCACGGACATTGAACTGCTAGCCGTTAGCCTGAGACCCTACTATTTGCCGAGGGAATTCACGGCGGCCATTGCTGTTATTGTTTACATCCCGCCCTCTGCTGACGCAAACGCAGCGTGTGACGTCATCCACTCTGTTATCGCGAGGTTACAGACAGCGCATCCCAGTGCTTTTTTTGCAATTTCGGGGGATTTTAACCATGCATCTCTCTCTTCAACGCTGCCCACGTTCAAACAGTTCGTGAAGTGCCCAACCAGGAATAATAAAACTCTGGACTTGTTATATGCTAATGTGAAGGATGCATACAACTCCACTGCACTCCCTCCCCTTGGTAGATCGGATCACAACCTTGTCCACCTCACCCCACTCTACAGGCCTATGGTCCAACAGCAGCCTGCAACCACCAGGACTATTAGGAGATGGTCCCCAGAGGCGAATGAGGCCCTACAGGACTGCTTTGAAACAACAGACTGGGATGTGCTCTGTGAGGCTCATGGGGAGGACATCGATGGACTCACTGACTGCATAACAGACTATATTAATTTTTGTGTAGACAACACTGTACCCACCAGGAAGGTACGCTGTTTCCCAAACAATAAACCCTGGGTCACCAGCGACCTGAAGGCCCTGCTGAATGAGAAGAAGAGGGCCTTCAAGGAGAAGGACAAGGACAAATTGAAATGCGTCCAGAGGGAGCTGAAGTTGCGGATTGCTGAGGGGAAGAGAGTGTATAAGGAGAAGATGGAGGACAAGCTGAGGCAGAGCCAGGTGAGAGAGGTGTGGAAGGGTATGAGAAATATCACTGGCTTCAAAAAGTCAAACAGTGGGCAGACGGAGGGGACCCAGGACAGAGCCAATGAGCTGAACCAATTTTTTAACAGGTTCGATACTGGCCCTGTCCACCTCCCCTCCAGCTCCCCAGACCACACACCCTCACGGCTATCCCACCCCCACTTTGCTCACAGCACCTCTGCTGAGACAATCAGTGACCCCACCTCCGCCCCTGCCCCCCCTGGACTGATCCTCAACACCCCCCTTCCCCCCACCTCCCCACCTGGGCTGGCTTTCACCACCAACCAAGTGAAGAGAGAGCTGGAGAGACTACACCAGTGGAAAGCGGCGGGCCCTGATGGCATCAGCCCAAGGGTGCTGAGGGTCTGTGCTGACCAACTGTGTGGAATACTCCAGCGTCTTTTCAACCTTAGCCTGAGCCTAGAAAGGGTCCCTGTGCTGTGGAAAACATCCTGCCTCGTCCCAGTGCCCAAGAAGGCACACCCCACTGTCCTGAATGACTTCAGACCTGTAGCGCTAACATCCCACATCATGAAGACCCTGGAAAGGTTAGTCCTCGCTCACCTCAGACCCCTGGTGTGTTCATCAATGGACCCCCTGCAGTTTGCATACCAGCGCAACATCGGGGTGGATGATGCAATCATCTACCTTCTGCAGAGGGCCTACTCTCACCTGGACAATGCAGGTTGCACTGTGAGGGTCATGTTTTTTGACTTCTCCAGTGCCTTCAATACCATTCAGCCCCTGCTACTGGGTGAGAGGATGAGGAGGATGAAAGTGGAAGCACCCTTAGTCTCCTGGGTCACGGACTACCTGACCGGTAGGCCACAATTTGTGCGACTACAGAGCTGTGTGTCAGAACGGGCAGTTAGCAACACAGGGGCCCCCCAGGGTACGGTCCTGTCCCCCTTCCTGTTCACCCTCTACACCTCAGACTTCAGATATAACTCTGAAACATGCCACCTACAGAAGTTCTCTGATGACTCTGCTATTGTAGGGTGCATCAGGGGTGGGCAGGAGGTGGAGTACAGGAGCACAATCAGTGACTTTGTGTTGTGGTGTGAGCAGAACCACCTTCAGCTCAACATCAGCAAAACTAAGGAGATGGTGGTGGACTTCAGGAGAACCAAGGCACAACTGACTGCAGTCCCTATAAAGGGGATGGATGTGGAAATGGTTGAGTCATACAAGTTCCTGGGTGTCCATATGGACAACAGACTGGAATGGGCTGGTAACACGGGGCCCTGTACCAAAAGGGCCAGAGCCGACTCTACTTTCTGAGGAGGCTCAGGTCCTTCAACGTGTGCAGTAAACTACTGCATACCTTCTACCAGTCTGTGGTGGCCAGTGCCATCTTTTTTGCAGTGGTGTGCTGGGGAGCAAACATCAAAGCCGGTGATGCTTCTCGGGTAAATAAGCTGATCAGGAAGGCTAGCTCTGTCCTGGGGATGAGCCTTGACACTCTAGAGGAGGTGGCGGAGAGACGGATCCTGGCCAAACTGCTGGCCATCATGGACAACGTCACCCACCCTCTGCACGCTATGGTTATGACGCAGAGGAGCACTTTCAGTCACAGACTGATCCCACCACGGTGTGCCAGAGAGCGCTACAGGAGGTCCTTCCTGCCGGCGGCTATGAGACTGTATAATGCCTCACCGGGGTGCCGTGCCGTCGGCAACATAGATCTGGAACTGTTGGGGTGCTAGGACCTAGTTTAACAATTATGCATCCATCCGTGAGTAACTCTGGTCCGTCAGCACTCATCCACTCAGGACCTATTTATTCATACAGGTCTGTATATACATACTCATGTACAGTTGTTATATTATATCACATGCAATATTGTAAGTAATTATTGGACGTAGGCATTCACTCAGGAATGCATATTAGTATCCTGCCAGTTGCACCTTTTCTCATTGCTTTTAGCATATCGAATGTGCAATAAGTGCAGTTGTCTGTAATTAAACCCTGCGCACTAAGGACTGTATTTTAAGGGAATTACTATTATTACCCCAAATGATATCATACACACATTTAGCTATTAAAGTATCTCTTCCTATCATTTACCTGTACAGTTTGTGTAAACATGCAAGTATTCACTTATCTGTAAATATAACTGTATACCTAACTGTACAGCTAATTTAACCATGCAAAATTTTCACTTACCTGTTCATTTACCCAGTCTGTCTATTAAGTAAACTATTATTACCCTCACTCATATCATACGCATTTTTAGCTACTGAAGTATTTCTCTGCCATCGACCTGTATAGTATAGTTAACCATCCAACATCCACCAACGTATAGTGTACATATTCAGCCAACCACCCATACTATGCAATGTCCTTTTTATAGCTTTTTTTTTGCACTCCAGATATCTTGTATTTCTATACTTTTTCATACTGCCGCTCTATGTATCATGTACCGTGTATCTGTCTTTTGTGTACTTTCGTTGTGGCATTTTGCACCTGCCCTGTGTTTTGTTGTAGCTGCTTGACAATGAAATTTCCCCCCCGGGGGATCAATAAAGTATCTATCTATCTATCTATCTATCTATCTATCTATCTATCTATCTATCTATCTATCTATCTATCTATCTATCTATCTATCTATCTATCTATCTATCTATCTATCTATCTATCTATCTATCTATCTATCTATCTATCTATCTATCTATCTATCTATCTATCTATCTATCTATCTATCTATCTATCTATCTATCTATCTATCTATCTATCTATCTATCTATCTATCTATCTATCTATCTATCTATCTATCTATCTATCTATCTATCTATCTATCTATCTATCTATCTATCTATCTATCTATCTATCTATCTATCTATCTATCTATCTATCTATCTATCTATCTATCTATCTATCTATCTATCTATCTATCTATCTATCTATCTATCTATCTATCTATCTATCTATCTATCTATCTATCTATCTATCTATCTATCTATCTATCTATCTATCTATCTATCTATCTATCTATCTATCTATCTATCTATCTATCTATCTATCTATCTATCTATCTATCTATCTATCTATCTATCTATCTATCTATCTATCTATCTATCTATCTATCTATCTATCTATCTATCTATCTATCTATCTATCTATCTATCTATCTATCTATCTATCTATCTATCTATCTATCTATCTATCTATCTATCTATCTATCTATCTATCTATCTATCTATCTATCTATCTATCTATCTATCTATCTATCTATCTATCTATCTATCTATCTATCTATCTATCTATCTATCTATCTATCTATCTATCTATCTATCTATCTATCTATCTATCTATCTATCTATCTATCTATCTATCTATCTATCTATCTATCTATCTATCTATCTATCTATCTATCTATCTATCTATCTATCTATCTATCTATCTATCTATCTATCTATCTATCTATCTATCTATCTATCTATCTATCTATCTATCTATCTATCTATCTATCTATCTATCTATCTATCTATCTATCTATCTATCTATCTATCTATCTATCTATCTATCTATCTATCTATCTATCTATCTATCTATCTATCTATCTATCTATCTATCTATCTATCTATCTATCTATCTATCTATCTATCTATCTATCTATCTATCTATCTATCTATCTATCTATCTATCTATCTATCTATCTATCTATCTATCTATCTATCTATCTATCTATCTATCTATCTATCTATCTATCTATCTATCTATCTATCTATCTATCTATCTATCTATCTATCTATCTATCTATCTATCTATCTTATTAGTTACCCCCTCATCACTAGTCACAGCCCTGATGATTTATTAGTTACCCCCTCATCACTAGTCACAGCCCTGATGATTTATTAGTTACCCCCTCATCACTAGTCACAGCCCTGATGACAGCGAACATCTTTAGCCTTAAGAACTAAAGTATAGAGTTAACCTCGACTTGCAGTGATGATATTTACTCAGCTTTTATGCACCACTCCTTTTCTCATGAATGCAATGGTTCCTTTCTGTCACACACACACACACACACACACACACACACTGTCTCTCTCTCGCTCCACACACACACACACACACACACACACACACACACACACACTGTCTCTCTCTCGCTCCACACACACACACACACACACACACACACACACACACACACACACACACACTGTCTCTCTCTCGCTCCTCACACACACACGCTCCTTGTGTCCTTGAGAATGTGTTGGTCCATAGGGAGCAGTCAGTGTTCCAGCAGCATACGTCACCTGGTACAGCTAACTAGGTTACTGTAATGACATCCTGGAATAGTTCCTCTACTAGGTCTACTATCACACCAACAGGAAACACTGCAGCTGGCCTAGTTGTGTGTGTGTGTGTGTGGGGTAGAGAGATTAGCCTCTCGAAAAACGCACACAGCAGAAACAGACTGGCCTAGTTGCGGCCATGTGAGAGACAGGATCTGTCTTTTTGTGTGTGTGTGTGAGAGAGAGAGAGAGAGAGAGAGAGAGAGAGAGCGAGAGAAAGAGAGCCAGTCTGTGCTTGTTTAAGTAGAGAAACCTGCTATTATGCCTAGCAGCTTGCATATTTAGCAAAGCGTGGATCTGTCCAGCCTTAGCTGCCAGCGTGTGAATGGGGAATGTATGTGTGGTGACTGTGTGTAAATGGGGACTGTGTGTGTGAATGGGGACTGTGTGTGTGAGTGAATGAATGAATGGGGACTGTGTAGTGACTAGGTGGAAGTGTCTCTTGTTCCCAGGGGAGAATTGGTTCCTACAGTCTGCCATTCCCATTGTCTCCCCACAGGACCCACTCTCTCCCCTAACTCTCCCACAGGACCCACTCTCTCCCCTAACTCTCCCACAGGACCCACTCTCTCCCCTAACTCTCCCACAGGACCCACTCTCTCCCCTAACTCTCCCACAGGACCAGTCTCTCCACTACTCTCTCCCCTAACTCTCCCACAGGACCAGTCTCTCCCCCACTCTCTCCCCTAACTCTCCCACAGGACCAGTCTCTCCACTAACTCTCCCACAGGACCCAGTCTCTCCACTACTCTCTCCCCTAACTCTCCCACAGGACCAGTCTCTCCCCCACTCTCTCCCCTAACTCTCCCACAGGACCAGTCTCTCCCCTAACTCTCCCACAGGACCCAGTCTCTCCACTACTCTCTCCCCTAACTCTCCCACAGGACCAGTCTCTCCCCCACTCTCTCCCCTAACTCTCCCACAGGACCAGTCTCTCCCCTAACTCTCCCACAGGACCCAGTCTCTCCACTACTCTCTCCCCTAACTCTCCCACAGGACCAGTCTCTCCCCCACTCTCTCCCATAACTCTCCCACAGGACCCACTCTCCCCTAACTCTCCCACAGGACCAGTCTCTCCACTACTCTCTCCCCCACTCTCTCCCATAACTCTCCCACAGGACCCACTCTCTCCCCTAACTCTCCCACAGGACCAGTCTCTCCACTACTCTCTCCCCTAACTCTCCCACAGGACCCAGTCTCTCCACTACTCTCTCCCCTAACTCTCCCACAGGACCAGTCTCTCCACTACTCTCCCCTAACTCTCCCACAGGACCAGTCTCTCCCCCACTCTCTCCCCTAACTCTCCCACAGGACCAGTCTCTCCCCAGTCTCTAGTCACTCAACTGTGGATTCCCGACTCTGACCTGACTCTGGAGTTCATTGAAAATGGAGCAGATATTATTCACTAATTATATTAAACAGCAAATCTTTCTCTGACAATACTGCATTTCTGTCCGTGTGTGTCCGTCTGTCTGTACTATAGACACAGACACTGGACTGTAGACTTGTTACTATAGACACAGACACTGGACTGTAGACTTGTTACTATAGACACAGACACTGGACTGTAGACTTGTTACTATAGACACAGACACTGGACTGTAGACTTGTTACTATAGACACAGACACTGGACTGTAGACTTGTTACTATAGACACAGACACTGGACTGTAGACATGTTACTATATACACACACACTGGACTGTAGACTTGTTACTATAGACACAGACACTGGACTGTAGACTTGTTACTATAGACACTGGACTGTAGACTTGTTACTATAGACACAGACACTGGACTGTAGACTTGTTACTATAAACACAGACACTGGACTGTAGACTTGTTACTATAGACACAGACACTGGACTGTAGACTTGTTACTATAGACACAGACACTGGACTGTAGACTTGTTACTATAAACACAGACACTGGACTGTAGACTTGTTACTATAGACACAGACACTGGACTGTAGACTTGTTACTATAGACACAGACACTGGACTGTAGACTTGTTACTATAAACACAGACACTGGACTGTAGACTTGTTACTATAGACACAGACACTGGACTGTAGACTTGTTTCTACTTCTAATTGGTCTGTTGAGTCAACCACAGTGCTTATGGCTTTGATAAACACACGTTCAGTTGTCAACAAAACATTCATCCTGAATGACTATTATGTAACACATGGGCTGGACTTTCTTTTTATTACTGAAACTTGGTTGAACGACGTGGATACGAGCCCTCTTGCTGAGCTTCTACCAAATGGATGTAGCTATTTAAGCACTTCGAGGAGTAATCGTCCGGGTGGAGGCTTGGCTGTTATTTTTAAAAGCATGATGAAGTGCAAGTTACTGCCTGTTGAAAGCTACACGAGTTTTGAAGTACAATTAATGAAGATTGACTTGCCCTTGCCAGTGATCTGTGCACTGATATATAGGCCTCCTAGTTATAACAAGAATTTTCTTAATGAATTTTATGAGTTTCTATCTGTGATCGTTCCATCTGCAGATAGGATTTTGATTATGGGTGATTTTAATATTCACGTTTGTTGTCCTGGTAAACCTATGACTAAAGAAGTTATGAATTTAGTAGATTCCTTTAACTTATCCCAATGTGTCTCTGGACCAACTCACGACCATGGGCACACACTTGACTTGGTGTTTTCTTTGGGGATAACGATAGAAAATATTTGTGTTGAAGAAATAGCCATTTCTGACCATATGCCTATAAGGTTTAATTTTTCTTCCTCAACAAATGGACTATGTTATCCTTCTCTATCATGTTTGTCCAGGGTTATCACTACTTCTACACCTAGTGCGTTCTCAACTGCTTTTACTGAATTGGCCCTTCATACTGAGCCCACAGCTTTGCCCGTTGTGGGACCCGATGAATTGGTTAATTATTTTAATAATGTTTGTTCTGAGATCCTGGATAATGTTGCTCCTTTTAAAATGAGATGTCAAAAAGCTAAAAAAGAACCGTGGCTAAATGATATTACGCGGAATCTGAGGCGGGTTTGTCGGCACGCAGAGCGTAAGTGGCTGAAAGACAAATTGCAAGTATTTTACGATATTCTTAGAGAGTCTCTATCAAATTATCAAGACGCTGTTAGAGCCGCTAGATCTTCATATTTTGCGCGAATTATATCACATAATGCACATAACCCGAGGGTATTATTTTCAACCATAGATAAGGTACTGAGTCCGTCTTTTAATATTTTCCCTACCCAGTCTAAGGATCTGTGTGAGAGTTTTTAAAAATATTTTATTGATAAAGTTGCTCTCATTCGATTGAACATTATGCCTGTAGGCAATGTTATAATCCATAAAATGAATCCTTTTCATTGCTTAAGTGAATTTAAATCTATTACATTAGCTCAGTTGGAAAAAATAATACTGCTCTTAAAACCGACTACCTCACTTAATGACGTTCTCCCGTCGCGATTGTTTAAAGAGGTTGTCGACGTTATTGGTCCCAATATACTATTGATTATAAATAGTAGTCTATATCATGGAATTGTACCATCAGGGTTTAAGCATGCGGTTATTGAGCCAGTCTTAAAGAAAATGAGTTTGGATCCACAGGATTTGAAAAATTTTAGACCTATTTCAAAATTGCCTTTTATGAATAAGATCTTTGAGAAAGTTGTCCATAATCAGCTTACAGATTTTTTGATGGGAAACAACATAATGGATATTTTTCAGTCTGGATTTAGGACCAAACATAGCACAGAATCAGCATTATTTAAGGTTACAAATGATATTTTTTTAAGTATTGACTCTGGGAAAAATGTTGCCTTAATGATGTTAGACTTAAGTGCAGCCTTCGATACTCTAGATCACACAATTTTAATAGAACGCCTCAGAGATTATGTAGGGATCAATGGCGTAGCCCTTAAGTGGTTCTCCTCTTATTTGCATGACAGGACATGTTCTGTCAAAATTGGAAATCATGTCTCTACATCCGCTAATATTTCTTGGGGGGTTCCTCAGGGTTCAATCCTTGGTCCGACTTTGTTTTCGTTATATATGTTACCCCTTGGTTCCATCTTTAAGCAACATAATATTAAATATCACTTGTATGCTGATGATTTACAGCTGTACTTTCCTTTGGAGTGTGATGGCTGTGTATCTCTCACTAATTTTTATAAGTGCTTGACTGAGGTAAAGGGATGGCTAACAAATAATTTTTTACAATTAAATGAAGATAAGACTGAGTTTATTATGTTTGGGAACAAACAGCTTGGGAATAGCCTGGCTGGAAATTGTGGACTATTGTCCAATAATATGAGTTATGTGAAGAACCTCTGAGTATTTTTCGATTCTGAAATGCGCTTTGATCGTCAAGTTAATAGCGTCGTGAAATCATCTTTTTTTCAGTTGAGAAAATTGGCAAAATTAAAACCCATCCTTTTATACAAGGATTTGGAGATTGTTCTGCATGCCTTTGTTTCAACCCGGTTGGACTATTGTAATGCTCTTTATCTAGGCATAAGTGAATCACTGGTTACTCGTCTTCAGTACGTTCAAAATGCTGCAGCGAGATTTTTAACAAATACCAGAAAACGAGATCACATAACACCTGTATTGATAACCCTTCACTGGCTACCTGTCAAATTTAGAATACAATACAAGGTATTAACGTTTGTTTTTAAAGCATTACATGATCGAGCTCCTGAATATATAAAGGACATGTTAATCCCATATCAGTCTCAACGTCATCTACGTTCTTCTCAGAACATGCTTTTAACCGTCCCACGATCTCGCTTGAGGCGTAGTGGAGATCGCGCCTTTTCTGTTGCGGCCCCTGCACTTTGGAATGAGTTGCCGCTATCTTTGAAATCCTTGCCAAGCATAGATACTTTTAAAAAGGACTTGAAGACTTACTTATTCCATCAAGCTTATGACGTTTGAATGGGTCTGAGAACTGTGAGTGATTATATGTTTGATTTAATGGTGTCATGTGTTGATGTTTTTTTTTATGTGTATTCTAGAGTTATTGTAATTTTTGTGTAACTTTGGAGTTATTTATTACTCATGGACAGCACTTTGGTCCATTTTAATGGTTTTGAAAGCGCTTTATAAATAAAGTTGACTTGACTTGACTTGTTACTATAGACACAGACACTGGACTGTAGACTTGTTACTATAGACACAGACACTGGACTGTAGACTTGTTACTATAGACACAGACACTGGACTGTAGACTTGTTACTATAGACACAGACACTGGACTGTAGACTTGTTACTATAGACACAGACACTGGACTGTAGACTTGTTACTATAGTACTATAGACAATCATATACACTACCGGTCAATAGTTTTAGAACACCTACTCATTCAAGGGTTTTTCTTTATTTTTGTACTATATTCTACATTGTAGAAACATAGTGAAGACATCAAAACTATGATATAACACATATGGAATCATGTAGTAACCAAAAAAGTGTTAAACTAACCAGAATATATTTTATATTTGAGATTCTTCAAAGTAGCCACCCTTAGCCTTGATGACAGCTTTGCACACTTGGCATTATTTCAACCAGCTTCATGAGGTAGTCACCTGGAATGTATTTCAATTAACAGGTGTTCCTTTTTAAAAGTTAATTTGTGTAATTTCTCTCCTTCTTAATGCGTTTGAGCCAATCAATTGTGTTACAAGGTAGCTGTGGCTCCCAAGTGGCGTAGTGTGTTGTACCACAACCGGCCGTGATTGGGAGTCCCATAGGGCGGCACACAATTGGCCCAGCATCGTCCGATTTTGTCCGGTGTAGGTCGTCATTGTAAATAAGAATTTGTTCTTAACTGACTTGCCTAGTTAAATAAAATGTTATAAAATACCGAAGATAACCCTATTTGGTAAAAGACCAAGTCCATATTATGTCAAGAACAGCTCAAATAAGCAAAGAGAAACGACAGTCCATCATTACTAAGACATGAAGGTCAGTCAATCCTGAAAGTTTCTTCAAGTGCAGTTGCAAAACCCATCAAGCGCTATGATGAAACTGGCTCTCATGAGGACCGCCGCAGAAATGGAAGATCCAAAGTTACCTCTGCTGCAGAGGACAAGTTCATTAGAGTTACTAGCCTCAGATTGCATGCTTCACAGAGTTCAATTAACAGACACATCTCAACATCAACTGTTCAGAGGAGACTGTGTGAATCAGGCATTTATGGTTGAATTGCTGCAAAGAAATCACTACTAAAGGACACCAATAATAAGAAGAGACTTGCTTGAGCCAAGAAACACGAGCAATGGACATTAGACCTGTGGAAATCTGTCCTTTGGTCTGATG
This sequence comes from Thymallus thymallus, assembly GCA_023634145.1. Lineage (NCBI taxonomy): Eukaryota > Metazoa > Chordata > Actinopteri > Salmoniformes > Salmonidae > Thymallus > Thymallus thymallus. The sequence continues at coordinate 29,862,770 of CM042395.1, read as the reverse complement.
AGTCCAAATGTTAGATTTTTTGGTTCCAACCGCCGTGTCTTTGTGAGACACAGAGTAGGTGAACGGATGATGAAGCATGGAGGAGGTGGTGTGATGTGGGGGTACTTTGCTGGTGACACTGTCAGTGATTTATTTAGAATTCAAGGCCCATTTAACCAGCATGGCTACCACAGCATTCTGCAGCTATACACCATCCCATCTGGGTTGTGCTTAGTGGGACAGAGAATAGACTAAAGAGGAATTGTTTTTCATCAGGACAATGACCCAACACTCCTCCATGCTGGGTAAGGGCTATTTTTTTTATATTTTTTTATTTTTTACCCTATTTTCTTCCCAATTTCGTCATATCCAATTGGTAGTTACAGTCTTGTCCCATCGCTACAAAAACCGTACGGACTCGGGAGAGGCGAAGGTCGAGAGCTGTGCGTCCTCCGAAACACAACCCACCAAGCCGCACTGCCAGCCGCACCAATGTGTCGGAGGAACCACCGTCCACCTGGCGACTGAGTCAACGTGCATGCGCCAGGCCCGCCACAGGAAATGCTAGAGCGCGATGGGACAAGGACAACCTGGCCGGCCAAACCCTCCCTAACCCGGACGACGCTGGGACAATTGTGCGTCGCCTCATGGGTCTCCCGGTCGCGGCCGGCTGCGACACAGACTAAGCTCGAACCCGAATCTGTAGTAATGCAGCTTGCACTGCGATGCAGTGCCTTAGACCACTGCACCATTCGGGACGCCCCGGGTAAGGGCTATTTGACCAAGATGGAGAGTGCTGGAGTGCTGCATCAGATGACCTGGCCTCCACAATCCCCCGACCTCATCCCGATTTGAGATGGTTTGGGATGAGTTGGACCACAGAGTGAATGAAAAGCAGCCAACAAGTGCTCAGCATATGTGGGAACTAATTCAAGACTGTTGGAAAAGCATTCCACGTGAAGCTGGTTAAAAGAATGCCAAGAATGTGCAAAGCTGTAAAGGCAAAGGGTAGCTACTTAGAAGAATCTCAAATATAAAATATATTTTGATTTGTTTAACACATGTTTTGGTTACTACATGATTCCATATGTGTGATCTGATAGGGGTGTTAGTGGACTGACTGTGAACGCTCTGAGAGACTCTGGGTTGAGGTCAGTGATAAAGTAGTCTACAGTACTACTGCCAAGACATGAGCTATATGTGTACCTACCATAGGAGTCCCCTTGAAGCCTACCATTGACTATGTACAGACCCAGCGTCCGACAGAGATGCAGGAGTTGTGACCCGTTTTTGTTGGTTATGTTGTCGTAGTTGTGACTATGGGGGAGGGAATGCTCTCTCTCTCTCTCTTTCTTTTTGTCTTTGTGGAGCAGCTGTGTGGTGTGGTGAACAGAACACTGAGCTCATTGTCTGGACACATACTGGTCTGGTACAGCTTAGTCACTTTCTCGCGCTCTTTCTATTCACTTTATTGACATGGCAAGTGAAATGACTTACATTGTGCAAGAACAGGGCTTAACGTTAATGTTTTTAGCCACTTGTCGGTCAGGTAAGTAGGACATTGAAAATGGTGTTGTGTGATACAAGGAACCACTTGCAAAATGATTATCACTATTATTACCATACTGTGAATCAGACAAACATGTAGGCTACCCTCTGTCTAGAACTGGGCCTTATGGACACAGTCAGTTAGGCCTACTTTCCATTGGGGCTCTAGACAGACTTTTCCAGTGCTAAGGAAGGCATGAAAGAAGTTAGCTATTTCATAACATGTTCAGGGAATGCATTGTAGATGTTTTGATGTGCAGAATGAGAGCAGGGAGCAAAACGGACAGGTCAGATATAGAACATGCTGCTATCTAGTTAATTACTGAGAACTAGCCAGACTAGGCTACACTCTCTAGTTAGTATAATCATTATTCAGAGGCTAGCTCAATGCAATCAGAGATCTGGATATAATGACGAGATGCTCATGTCTCCGCCCTAACAATGAGAGTCGTTGTCCCAGAGGCGGGAAGGCAGGCGACAAGCTGAGGTCCAAAATAAGCCTATTGATATGCATTTCTTAAATGACATACATTGTCAACAACAGTGATAATATGGTGGTGGAAACATAATTACCATTAACAGCAACTACAACAACAACAGTGATAATATGGTGGTGGAAACATAATTACCATTAACAGCAACTACAACAGTGATAATATGGTGGTGGAAACATAATTACCATTAACAGCAACTACAACAACAACAGTGATAATATGGTGGTGGAAACATAATTACCATTAACAGCAACTACAACAGTGATAATATGGTGGTGGAAACATAATTACCATTAACAGCAACTACAACAGTGATAATATGGTGGTGGAAACATAATTACCATTAACAGCAACTACAACAGTGATAATATGGTGGTGGAAACATAATTACCATTAACAGCAACTACAACAGTGATAATATGGTGGTGGAAACATAATTACCATTAACAGCAACTACAACAACAACAGTGATAATATGGTGGTGGAAACATAATTACCATTAACAGCAACTACAACAACAATAGTGGTGAGAATAATAATAACTAAAGGCAATATTAGTAGTCTGTCTCAACATGACTGAGAAGACATATGGCATGGTATGAAAGCTCTTCTCTCTCTGACGCAGACATACTAACTCACTGAGACAGGCAGCTAGGCAAGCAGGTGGGTACACACAAACACACACACACACACACACACACAAACTCCGAGCACACAGGACTCCTCCTTTGTCTATTCTCTCTCCAACTCCCCTCCTCTCTTTTCTCTCGCTCTCTATCAGTGTGTGTTGTCTCACTCCCATACATCGGTCTGTCCTTCCGTCCGCACACCGCTTTCAAAGGGTTCTATTGTGTCCAGTACTTGTCTTAAATTATCTCCAGTATATCGCCCATGTAAAAAACCTGTCTGATTTTAGGATGAATAATACCTTATAATTCTATTTGCTATGCATTTTGTTAGGATTTATGCATCACAACACTGAAGTTTAAGGGGCCTCCACAATAGTTTTTTTTATTTAATTTTTTTTTTTTTTTATATAGACATGATTTGTATACTTACTAACTGGGTCCTGTTTCAGTAATAGTGAAATCAGACCTTCTTGTGGAGTACCTCATAGTTTAACATTTTAAACATGCTAATAGTGGATCTTATGGGTTTCATATACCTCAACTTGAATGCCTTCCAGCCCTGGAGTTTTCCCAGGCCTAAAGGCTTTAAGAAGTTACAAGTCTTTCTGTACAGCTGTTCATTTATTATTATTATTATTATTAGGAAAAAAATCCTTTCAGTTACTTCAGTTAGTTGAAATTGAGGAGACTGAAAAGAGAACATATGCTTAAAGTACTTTGCTTTCTCTTTCAAAATATAATTTGGTAAATTGTGGATGACTCCGTTAGTTGTAACAAGTTTCTGTAAATTATTTTTGGTAGCATTTCTATGTTGAACATTTTAAATTATTTTGTGCATTTTTCACAATTTTCCATCCAATTCGCTTTATTTTTATAACATGTTATACTTCCCTTTCCCAAATAAGTCCCTCAATCTATTTTATTTTGTATTGCTATCCATCTGTACTGTCATTACCTTTTGTTACTATGAACTCTTTTGACCAAAACTTTTTTTTATATATATTCTTTTAAGATTAGTATTGAATTGCATGACCTCGGAAGGCACATTTAAGCGTCCCATACAATAAGGGGATCTGCTATGTTACAGTGGTTCCTCCTTTAAAAGTTGCGAGCTTTTGCCGCGGGATTTAGAGGTACCCAGCGTCACGGCTTCATTACTCCAGACCACCACAGGGGGGAGTTAGAGGTACCCAGCGTCACGGCTTCATTACTCCAGACCACCACAGGGGGGAGTTAGAGCACTCTTTATGCATTTGGGTCCCAAGGTTTTTATATGACCAATCATATCGAGTGGTTCCAATGATGAATTTGACGCTATGGGACACATAGCTGGTGCCTTTGTAAAGCAAAGATGGCTGTCAAAAACATTACGGTGGAAGCAAATCTAAGTAGTTATAACGGCTTAATGAGTAAAGTAAAACATTTACAATTTATAGGAATATGTTAGTTAATGTAGAGAAACGATTGTGTATATTTTTTTGTCATAAAGTTAATTTAAGAAAATCGCTATTTAGCAAGTTAGCTGAGTTGGAACACTGAGTCTTTTCCTGGCATCCGATTGGCTACTGGCATTTAAAGGCCCTTTTCGGCAACCTGATTGGTTAAAGTGCCTCGCTTCCTTGTTTGAAAATATATCCCGCGAAGAATCCACGTAAAGAAAATATACCTACAGTATATATATACCTACCTCTCCACTGTCTCATCTGTCTCCTCTCCACTGTATCCTCTCCTATGTCTCCTCTCCTGTCTCTTCCCCACTGGCTCCTCTACACTGTCTCCTATGTCTCCTCTCTTATGTCTCCTCCCCACTGTCTCCTCCCCACTGTCTCCTCTCCTATGTCTCCTCTCCACTGTCTCATCTGTCTCCTCTCCACTGTCTCATCTGTCTCCTCCCCACTGTCTCCTTTCCACTGTCTCATCTGTCTCCTCTCCACTGTCTCATCTGTCTCCTCTCGTATGTCTCCTCTCGTATGTCTCCTCTCGTATGTCTCCTCTCCTATGTCTCCACTACAATGTCTCATCTGTCTCCTCTCCTATTTCTCCTCTCCACTGTCTCCTCCCCACTGTCTCCTCTCCACTGTGTCATCGGTCTCCTCTCCTAGCAGGGGTAAATATTTCCCTACCAGGCAAAGATGAAGCACTGTCAGTTGCAATCCTTTTTGTTCTGATTAGAGTTCTGATTAGAGTTCTTTATCTCTCCATCCTCTTCGATCCTCACCTGGGTGTATAGGTCTTAATAAGGAACTCCCTTCACCTCGTTGTCTAGGTCTTATTAAGGAACTCCCCTCACCTGGTTGTCTAGGTCTTAATAAGGAACTCCCCTCACCTGGTTGTCTAGGTCTTAGTAAAGGAACTCCCCTCACCTGGTTGTCTAGGTCTTAGTAAGGAACTCCCCTCACCTGGTTGTCTAGGTCTTAGTAAGGAACTCCCCTCACCTGGTTGTCTAGGTCTTAGTAAAGGAACTCCCCTCACCTGGTTGTCTAGGTCTTAGTAAAGAACTCCCCTCACCTGGTTGTCTAGGTCTTAGTAAAGAACTCCCCTCACCTGGTTGTCTAGGTCTTAGTAAAGGAACTCCCCTCACCTGGTTGTCTAGGTCTTAGTAAGGAACTCCCCTCACCTGGTTGTCTAGGTCTTAGTAAGGAACTCCCCTCACCTGGTTGTCTAGGTCTTAGTAAGGAACTCCCCTCACCTGGTTGTCTAGGTCTTAGTAAGGAACTCCCCTCACCTGGTTGTCTAGGTCTTAGTAAGGAACTCCCCTCACCTGGTTGTCTAGGTCTTAGTAAGGAACTCCCCTCACCTGGTTGTCTAGGTCTTAGTAAGGAACTCCCCTCACCTGGTTGTCTAGGTCTTAGTAAGGAACTTCATCCCACTACATTTTGGCAATTGGTAGGGAGACTAAAGAGAGATTACAGTACATGAATAGGTAGGGAGATTACAGTACATGAATAGGTAGGGAGATTACAGTACATGAATAGGTAGGGAGATTACAGTACATGAATAGGTAGGGAGATTACAGTACATGAATAGGTAGGGAGACTGAAGTAGACTACAGTACAAGAGGCCCTTTCGGAGCATTTTAGCATTCCGAGAAATTCCGTAAACTGTTAAGAGAAGCCTCAGCCAGAGATGTTGACACTCAGTGCTCATGGTTCTCCTGGTTCTCCTTAGCTCAGTGGCTGTTCTAATATCGGCCACTAGGCCTAACTCACTCTACAATGTTTTGTGTTATTTAGGGTTTGATTGGTCTCTGAAGCACATTTCATGGACAACTTTCTCTGCTTTGTCGATCTTGACATCTGCTTGGTTCTCTCGGTCTTCCTCAGGTGTATCGTGGGCTGGACATCATAACCAATAAGGTGACGGCTGAGGAGCGTGCCCAGTGCAATCATCACATGATCAGTTTCGTGGATCCCCTGGTCAGCAGCTACACTGTGGTGGACTTCAGAAACAAGGCATTGGCTCTCATATCCTTTATGATTCTACTTCCTATAGTCACTTCCTGTAGTCACAGAATCACCAGAGGGACAGGTTTGGTTGTAACACTGTGGTGGACTTCAGGAACAAGACCCTGGCTCTCATATTCTTCATGATTCTATTACCTGTGTTTGTGTAAGACACACACACACACACACTGGTTACTTTAACACTGGTTACTGAACACTGGTCACTTCAATAATGTTTACATACCAAAAGCCAACCACGGACCCCCCTCACCCCATGCCAATCGCACCTCAACAACCCGTATACAGTATCAGTTCCCTATGTTTGACAGGTAGTATCAAGCTGTGGCTTGGAGTATTGCTTCTCCATACTATGTAATGTATTCCTTGTGATTCTGGGCCCAGATTCACAAAACCTTCTTAGTAAGAAATGTCTTCTTAACTGCCATTTTTTTCTTAACTATAGACTTAAGAAGGAAGTTAAGCAAAGTTGCTTTTCCTCAAAAGGTTATTGAAACATTTCTTGCGCTATTTCTTATGTTTCTCATTAAGAAAAAAGTTAAGAAGAAATTTGATTATTGAAAATAAAGTTATTGGAAATGTTCTCAATTCCAAGATGGCTAAACCCTTCTCCTAAACTCAGGGCAGTGAGAGAAGAAGCTCATGAAAGCAATTGAACATGTTCATTCACTCACTATTTTAAACCCAAGAATGTGTTTTAGGACAGTAATCTATGTAAGAAATATGTTAATGATTGCCATTGCTAGCTAGATAGCAATGTTTGCCTAGCAACAAACATCTTAAGATTTGTAAGAAGATATTTGAGAAGTTCGTAAGAAAATCATTAAATCTTAAGATATTGTTTGAGGAATTGCAATTATGAACTATCTTATGAACTTCATATTTTATTTCTTAAGAAGCTTCTTATGTTTTTGCGTAAGAAGTGTTTTGTGAATCTGGGCCCTGGTGATTTATTTTTCCCCTTTTCAGGGAAATTAGTAATTGAAGTCTGTTGCATTATTTACCATAAAGTAATGCTAAAGTACTAGTTTTGACCACTAGATCCTGCTGTTCCTGCTATACCACCAAACACCTGTATCCATTTTGCTGGTCTGTGTTTATTAAATACATGAACATCAGACCGGTGCATTACACAGGTGCACCTTGTGTTGGGGACAATAAAAGGCCATTCTAAAATGTGTAGTTCTGTCACACAACACAATGACACATATGTCTCAAGTTTTGAGGTAGAGTGCAAATGTCCTCCAGAGCTGTTGCCATAGAATTGAATGTTCATTTCTCTACCAACGTTGTTTTAGAGAATTTAGCAGTGCATCCAACCAGCCTCACAAACGCAGACCACGTGTATGGCGTTGTCTAGGTGAGCAGTTTGCTGATGTCAATGTTTTATCAATGGAATTGTGAATGCACAGAGATACTGTGACGAGATGCATATCTGTATTCCCAGTCATGTGAAATCCATACATTAGGGCCTAATACGTTCATTCCAATTGACTGATTTAATTATTTCATTAAGCCTAATAGGAAATGACCCCACAACAGATAATTTTTCTTGTTTTACTATCCTTGTGGGGACTTGGATTTCTGCTACCCACAATGATAGTAAAACACACTAGTGCAGAACAGTAGCTTCAGCTGTAGTGGGGGAGACTCGAGTAATAGTATCAGTGCCGGTGAAGAGAAACTGAGACAGGGAGGGGGAGGGACAGACGGTGGGAGCAACGGGGAGTGAGAGATACAGAGACAGTGGGGAAGAGGCCATGAGAGGGATGCGTGGAGAGAGAGTGATGGACATTGAGAGGGAGGAGTGAGAGAGCACGTGAGCGCGTGCGTGAGAGAGAGAGTATATGGATATATCAGGTTTTATCAGTGTTTTCTTAACCAGCTCACATAGAGGACATCTACAGCAGAGAGAAGCTGCCTATCATCGTAGGAGGAACGAACTACTACATAGAATCACTGCTGTGGAGAGTTCTGATGCATACAGGGGTAAGAACCACACTACTCACCCCTTACTCACCCCTTTCTCACCCCTACATGAGTTATTACTGTGGAGAGTACTGATGCATACAGGGGTAAGAACCACACTACTCACCCCTACATGAGTTATTACTGTGGAGAGTACTGATGCATACAGGGGTAAGAACCACACTACTCACCCCTACATGAGTTATTACTGTGGAGAGTACTGATGCATACAGGGGTAAGAACCACACTACTCACCCCTACATGAGTTATTACTGTGGAGAGTACTGATGCATACAGGGGTAAGAACCACGCTACTCACCCCTACATGAGTTATTACTGTGGATAGTACAGTCGTGGCCAAAAGTTTTGAGAATGACACAAGTATTGGTCTCCACAAAGTTTGCTGCTTCAGTGTTCTTAGATCTTTATGTCAGTAGTTACTATGGTAACACTGAAGTATAATTACAAGTGTTCCATAAGTGTCAAAGGCTTTCATTGACAATGACATTCAGTTTATGCAAAGAGTCAATATTTGCAGTGTTGACCCTTCTTTTTCAAGACCTCTGCAATCCGCCCTGGCATGCTGTAAATTAACTTCTGGGCCACATCCTGACTGATGGCAGGCCAGTCATGCATAATCAATGCTTGGAGTTTGTCAGAAGTTGTGGGTTTTTGTTTGTCCACCTGCCTCTTGAGGATCGACCACAAGTTCTCAATAGGATTAAGGTCTGGGGAGTTTCCTGGCCATGGACCCAAAATTCGATGTTTTGTTCCCCGAGCCACTTAGTTATCACTTTTGCCTTATGGCAAGGTGCTCCATCATTCTGGAAAAGGCATTGGTCGTCACCAAACTGTTCTTGGATGGTTGGGAGAAGTTGCTCTCGGAGGATGTGTTGGTACCATTCTTTATTTATGGCTGTGTTCCTTGGCAAAATTGTGAGTGAGCCCACTCCCTTGGCTGAGAAGCAACCCCACACATGAATGGTCTGAGGATGCTTTACTGTTGTCATGACACAGGACTGATGGTAGCGCTCACCTTGTCTTCTCCGGACAAGGTGTTTTCTGGATGGCCCAAACAATCGGAAAGGGGATTCATCAGAGAAAATGACTCTACCCCAGTCCTCAGCAGTCCAATCCCTGTACCTTTTGCAGAATATCAGTCTGTTCCTGATGTTTTTCCTGGAGAGAAGTGTCTTCTTTGCTGCCCTTCTTGACACCAGGCCATCCTCCAAAAGTTTTTGCCTCACTGTGCGTGCAGATGCACTCACACCTGCCTGCTGCCATTCCTGAGCAAGCTCTGCACTGGTGGTGCCCCGATCCTGCAGCTGAATCAACTTTAGGAGACGGTCCAGGCGCTTGCTGGACTTTCTTGGGCGCCCTGACGCCTTCTTCACAACAATTGAACCTCTCTCCTGAAGTTCTTGATGAACCGATAAATGGTTGATTTAGGTGCAATCTTACCAGCATCAATATCCTTGCCTGTGAAGCCCTTTTTGTGCAAAGCAATGATGACGGCACGTGTTTCCTTGCAGGTAACCATGGTTGACAGAGGAAGGACAATGATTTCAAGCACCACCCTCCTTTTAAAGCTTCCAGTCTGTTATTCTGACTCAATCAGCATGACAGAGTGATCTCCAGCCTTGTCCTCGTCAACACTCTCACCTGTGTTAACGAGACAATCACTGACATGATGGCAGCTGGTCCTTTTGTGGCAGGGCTGAAAATGCAGTGGAAATGTTTTTGGGGGATTAAGTTCATTTTCATGGCAAAGAGGGACTTTGCAATTAATTGCAATTCATCTGATCACTCTTCATGACATTCTGGAGTATATGCAAACTGCCATCATCAACACTGAGGCAGCAAACTTTGTGGAGACCAATACTTGTGTCATTCTCAACTTTTGTCCACGACTGCACTAGTGGATACAGGGGTAAGAACCACACTACTTACCCCTCCTCACCCCTACTCACACCACCTCACACCTCCTCACCCTGCCAACTCACTTAATTCTTATTCTCTCTCTCTTTCCCCTCTCCTCCTCCTCGATCTCTCTTTCCCCTCTCCTCCTCCTCGATCTCTCTCAGCAGGAGAACGAAGGAGAGGGTAAGAAAGGTGGGTCTCCTGATAGGAAGGCAGAGCTGGAGAAACTGGGCGGGGCTGAGCTTCACAGGAGACTGACGGAGGTCGATCCTGAAATGGCCTCCATGCTACACCCTCACGATGCACGGAAGATCGCCAGGTAGGCTACACTGTGTGTTAGATTGCCAGGTAGGCTACACTGTGTGTTAGATCAACAGGTAGGCTACACTGTGTGTTAGATCAACAGGTAGGCTACACTGTGTGTTAGATCAACAGGTAGACTACACTGTGTGTTAGATCAACAGGTAGACTACACTGTGTGTTAGATCAACAGGTAGGCTACACTGTGTGTTAGATCAACAGGTAGGCTACACTGTGTGTTAGATCAACAGGTAGGCTACACTGTGTGTTAGATCAACAGGTAGGCTACACTGTGTGTTAGATCAACAGGTAGGCTACACTGTGTGTTAGATCAACAGGTAGGCTACACTGTGTGTTAGATCAACAGGTAGGCTACACTGTGTGTTAGATCAACAGGTAGGCTACACTGTGTGTTAGATCAACAGGTAGGCTACACTGTGTGTTAGATCAACAGGTAGGCTACACTGTGTGTTAGATCAACAGGTAGGCTACACTGTGTGTTAGATCAACAGGTAGGCTACACTGTGTGTTAGATCAACAGGTAGGCTACACTGTGTGTTAGATCAACAGGTAGGCTACACTGTGTGTTAGATCAACAGGTAGGCTACACTGTGTGTTAGATCAACAGGTAGGCTACACTGTGTGTTAGATCAACAGGTAGGCTACACTGTGTGTTAGATCAACAGGTAGGCTACACTGTGTGTTAGATCAACAGGTAGGCTACACTGTGTGTTAGATCAACAGGTAGGCTACACTGTGTGTTAGATCAACAGGTAGGCTACACTGTGTGTTAGATCAACAGGTAGGCTACACTGTGTGTTAGATCAACAGGTAGGCTACACTGTGTGTTAGATCGCCAGGTAGGCTACACTGTGTGTTAGATCGCCAGGTAGGCTACACTGTGTGTTAGATCAACAGGTAGGCTACACTGTGTGTTAGATCAACAGGTAGGCTACACTGTGTGTTAGATCAACAGGTAGGCTACACTGTGTGTTAGATCAACAGGTAGGCTACACTGTGTGTTAGATCAACAGGTAGGCTACACTGTGTGTTAGATCAACAGGTAGGCTACACTGTGTGTTAGATCAACAGGTAGGCTACACTGTGTGTTAGATCAACAGGTAGGCTACACTGTGTGTTAGATCAACAGGCAGGCTACACTGTGTGTTAAATAGAAAGGGTTCTATATTGACATTCAGTATGTGTATATATATATCTATATATGTATGTATACCTTGGTGCTCTGTGTGGTTTGAAGAGACTAAGATCACCCAGGCACAACAGTGTGACCTAACACACACACACACACACACACACACACACACACACACACACACACAGTAGTGCAGGAGCACCCCGCGACCCAACCCTCTCACAGGTTCTAGACAGGCTGTTCTGACATACTGTAACCCCACTTCCTGTAACCCCACAACCCATCACACCAGCCCCAACCCATCACACCAGCCCCAACCCATCACACCAGCCCCAACCCATCACACCAGCCCCAACCCATCACACCAGCCCCAACCCATCATATCCATCTAATGTCACAGAGTAGACACCAACCCAACCCATCATATCCATGTAATGTCACAGAGTAGACACCAACCCAAACCATCATATCATGTAATGTCACAGAGTAGACACCAACCCAAACCATCATATCATGTAATGTCACAGAGTAGACACCAACCCCAACCCATCATATCCATCTGTCAGAGTAGACACCATCCTCAACCCATCATATCCATCTAATGTCACAGAGTAGGCACCAACCCAACCCATCATATCCATGTAATGTCACAGAGTAGACACCAACCCATCATATCATGTAATGTCACAGAGTAGACACCAACCCCAACCCATCATATCCATCTGTCAGAGTAGTCACCAGCCCCAACCCATCATATCCATGTAATGTCACAGAGTAGTCACCAGCCCCAACCCATCATATCCATGTAATGTCACAGAGTAGACACCATCCTCAACCCATCATATCCATCTAATGTCACAGAGTAGGCACCAACCCAACCCATCATATCCATGTAATGTCACAGAGTAGACACCAACCCATCATATCATCTAATGTCACAGAGTAGGCACCAACCCAACCCATCATATCCATCTGTCAGAGTAGACACCATCCTCAACCCATCATATCCATCTAATGTCACAGAGTAGACACCAACCCATCACAACCCATCATATCCATCTAATGTCAGAGTAGACACCATCCTCAACCCATCATATCCATCTAATGTCACAGAGTAGACACCATCCTCAACCCATCATATCCATCTAATGTCACAGAGTAGGCACCAACCCAACCATCATATCCATGTAATGTCACAGAGTAGACACCAACCCAACCCATCATATCCATCTAATGTCACATAGTAGACACCAACCCAACCATCATATCCATCTGTCACAGAGTAGACACCAGCCCCAACCCATCATATCCATCTGTCACAGAGTAGAAACCAGCCCCAACCATCATATCATGTAATGACAGAGTAGACACCAACCCAACCCTTCATATCCATCTGTCACAGAGTAGACACCAGCCCCAACCCATCATATTCATCTAATGTCAGAGTAGAAACCAGCCCTAACCCATCATATCCATCTGTCACAGAGTAGAAACCAGCCCCAACCCATCATATTCATCTGTCACAGAGTAGAAACCAGCCCCAACCCATCATATTCATCTAATGTCACAGAGTAGAAACCAGCCCCAACCCATCATATTCATCTAATGTCAGAGTAGAAACCAGCCCCAACCCATCATATCCATGTAATGACAGAGTAGACCCCAACCCATCATATCATCTAATGACAGAGTAGACACCAACCCAATCCTTCAAATCCATCTGTCACAGAGTAGACACCAACCCCACCCATCATATCCATCTAATGTCAGAGTAGAAACCAACCCCACCCATCATATCCATCTGTCAGAGTAGAAACCAACCCCACCCATCATATCCATCTGTCAGAGTAGAAACCAACCCCACCCATCATATCCATCTAATGTCACAGAGTAGACACCAACCCCACCCATCATATCCATCTAATGTCACAGAGTAGACACCAACCCAAACCATCATATCCATCTAATGTCAAGAAATCAGTTGTTTTTCATTGTCTTTTTATCTCTCTGTCCTCTTGTGTTGATCTGTGAAAGAGAGCGGGACTCTGATTATGTCCTGTTTGATTGACACCTCTAGGAGCCTACAGGTGCATTCGGAGACAGGCGTGCCTCACAGCCATTGGTTGGAGGAGCAGAGAGGGCAGGAGGGGGGAGATGGGCTGGGGGGGCCACTGAGGTACCCAGACCCCTGTATCTTCTGGTTACACGCTGACATGGAGGGTAAGGAACACGCAGGCACACCTCCCCCTCTATTTTTCTCAAAGTGTCTCAAATGGATTGCTTAGCTCAATTAAGTTACTAAGAAATGCTAAGATTGGAGTTAGCTTTAGCATTTGGAGACAGTGGCCAAAATCAAAGCATGGGTTGCTGTATTACCATGAGTTGCTTACAGGGTTAGGAAACCAATATGTAGTTGTGTAATTTGGGTGAAATATCCTGTCTTTATTTAGCCATAGATGAGCGCTTGGACAGGCGTGTGGATGAGATGCTGTCCACAGGCCTTATAGACGAACTCCGAGATTTCCACCTGCGATTCAACCAGCAGAAGATCCAGGACCAGAGGTGGGTGTGGTTGTGTCTGTGTTCAAACCAACTGAAAGGGTTTTGTTGTTGGGGATCAGGCCAGATAATGATGCGTAGGTCTATTCTGTCAGCCAGTATTGATTGGCCATTGATTTGTGTGTGTGTGGGTCTTTTTGGGTGTGGTCACGGGGAATTGATGCACTGGTGGTATATTACCCAGGATGCTGCTGTACCCCCTGACTCCCTCCTTCAGTCACCCCATCATCAACCCCCATCACACTCCTCCCCTTCTTTGAATGCGGTCACCAATCTGCAAGGTCAAACCTCAGCCCACCAACTCCCCCGCTCTCTTTCTCTCCTGCTCTCTCTTGCCCTCTACTGATGCACATCATCTATATATATTATGGAGCCAGTGTGAGTCAGCAGATTGACACAGCTCTAGGGTGCGGCTGCTGGACTCACTCACACCACCGCTGCACTGGACTGCAATAACGTAGAGCCACAATGGCATCCAGTCAGAGCTGCAGTGGCATGCAGACTGTATTGTGCTCATACATTAGAGATGGAAACTGAGCTCATATGATTGACACTCAAAGGAACCCAATAGTCTCCCCTCTTCCTGTAGCATGCTCTTGTTCACTCTCATCAATGATTTAAAACTCCCTTTAACCCACATCTACACCAATCCAATGCTTTTACATCCATCCATAGGAGTAGGCAAGCCATGTCCCTCTCTCTCTGTCATCAGGGCCAGGTAATACTTTTACATCCATCCATAGGAGTAGGAAAGCCATGTCCCTCTCTCTCTGTCATCAGGGCCAGGTAATACTTTTACATCCATCCATAGGAGTAGGCAAGCCATGTCCCTCTCTCTCTGTCATCAGGGCCAGGTAATACTTTTACATCCATCCATAGGAGTAGGCAAGCCATGTCCCTCTCTCTCTGTCATCAGGGCCAGGTAATGCTTTTACATCCATCCATAGGAGTAGGCAAGCCATGTCCCTCTCTCTCTCTCTCTGTCATCAGGGCCAGGTAATGCTTTTATATCTATCCATAGGAGTAGGCAAGCCATGTCCCTCTTTCTCTCTCTGTCATCAGGGCCAGGTAATGCTTTTGAATCATTCAGGGGTAGTGTTTTTTATTTATTTATTTAACCTTTATTTAACTAGGCAAGTCAGTTAATAACAGATTATTATTTACAATGACTGCCTACAGTGTACACTTCATGTAGAAGGGTATAGCATCAGAACACAACCAATATCTCTCTCGCTTGTCAGGACCAGGGGACAACGTCCCAGCAGGCTTCTTGTTTCTGTCCAGTCCAGTAGTACCATGACTCTCTCTCTCTCTCTCTCTCTCTCTCTCTCTCTGTCTCTCTGTCTCTCTGTCTCTCTGTCTCTCTCTGTCTCTCTCTGTCTCTCTCTGTCTCCCGGCCTGACCCCTCCTACCTACTGTGGAGTGATATGTAGAGTGAAAGTGAAGAAGGGAGAGAGGGATGGACTAGCAAGATAAGAAGGAGATGTTGTCCATGGCTGTCTAGTGTAGCTCTAGACTGTGACACTCACTTATTATTTTTGGAGGAATTGATGGCAATAATACTGCTATAATCATGATGCTGCTATAATCATGATACTGCTATAATCATGATACTCATGATACTGCTATAATCATGATACTGCTATAATCATGATACTGCTATAATCATGATACTGCTATAATCATGATACTCATGATACTGCTATAATCATGATACTGCTATAATCATGATACTGCTATAATCATGATACTCATGATGCTGCTATAATCATGATACTGCTATAATCATGATACTGCTATAATCATGATGCTGCTATAATCATGATACTGATATAATCATGATACTCATGATACTGCTGTAATCATGATACTGCTATAACCATGATACTGCTATAATCATGATACTGCTATAATCATGATACTGCTATAATCATGATACTGCTATAATCATGATACTCATGATACTGCTGTAATCATGATACTGCTATAATCATGATACTCATGATGCTGCTATAATCATGATACTGCTATAATCATGATACTGCTATAATCATGATACTGCTGTAATCATGATACTGCTATAACCATGATACTGCTAATAATCATGATAATCATGATACTGCTATAATCATGATACTGCTATAATCATGATACTCATGATACTGCTAATAATCATGATATTGCTAATAATCATGATAATCATGATACTGCTATAATCATGATACTGCTATAATCATGATACTGCTATAATCATGATACTGCTAATAATCATGATAATCATGATACTGCTATAATCATGATATTGCTAATAATCATGATAATCATGATACTGCTATAATCATGATAATCATGATACTGCTATAATCATGATACTGCTAATAATCATGATACTGCTAATAATCATGATACTGCTAATAATCATGATAATCATGATACTGCTATAATCATGATATTGCTAATAATCATGATAATCATGATACTGCTATAATCATGATACTGCTAATAATCATGATACTGCTATAATCATGATACTGCTATAAGCATGATACTGCTAATAATCATGATAATCATGATACTGCTATAATCATGATAATCATGATACTGCTATAATCATGATACTGCTATAATCATGATAATCATGATACTGCTATAATCATGATAATCATGATACTGCTATAATCATGATACTGCTATAATCATGATACTGCTATAATCATGATACTCATGATACTGCTATAATCATGATACTGCTATAATCATGATACTGCTAATAATCATGATAATCATGATGCTGCTATAATCA
Source organism: Thymallus thymallus (assembly GCA_023634145.1). Classification (NCBI taxonomy): domain Eukaryota; kingdom Metazoa; phylum Chordata; class Actinopteri; order Salmoniformes; family Salmonidae; genus Thymallus; species Thymallus thymallus. The sequence continues at coordinate 29,845,956 of CM042395.1, read as the reverse complement.
TGATACTGCTATAATCATGATACTGCTATAATCATGATACTGCTATAATCATGATACTGCTAATAATCATGATAATCATGATACTGCTATAATCATGATACTGCTAATAATCATGATGCTGCTATAATCATGATGCTGCTATAATCATGATACTGCTATAATCATGATACTGCTAATAATCATGATGCTGCTATAATCATGATGCTGCTATAATCATGATACTGCTATAATCATGATACTGCTATAATCATGATACTGCTATAATCATGATGCTGCTATAATCATGATGCTGCTATAATCATGATGCTGCTATAATCATGATGCTGCTATAATCATGATGCTGCTATAATCATGATGCTGCTATAATCATGATACTGCTATAATCATGATGCTGCTATAATCATGATGCTGCTATAATCATGATACTGCTATAATCATGATGCTGCTATAATCATGATGCTGCTATAATCATGATACTGCTATAATCATGATGCTGCTATAATCATATGTTACTCCACTTTCTCTCTCTTTCTCTTTCTCTCGCTTTCTTTCTCTTTCCCTCTCTCTCAGTCAGGACTACCAGCATGGTATATTCCAGTCTATAGGTTTTAAGGAGTTCCATGAATACCTGACCTGTCCTGATGAGACTACACAGGAGGACAGACACACACTCTGGAAGAAAGGTGTGTGTGTACCAGGGTTTCCATTAGGAAGATGTGGCGCCGGACATTTAACCGGCAGCATTTTAATTTACCAGAAATTGAAGACATTTACCAGACCCATATGCATTGCTTGCGTAACCTGATTAGGGTGTCCACCCACGTTTCTCAGATTCATCTTAACAGAACATGCAGCTATGATGCAACGATGTGCGTCATTCTTACCGAATTCTGATGAGCAATTTGAAGACATTAGAAAACATAGGCATCGTGTCCATGAGGCTAGGGGAAGATTTTCCTCAAGTAAATTGAATTTAATTGCCAAAATCATAAAGCCTGATTAGCTTACTCCCAGCTATGCAGAAATATATACAATAATTCAAAATAGCCTATTTCACCAGAAAGCAGGATTTGGCCACAGAGGATCCTTAGCTTCTTTAAAAAAAAGAAATCTGTGGATTGTTTGAAATCGCAGCCTACAGTCAGAAGGAAAATACCAAATAGATGATTGTTGAGTTGCAACTGTCGCAATATTAAAAATACAATAGTGGAAAAACTGTTCGAAAGCAAATGGCTTTTGCTGTAAAAAGACGACAATGAAAATACTCCAATCTGTCTTTTATTTATCAAAATTCTTAACTTAATTGAGCAAACAGTAACCTATCTTATTGTCTCCAGCGGAGAACATCGGCCATATCCCTGCTCAGTCTGCATATTCACTGTCAGTACCACTTCTGTTTGTTTTTGGACAATCATTTCCTCCTCCAGGTTATATGGACGTCATATTGTATTTGTGTCTCCCCTTCTCATAGGCCTAATATATGGATCAGACAACATAGTTTTTATTGATCTGTTTGTCAGTGTCAGCAGAGTAGACTACCCTGTCTTTTGTGGTATTCAAAAAGATTCTGCTAATGTCTCCAGTCATATATAGTGGACTAGAATTGCATGATATGTGTTGATTGATAAAAAGCCTGTAGTCTAGGCTACTCTAAGGAGAAGACACATATCTGATATAGCCTGTAGTCTAGGCTACTCTAAGGAGAAGACACATATCTGATATAGCCTGTAGTCTAGGCTACTCTAAGGAGAAGACACATATCTGAAATAGCCTGTAGTCTAGGCTACTCTAAGGAGAAGACACATATCTGATATAGCCTGTAGCCTAGGCTACTCTAAGGAGAAGACACATATCTGATATAGCCTGTAGCCTAGGCTACTCTAAGGAGAAGACACATATCTGATATAGCCTGTAGCCTAGGCTACTTTAAGGAGAGGACACATATATCATATAGCCTGTAGCCTAGGCTACTCTAAGGAGAAGACACATATCTGATATAGCTTGTAGGCTAGGCTACTCTAAGGAGAAGACACATATCTGATATAGCCTGTAGCCTAGGCTACTTTAAGGAGAGGACACATATCTGATGTAGCCTAGGCTACTCTGAGAGGACACATATCTGATATAGCCTGTAGCCTAGGCTACTCTAAGGAGAAGACACATATCTGATATAGCCTGTAGCCTAGGCTACTCTAAGGAGAGGACACATATCTGATATAGCCTGTAGCCTAGGCTACTCTAAGGAGAGGACACATATCTGATATAGCCTGTAGCCTAGGCTACTCTAAGGAGAAGACACATATCTGATATAGCCTGTAGCCTAGGCTACTCTAAGGAGAGGACACATATCTGATATAGCCTGTAGCCTAGGCTACTTTAAGGAGAGGACACATATCTCATATAGCCTGTAGCCTAGGCTACTCTAAGGAGAAGACACATATCTGATATAGCTTGTAGGCTAGGCTACTCTAAGGAGAGGACACATATCTGATATAGCCTGTAGCCTAGGCTACTCTAAGGAGAGGACACATATCTGATATAGCCTGTAGCCTAGGCTACTCTAAGGAGAAGACACATATCTGATATAGCCTGTAGCCTAGGCTACTCTAAGGAGAGGACACATATCTGATATAGCCTGTAGCCTAGGCTACTTTAAGGAGAGGACACATATCTCATATAGCCTGTAGCCTAGGCTACTCTAAGGAGAAGACACATATCTGATATAGCTTGTAGGCTAGGCTACTCTAAGGAGAAGACACATATCTGATATAGCCTGTAGCCTAGGCTACTCTAAGGAGAGGACACATATCTGATATAGCCTGTAGCCTAGGCTACTCTAAGGAGAAGACACATATCTGATATAGCCTGTAGCCTAGGCTACTCTAAGGAGAGGACACATATCTGATATAGCCTGTAGCCTAGGCTACTTTAAGGAGAGGACACATATCTCATATAGCCTGTAGCCTAGGCTACTTTAAGGAGAGGACACATATCTCATATAGCCTGTAGCCTAGGCTACTCTAAGGAGAGGACACATATCTGATATAGCTTGTAGGCTAGGCTACTCTAAGGAGAAGACACATATCTGATATAGCCTGTAGCCTAGGCTACTCTAAGGAGAGGACACATATCTGATATAGCCTGTAGCTAAGGCTACTCTAAGGAGAAGACACATATCTGATATAGCCTGTAGCCTAGGCTACTCTAAGGAGAAGACACATATCTGATATAGCCTGTAGCCTAGGCTACTCTAAGGAGAGGACACATATCTGATATAGCCTGTAGCCTAGGCTACTCTAAGGAGAGGACACATATCTGATATAGCCTGTAGCCTAGGCTACTCTAAGGAGAAGACACATATCTGATATAGCCTGTAGCCTAGGCTACTCTAAGGAGAGGACACATATCTGATATAGCCTGTAGCCTAGGCTACTTTAAGGAGAGGACACATATCTCATATAGCCTGTAGCCTAGGCTACTCTAAGGAGAAGACACATATCTGATATAGCCTGTAGCCTAGGCTACTCTAAGGAGAGGACACATATCTGATATAGCCTGTAGCCTAGGCCACTCTAAGGAGAAGACACATATCTGATATAGCCTGTAGCCTAGGCTACTCTAAGGAGAAGACACATATCTGATATAGCCTGTAGCCTAGGCTACTCTAAGGAGAGGACACATATCTGATATAGCCTGTAGCCTAGGCTACTCTAAGGAGAAGACACATATCTGATATAGCCTGTAGCCTAGGCTACTCTAAGGAGAGGACACATATCTGATATAGCCTGTAGCCTAGGCTACTCTAAGGAGAAGAGACATATCTGATATAGCCTGTAGCCTAGGCTACTCTAAGGAGAAGACACATATCTGATGTAGCCTGTAGGCTAGGCTACTCTACGCCACTACGCGCTGCATTGAACAGTATTTTTTAACAGTGAGTTCTATTATTAGCCTAAATTATGACTCCAATCTACTCATCACATTACGAATAGTAGTGTAGCAAGGTAAGTCTTGCTTTATAATATGTATTAAAACGTTCCGGTCTCAAACAATTAAGATTATGTTGTCAATGCATACTGCCTCCAGCTCATAGCAAAGTGGTGTGTTGACACGCTGAAGCCTGCCTAGTTGCCTAAGCATTTGAATGGCCAATGGGACGCATGCTTTAATTACCAGTTGGGAAATAAAAATAGTATCACTTTTTAATAGTGGCCATAGTTTTTTATACGTGATTGACTTTAGAATTGTTGCGCAATGATTGGTCTGATTAAAGCAGGTTTCACTCCAGCAGCAACAAACGGCAGCTCTCGCTACATCGCTACTGCCTGAGTGGTTAGGAGTCCGTGATTAGGAGTCCCATAAGGCGACGCCCATTGGCCCAGCGCCGTCCAGATTTGGCCGGTGTAGGACGTCATTGTAAATAATAATTTGTTCTCAACTGACTTGCCTAGTTAAATAAAGGTACAATTTATTTAAAATAATAATGGTATTTACATCAATCACCAGGATGGAATTTATTATGATTACCAGCTAACGGAAACCCTGTGTGTCTGTCTACTGTGTGTCTGTCTACTGTGTGTCTGTCTACTGTGTGTCTGTCTACTGTGTGTCTGTCTACTGTGTGTCTGTCTACTGTGTGTCTGTCTACTGTGTGTCTGTCTACTGTGTGTGTGTGTGTGTCTACTGTGTGTGTGTGTGTGTGTGTCTACTGTGTGTGTGTGTGTGTCTACTGTGTGTGTGTGTGTGTCTACTGTGTGTGTGTGTGTCTACTGTGTGTGTGTGTGTCTACTGTGTGTGTGTCTGCTTTGTGTGTGTGTCTGCTTTGTGTGTGTGTCTGCTTTGTGTGTGTGTGTGTATCTACTTTGTGTGTGTGTGTGTCTACTTTGTGTGTGTGTGTGTGTCTACTTTGTTATTTGTGTGTGTCTACTGTGTGTGTGTGTGTGTGTGTGTGTAATCAAATCAAATCAAATTGTATTTCTCACATATAGATGTTTTTGTGGGTGTAGCCAAGTGCTTGTGTTTCTAGCTCCAACAGTGCAGTAGTATCTTGTCTCTACTTTGTGTGTGTGCGTGCGAGAGATTTGATTGACAACTCTTTCTCCCTCAGGTGTAGACAATCTGAAGATGGCTACTAGGCGGTACGCCAGGAAACAAAATAAATGGGTCCGTAATCGCTTCCTCAAGAGTGAGTAGCTGCATCCCTCAGTCTGTTCCTCTCTTCCTCATCTCTTCCTCTCCTCCTCGTCTCTTCCTCTCCTCCTCGTCTCTTCCTCTCCTCCTCATCTCTTCCTCCTTTCTTCTTTGTGTGTGTTATTAACATGATGCTTTAGTAATCAGAGATCACTTTTACAACATTCACACAAATCAGCCAAGACTTCAGAAAAAAATGGTAGACCTCCATAAGTCTGGTTCATCCTTGGGAGCAATTTCCAAACGCCTGAAGGTACCACTTAAATCTGTACAAACAATAGTACGCAAGTATAAACACCAAGAGACCACCGCAGCCGTCATACCGCTCAGGAAGGAGACGCGTTCTGTCTCCTAGAGATGAACGTTCTTTGGTGCGAAAAGTACTTTGGTGCAAATCAATCCCAGGACAACAGCAAAGGACCTTGTGAAGATGGTGGTGGAAAAAGGTACAAAAGTATCCATATCCATAGTAAAACTAATCCTATGTCGACATAACCTGAAAGGCCGCTCAGCAAGGAAGAAAAGAGAAATGTCCTCTGGTCTGATGAAACAAAAATAGAACTGTTTGGCCATAATGACCATTGTTATGTTTGGAGGAAAAAGGGGGAGGCTTGCAATCCTAAGAACACCATCCCAACCGTGAAGCACGGGTGTGGCAGCGTCATGTTGTGGGGTGCTTTGCTGCAGGAGGGACTGGTGCACTTCACAAAATAGATGGCATCATGAGGAAAGAAAAGAATGTGGATATATTGAAGCAACATCTCAAGACATCAGTTAGGAAGTTAAAGCTTTGTCGCAAATGGGTCTTCCAAATGGACAATGACCCCAAGCATACTTCCAAAGTTGTGTCAAAATGGCTTAAGGACAACAAAGTCAAGGTATTGGAGTGGCCATCACAAAGCCCTGACCTCAATCCTATAGAATATTTGTGGGCAGAACTGACATTTCACATTCTTAAAATAAAGTGGTGATCCTAACTGACCTAAGACAGGGAATTTTTACTAGGATTAAATGTCAGGATTTGTGAAAAACTGAGTTTAAATGTTTTGGGTCGTTGTCTTGTTGAAGTATCCTGCCCCGGCGTAACTTCAACTTTGTGACTGATTCTTCTGATATTGAGTGGAATCCATGCGACCCTCAACTTGAACAAGATTCCCAGTACCGGCACTGGCCACACAGCCCCACAGCATGATGGAACCCCCACCAAATTTTACTGTGGGTAGCAAGTGTTTTTCTTGTAATGCTGTGTTCTTTTGCCTCCATGCATAACGCACCTTGTTATGACCAAATAACTCAATCTTTGTTTCATCAGTCCACAGCACCTTATTCCAAAATGAAGCTGGCTTGTCCAAATGTGCGTTTGTGGCGTGTGTGCAGAAAAGGCTTCTTCCGCATCACTCTCCCGTACAACTTCTCCTTGTGCAAAGTGCCTCTCCGATATTTTACTTGGCCTGCCACTTCTGGCCTTAACAAGAACTGTGCCTGTGGTCTTCCATTTCATCACTATGTTCCTCACAGTGGACACTGACAGCTTACATCTCTGCGATAGCTTTTTGTAGCCTTCCCCTAAACCATAATGTTGAACAATATTTGTTTTCAGGTCATTTGAGAGTTGTTTTGAGGCCCCCATGTTGCCACTCTTCAGAGGAGAGTCAAAGAGAACAACAACTTGCAATTGGCCACCTTAAATACCTTTTCTCATGATTGGATGCACTTGTCTATGAAGTTCAAGGCTTAATGAGCTCACCAAACCAATTGTGTGTTCCAATTAATCAGTGCTAAGTAGTTACAGGTATTCAAATCAACAGAATGACAAGGGGGCCCAAATTTTTGCATAGCCCATTTTTCACATCTGATTTAATTTCATACAACTTAATATTGCTACACTAAAAATCTTTGTCTGGACAATACCCCAGTACTCAGCTTTTATCAGAAAATGAATGGCATGCCACTGTGATCATTTTCTGTGACGACAGAGTAAATTATTATGCAGCCCAAACTTTTGCATACGACTGTATTATACCTGTAACCTATCCATTATCCATTCATTTCAGATCTACTGTAGTGCTTAGGGGAGTAGGGGTACATGATATGTCTTGGTCCTATTGGGTAGGGGCTAGGGTTTGAGTGGGGGATTGGGCATCCATTCATTTGATGTACATGAAATGCCTTGGGGATTGAGCCTAGGGGTTAGGGCCTAGAGGGTAGGTTCCAGGGATTGGGCATCCAGACAGCCAGACAGCCTGAAGCACTTTTGACCTGCACTAACGCCTTAGCCTTGATCCTTGCTCCCCCACCTGTCTCTTCCTACCCCCTCGTCTCCCCCAGTCCTAATCCTGTTAGGACAAAAGTGGCTTAAACCTCATCACCCCTCCTCACCTCTCTGTCTGACCTCAGTGGCCTGCACCAGATGGATAGGCTGTGTGTGCATTGTGTGTGTGTGTGTGTGTGTGTGTGTGTGTGTGTGTGTGTGTGTGTGTGTGTGTGTGTGTGTGTGTGTGTGTGTGTGTGTGTGTGTGTGTGTGTGTGTAAGAAAGACTGTGTCTGAGAGAGAGACTGGGTGGGGGTGGTGTGTGTGTGTGTGTGTGTGTGTGTGTGTGTGTGTGTGTGTGTGTGTGTGTCTCCAGCCTTGGTGCTTTAGTGCCAAGCTTTCTTCACCGTCACTAGCAGGTGACGATGGTCAATCAACATCGGTAATGAAGTTAATGACGGCCTCCACTGAGGGCCAGAGGGTGTTGGCCAATCATGATATTTCCCAGAGTGTTAGGCAGACTTGGCTGTGACGATACCAGCATCGCAATATATTTTCCATGGCAAAAATGAAAACATGAAGCAGACCAAACTCTTTGGTCCTTTGAGAACCTGCTGTATGTAAAATAGTGTGTGCCATAGCTTGGAAAATACATAAATGAGATTCTGGATGACAACATAATGATGTCTGTTTACAACATTAGGGCTGTTTTCCTAAAGTGAAATCCTCCATTGGGGGCAGGAGGTACTGTGGATGTGCTGGCCTACTGTTTTTATCCACTTAGCTCCCTCTCTTAATCTCCTTTACTAAGCTCCCTGACTATCCGGATTCATCATTCAACAAGACGTCAGTCATTTATGGTTCATGGTGAAAGAACATGAAGTTAGTGATATTACCTTCCATTGGGATCAGTAGTATGTTTACCAGAGTGCTAGGCTGTTTGGTAGTTAGCTACCTTTCTCAATGTCCAATCCCTTTTATCAAGCTCTTTTAGCGTCACTGGCGACAAATGTATCCTGAATCATTCGATAGATGCAGGGGTAAATGTAGATGTCTTCCTGGTACGGGACATCCTACGTGCTTGATGAATAGAAAAAAACATCTCTGAAAACATCATGCCTACTCTTTCAGCCTGAATTCATGTCTCCTACTGTCATCATGCCTTCTCTTTCAGCCTGAATTCATGTCTCCTACTGTCATCATGCCTACTCTTTCAGCCTGAATTCATGACTCCTACTGTCATCATGCCTACTCTTTCAGCCTGAATTCATGTCTCCTACTGTCATCATGCCTACTCTTTCAGCCTGAATTCATGACTCCTACTGTCATCATGCCTACTCTTTCAGCCTGAATTCATGTCTCCTACTGTCATCATGCCTACTCTTTCAGCCTGAATTCATGTCTCCTACTGTCATCATGCCTACTCTTTCAGCCTGAATTCATGTCTCCTACTGTCATCATGCCTACTCTTTCAGCCTGAATTCATGACTCCTACTGCATCATGCCTACTCTTTCAGCCTGAATTCATGACTCCTACTGTCATCATGCCTACTCTTTCAGCCTGAATTCATGTCTCCTACTGTCATCATGCCTACTCTTTCAGCCTGAATTCATGACTCCTACTGTCATCATGCCTACTCTTTCAGCCTGAATTCATGTCTCCTACTGTCATCACACGTCAGTCTCGGCCACTTGTCTCTGCCTTTGAAAAATATCACTGTTCTCTTCGAACCACACCGCATTTTGGAGCGTATATACCACCCGTATATATACCACCCGTATATATACCACCCGTATATATACTATCCGTGTTCACGTCCATTTTTCATGCGACTGACATGCGTTCATGATACATTATCTTATAAAACCCTACAGTTTTCTTGAAATATTGTTTTAATATTCAATGGATTTTGCCGGGATGCCGTACCGTCTTACATTCCCCGTGGATAGATGGATACTAGTTACATGGGCTCCGATACGAGACATGGTGTATGTAGGAAAGCTGGGCACCTACAACCCACTATCAGTTAAAGGGGAAATGTTTGAAATCACCATCACCCACTAATTCATGTAATTTTTGCTGATTTTAAAAGTATTAAATCTAGTAATTATGGTGAACCTGAACAACCTAAAGCCCTGACCAGCATGTAGCTTATCATGCTGAAACATGAGGTGATGGTGGAGGATGAATGGAACCACAATGGGCTTCAGGATCTCGTCACGGTATCTCTATGCATTCAAATTACCATCGATTTAAATGCATTTGTGTTTGTTGTCTGTAGCTTATGCCTGCCCATACCATAACCCCACCGCCACCAGGGGGCGCTCTGTTCACAACACTGACATCAGCAAACTGCTCGCCCACATGACACCATACACGCCGTCTGCCATCTGCCCGGTACAGTTGAAACCGTGATTCATCCATGAAGAGCACACTTCTCCAGTGTGCCAGTGACCATCGAAGTTGAGCATTTTCCCACTGAAGACGGTTACGACGCCGAACTGCAGTCAGGTCAAGACCCTGGTGAGGACAACGAGCACGCAGATGAGCTTTCCAATTGTGAAACCCAAAGTTTTGGGCTGGTCTCAAACGATCCCGCAGGTGAAGAAGCCGAATGTGGAGGTCCTGGGCTGGCGTGGTTACACATGGTCTGCGGTTGTGAGGCCGGTTGGAGGTACTGCCAAACTCTCTAAAATGACATGATAGAGAAATTAACATTCAATTCTCTGTCCACAGCTCTGGTGGACGTTCCTACAGTCAGCATGCCAGCGCGCTCTGTGGCGTTGTGCTGTGTGACAGAACTGTACATTTTAAAGTGGCATTTTATTGTCCCCAGCACAAGGTGCACCTGTGTAATTATAATGCTGTTTAATCAGCTTCTTGATAATGCCACACCTGTCAGGTGGATGGAAATGCTAACAGGGATGTAAACAAATGTGTGTACAAAGAAATAAGCTTTTTGTGCGTCTGGAACATTTATTTTATTTCAGTTCATGAAACATGGGACCAACACTTTACATGTTGCCTTTATATTTTTGTTCAGTAAAATAATGCCTAATATTGCGCAAGTCATTTTACTAACATTTGAATGCTGAAGGTGACGCAAAAATGTGCCAGATCAGGAATAGACCTACCTCTTGTTGGTCAGCGCACAAAGCTGGGCACAGTGCACATAAGTATTGAACAGTTTGACTAAGGTACTGATACAAAATATGATTGTATTTTCAGGAGATAGAAAGAAAATAATTTGACCCCAAAATGTTAGTGAACCGGGAATTGTTAACATTTGAATGTATTTTCTGACTGATGCACACTACATTTTGGATTTGGTTTGGGCTCCCATATCTTAAACATTTGAACCAGGGACCTATGTGTATCGGTGAATCATTACATCCCTAGTAGGTAGGTACTTTATTAATTAGTCATAAGTCGTCATCGATCACTTAAGGTAAGTTTGGTGAGGATGTTCAATGAACAGCTCCATTAGGGTTAGTAGGTTCACTCAGGGCCAGTGTTGGCCAACCATGTTTACCAGAGTGTTAGGCTGTATTACGGTCAACACTAAGCTAGCAACCTCTCCCTGTCTCCAATCCCCGGGTTGACCTGGCTTGGTGCAGGGTTATATTCTATTGGCTAAGTAGAGGTTAACCCAGGTCAGACCAGGTCTCGGTTAGGGTTTAACCAGACAAGCTTAGTTCTCTTTCCCTCTTTCTCCTTCCTTTAATATCTTTCCCTCCTCTTCACCTTCAGCTTCCCCTTTTCCCCTCTCTCTCTTGCTCTCCCCCCCCCTCTCTCGTTTCTCCCTCTGTTGGAGTCAGTTTGTTGTCTTCCATTTTGATTACCCTCAATACCTCCTACACACAGTATATATACACAGTATATACAGTATACACACAGTATATACAGTATATACACAGTATATATACACACTCATACACAGTATATACACACAGTATATATACACACTCACACACAGTATATACACACAGTATATATACACAGTATATATACACACACACACAGTATATATACACACACACACACACAGTATATACACACTCACACACAGTATATATACACACAGTATATACACACACTCACACACAGTATATACACACACTCACACACAGTATATATACACACTCACACACAGTATATATGCACAGTATATATACACACAGTATATACACACACAGTATATACACACACAGTATATACACACACAGTATATATACACACACACAGTATATATACACATACACAGTATATATACACACAGTTAGTATATATACACACAGTTAGTATATATACACACAGTATATATACACACACACAGTATATACACACTCACACACAGTATATACACACACAGTATATATACACACAGTATATACACACACACACACACACACACACAGTATATACACACACACAGTATATACACACACACACACACACACAGTATATACACACACTCACACACAGTATATACACACACACACACACAGTATATATACACACTCACACACAGTATGTATATACGCACAGTATATATACACACAGTATATATACGCACAGTATATAAACACACAGTATATATACACACAGTATACAGCGGGTGAAATAAGTATTATTATTCTTTCTTCATGTGTTCAATACTTTATCCCTGTGTCATTTCACATTATTACACATAACTTAATTTCTGAACTTATTTGTTTTGGTTTCTTTGTATGTATGGATTACTTGGGTTGTTACCAACATCTGGTGAAACTTTCATGTCAATAGCACCTTTGGAAATATATTTACTGAGAAAAATGGTGACGTGTTCAATACTTATTTTACCCGCTGTATATACACACTCACACACAGTAGATATACACACTCACACACAGTATATACAGTGGGGAGAACAAGTATTTGATACACTGCCGATTTTGCAGGTTTTCCCACTTACAAAGAATGTAGAAGTCAGTCATTTTTATCATAGGTACTCTTCAACTGTGAGTGACGGAATCTAAAACAAAAATACAGAAAATCATATTGTATGATTTTTAAGTAATTAATTTGCATTTTATTGCATGACATAAGTATTTGATACATCAGAAAAGCAGAACTTAATATTTGGTACAGAAACCTTTGTTTGCAATTACAGAGATCATACGTTTCCTGTAGTTCTTGACCAGGTTTGCACACACTGCAGCAGAGATTTTGGCCCACTCCTCCATACAGACCTTCTCCAGATCCTTCAGGTTTCTGGGCTGTCGCTGGGCAATACGGACTTTCAGCTCCCTCCAAAGATTTTCTATTGGGTTCAGGTCTGGAGACTGGCTAGGCCACTCCAGGACCTTGAGATGCTTCTTACCGAGCCACTCCTTAGTTGCCCTGGCTGTGTGTTTCGGGTCGTTGTCATGCTGGAAGACCCAGCCACGACCCATCTTCAATGCTCTTACTGAGGGAAGGAGGTTGTTGGCCAAGATCTCGCGATACATGGCCCCATCCATCCTCCCCTCAATACGGTGCAGTCGTCCTGTCCCCTTTGCAGAAAAGCATCCCCAAAGAATGATGTTTCCACCTCCATGCTTCACGGTTGGGATGGTGTTCTTGGGGTTGTACTCATCCTTCTTCTTCCTCCAAACACGGCGAGTGGAGTTTAGACCAAAAAGCTCTATTTTTGTCTCATCAGACCACATGACCTTCTCCCATTCCTCCTCTGGATCATCCAGATGGTCATTGGAAAACTTCAGACGGGCCTGGACATGCGCTGGCTTGAGCAGGGGGACCTTGCGTGCGCTGCAGGATTTTAATCCATGACGGCGTAGTGTGTTACTAATGGTTTTCTTTGAGACTGTGGTCCCAGCACTCTTCAGGTCATTGACCAGGTCCTGCCGTGTAGTTCTGGGCTGATCCCTCACCTTCCTCATGATCATTGATGCCCCACGAGGTGAGATCTTGCATGGTGCCCCAGACCGAGGGAGATTGACCGTCATCTTGAACTTCTTCCATTTTCTAATAATTGCGCCAACAGTTGTTGCCTTCTCACCAAGCTGCTTGCCTATTGTCCTGTAGCCCATCCCAGCCTTGTGCAGGTCTACAATTTTATCCCTGATGTCCTTACACAGCTCTCTGGTCTTGGCCATTGTGGAGAGGTTGGAGTCTGTTTGATTGAGTGTGTGGACAGGTGTCTTTTATACAGGTAACGAGTTCAAACAGGTGCAGTTAATACAGGTAATGAGTGGAGAACAGGAGGGCTTCTTAAAGAAAAACTAACAGGTCTGTGAGAGCCGGAATTCTTACTGGTTGGTAGGTGATCAAATACGTATGTCATGTAATAACATGCAAATTAATTATTTAAAAATCATACAATGTGATTTTCTGGATTTTTGTTTTAGATTCCGTCTCTCACAGTTGAAGTGTACCTATGATAAAAATTACAGACTTCTACATGCTTTGTAAGTGGGAAAACCTGCAAAATCGGCAGTGTATCAAATACTTGTTCTCCCCACTGTACACACACTCACACACATTATGTACACACACTCACACACAGTATATACACACACTCACACACAGTATATATACACACTCACACACAGTATATATACACACTTACACACAGTATATATACACACTCACACACAGTATATATATACACACACTCACACACAGTATATATATACACACACTCACACACAGTATATATACACAGTATATACACACAGTATATACACACACAGTATATATACACACACACACACACACACACACACACAGTATATACACACACACACACACACTGTATATACACACTCACACACTGTATATACACACACTCACACACTGTATATACACACACAGTATATATACACACTCACACACAGTATATATACACACAGTATATATACACACAGTATATATACACACTCTCACACAGTATATACACACACTCACACACAGTATATACACACACTCACACACAGTGAATACACACACACACACACACAGTATATACACACACACACACACACACACACACCCATATTCAATGCTCTTACTGAGGGAAGGAGGTTGTTGGCCAAGATCTCACGATACATGGCCCCATCCATCCTCCCCTCAATACGGTGCAGTCGTCCTGTCCCCTTTGCAGAAAAGCATCCCCAAAGAATGATGTTTCCACCTCCATGCTTCACGGTTGGGATGGTGTTCTTGGGGTTGTACTCATCCTTCTTCTTCCTCCAAACACGGCGAGTGGAGTTTAGACCAAAAAGCTCTATTTTTGTCTCATCAGACCACATGACCTTCTCCCATTCCTCCTCTGGATCATCCAGATGGTCATTGGAAAACTTCAGACGGGCCTGGACATGCGCTGGCTTGAGCAGGGGGACCTTGCGTGCGCTGCAGGATTTTAATCCATGACGGCGTAGTGTGTTACTAATGGTTTTCTTTGAGACTGTGGTCCCAGCACTCTTCAGGTCATTGACCAGGTCCTGCCGTGTAGTTCTGGGCTGATCCCTCACCTTCCTCATGATCATTGATGCCCCACGAGGTGAGATCTTGCATGGTGCCCCAGACCGAGGGAGATTGACCGTCATCTTGAACTTCTTCCATTTTCTAATAATTGCGCCAACAGTTGTTGCCTTCTCACCAAGCTGCTTGCCTATTGTCCTGTAGCCCATCCCAGCCTTGTGCAGGTCTACAATTTTATCCCTGATGTCCTTACACAGCTCTCTGGTCTTGGCCATTGTGGAGAGGTTGGAGTCTGTTTGATTGAGTGTGTGGACAGGTGTCTTTTATACAGGTAACGAGTGGAGAATAGGAGGGCTTCTTGAAGAAAAACTAACAGGTCTGTGAGAGCCGGAATTCTTACTGGTTGGTAGGTGATCAAATACTTATGTCATGCAATAAAATGCAAATGTAATTATTTAAAAATCATACAATGTGATTTTCTGGATTTTTGTTTTAGATTCCGTCTCTCACAGTTGAAGTGTACCTATGATAAAAATTACAGACCTCTACATGCTTTGTAAGTAAGAAAACCTGCAAAATCGGCAGTGTATCAAATACTTGTTCTCCCCACTGTATATATACACACACACACACACACACACACACACACACACACACACACACACACACACACACACACACACACACACACACACACACACACACACACACACACACACACACAGCAGCTGTGCTATGTCAGATGTGGTTCAGTCTTTGGTCCATCTCTTGTGTTGGAGTGGAACTGATAGCCCTCTGAGCCAGACGGGAAGTGGATTGTGTGTGTGCTGCAGGGTAGGGTACCCCTCTCTTTGTCCCTCTGAGCCAGACAGGAAGTGGATTGTGTGTGCTGCAGGGTAGGGTACCCCTCTCTTTGTCCCTCTGAGCCAGACAGGAAGTGGATTGTGTGTGTGCTGCAGGGTAGGGTACCCCTCTCTTTGTCCCTCTGAGCCAGACAGGAAGTGGAGGGTGATGGTGTGTGTGCTGCAGGGTAGGGTACCCCTCTCTTTGTCCCTCTGAGCCAGAGAGGAAGTGGAGGGTGATGGTGTGTGTGCTGCAGGGTAGGGTACCCCTCTCTTTGTCCCTATTTCACAGCAGTCAGTATTAGCAGAGTAAGATTTCAGGCAGATTGTAAAACCGTCATCTGGCAACAACAGGGGGAGGGAGGGAGGGAGGGAGGGAGGATCCTCCACTCTACATAGGGTGTACTGTAGATATGCCAGGTGCTCTGCTCCTTCTCTTCTCCCACCTGCTGTCTGTTCTGTTGCGAGAGCAACATAACATCAACTTAAACACAACACACACAAACTGTCTCTAAAGGCAAACCTGAGTCTGATTAACAGTTGGCAAGCATGAGGTGCCTTACAGTGGCACCCTGCCAGTTAACATGTTAATTTGAGACAGGTGTGGGCACAGGAGGCACCAGTAGAGTAAGTCAATAGAGAAAAGAGAGGTTTTGATGATGAAAAGATAAGCTTGTCACCGTTTGTTGCTCCCATAACACACGTTGTTATGGTATCACATAATGCCAGGCTTTCAATAGTGGCACAGTTGCAGTTAATGTTGTGAATTTGTACCTCTATCGAGCACATAAAACAGATTGTTTCCAGAAACTCTCCCAGTCTGACAGAGAACAAAGAAGATATTAAATGGCTACATTTAATGGTAGTTTGACTCTGTCTTCCCTCCAGAGACTGTGTGTGTGTGTGTGTGTCTGTGTGTCTGTGTGTCTGTGTGTGTGTGTGTGTGTGTGTCTGTGTACGATTAAACCATAATTGAGGTTAATGTGATCAGTCTACTTGAGAGTAATGTGATCAGCCTACTTGAGAGTAATGTGATCAGCCTACTTGAGAGTAATGTGATCAGCCTACCTGACGACAGTGAGTCTTTCAGTGTGAGCCGGTGTCTGTGTGTGAGAGTCCGTATATGTGTCTTTATTTGTAGAGGCAGTGTGGATAGTTGTCTAGGATCTCTCTTTCCAAAAGCATAGCCAGATTCCCTAGTCCTTCATCTCTCTGAGAGAGACTGTTTATCTCACAGCTTGTCCCTGTTTGTGCTAGATACACTACATGACCAAAAGTATATCTCATTCCAAAATTATGGGCATTCAAATGGAGTTGGTTCCCCCTTTGCTGCTATAACAGCCTCCACTCTTCTGGGAAGGCTTTCCACTAGATGTTAGAACATTGCTGCAGAGACTTGCTTCCATTCAAGGTCTGGCATTGATGTTGGGCGATTAGGCCCGGCTCGCAGTCAGCGTTCCAATTCATCTCAAAGATGTTCGATGGGGTTGAGGTCAGGGCTCTGTGCAGGCCAGTCAAGTACTTCCATATCGATCTCGACAAACCGTTTCTGTATGTACTTCGTTTTGTGCACGGAGGCATAGTCATGGTGAAACAGGAAAGGGAATTCCCTAAATCGTAAGATTTCCCTTCACTGGAACTAAGGGGCTTCCCATAGAAAATTTCCAAAACAAAATATGTAGTAGAGATATCCAGCATGTAGTAGAGACAGAGATATCTAGCATGTAGTAGATATAGAGATATCTAGCATGTAGTAGAGACAGAGATATCTAGCATGTAGTAGAGACAGAGATATCTAGCATGTAGTAGAGACAGAGATATCTAGCATGTAGTAGAGACAGAGATATCTAGCATGTAGTAGAGACAGAGATATCTAGCATGTAGTAGAGACAGAGATATCCAGCATGTAGTAGAGACAAAGATATCTAGCATGTAGTAGAGACATGCTAGATATCTGTCTCTACTACATGCTAGATATCTCTGTCTCTACTACATGCTAGATATCTCTGTCTCTACTACATGCTAGATATCTCTATATCTACTACATGCTAGATATGTCTCTACTACATGCTAGATATCTATGTCTCTACTACATGCTAGATATGTCTCTACTACATGCTAGATATCTCTATCTACTACATGCTAGATATCTCTACTACATGCTAGATATCTATGTCTCTACTACATGCTAGATATCTGTCTCTACTACATGCTAGATATCTCTGTCTCTACTACATGCTAGATATCTCTGTCTCTACTACATGCTAGATATCTCTGTCTCTACTACATGCTAGATATCTCTATATCTACTACATGCTAGATATGTCTCTACTACATGCTAGATATCTATGTCTCTACTACATGCTAGATATCTGTCTCTACTACATGCTAGATATCTCTATATCTACTACATGCTAGATATGTCTCTACTACATGCTAGATATGTCTCTACTACATGCTAGATATCTATGTCTCTACTACATGCTAGATATCTGTCTCTACTACATGCTAGATATCTCTGTCTCTACTACATGCTAGATATCTCTATACTACATGCTAGATATGTCTCTACTACATGCTAGATATATCTACTACATGCTAGATATCTCTGTCTCTACTACATGCTAGATATTTCTGTCTCTACTACATGTTAGATATCTCTGTCTCTACTACATGTTAGATATCTCTGTCTCTACTACATGCTAGATATATCTGTCTCTACTACATGCTAGATATCTCTATATCTACTACATGCTAGATATCTGTCTCTACTACATGCTAGATATCTCTGTCTTTACTACATGCTAGATATCTCTATATCTACTACATGCTAGATATGTCTCTACTACATGCTAGATATCTCTGTCTCTACTACATGCTAGATATCTCTGTCTCTACTACATGCTAGATATCTGTCTCTACTACATGCTAGATATCTCTATATCTACTACATGCTAGATATGTCTCTACTACATGCTAGATAGCTCTGTCTCTACTACATGCTAGATAGCTCTGTCTCTACTACATGCTAGATATCTCTGCCTCTACTACATGCTAGATATCTCTGTCTCTACTACATGCTAGATATATCTACTACATGCTAGATATATCTACTACATGCTAGATATCTGTCTCTACTACATGCTAGATATCTCTTTCTCTACTACATGCTAGATATCTGTCTCTACTACATGCTAGATATCTCTATCTCTACTACATGCTACATATCTCTATCTCTACTACATGCTAGATATCTCTGTCTCTACTACATGCTAGATATCTCTCTCTACTACATGCTAGATATCTCTGTCTCTATTACATGCTAGATATCTCTCTCTACTACATGCTAGATATCTCTATATCTACTACATGCTAGATAGCTCTGTCTCTACTACATGCTAGATACCTCTGTCTCTACTACATGCTAGATATCTCTGTCTCTACTACATGCTAGATATCTCTGTCTCTACTACATGCTAGATATCTCTGTCTCTACTACATGCTAGATATCTCTGTCTCTGCTACATGCTATATATCTCTGGTTCTGCTACATGCTATATATCTCTGGTTCTGCTACATGCTGGATATCTCTGTCTCTACTACATGCTAGATATCTCTCTCTACTACATGCTAGATATCTCTCTCTACTACATGCTAGATATCTCTCTCTACTACATGCTAGATATCTCTCTCTACTACATGCTAGATATCTCTCTCTACTACATGCTAGATATCTCTCTCTACTACATGCTAGATATCTCTCTCTACTACATGCTAGATATATCTCTCTACTACATGCTAGATATCTCTCTCTACTACATGCTAGATATCTCTCTCTACTACATGCTAGATATCTCTCTCTACTACATGCTGGATATCTCTACTATATGCTAGATATCTCTACCTCTACTACATGCTAGATATCTCTAGTACATGCTAGATATCTCTAGTACATGCTACATATCTCTACTACATGCTAGATATCTCTACTACATGCTACTACTTGCTGTATCTTTTTGTGTGTACCTTCTATCTATTTCATTTTGTAAAGAGCCTGAGACTAAATCAGTAAATGGCTGTGGCTCTCACTGCTAGACAGACAGAGATGTTTGGAGGGAGGGAAGGAGGGTGGGAGAGAGAATTATATTATGGAGCCAGTGTGAGTCAGCAGATTGACACAGCTCTAGGGTGCGGCTGCTGGACTCACTCACACCACCGCTGCACTGGACTGCAATAACGTAGAGCCACAATGGCATCCAGTCAATCAATCAATCAAATGTATTTATAAAGCCCTTTGTCACAAAGTGCTATACAGAAACCCAGCCTACAACCCCAAACAGCAAGCAATGCAGATGTAGAAGCACGGTGGCTAGGAAAAACTCCCTAGAAAGCCAAAACCTAGGAAGAAACCTAGAGAGAAACCAGGCTCTGAGGGGTGGCCAGTCCTCTTCTGGCTGTGCCGGGTGGAGATTATAACAATTTATGGCCATTAAGGCCAGTTCTTTCTCCAAGATGTTCATAGATGACCAGCAGGGTCAAATAATAATAAAAGTAGTTGTGGAGGTTGCAACAGGTAAATACATCAGGAGTGAATTTCACTTGGTTTTTCAGTGCAATAGAGCGCAGGTGCGGTAGAGAGAGATGAAAACAGCAGGTCTGGGACAAGGTGGCACGTCCAATGAACAGGTCAGGGTTCCATAACTGCAGGCAGAGGAGTTGAAACCAGTGCAGCAGCACGACCAGGTGGACTGGGGACAGCTAGGAGTTATCAGGACAGGTGGTCCTGAAGCATGGTCCTCCGGGTAGGCTCAGGTCCTCCGGGAGAGGAGGTAGAGTGGGAGAGAGAGAGAATTAGAGGGAGCATACTTAAATTCACACAAGACACTGGATAATAACATCAGATTTAACAAACTGACCCTAGCCCCCCGGCACATAGACTATTGCAGCATAGATACTGGAGGCTGAGACGGGGGGTCAGGACACACTGTGGCCAACTCCGACAATACCCCGACAATACCCCCGGACAGGGCCAAACCAGGGAGGATATAACCTCACCCACTCTGCCAAGCACAGCCCCTACACCAATAGAGGGATATCAACAACCACCAACATCCAGTCAGAGCTGCAGTGGCATGCAGACTGCAATAACGTAGAGCCACAATGTCATCCAGTCAGAGCTGTAGCATGCTGACTGTATTGTGCTCATACATTAGAGATGGAAACTGAGCTCATATGATTGACACTCATTGAAACGCAATAGTCTCCCCCTCTTCCTGTAGCATGCAAGCCATGTCTCTCTCTCTCTCTGTCATCATGCTTTTTAATCATTCAGGGGTAGTGTACAAGTGTACACTTCACGTAGAAGGGTATAGCATCAGAACACAACCAATATCTCTCTTGTCAGGACCAGGGGACAACGTCCCAGCAGGCTTCTTGTTTCTGTCCAGTCCAGTAGTACCATGACACCCTCTGTCTCCGTCACCCTCTGTCTCTTTATGTCTATCTGTCTCTCTTTCTTCAGGACCAGGGGACAACGTCCCGGCAGTGTATGGTCTGGATGTGACTGACGTGTCACAGTGGGAGGAGACTGTCCTAAGCCCTGCCCTAGAGATACTGGGTAGCCTTACTAAGGTGGAAGTCTTTGGTCAAATTTTCTGTAATGTTTGTTGAGATTGCTAAATGAGTTTAACGTAAAGTTTGTTTTGATTCGAAGTTGCTCACTTCCTCTTCTTTAACTCCGCCTCAGGGGGAGCGGCCTACCGTTGAGCCAATTAGAGTGGAGGGGGCGGGGCAGAGGAACAAGAGAAGCCGTCACACCTGTGAGCTGTGTGACAAGGTGATCATCGGAGACCTGGAGTGGACAGGTAGGCAAGCGTTATGGCAATGTTCTTCCAACGTTGTGGGTTGGCATGACTGACCCTCTGTAAACAATAGGAACAGTTATAACTTGACAGTTTAGTGTTTCTGACAATGTTACATATAGGTGTTTCTTGTGAATCGGCCCTCATTGTCTTGTGTCAACGTTGAACTCACTGACTTGAAACCTGTCTTTCTTTCTCTGTTGTCTCCAGCCCATCTCAAGTCTAAGAAACATCACTATCACGTGAGGAAGAAGAGGAAGTCCGAACCAGAATCTGAACCAGCCAGCAACCAGCCGCAGGGGATTAATCCACCTCTCACGCCCACAACTGAGGGCCCTACTCTGGGTAAACCCACTACTCTAGCCCCTGGCTCAGCTGAGGCCTGTGGAGAACCAGAGTCCCCAGGTACCAGTCCTCCTGAGAAAGAAGCCCCAGTTCTATAGGAGGAAGTATGCTTCACTATAAGGCCTCTTTGTCCCGGGTGGGACATAAGGCAGCAACATTCTTCTTTCACTGTCTTTTTGGCCTCATCTACTTGCCCTACTTGTCGAAGTTGACTCCTATTAAATCGAAAAGGTCTAAATGAAAAATCAACAATCGAGGAAAAGTGCTTTTTTTATGGATTATCTGAGGACAACTGAAGTTGAATCCTATTGTGACAAAACTCTGAAATGGAATCAAAGTTTGTTTTCAACAGGGTTCCAGACTTTTTGTTTGCCTTAAAAAATACCAACTTCCTCCGTCCTTGTCAGTTTGTCGTCTTGTTAGCCATCTTGTAACACACTGTATGGCATGTCTGTCACTGGTGTGTTTCTAACGAGATGTACGTGTGTCTGCATTGTAATTATTGTAATTAAAGATACATTTTTATGACTTCAATTGTGTTTGAATGACCAGATAGACTGACATAATTGAATAGTTTTGTTATCAGTGAAGTGTGATTTGTACCTATAGTGGAACACTAGGTCATTTTAGGAGTCTAAAGTACTGTGTTTTCACTGCACTGGTTCTAGCCACCGTTTTACTACACAGAACAAAAATATCAATGCAACATGCAATAATTTCAATGATTTTACTGAGTTACAGTTCAAAAAAGGAAATCAGTCAATTGAAATAAAATAATTAGGCCCTAATCTATGGATTTCACATGGTTGAGAATACAGATATGTATCTATTGATCACAGATACCTTTAAAAAAAAGTATGGCCGTGGATCAGAAAACCAGTCAGTATCTGCTGTGACACCATTTGCCTCATGCATCGCCACACATCTCCTTCACATAGAGTTGATCAGGCTGTTAATTGTGGCCTGTGGAATGTTGTCCCAATCCTCTTCTATGGCTGTGCTGTTGTACACGTTGATCCAGAGCATTCCAAACATGCTCAATGGGTGACATGTCTGGTGAGTATGCAGGCCATGGAAGAGCATGGACATTTTCAGCTTCCAGGAATTGTTTACAGATCCTTGTGACATGGGGCCGTGCATTATCATGCTGAAACGAGGTGATGGCAGGGGATAAATGGAATCACAATGGGCCTCAGGATCTCGTCACGGTATCTCTATGCATTCAAATTGCCATCGATAAAATGCAATTGTATATCTTGATTATGCCTGCCCAAATCATACGCGGTACACGTGTTCTGCTTTTGTGAGGCCAGTTGGATGTACTGACAAGGTGGCTTATGGTAGAGAACTGAACATTCAATTATCTGGCAACAGCTCTGTTGGGCATGCCAATTGCATGCTCCCTCCAAACTTGAGACATCTGTGGCATTGTGTTGTTTGACATGGAGCACCTGTGTAATGATCATGCTGTTTAATATGCCACACCTGTCAGGTGGATGGATTATCTTGGCAAAGGAGAAATGCTTACTAACAGGGATGTAAACAAAATTGTGCACAAATATTGAGAGAAATAAGCTTTTTGTGAGTATGGAGCATTTCTGTGATATTTTATTTCAGCTCATGAAACATGGAACACTTTACATGTTGCATTTATATGTTTGTTCAGTGTAGCTCCCTCTCTTACCCCTCTCAGCTCAACATCAGCAAAACAAAGGAGATGGTGGTGGACTTCAGGAGAACCAAGGCCCAACCGACTGCAATCCCTATATAGGGATGGATGTGGAAATGGTTGGGTAATACAAGTTCCTGGGCTGGAATGTGCTGGTAACACCGGGGCCCTGTACAAAAAGGGCCAGAGCCGACTCTACTTTCTGAGAAGGCTCAGGTCCTTCAACGTGTGCAGTAAACTACTGCATACTTTCTACCAGTCTGTGGTGGCCAGTGCCATCATTTTTGCAGTGGTGTGCTGGGGCACCAACATAAAGGCCGGTGATGCTTCTCGGGTAAATAAGATGATCAGGAAGGCTAGCCCTGTTCTCGGGATTAGCCTTGACACTCTAGAGGAGGTGGCGGAGAGACAGATCCTGGCCAAACTGCTGGCCATCATGGACAACGTCACCCACCCTCTGCATGCCATGGTTATGACGCAGAGGAGCACCTTCAGTCACAGACTGATCCCACCACGGTGTGCCAGAGAGCGCTACAGGAGGTGCTTCCTGCCAGCGGCTATTAGACTATTTAATGCCTCACCGGGGTGCCGTGCCGTCGGCAACATAGATCTGGAACTGTTGGGGAGTTAGGACCTAGTTTAACAATTAGGCATCCATCCGTGATTAACTTTGGTCCGTAATCACTCATTCACTCAGGACTTATTCATTCAGGACTGTATATACATATTCATGTACAGTTGTTATATCATATCACGTGCAATACTGTAAGTAATTCATGGACTTAACTTACGTAGTCATTCACTCAGGAATGCATATTAGTATCCTGTCAGTTGTATCTTTTTTAATTGCTTTTAGTATATCGAATGTGCAATAAGTGCAGTTGTCTGTAAATAAACCCTGCGCACTAAGGACTGTATTTTAAGGGAATTACTATTATTACTCTAAATGATATCATACACACATTTAGCTATTTAAGTATCTCTTCCTGTCATTTAACTGTACAGTTTATGTAACCATGCAAATATTCACTTACCTGTTCATTTAACCAGACTGTATATTAAGTAAACTATTATTACCCTCACTTATATCATACGCACTTTTAGCTATTTATCTATTTCTCTGTATTTCATTCTGGCATTTTGCACCTGACCTGTAATTCCCCCACAGGGATCAATAAAGTATATCTATCCATCCATCCATCCATCCAATTTCTTGCATGGAATAGCCTTAATTTCTCAGAACAAGAATAGACTGACGAGTTTCAGAAGAAAGTTATTTGTTTCTGTCCGTTTTGAGCCTGTAATCAAACCCACAAATGCTGATGCTCCAGATACTCAACTAGTGTAAAGGTTTTATCGCTTCTTTAATCAGCACAACAGTTTTCAGCTGTGCTAACGTAATTGCAAAAGGGTTTTCTAATGATCAATTAGCCTTTTAAAATGATAAACTTGGATAATGTAGATATTCCATAGTCATTTACAACATTAACAATGTCTATACTGTATTTCTGATCAATTTGATGTTATTTGAATGGACAAAAAAATGTAATTTTCTTTCAAAAACAAGGACATTTCTAAGTGAGCCCAAACTTTTGAACGGTAGTATGTGTGTATATAAACCCACAGGGTGATTCTGACTGTTTTCGTTAGCTCTACAAAAGAGGTTCTTAAAGAATAACACAAACAGAGATGTTTGAAAAGGAGACCATAACCACAACTGTCCCATGTATACACACACATAGTGGTTGTGACTGCTCTTATTTTCTATACAAACACAGCAATGAAAACGAAGACCCACATATGCGTACACCAACATAAATCAGTGTGTCTGTTGGTGTGCTGGAACCTACATGTTTGTGATATTTGTATTCTGCAAAACACCACAACACTCCACCCCAATTCACCTCCCACTAATACAGTAAGATAGATGATATACTGTTAGCTGTATGGTCACTGGCTACCTACCAAACCTGGGTTTATATACTGTTTGAAATCTTTGAAATACTTTAAGTATATTCTTTAGGCTGCCTGAGATACCAACCCTCATCCTCTACCTGAGATACCAACCCTCATCCTCTACCTGAGATACCAACCCTCATCCTCTACCTGAGATACCAACCCTCATCCTCTACCTGAGATACCAACCCTCATCCTCTACCTGAGATACCAACCCTCATCCTCTACCTGAGATACCAACCCTCATCCTCTACCTGAGATACCAACCCTCATCCTCTACCTGAGATACCAACCCTCATCCTCTACCTGAGATACCAACCCTCATCCTCTACCTGAGATACCAACCCTCATCCTCTATGTAAAGCACCCAATCTGCCAGTCACATTCTGTTAAAGGTCCCCAAAGCTGTTGTCTGCCCTTAACATTGTTTGTGTCATGTTGTTTCTTGTTGCCATAGTTCTCTACATGTAGTGTGGCGATGTTTCTGTTGATGTGCTTTGCTCCCACAGTCTGCTGATGTATCTGTCTGTCTTGTCTGTCTTTTTTAACCCTGTCCCACAAGTCGTCTTTTTTAACCCTGCCCCACAGGTCGTCTTTTTTAACCCTGCCCCACAGGAGGTCTTTTGCCTCTTGCCAGGCCGTCATTGTAAATATGAATTTGATCTTTATTGACCTGCCTGGTAAAATAAAGGTTAAATATAATAATAACATATTGCTTTGGCTGATGGAGTTAGCTGTTATGTAGCCTGATAATACAGTACTGTGTTAGATAGTTACCTTTGGTTAGCTGTTAGCTCTCTGTTTACTGGATGTATGCTATCTTTTTTCATTGCTTTTAGTATATCGAATGTGCAATACGTGCATTTATCTGTAATTAAACCCTGCACTAAGGACTGTATTTTAAGGGAATTATTATTATTACCCCAAATTATATCATACACACATTTAGCTATTTAAGTATCTCTTCCTGTCATTTACCTGTACAGTTAATGTAACCATGCTAATAATACAGTACTGTGACAGATGGTTAGCTCTGGATTGATGGTTAGCTGTTAGCTACTGATAGCTCTCTGGTTATTGGATGTATGCTAATAATACAGTACTGTGACAGATAGTTAGCGCTGGATAGAGGGTTGGCTTTTAGCTGCTGTTAGCGCTCTGGTTACTGGATGTATGGGTGATCTAGCTGGGGTCAGATGTCTGTTTCACTGATCCACCCCATTCTACAGGGATCTAGCTGGGGTCAGATGTCTGTTTCACTGATCCAGATGGTTCTACAGGGATCTAGCTGGGTCAGATCTCATCTTGTGTGTGTTGTGGTCTAATGCTCACTGAGTCCTGAAAGGACTGCGTATCGTAAAAATAGACATATAGATTATTTAACCATGCAGCTATGGGTATCTCTAGAGGTGTGGGTATAATTTAGCAATGCTGTGTTTTAAAGGTTGTGTGTGTGTGCTTGGCACTGGTCCGGCTGATTAGGTGTGTGTGTGCTTGGCACTGGTCCGGCTGATTAGGTGTGTGTGTGCTTGGCACTGGTCCGGCTGATTAGGTGTGTGTGTGCTTGGCACTGGTCCGGCTGATTAGCTGTGTGTTTCGTCTAGCCAGGGAACCAGAAGGAGCTGTGTTTAGTCCAACAGGATTATTAGAGATTAGGAGTAACTGCATATCCCAGACCAGTCTATGTTATACAACTAGTTAGTAGACTGGTAAGGTAAAGAGACCAGGTTTAAGCCCAGGGATTTTTCTGCCATTGTAATCCTTGGGTGGGCTGCCTAAGCTTTTTTTTCCCCAGTCTCCTACATCAAAACAGTGTACCAGTCAACAGTTTAGACACACCTACTATATACAGTGGGGAGAACAAGTATTTGATACACTGCCGATTTTGCAGGTTTTCCCACTTACAAAGAATGTAGAAGTCTGTAATTTTTATCATAGGTACTCTTCAACTGTTAGTGACGGAATCTAAAACAAAAATCTAGAAAATCATATTGTATGAGTTTTAAGTAATTAATTTGCATTTTATTGCATGACATAAGTATTTGATACATCAGAAAAGCAGAACTTAATATTTGGTACAGAAACCTTTGTTTGCAATTACAGAGATCATACGTTTCCTGTAGTTCTTGACCAGGTTTGCACACACTGCAGCAGGGATTTTGGCCCACTTCTCCATACAGATCCTTCAGGTTTCGGAGCTGTCGCTGGGCAATACGGACTTTCAGCTCCCTCCAAAGATTTTCTATTGGGTTCAGGTCTGGAGACTGGCTAGGCCACTCCAGGACCTTGAGATGCTTCTTACGGAGCCACTCCTTAGTTGCCCTGGCTGTGTGTTTCGGGTCGTTGTCATGCTGGAAGACTCAACCACGACCCATCTTCAATGCTCTTACTGAGGGAAGGAGGTTGTTGGCCAAGATCTCGCGATACATGGCCCCATCCATCCTCCCCTCAATACGGTGCAGTCGTCCTGTCCCCTTTGCAGAAAAGCATCCCCAAAGAATGATGTTTCCACCTCCATGTTTCACGGTTGGGATGGTGTTCTTGGGGTTGTACTCATCCTTCTTCTTCCTCCAAACACGGCGAGTGGAGTTTAGACCAAAAAGCTCTATTTTTGTCTCGTCAGACCACATGACCTTCTCCCATTCCTCCTCTGGATCATCCAGATGGTCATTGGCAAACTTCAGACGGGCCTGGACATGCGCTGGCTTGAGCAGGGGGACCTTGCATGTTCTGCAGGATTTTAATCCATGACGGCGTAGTGTGTTACTAATGGTTTTCTTTGAGAATGTGGTCCCAGCTGTCTTCAGGTCATTGACCAGGTCCTGCCGTGTAGTTCTGGGCTGATCCCTCACCTTCCTCATGATCATTGATGCCCCACGAGGTGAGATCTTGCATGGTGCCCCAGACCGAGGGAGATTGACCGTCATCTTGAACTTCTTCCATTTTCTAATAATTGCGCCAACAGTTGTTGCATTCTCACCAAGCTGCTTGCCTATTGTCCTGTAGCCCATCCCAGCCTTGTGCAGGTCTACAATTTTATCCCTGATGTCCTCTCTGGTCTTGGCCATAGTGGAGAGGTTGGAGTCTGTTTGATTGAGTGTGTGGACAGGTGTCTTTTATACAGGTAACGAGTTCAAACAGGTGCAGTTAATACAGGTAATGAGTGGAGAACAGGAGGGCTTCTTAAAGAAAAACTAACAGGTCTGTGAGAGCCGGAATTCTTACTGGTTGGTAGGTGATCAAATACTTATGTCATGCAATGATTTTTAAATAATTAATTTGCATTTTATTGCATGACATAAGTATTTGATCACCTACCAACCAGTAAGAATTCCATCTCTCACAGACCTGTTAGTTTTTCTTTAAGAAGCCCTCCTGTTCTCCACTCATTACCTGTATTAACTGCACCTGTTTGAACTCGTTACCTGTATAAAAGACACCTGTCCACACACTCAATCAAACAGACTCCAACCTCTCCACTATGGCCAAGACCAGAGAGCTGTGTAAGGACATCAGGGATCAAATTGTAGACCTGCACAAGGCTGGGATGGGCTACAGGACAATAGCCAAGCAGCTTGGTGAGAAGGCAACAACTGTTGGTACAATTATTAGAAAATGGAAGAAGTTCAAGATGACGGTCAATCTCCCTCGGTCTGGGGCACCATGCAAGATTTCACCTCGTGGGGCATCAATGATCATGAGGAAGGTGAGGGATCAGCCCAGAACTACACGGCAGGACCTGGTCAATGACCTGAAGAGAGCTGGAACCACAGTCTCAAAGAAAACCATTAGTAACACACTACGCCATCATGGATTAAAATCCTGCAGCGCACGCAAGGTCCCCCTGCTCAAGCCAGCGCATGTCCAGGCCCATCTGAAGTTTGCCAATGACCATCTGGATGATCCAGAGGAGGAATGGGAGAAGGTCATGTGGTCTGATGAGACAAAAATTGAGCTTTTTGGTCTAAACTCCACTCGCCGTGTTTGGAGGAAGAAGAAGGATGAGTACAACCCCAAGAACACCATCCCAACCGTGAAACATGGAGGTGGAAACATCATTCTTTGGGGATGCTTTTCGGCAAAGGGGACAGGGCGACTGCACCGTATTGAGGGGAGGATGGATGGGGCCATGTATCGTGAGATCTTGGCCAACAACCTCCTTCCCTCAGTAAGAGCATTGAAGATGGGTTGTGGCTGGGTCTTCCAGCATGACAACGACCCGAAACACACAGCCAGGGCAACTAAGGAGTGGCTCCGTAAGAAGCATCTCAAGGTCCTGGAGTGGCCTAGCCAGTCTCCAGACCTGAACCCAATAGAAAGTCTTTGGAGGGAGCTGAAAGTCTGTATTGCCCAGCGACAGCCCCGAAACCTGAAGGATCTGTATGGAGGAGTGGGCCAAAATCCCTGCTGCAGTGTGTGCAAACCTGGTCAAGAACTACAGGAAACGTATGATCTCTGTAATTGCAAACAAAGGTTTCTGTATCAAATATTAAGTTCTGCTTTTCTGATGTATCAAATAATTATGTCATGCAATAAAATGCAAATTAATTACTTAAAAATCATACAATGTGATTTTAAGGAGTTGTGTTTTAGTTTCCGTCACTCACAGTTGAAGAGTACCTATGATAAAAACTACAGACTTCTACATGCTTTGTAAGTGGGAAAACCTGCAAAATCGGCAGTGTATCAAATACTTGTTCTCCCCACTGTATGTATATATGTATGTATGTATGTATGTATGTATGTATGTATGTATGTATGTATGTATGTATGTATGTATGTATGTATGTATGTATGTATGTATGTATGTATGTATGTATGTATGTATATATATATATATGTATATGTGTGTGTGTGTGTACACACAGTACCAGTCAACAGTTTGGACACACCTACTCATTCAAGGGTTTTTACTATTTTCTACATTGTAGAATAATAGTAAAGACATCAACACTATGAAATAAAACTTATGGAATCATGCAGTAACCAAAAACGTGTTCAGGCTGTGCTATTTGACCAAGGAGAGTGATGGAGTGCTGCATCAGATGACCTGGCCTCCACAATCACCTGACCTCAACCCAATTGAGATGGTTTGGGATGAGTTGGACTGCAGAGTGAAGTAAAAGCAGCCAACAAGTGCTCAGCATATGTGGGAACCCCTTCAAGACTGTTGGAAAAGCATCCAGGTGAAGCTGGTTGAGAGAATGCCAAGAGTGTGCAAAGCTGTCATCAAGGCAAAGGGTGGCTACTTCGACAAATATAAAATATATATTGTTTAACACTTTTTTTGGTTAACACATGATGACATATGTGTTATTTCATAGTTTTGATGTCTTCACTATTATTCTACAATGTAGAAAATAGTAAAAATAATCTTTCATCTTTGCCTCTTTCCTGACTAGTCTCCCAGTCCCTCCCGCAAAATAATATCTCCACCGCATGTTGCTGCCACCACCATGCTTCACCATATGGATGGTGCCAAATTTCCTCCGGACGTGACACTTGGCATTCAGGCCAAAGAGTTCAATCTTGGTTTCATCATACCAGAGAATTTCTCATGGTCTGAGAGTCCTTTAGGTGCCTTTTGGCAAACTGCGGGCTGTCATGTGCCTTTTACTGAGGACTGGCTTCCGTCTGGCCACTCGACCATAAAGGCCTGATTGGTGGAGTGCTGCAGAGATGGTTGTCCTGGAAGGTTCTCCCATCTACACAGATGAACTCTGGAG
The DNA here is from genome assembly GCA_023634145.1 of Thymallus thymallus. Taxonomy (NCBI): domain Eukaryota; kingdom Metazoa; phylum Chordata; class Actinopteri; order Salmoniformes; family Salmonidae; genus Thymallus; species Thymallus thymallus. The sequence goes on along the minus strand of CM042395.1, from coordinate 29,814,651 downwards.
CTCTGTCAGTGTGACCATCGGGTTCTTGGTCACCTCCCTGACCAAGGCCATTCTCCCCTGATTGCTCAGTTTGGCCGGGCGGCCAGCTCTAGTAAGAGTCTTGGTGCTTCCAAACGCCTTCCATTTGTGAATGATGGAGGCCACTGTGTTCTTGGGGACCTTCAATGCTTCAGAAATGTTTTGGTACCCTTCCCCAGATCTGTGCCTCAACACAATCCTGTCTCGGAGCTCTACGGACAATTCCTTCGACCTCATGGTTTGTTTTTTACTCTGACATGCACTGTCAACTGTGGGACCTTTATATAAACTGCTGTGTGCCTTTCCAAATCATGTCCAATCAAGTTGTAGAAACATCTCAAGGTTGATCAATGGAAACAGGATTCACCTGAGATCATTTTCCATTCTTATAGCAAAGGGTCTGAATACTACGTTTTTCTGTTTTTTATTTGTAATACATTTGCACAAAAAAAAACATTTCACTTCGTCATTATTAGTTATATAGGATGAGCCTAAGATCAGTGTAGGTTGTATCAGGAGTCCAGGCCAGTATTAGTGTAGGTTGTATCAGGAGGAGCCCAGGCCAGTATTAGTGTAGATTGTATCCGAATCATCTGGCCAGTATTGGTATCATCTGGAGGAGTCCAGGCCAGTATTAGTGTAGGTTGTATCAGGAGGAGTCCAGGCCAGTATTAGTGTAGGTTGTATCAGGAGGAGTCCAGGCCAGTATTAGTGTAGGTTGTATGAGGAGTCCAGGCCAGTGTTAGTATCATCTGGAGGAGTCCAGGCCAGTATTAGTGTAGGTTGTATCAGGAGGAGTCCAGGCCAGTATTAGTATCATCTGGAGGAGTCCAGGCCAGTATTAGTGTAGGTTGTATCAGGAGGAGTCCAGGCCAGTATTAGTATCATCTGGAGGAGTCCAGGCCAGTATTAGTGTAGGTTGTTTTAGGAGGAGTCCAGGCCAGTATTAGTATCATCTGGAGGAGTCCAGGCCAGTATTAGTGTAGGTTGTATCAGGAGGAGTCCAGGCCAGTATTAGTATCATCTGGAGGAGTTCAGGCCAGTATTAGTGTAGGTTGTATCAGGAGGAGTCCAGGCCAGTATTAGTATCATCAGGAGGAGTCCAGGCCAGTATTAGTGTAGGTTGTATCAGGAGGAATCCAGGCCAGTATTAGTATCATCTGGAGGAGTCCAGGCCAGTATTAGTATCATCAGGAGGAGTCCAGGCCAGTATTAGTGTAGGTTGTATCAGGAGGAATCCAGGCCAGTATTAGTATCATCAGGAGGAGTCCAGGCCAGTATTCGTGTAGGTTGTATCAGGAGTCCAGGCCAGTATTAGTGTAGGTTGTATCAGGAGGAGTCCAGGCCAGTATTAGTGTAGGTTGTATCAGGAGGAGTCCAGGCCAGTATTAGTGTAGGTTGTATCAGGAGGAGTTCAGGCCAGTATTAGTGTAGGTTGTATCAGGAGGAGTTCAGGCCAGTATTACTGTAGGTTGTTTTAGGAGGAGTCCAGGCCAGTATTAGTATCATCTGGAGGAGTCCAGGCCAGTATTAGTGTAGGTTGTTTTAGGAGGAGTCCAGGCCAGTATTAGTATCATCTGGAGGAGTCCAGGCCAGTATTAGTGTAGGTTGTATCAGGAGGAGTCCAGGCCAGTATTAGTATCATCTGGAGGAGTCCAGGCCAGTATTAGTGTAGGTTGTATCAGGAGGAGTCCAGGCCAGTATTAGTATCATCTGGAGGAGTCCAGGCCAGTATTAGTGTAGGTTATATCAGAATCATCTGGAGGAGTCGAGGACAGTCTGCTGCTGCTCAGGAGACACTAATCACACCCCAAGGTAAATGTTTTAGAAAGCAATACTCTCTGTTTGTTGTTTGTGTGTGTTTGATTTTGTGTGTGTGTGTGTGTGTGTGTGTGTGTGTGTGTGTGTGTGTGTGTGTGTGTGTGTGTGTGTGTGTGTGTGTGTGTGTGTGTGTGTGTGTGTGTGTGTGTGTGTGTGTGTGTGTGTCTGTGTGTGTGTGTGTGTGTGTGTGTGTTGTAAATAGCATAGAAGGCACTAGACCTACCTCATGTAAGCAGGAGCACAGACAGGTTGAGTTCACATCAGTGTCTGTTTGAGGAGGAGCCTTTGTTCTTTGCTTTGTGTGTTTGGCAGAATAGGATGTTTGCCTTTATGTATGTTAGAGGTATTTTAAACATGCTGGTTTATTGATGCTATTTGACAGTACAAGGGAAGCAGGGTTGAATGAGTTCACATAGCTGTTAGCTAGTGTTCTGTGTCCCTCCCACTCTCTGGCTCCTGCAGTCACAGACTTGAAGGAAAGGGAGGGAGAGAGAGGGGGGGGGGGGGGGGGGGAGGGAGGAGATAGGGGGGAGGGAGGCGAGAGAGGGTGGAGAGGGACGCAGAGAGAGGGGGGGAGGGGAGAGGAGGGAGGGGGGAGGGAGGAGAAGAAAGGAAGAGCTGATATGTGAAAAGCCTTTAGATGTTGTTTAAGATGCAGTGTGTTGTCCTTGCTTATATATTCCCTCCCTGCCCCCCTCTCTCTCTCTGACCCCCCTCCCTCGCTGCCCCTCCCCCTCTCTCTGACCCCCCTCCCTCTCTCTGACCCCCCTCCCTCGCTGCCCCCCTCTCTCTCTGACCCCCCTCCCTCGCTGCCCCTCCCCCTCTCCCTCTCTCCCTCCCTACATATTTCCTGTCTAGTATGTAATGTGGGGGCTGTTGTGTTCTCTCCCTCTCTGCTATTTGTCTTTGTTTTTTCCACTGAACTGTTTCCAAGGACACACACACACACACACAGGTCAGCACAATTAAACAACCCAGAACAGAGCTGTCAAGCCATTCACTCTTAACTTGGTCTTGTCTGTCTATGTATGTATACTTCTGTGTCTATGTATTTATTTCTCTGTCTCTCTCCTCTTCCTGCACACATTCTCTCACACTTGCATACCAGACGCTGCCTTCCTCCATACAATCTCCTCACCACTCATCCGATGATGGGGACAACAGACTACAGTAAAACAGAGTGGAGCTCTTTAAACTGGGAGAACTCTCTTACCTCGGACAGCATTCCTTGTCTGTGTGTGGGGGGGGGGGGTCTAGTGTTTAAACTGTGTTCTTTTGAGTTATTAAAAAATCAGCTGCTTTTTTTCCCTCCCCCTCTCTCACACTGTAATTATCTCCTCCTTCTCTCCCCCTCTCTCACGCTGTACTTCTCTCCTCCTTCCCTCCCCCTCTCTCACGCTGTACTTCTCTCCTCCTTCCCTCCCCCTCTCTCACACTGTAATTCTCTCCTCCTTCTCTCCCCCTCTCTCACGCTGTACTTCTCTCCTCCTTCCCTCCCCCTCTCTCACGCTGTACTTCTCTCCTCCTCCCTTTGGTCCCTCCCCCTCCCTTTGGTCCCTCCCCCTACCTTTGGTCCCACCTCTCCCTCTCGTCTTTGTCTCCTACTGGTTGCTTGCTGTGTTGTCGCTTATCTCTGTCTGTCTCTGCCAAAAAGAGAGCGGCGAACTGTGTCCCCCCCCATAAGGTGTGTGGGTGTGTGTGTCTGGGTGGGTGGGTTTGTGAGTTAGTGTAATGAGCTACTCAGCACTCCACCTGGCTCTTTTTTTCCCGCCAGTGCAGAGTTCAGTGGGGGAGGGGCCATGGCTGGGTGCTTCAGTAACAAAGAGAAGGCAATGGAAGCTACCCACAGATATGCAAATTACCAACAGTGGGAGGAGCTGAGCACCTCCCCTTCTGCAGTGGTTAACTGTTTCAGTACCAGACATCTCCGCTTCATAATATAGGGCAGTAAGAGCAGTTTCTATAGTGTGTGTGTTTAGTGTTTGGACATGTGGTCCATCTCCACACATCTCTAACAGAGATCTAACACACACACATCTTCACCCCTAAGTCATGTGTTGTGGTAATATGGAAGGCTTTCTATATGATACCTAGTCACACAGCTGTATATACATTACCTAGTCACACAGCTGTATATAAATTACCTAGTCACACAGCTGTATATAAATTACCTATTCACACAGCTGTATATAAATTACCTAGTCACACAGCTGTATATAAATTACCTAGTCACACAGCTGTATATAAATTACCTAGTCACACAGCTGTATATAAATGACCTATTCACACAGCTGTATATACATTACCTAGTCACACAGCTGTATATAAATTACCTATTCACACAGCTGTATATAAATTACCTAGTCACACAGCTGTATATAAATTACCTAGTCACACAGCTGTATATAAATTACCTAGTCACACAGCTGTATATAAATTACCTAGTCACACAGCTGTATATAAATTACCTAGTCACACAGCTGTATATAAATTACCTATTCACACAGCTGTATATAAATTACCTAGTCACACAGCTGTATATAAATTACATAGTCACACAGCTGTATATAAATTACCTAGTCACACAGCTGTATATAAATGACCTATTCACACAGCTGTATATAAATTACCTAGTCACACAGCTGTATATAAATTACCTATTCACACAGCTGTATATAAATTACCTAGTCACACAGCTGTATATAAATTACCTAGTCACACAGCTGTATATAAATTACCTAGTCACACAGCTGTATATAAATGACCTATTCACACAGCTGTATATAAATTACCTAGTCACACAGCTGTATATACATTACCTATTCACACAAATTGTCATCAATGCATCAATAATTGCCATGCTACATTTTTATTCAGCCCTTACTGTGTGTAAGCATATCATATTATATTTTTTATGTACACCACATGGCTAACAGAATGTGGACACCTGCTCGTCCATCATCTCCAAAATCATGGACATTAATATGGAGTTAATCCCCTCTTTGCTGCTATAACAGCCTCCACTCTTCTGGGAAGGCTTTTCACTAAATGTTGGAACATTGCTGCAGGGTCTTACTTCCATTCAGCCACAAGCATTAGTGAGGTCGGGCACTGATGTTGGGCGATTAGGTCTGGCTCGCAGTCGGTGTTCCAATTCATCCCAAAGGTGTTTGATTGGGTTGAGGTCAGGGCTCTATGCAGGCCAGTCAAGTTCTTCCACACTGATCTCGACAAACCATTTATGTATGGACCTCGCTTTGTGCACGGTGGCTTTGTCATTCTGAAACAGGAAAGGGCCTTCCCCAAACTGTTACCACAAATTTGGAAGCACAGAATTGTCTAGAATGTCATTGTATGCTGTAACGTTAAGATTTCCCTTCACTGGAACTAAGGGGCCTAGCCCGAACCATGAAAAACAGAACTATGACGGTGCCACGTTGAAAGTCTCTGAGCTCTTCAGTACTGTCCATTCTACTGCCTAATGTTTTCTATGGAGATTGCATGGCTCTGTGCTTGATTTATACACCTGTCAGCAATGGGTGTGGCTGAAATAGCTGAATCCACTCATTTGAAGGCCATACTTTTGGCCATGTAGTGTATCTATCCTTTATATATTGGCTCTATGAGGTGGTGTACATGTTGATAATGTTGTTACCCTCCAGAGGGGTCTTGTGCAGTGCGACAGCTTTTTTACCCATCGCCTCATTCACGGGGTGCCAGAGATATGCCGCTTTCTTAACCAATGGGTGTGCCTTAGTCTCATCACCTCAACTATGTCAGCATGCCTACTCCCTGCCACCACTTTTATTTAATAGTACAAATAATAAAACCAATCCTTGAGGTTGAAGGAATAGTCTGTAGAGCGCCGAGACAAGATTGTGTCGAGGCACAGTTCTGGGGAAGGAACCAAAACATGTCTGCAGCATTAAATGCAATATTGTAAGTAATTATTGGACTTAACCTACGTAGGCATTCACTCAGGAATGCATATTAGTATCCTGCCAGTTGCACCTTTTCTCATTGCGTTTAGTATATCGAATGTGCAATACGTGCAGTTGTCTGTAATTATACCCTGCGCACTAAGGACTGTATTTTAAGGGAATTACTATTATTACCCCAAATGATATCATACACACATTTAGCTATTAAAGTATCTCTTCCTGTCATTTACCTGTACAGTTTGTGTAAACATGCAAGTATTCACTTATCTGTAAATATAACTGTATACCTAACTGTACAGCTAATTTAACCATGCAAAATTTTCACTTACCTGTTCATTTACCCAGTCTGTCTATTAAGTAAACTATTATTACCCTCGCTCATATCATACGCATTTTTAGCTACTGAAGTATTTCTCTGCCATCGACCTGTATAGTATAGCTAACCATCCAACATCCACCAATGTATAGTGTACATATTCAGCCAACCACTCATACTATGCAATGTCTTTTTATAGCTTTTTTTTGCACTCCAGATATCTTGTATTTCTATACTTTTTCATACTGCCGCTCTATGTATCATGTACCGTGTATCTGTCTTTTGTGTACTTTCGTTGTGGCATTTTGCACCTGCCCTGTGTTTTGTTGTAGCTGCTTGACAATGAAATTTCCCCCCCGGGGGATCAATAAAGTATCTATCTATCTATCTATCTATCTATCTATCTATCTATCTATCTATCTATCTATCTATCTATCTATCTATCTATCTATCTATCTATCTATCTATCTATCTATCTATCTATCTATCTATCTATCTATCTATCTATCTATCTATCTATCTATCTATCTAAAGGTCCCCAAGAACACAAGTTTGGAACCACCAAGGCTCTTTCTAGAGCTGGCCATCCGGCCAAACTGAGCAATCAGGGAGAAGGGCCTTGGTCAGGGAGTCTGGAGGAAACCTGGCACCATCACTACGGTGAAGCATGGTGGTGGCAGCATCATGCTGTGGGGATATTTGTCAGCGGTAGGGACTGGGAGACTCAGGATCGAGGGAAAAATGAACAGATCAAAGCACAGAGGTCCTTGACTTGAACCCGATCTAACATCTCTGGAGAGACCTGAAAATTGCTGTGCGGCGATGCTCCCCATCCAACCTGACAGAACTTGAGAGGATCTGCAGAGAAGAATGGGAGAAACTCCCCAAATACAGGTGTGCCAAGCTTGTAGCTTCATACCCAAGAAGACTCGAGGCTGTAATCGCTGACGAAGGTGCTTCAACAAAGTACTGAGTAAAGGGTCTGAATACTTACGTAAATACACACACACACACACACACACACACACACACACACACACACACACACACACACACACACACACACACACACACACACACACACACACACACACACACACACACACACACACACACACATAGCTGTGATTTGTTATCAGGTGTGAGCTGGGCTGGAACAAAAGCCTACAAACACTCCTTCCATTCAGGTCTGTAGCTGTCCACTCTTAATTCAAACACTCCTTCCCATTCAGGTCTGTAGCTGTCCACTCTTAATTCAAACACTCCTGCCATTCAGGTCTGTAGCTGTCCACTCTTAATTCAAACACTCCTTCCCATTCAGGTCTGTAGCTGTCCACTCTTAATTCAAACACTCCTGCCATTCAGGTCTGTAGCTGTCCACTCTTAATTCAAACACTCCTGCCATTCAGGTCTGTAGCTGTCCACTCTTAATTCAAACACTCCTGCCATTCAGGTCTGTAGCTGTCCACTCTTAATTCAAACACTCCTGCCATTCAGGTCTGTAGCTGTCCACTCTTAGCAATTCAAGTGGCGCAGTGGTCTAAGACACTGCATCTCAGTGCTAGAGGCATCACTACAGACAACCTGATTCGAATCCAGACTGTATCACAACCGTGATAGGGAGTCCCATAGGGCGCCGACAATTGTCCCAACGTCGTCCGAGTTTGGCCGGTGTAGGCCATCATTGTAAATAAGAATTTGTTCTTAACTGACTTGCCTAGTTAAATAAAGGTTAAATAAAATAAAAAATAAAACACTTCTGCAATTCAGGTCTGTAGCTGTCCACTTTTATCAAGTCACACACCGCATTTTGGGTACAATGGGTTAATTTAGATGGTATTTATATATAACACATGCTCCACTCTCAAGTTGAAGTTGAACTTGTTGATATGAACGTAAGAGCCGCATGAAACCAGGCAAAGAGCCGCATGCGGCTCGGGAGCCGCGTGTTGGCCAGGCCTGCTGTAGGCGGTCAAACAGACTACTTTGGGATGAAAATATTTGTGTTGTACCACAGATTATTTGTAAGCGGTCCTCTTAGCCTACCTATTGTATTAAAAGCACATATTTTTTGCGTTATTCACACACAGAATTTCCTGCTTCAACTTCAATAGCCTACCTCTCCTAGGGCGTGAGAGTTCAAGTGTGCCTAGTGTGTGTGGTCTCATTGAAATAGAGTAGGCTGCCTACGTGGGAGGAGAATCAAGTAGCAAGTAACTTAAACAGGAAACTATCTTAAATATGATTACACTGTAGTGTCCGTAAATAAATATTGAGTCGAAGTGCAATCAAAAAAAGGAATCATCACATAGGTTAATCTACTATGGTGAGCGAACGTCACACCTTTTCATTTCAATAAATATTGATTACCCATTATTTGTCTCTGCCTGAAAATCGTCCTCCTGTAGGCTATATCCTGTAGGCATATGCAAAACGTAGCAGGTGTCGCTGTCATCATTCTTGCTGCTTCCAGAGATCAGGTGCGCATGTGGTTTCAATTAAATAGAGTGGGCTATAGCCTATGCATGGGTGGAGAAACACGGGGCAGTTATCTTTCCAAGGAAATGTACTTCCTAAATAGGCCTATGATTAGGCTATAGTTTACTACATTGCCTAGAAATAGGCCTAAATATTGATCACCCATATTTCTCCATCTGAAAATCTTCCCACTTCCCACTAAAATGTAGGCTATAAAAATATCTCAAGAGAAAGTGCAAGTCTCTCCAACTCTGCTCTCTTCAAACTACATCTAGCATGTTGGCTGATATAGTCCAGTAATACAATATAAATAGATATAGCCCAGTAATACAATATTAATAGATATAGTCCAGTAATACAATATTAATAGATATAGCCCAGTAATACAATATAAATAGATATAGCCCAGTAATACAATATAAATAGATATAGCCCAGTAATACAATATAAATAGATATAGCCCAGTGATACAATATTAATAGATATAGCCCAGTAATACAACATAAATATATATAGCCCAGTAATACAATATTAATAGATATAGCCCAGTGATACAATATAAATAGATATAGCCCAGTAATACAATATAAATAGATATAGCCCAGTAATACAATATTAATAGATATAGCCCAGTAATACAATATAAATAGATATAGCCCAGTAATACAATATAAATAGATATAGCCCAGTAATACAATATAAATAGATATAGCCCAGTAATACAATATAAATAGATATAGCCCAGTAATACAATATAAATAGATATAGCCCAGTAATACAATATTAATAGATATAGCCCAGTAATACAATATAAATAGATATAGCCCAGTAATACAATATAAATAGATATAGCCCAGTAATACAATATAAATAGATATAGCCCAGTAATACAATATAAATAGATATAGCCCAGTAATACAATATAAATAGATATAGCCCAGTAATACAATATAAGGACCATGTGAGAATCTCTGGTAAGTTAACCTATTTTTTTAGTTATTATTGCCGATAGCGATATGACGCAACATTTCTGGACCATGGCTGGCAAGTGAGCTGCCTTGTGGGACTGCGGTTGGGTTTGGGACCAGTTCTTCTTGTAGCGGGTGGGAGTCGGATACGGGCGGGATGAATAAATCGGTCCCATGCAGACCTTTGATGTGCACCATTACAGTGAAGCCTGTAACGTTAGAGCGGTTTATTACTGTGTCAGTGTGAAAAGTAGGGAATTAACTGGGGAAACTGACAGATCAGTAACCTTATATTGCCATACTGACTAATACAACTCACATTGCATCCCCTAGCCTTATGGACGCGCCGCCTATGACAATCTATTATGAGCCTATGACAATCTATTATGAGCCTATGACAATCTATTATGAGCCTATGACAATCTATTATGAGCCTATGACAATCTATTATGAGCCTATGACAATCTATTATCCCCCATAGTAGAAGAATGTACTTATTCTATTGGTCAGCGTGTCGAGAAAGAAATAGCCCAAACAGATTCTGTGACAGTTGTGGGACGATAGATCCCAAATCCATACAACCAGTAGGCCTAGGCTAGATAAAAAAAACGTTAAAAGCAATGAATCTGATAAAACAGATTAGAATGTTGAACTTAAAATGTAAGCTATTACAGTAGGCTACACACAAATGTCAGTTTGGTAACCGGACAATGAAAGACAGTTTCATTCGTGTTTCTATCGTGTACCAAGAGAACACGAGAGAAATAGGATACCTTGAAACAAAGTAAAACATGCCCCATGATATGTAGTAAAACGTTCAGGTTTCAAACAATTCAGTTGCTATGTTGTCAATGCATACTGCCTCCAGCTCATTGCACAGTGGTGTGTTGACACGCGGAAGCCTGCCTAGTTGCCTAAGCATTTGAATGGCGAAAGGGAAGTGCACTTCAATTAACAGTTGAGAAATAAAAGTGTAGCTGTTTTTAATCATTTCCAAATAACTATTTTTAACCCAGGATTGCATTTAGAATTGTTGCGCAATGATTGGGCTTATAAAAGCGCTGTCTTAGCGCTCAAAGGTCTGTGTCTGTATGCTGGGTGTGTAAGAAATAAGATACATAACCAATATACTGTACATGAGCCAATTTATTCCACTAAATTATGCAAATTGCCCATAGACAGATAAGCATGACCAGTCAAATATATTTACATGGTATGTACATCAGTGAAGAGGCTAAAAAGCATTCTTTCGCAGTGGTATCGATGAAGATATTTGATTGGGGAATGGGGATACATTTTTATGATGGGGAATCATAATACACACCATAATACACACACTCACTTTGTTTTGTAATCATGTTATAGCCAACTCTTGACTTTTGTATGAATTTTTAAAATAAAATATTTGTATCTAGTTGTCATGTATTTATTATCTTTGTTAAAAAGTTTTGGGTCACTTGGACATTTCCTTGTTTTTGAAAGAAAATTACATTTTTTGTCCATTCAAATAATATCAAATTGATCAGAAATACAATGTAGACATTGTTAACGTTGTAAATGACTATTGTAGCTGGAAACGGCAGATTTTTTATGGAATATCTACATAGGCATACAGAGGCCCATTATCAGCAACCATCACTCCTGTGTTCCAATGGCACGTTGTGTTAGCTAATCCAAGTTTATCATTTTAAAAGGCTAATTGATCATTAGAAAACCCTTTTGAAATTATGTTAGCACAGCTGAAAACTGTTGTGCTGATTAAAGAAGCAATAAAACTGGCCTTCTTTAGACTAGTTGAGTATCTGGAGCATCAGCATTTGTGGGTTCGATTACAGGCTCAAAATGGCCAGAAGCAAATAACTTTCTTCTGAAACTTGTCAGTCTATTCTTGTTCTGAGAAATGAAGGCTATTCCATGTGAGAAATTGCCAAGAAACTGAAGATCTCGTACAACGCTGTGTACTACTCCCTTCACAGAACAGCACAAACTGGCTCTAACCAGAATAGAAAGAGGAGTGGGAGGCCCCGGTGCACAACTGAGCAAGAGGACAAGTACATTAGAGTGTCTAGTTTGAGAAACAGATGCCTCACAAGTCCTCAACTGGCAGCTTCATTAAATAGTACCCACAAAACACCAGTCTCAAAGTCAACAGTGAAGAGGCGACTCCGGGATGCTGGCCTTCTAGGCAGAGTTGCAAAGAAAAAGGCCAAAATAACACAGTCACCGGATCTGAACCCTATTGAGCTGTTGTGGGAGCAGCTTGACCGTATGGTACGTAAGAAGTGCCCATCAAGACAATCCAACTTGTGGGAGGTGCTTCAGGAAGCATGGGGTGAAATCTCTTCAGATTAACTCAACAAATTGACAACTAGAATGCCAAAGGTCTGCAAGGCTGTAATTGCTGCAAATGGAGGATTCTTTGACAAAAGCAAAGTTTGAAGGACACAATTATTATTTCAATTAAAAATCGTTATTTATATTCTTGTATTTCGTATTAATTTTGCAACTCATTTCATGTAAGTGACCCCAAACTTTTGAACGGTAGTGTACATTGGGGCAGGTAGCGTTATCCTGGCATCCACCAAACCCAGATTTGTCCATCGGACTGCCAGATGGTGAAGCGTTATTCATCACTCCAGAGTCCAATGATGGCGAGCTTTATACCACTCCAGCCGACGCTTGGCATTATTCATGGTGATCTTAGGCTTGTGTGCGGCTGCTCCGCCATGAAAACCCATTTAATGAACAGTTCTTGTGCTGAAGTTGCTTCCAGAGGCAGTTTGGAACTCGATAGTGAGTGTTGCAACCGAGTACAGATGCGCTTCAGCACTCGGCGGTCCCGTTCTGTGAGCTTGTGTGGCCTACCACTTCGCAGCTGAGCCGTTGTTGCTCCCAGACGTTTCCGCTTCACAATAATAGCACTTACAGTTGACTGGGGCAGCTCTAACAGGGCGGAAATGTGACAAACTGACTTGTTGGGAAGGTGGCATCCTATGACGGTGCCACGTTGAAAGTCACTGAGCTCTTCAGTAAGGCCATTCTATTGCCATTGTTTGTCTATGGAGATTGCATGGCGTTGTGCTTGATTTTCTTTGCAAAAAACTAGCCCAGTATTCATGGCACCTAGTAAATATCTGACTGCTACTAGGATAGTATTCATGGCACCTAGTAAATATCTGACTGCTACAAGGATAGTATTCATGGCACCTAGTAAATATCTGACTGCTACTAGGATAGTATTCATGGCACCTAGTAAATATCTGACTGCTACTAGGATAGTATTCATGGCACCTAGTAAATATCTGACTGCTACTAGGATAGTATTCATGGCAACTAGTAAATATCTGACTGCTACTAGGATAGTAAATATCTGACTGCTACTAGGATAGTATTCATGGCACCTAGTAAATATCTGACTGCTACTAGGATAGTAAATATCTGACTGCTACTAGGATAGTAAATATCTGACTGCTACTAGGATAGTAAATATCTGACTGCTACTAGGATAGTAAATATCTTACCGTTACTAGGATAGTAAATATCTGACTGCTGCTAGGATAGTAAATATCTGACTGCTGCTAAGATAGTAAATATCTGACTGCTACTAGGATAGTAAATATCTGACTGCTACTAGGATAGTAAATATCTGACTGCTGCTAGGATAGTAAATATCTGACCGCTACTAGGATAGTAAATATCTGACTGCTGCTAGGATAGTAAATATCTGACCGCTACTAGGATAGTAAATATCTGACTGCTACTAGGATAGTAAATATCTGACTGCTACTAGGATAGTAAATATCTGACTGCTGCTAGGATAGTAAATATCTGACCGCTACTAGGATAGTAAATATCTGACTGCTACTAGGATAGTAAATATCTGACCGCTGCTAGGATAGTAAATATCTGACCGCTACTAGGATAGTAAATATCTGACTGCTACTAGGATAGTAAATATCTGACTGCTGCTAGGATAGTAAATATCTGACCGCTACTAGGATAGTAAATATCTGACCGCTGCTAGGATAGTAAATATCTGACCGCTACTAGGATAGTAAATATCTGACTGCTACTAGGATAGTAAATATCTGACTGCTACTAGGATAGTAAATATCTGACCGCTACTAGGATAGTAAATATCTGACTGCTACTAGGATAGTAAATATCTGACTGCTACTAGGATAGTAAATATCTGACTGCTACTAGGATAGTAAATATCTGACCGCTACTAGGATAGTAAATATCTGACTGCTACTAGGATAGTAAATATCTGACCGCTACTAGGATAGTAAATATCTGACCGCTACTAGGATAGTAAATATCTGACCGCTACTAGGATAGTAAATATCTGAGGAAAAGAGTAAATTGAACAGTAGTCTAACTTTGTTTCTGTAACCTAAAGCCAAAGCAAACAAACCAACTCAAATATCAATGTTGTCAGTTGAACTCTTAACTGTTAGAGAAGTATGCTCAGAGGGAGGGAAGTGAGCTGGTGTTATCTGTGTGGTGGGGAAAGTACAGTAAGTATATGGCCCAGAGCCAAGCCTAGAGCCCAGCCCAGAGCCAAGCCTAGAGCCCAGCCAACCCCAGAGCCCAGCCCAGAGCCCAGCCTAGAGCCCAGCCCAGAGCCCAGCCAACCCCAGAGCCCAGCCCAGAGCCCAGCCTAGAGCCCAGCCCAGAGCCAAGCCCAGAGCCCAGCCAAGCCCAGAGCCCAGCCCAGAGCCCAGCCTAGAGCCCAGCCCAGAGCCAAGCCAAGAGCCTAGCCCAGAGCTAAGCCCAGAGCCCAGCCCAGAGCCCAGCCCAGCCCAGAGCCCAGCCTAGAGCCAAGTCCAGAGCCCAGCCCAGAGCCCAGCCTTGAGCCAAGCCCAGAGCCCAGCCTAGAGCCAAGCCCAGAGCCCAGCCCAGAGCCCAGCCCAGAGCCCAGCCTTGAGCCAAACAAAGCCTTAAAGTGCCAATATGCAGTGGCTACATCCATTTTTGGACTTATAAAGTAATGATATGAACCCGTTGATTCTTGAAGAATAGAACTTATAAATGCCTCATGAGCTTAGTTCAACTGTCGTACCTCATCAGAACCCAAAATATAAGCTTGTTTATGTCACGATCGTGTGTAGAGACAGACCAAGGCGAAGCGTAGCGATAGTTCGACATTGTATTTATTCACAAATAAACTAAACTCAGTCCGAACTATACAAAACAACAACGTAAGAACAAACGTGAACCTCAACACACTTACTTTGATGATGACATAAAATAATGACCCACACAAACGTGTGGGGTTGAGCAACTTAAATAGAATCCCCAATCAGAGACAACGTCTCACAGCTGTCTCCAATTGGGGATTCAACACAAAATGAAAAACATAGATCTAGGTATCTAGATCTGTCAGGCTCTGACCATGGCCAAAAGGTACTCCCTATGGCCAGAGCCTGACAGTTTACTCCAATGTTAGTAAACAATGTACATGTAAACAAACACTGTATAGCCTCAAAACATGCTTAAAACATGGTTAAAACTATCATGTTTATATCATGGATGGTCAGTCCTTGCATCCATAGGTCCATCTATGAATTTGAGAGTGGTTACATTTTTCCAGGCCCATCCGTCATCTTTTTACCAAAACGGGCGGGGACACACTAGTGAGATTAGCCTGCTAATCTGTGTGAAGATGAAAATAATATCAGGTTAGTGGTTACTTTGTCTGGCAGTTAAGGGTGTGGTGAGCCTGAATTGTGTGTGTGTGTGTGTGTGTGTATGTCTGTGTGTGTGTGTGTGTGTGTGTGCGTGCGTAAGTATGTACAACTTTGTGTGTGGGTGTGTGCTTACAGTACACTAACTGTAAATGCTACACACTGTATAATTCATTGAAGGTGTCTACATTGTAGCTCAGTATTGAGTTGTAGTGAGGTCTTATTTAAACATGAAATAGAAAGCATAGGCCTGCACTCTATTGAGATTATCAAAGAAACATATCCTTATTCCATGGACATAACCGTTCAGTTAGTCCTGTAGGTGTTTCACCTTGGTTTGACACTGTTTCATTTGATTACTCCAGCTGTTGACGGAACTCAGAAATCCCTGTGTTTTCCTGGAACTGTCCAAGAACTCCACCTGTCTTTGTTTAACTTTATTATTTACTGTAGGCTGTCATAGGGTCTGGCCTGGGGGATATTTACTGTAGCCTGACTCATAGAGTCTGGCCTGGGGGATATTTACTGTAGCCTGACTCATAGGGTCTGGCCTGGGGGATATTTACTGTAGCCTGACTCATAGAGTCTGGCCTGGGGGATATTTACTGCAGCCTGACTCATAGGGTCTGGCCTGGGGGATATTTACTGCAGCCTGACTCATAGGGTCTGGCCTGGAGGATATTTACTGCAGCCTGACTCATAGAGTCTGGCCTGGGGGATATTTACTGCAGCCTGACTCATAGGGTCTGGCCTGGGGGATATTTACTGCAGCCTGACTCATAGAGTCTGGCCTGGGGGATATTTACTGCAGCCTGACTCATAGAGTCTGGCCTGGGGGATATTTACTGCAGCCTGACTCATAGAGTCTGGCCTGGGGGATATTTACTGCAGCCTGACTCATAGAGTCTGGCCTGGGGGATATCAACGTTAACGGTTAGAGGAGGAGGATGTTATCAGTTTTCTCTCTGTGGAACTGTTAACTCTTCACCTCCTGTGTCCTATCCTTTTGAATCTTTGCTTTGTCACCAAGGGACCTTCTTGTATGTATGTATGTATGTATGTATGTATGTATGTATGTATGTATGTATGTATGTATGTATGTATGTATGTATGTATGTATGTATGTATGTATGTATGTATGTATGTATGTATGTATGTATGTATGTATGTATGTATGTGCGCATGTATGTATGTATGTATGTGCATATGTATGTATGTATGTATGTATGTATGTATGTATGTATGTATGTATGTATGTATGTATGTATGTATGTATGTATGTATGTATGTATGTATGTATGTATGTATGTATGTATGTATGTATGTATGTATGTGCACATGTATGTATGTATGTATGTATGTATGTATGTATGTATGTATGTATGTATGTATGTATGTATGTATGTATGTATGTATATATGTATGTATGTGCACATGTATGTATGTATGTATGTATGTATGTATGTATGTATGTATGTATGTATGTATGTATGTGCGCATGTATGTATGTATGTATGTATGTATGTATGTATGTATGTATGTATGTGCACATGTATGTACAGTTGAAGTCGGAAGTTTACATACACTTTAGCCAAATTGGAAGTATGTTTGGGGTCCTGTTATTCCATATGTAACTTTACACAGCATGTCCTTTGTCCCCTTGTTATTCCATATATAACTTTACACAGTATGTCCTTTGTCCCCTTGTTATTCCATATATAACTTTACACAGCATGTCCTTTGTCCCCTTGTTATTCCATATATAACTTTACACAGCATGTCCTTTGTCCCCTTGTTATTCCATATGTAACTTTACACAGCATGTCCTTTGTCCCCTTGTTATTCCATATATAACTTTACACAGCATGTCCTTTGTCCCCTTGTTATTCCATATATAACTTTACACAGCATGTCCTTTGTCCCCTTGTTATTCCATATATAACTTTACACAGTATGTCCTTTGTCCCCTTGTTATTCCATATATAACTTTACACAGCATGTCCTTTGTCCCCTTGTTATTCCATATATAACTTTACACAGTATGTCCTTTGTCCCCTTGTTATTCCATATATAACTTTACACAGCATGTCCTTTGTCCCCTTGTTATTCCATATATAACTTTACACAGTATGTCCTTTGTCCCCTTGTTATTCCATATATAACTTTACACAGTATGTCCTTTGTCCCCTTGTTATTACATATATAACTTTACACAGCATGTCCTTTGTCCCCTTGTTATTCCATATATAACTTTACACAGCATGTCCTTTGTCCCCTTGTTATTCCATATATAACTTTACACAGTATGTCCTTTGTCCCCTTGTTATTCCATATATAACTTTACACAGCATGTCCTTTGTCCCCTTGTTATTCCATATATAACTTTACACAGCATGTCCTTTGTCCCCTTGTTATACCATATATAACTTTACACAGCATGTCCTTTGTCCCCTTGTTATTCCATATATAACTTTACACAGTATGTCCTTTGTCCCCTTGTTATTCCATATGTAACTTTACACAGCATGTCCTTTGTCCCCTTGTTATTCCATATGTAACTTTACACAGCATGTCCTTTGTCCCCTTGTTATTCCATACAGCGGGTGAAATAAGTATTGAACACGTCACCATTTTTCTCAGTAAATATATTTCCAAAGGTGCTATTGACATGACATTTTCACCAGATGTTGGTAACAACCCAAGTAATCCATACATGCAAAGAAACCAAAACATAAGTTCAGAAATTAAGTTATGTGTAATAATGTGAAATGACACAGGGAAAAAGTATTGAACACATTTACTGATATTTATTTAATACTTTGTACAAAAGCCTTTGTTGGTAATGACAAGACGCCTCCTGTATGGAGAAACTAGTCGCATGCATTGCTCTGGTGTGATTTTGGCCCATTCTTCCACACAAACAGTCTTCAAATCTTGAAGGTTCCGTGGGCCTCTTCTATGAATCTTGATCTTCAGTTCTTTCCATAGATTTTCAATGGGATTTAAGTCAGGTGATTGGCTGGGCCATTCTAGCAGCTTTATTTTCTTTCTTTGAAACCAATTGAGAGTTTCCTTGGCTGTGTGTTTGGGATCATTGTCTTGCTGAAATGTCCACCCTTGTTTCATCTTCATCATCCTGGTAGATAGATAGATAGATAGATAGATAGATAGATAGATAGATAGATAGATAGATAGATAGATAGATAGATAGATAGATAGATAGATAGATAGATAGATAGATAGATAGATAGATAGATAGATAGATAGATAGATAGATAGATAGATAGATAGATAGATAGATAGATAGATAGATAGATAGGTACTTTATTGATCCCCCGGGGGGAAATTTCATAAGCAGCAGATTTTTGTCAAGAATGTCTCAGTAAATTTGCCCATTCATCCTTCCTTCAATTATGTGAAGTTTGCCAGTACCATTTGCTGAAAAGCAGCCCCACACCATGATGTTCCCACCTCCAAACTTTACTGTTGGTATGGTGTTTTTAGGGTGATGTGCAGTGCCATTTCTCCTCCAAACATGGTGTGTATTATGACATCCAAACTGTTAAATTTTGCTCTCATCTGACCACACTATATTCTCCCAGTATTTCACTGGCTTTTCCAAATGTTGTGCAGCAAACTTTAAACGAGCTTCAACATGCTTTTTTTTCAGCAATGGAGTCTTGCGTGGTGAGCGTGCATACAGGCCATGGCGGTGGAGTGCATTACTTACTGTTTTCTTTGAGACAACATTACCTGCTAATTGCAGGTCTTTTTGAAGCTCTCCACAAGTGGTCCTTGGCTCTTGGAC
Organism: Thymallus thymallus; assembly: GCA_023634145.1. NCBI lineage: Eukaryota > Metazoa > Chordata > Actinopteri > Salmoniformes > Salmonidae > Thymallus > Thymallus thymallus. Next base: position 29,795,611 of record CM042395.1, on the reverse strand, counting down.
AACTCTTCTGATTATTCTTTTCACTCCTCTGTCAGAAATCTTGCGAGGAGCACCTGGTCGAGGCAAATTTATGGTGAAATGATTGTCTTTCCACTTCCGTATTATGGCCCCAACAGTGCTCACTGGAACATTCAGAAGCTTAGAAATGTGCCTATAACCAATGTCATCATTATGTTTTGCAACAATTAGGTTGCGAAGGTCTTGATACAGCTCTTTGCTTTTACCCATCATGAGATGTGTCTTGTGTGACACCTTGGCAATGAGACCTTTTTGTAGGCCATCAGATGGGACTGAACCAGCTGATATTAATTTGCACTGACAGTGGGCTGGATTTTTTTTTAAATTATGATAGTTTTCAGCTGTTGTCTTGGCTTTCCATGCCTTTTTGCACCTCCCTTTCTTCATGTGTTCAATACTTTTTCCCTGTGTCATTTCACATTATTACACATAACTTAATTTCTGAACTTATTTGTTTTGGTTTAAAATTTCATGTCAATAGCACCTTTGGAAATATATTTACTGAGAAAAATGGTGACGTGTTCAATACTTATTTCACCCGCTGTAGATGATCTCTGGTATATTTTTGTTCAGTATAGATGATCTCTGCTATATTTTTGTTCAGTATAGTTAATCTCTGGTATATTTTTGTTCAGTATATTTTTGTTCAGTATAGCTAATCTCTGGTATATTGTTGTTCAGTATAGATGATCTCTGCTATATTTTTGTTCAGTATAGATGATCTCTGCTATATTTTTGTTCAGTATAGTTCATCTCTGGTATATTTTTGTTCAGTATATTTTTGTTCAGTGTAGTTAATCTCTGTTATATTTCTGTTCAGTATATTTTTGTTCAGTGTAGTTAATCTCTGTTATATTTCTGTTCAGTATATGTTTGTTCAGTGTAGTTAATCTCTGTTATATTTCTGTTCAGTATATTTTTGTTCAGTGTAGTTAATCTCTGGTATATTTCTGTTCAGTATATTTTTGTTCAGTGTAGTTAATCTCTGTTATATTTCTGTTCAGTATATTTTTGTTCAGTGTAGTTAATCTCTGTTATATTTCTGTTCAGTATATTTTTGTTCAGTGTAGTTAATCTCTGGTATATTTCTGTTCAGTATATTTTTGTTCAGTGTAGTTAATCTCTGTTATATTTCTGTTCAGTATATTTTTGTTCAGTGTAGTTAATCTCTGGTATATTTCTGTTCAGTATATTTTTGTTCAGTGTAGTTAATCTCTGGTATATTTCTGTTCAGTATATTTTTGTTCAGTGTAGTTAATCTCTGTTATATTTCTGTTCAGTATATTTTTGTTCAGTTTAGTTAATCTCTGGTATATTTCTGTTCAGTATATTTTTGTTCAGTGTAGTTAATCTCTGTTATATTTCTGTTCAGTATATTTTTGTTCAGTATAGTTAATCTCTGTTATATTTCTGTTCAGTATATTTTTGTTCAGTGTAGTTAATCTCTGGTATATTTCTGTTCAGTATATTTTTGTTCAGTATAGTTAATCTCTGTTATATTTCTGTTCAGTATATTTTTGTTCAGTGTAGTTAATCTCTGTTATATTTCTGTTCAGTATATTTTTGTTCAGTGTAGTTAATCTCTGGTATATTTCTGTTCAGTATATTTTTGTTCAGTGTAGTTAATCTCTGGTATATTTTTTTATATATTTACCTTTTATATTTTTATACTTTTACTTCAAAACATTCCTAAAGAACATTATGTACTTTTCACTCCGTACATTTTCCCTGACACACAAAGTACTCGTTACATTTTTAATGCTTAGCAGGATGAAAATATTGTAAAATTTAAAAAACAAGAAAATGGTGCCATCTGGTTTGCTGAATATAAGGAATTTGAAATGATTTATACTTATACTTTTGATACTTAAGTATATTTAAAACCAAATATTTTACTCAAGTAGTATTTTACTAGGTAACTTTCACTTTTACTCGAGACATTTTCTATTAAGGTATCTACTTTTACTCAAGTATGACAACTGGGTACTTTTTCCACCACTGCCAGTACAACAGTAAACGAGCTACTGTAGTGAAATAGTGAAACTAGGATAATCATGTTTCTTATCCGCTGCCGCCCCCTTCTGGTGAGATGGGGAAGTGTGACGTCAGCGGCACTGCTCGGAACTGCAAGGGAGGGAATTGATCTAGGAGGAAAAAAGATGACATAATTCCATCTAATTGCATAGTGCTAGTCTTTCCCTTTGACTAAGTATTAAGGCCTGCAGACTAATGTCTGGCTCATAGTTTCTCCATTCAATAGCACTTCATCATTGTCATTTCCCAACAAGACAGCAACACGTTAGCTAGAACAGACACTGACTGACTCTAAAATCCCCAATACTAATCTCAGTCCTAATCCTAGTCAGCAGCAGTGTCTCCCAGTCAGCACCATGGACAGCACTACCAGCACTACAGTACTGGGGAATAGTGTTGCAATAGATTACAAAGAGGCTCTGCCCATTGTAGCACTGCCTCCTACGTTTGACCAGAGCCTATGAGCCCTGGTCAAACGTAGAGCACTTGATATGGAATAGGGTGCCATTTGGAAGCAGACACTGTTATAGCTTCCCTAAAGGGGATCATGTTTATTTAAACTACAAACATTGGACTGTATAGATCACTGTCAGATATCAGGGGAGACCGTTTTTCTTGAGTTACATTTTACCATGGGAGTTTATTTAGTTATTGAGAAGTAGTGGAGGGATCACTGATCAGACACACCTCCTTATGTATGTGTCCAAATGGCACCCTATTCCCTATATAGTGCACTACTTTTGACCAGAGCACAATCGGCCCTGGTCTAAAGTAGTGCACTATATAGGGAATAGGGTGCCATTTTGGGAACCAGCCCTCGTGTGCATTGGAGTGAAAAATACCACAAAATATGAAAAGACTTCCAGTCATTTAATACACATATGGAACTCAAATAAGGACATCCTATTATTAATGAGTCAGACAACAGACACCACACCTCATTGGTTGAATGTAATAAATGACATGTTTATTGTTGCACAAAATGTACAAAATAACAAGCAAATGGACAGCTCCCCTCTAGTCCCGCCCCTCCCGCCGTATCATTCGCCAAGATGAAGTTGGAGTTTTTGAAACCTATGACTCACTATGGCAAGTCCAATGGTGCAAGTCAAGTCATGGGATTTCTGAGAGAACACATCCCCAATTTCAGCATCACTGAACAATTTAAAAGGAATAAAAACATCTTTATGTACAACATGCCATCTATATATCTATACAGAATATAGACATCACCTGTGACATTAGACTAAGGTCTATAGACATCACCTGTGACCTTAGACTAAGGTCTATAGACATCACCTGTGACCTTAGACTAAGGTCTATAGACATCACCTGTGACCTTAGACTAAGGTCTATAGACATCACCTGTGACCTTAGACTAAGGTCTATAGACATCACCTGTGAACTTAGACTAAGGTCTATAGACATCACCTGTGACCTTAGACTAAGGTCTATAGACATCACCTGTGACCTTAGACTAAGGTCTATAGACATCACCTGTGACCTTAGACTAAGGTCTATAGACATCACCTGTGACCTTAGACTAAGGTCTATAGACATCACCTGTGACCTTAGACTAAGGTCTATAGACATCACCTGTGGCCTTAGACTAAGGTCTATAGACATCACCTGTGACCTTAGACTAAGGTCTATAGACATCACCTGTGAACTTAGACTAAGGTCTATAGACATCCCCTGTGACCTTAGACTAAGGTCTATAGACATCACCTGTGACCTTAGACTAAGGTCTATAGACATCACCTGTGAACTTAGACTAAGGTCTATAGACATCACCTGTGAACTTAGACTAAGGTCTATAGACATCACCTGTGACCTTAGACTAAGGTCTATAGACATCACCTGTGAACTTAGACTAAGGTCTATAGACATCACCTGTGACCTTAGACTAAGGTCTATAGACATCACCTGTGACCTTAGACTAAGGTCTATAGACATCACCTGTGACCTTAGACTAAGGTCTATAGACATCACCTGTGAACTTAGACTAAGGTCTATAGACATCACCTGTGACCTTAGACTAAAGTACAGCACTGCCTTTTATATCACCATTTGAACTTCTTAATTTTCAATACCCACTTATTCAGTGACTTAATTGTTTATTTGCCTCATACTAAAAGAATAAATCTTTAGTGGATCATAAGCACGTTTGTTATTGTTGTTGTGTATTTCATCCTGGAGGACCCGAGCTGGCCTTGTAGGTGCCTGATGAGAAAAGGCTCAACTCACTCATTTATTTACACTGCGACTCTCTGAGTGATCTAATGACTCTGCCTGTGTGTGTGTGTGTGTGTGTGTGTGTGTGTGTGTGTATGTGTGTGTGTGTGTGTGTGTGTGTGTGTCTTCTCTTTATGATAGGCTAGTCTCTGCTCTTCTCTTTATGATAGGCTAGTCTCTGCCCTTCTCTTTATGATAGGCTAGTCTCTGCTCTTCTCTTTATGATAGGCTAGTCTCTGCTCTTCTCTTTATGATAGGCTAGTCTCTGCTCTTCTCTTTATGATAGGCTAGTCTCTGCTCTTCTCTTTATGATAGGCTAGTCTCTGCCCTTCTCTTTATGATAGGCTAGTCTCTGCTCTTCTCTTTATGATAGGCTAGTCTCTGCTCTTCTCTTTATGATAGGCTAGTCTCTGCCCTTCTCTTTATGATAGGCTAGTCTCTGCTCTTCTCTTTATGATAGGCTAGTCTCTGCTCTTCTCTTTATGATAGGCTAGTCTCTGCCCTTCTCTTTATGATAGGCTTGGTCTCTGCCCTTCTCTTTATGATAGGCTAGTCTCTGCCCTTCTCTTTATGATAGGCTAGTCTCTGCCCTTCTCTTTATGATAGGCTAGTCTCTGCTCTTCTCTTTATGATAGGCTAGTCTCTGCTCTTCTCTTTATGATAGGCTTGGTCTCTGCCCTTCTCTTTATGATAGACTAGTCTCTGCCCTTCTCTTTATGATAGGCTAGTCTCAGCCCTTCTCTTTATGATAGGCTAGTCTCTGCTCTTCTCTTTATGATAGGCTAGTCTCTGCCCTTCTCTTTATGATAGGCTAGTCTCTGCTCTTCTCTTTATGATAGGCTAGTCTCTGCTCTTCTCTTTATGATAGGCTAGTCTCTGCCCTTCTCTTGCCCTTCTCTTTATGATAGGCTAGTCTCTGCTCTTCTCTTTATGATAGGCTAGTCTCTGCCCTTCTCTTTATGATAGGCTAGTCTTTGCTCTTCTCTTTATGATAGGCTAGTCTCTGCTCTTCTCTTTATGATAGGCTAGTCTCTGCTCTTCTCTTTATGATAGGCTAGTCTCTGCTCTTCTCTTTATGATAGGCTAGTCTCTGCTCTTCTCTTTATGATAGGCTAGTCTCTGCCCTTCTCTTTATGATAGGCTAGTCTCTGCCCTTCTCTTTATGATAGGCTAGTCTCTGCTCTTCTCTTTATGATAGGCTAGTCTCTGCCCTTCTCTTTATGATAGGCTTGGTCTCTGCCCTTCTCTTTATGATAGGCTAGTCTCTGCTCTTCTCTTTATGATAGGCTAGTCTCTGCCCTTCTCTTGCCCTTCTCTTTATGATAGGCTAGTCTCTGCTCTTCTCTTTATGATAGGCTAGTCTCTGCCCTTCTCTTTATGATAGGCTAGTCTCTGCTCTTCTCTTTATGATAGGCTAGTCTCTGCCCTTCTCTTTATGATAGGCTAGTCTCTGCTCTTCTCTTTATGACAGGCTAGTCTCTCCTCTTCTCTTTATGATAGGCTAGTCTCTGCTCTTCTCTTTATGATAGGCTAGTCTCTGCCCTTCTCTTTATGATAGGCTTGGTCTCTGCCCTTCTCTTTATGATAGGCTAGTCTCTGCTCTTCTCTTTATGATAGGCTAGTCTCTGCCCTTCTCTTTATGATAGGCTAGTCTCTGCTCTTCTCTTTATGATAGGCTTGGTCTCTGCCCTTCTCTTTATGATAGGCTAGTCTCTGCTCTTCTCTTTATGATAGGCTAGTCTCTGCCCTTCTCTTTATGATAGGCTAGTCTCTGCTCTTCTCTTTATGATAGGCTTGGTCTCTGCCCTTCTCTTTATGATAGGCTAGTCTCTGCTCTTCTCTTTATGATAGGCTAGTCTCTGCCCTTCTCTTTATGATAGGCTAGTCTCTGCTCTTCTCTTTATGATAGGCTAGTCTCTGCCCTTCTCTTTATGATAGGCTAGTCTCTGCTCTTCTCTTTATGATAGGCTAGTCTCTGCCCTGCTCTTTATGATAGGCTAGTCTCTGCTCTTCTCTTTATGATAGGCTAGTCTCTGCTCTTCTCTTTATGATAGGCTAGTCTCTGCCCTTCTCTTTATGATAGGCTAGTCTCTGCTCTTCTCTTTATGATAGGCTAGTCTCTGCCCTTCTCTTTATGTTTCAATAGAATATTCCCCAGAACATCCAAGATGGCACAGTGAAGATGATAGTCAACCCTTTTCTTTCACAATGTACAGAAACTCTTTATGATGGTTGGTTGGCTATGTTGGGTTTAGAGCAGTAGAATTTGATGTCCTGGATCTTTTTCGGACCCCCTAAAGATAGATACCAAGCGGTGTTAGAAGGCTAGCAGTCAGTGTCTCCTTAACCCCCTAAAGATATATATCAAGCGGTGTTAGAAGGCTAGCAGTCTCCTTAACCCACTAAAGATAGATATCAAGCGGTGTTAGAAGGCTAGCAGTCAGTCTCCTTAACCCCCTAAAGATAGATACCAAGCGGTGTTAGAAGGCTAGCAGTCAGTCTCCTTAACCCCCTAAAGATATATATCAAGCGGTGTTAGAAGGCTAGCAGTCTCCTTAACCCACTAAAGATAGATATCAAGCGGTGTTAGAAGGCTAGCAGTCTCCTTAACCCACTAAAGATAGATATCAAGCGGTGTTAGAAGGCTAGCAGTCAGTCTCCTTAACCCCCTAAAGATAGATACCAAGCGGTGTTAGAAGGCTTGCAGTCAGTCTCCTTAACCCCCTAAAGATATATATCAAGCGGTGTTAGAAGGCTTGCAGTCTCCTTAACCCACTAAAGATAGATATCAAGCGGTGTTAGAAGGCTAGCAGTCTCCTTAACCCACTAAAGATAGATATCAAGCGGTGTTAGAAGGCTAGCAGTCAGTCTCCTTAACCCCCTAAAGATAGATACCAAGCGGTGTTAGAAGGCTAGCAGTCAGTCTCCTTAACCCCCTAAAGGCTTAGGATCAATAGGAGTGGGTGTATGATGAGGAAACAGCATTAGAATCAATATGGAGCGTCTGGGTGGATGTCAATACACTAAAATAGAATCAATATGGAGCGTCTGGGTGGATGTCAATACACTAAAATAGAATCAATATGGAGCGTCTGGGTGGATGTCAATACACTAAAATAGAATCAATATGGAGCGTCTGGGTGGATGTTAATACACTAAAATAGAATCAATATGGAGTGCCTGGGTGGATGTTAATACACTAAAATAGAATCAATATGGAGTGTCTGGGTGGATGTTAATACACTAAAATAGAATCAATATGGAGTGCCTGGGTGGATGTTAATACACTAAAATAGAATCAATATGGAGTGCCTGGGTGGATGTCAATACACTAAAATAGGTTCCCTCCATGTCTTCTTGTCCCCTTTCCTTCATCTGATGTGAAAGAGCTGAACAAGTGAGAGCAGATCTCCATCACACTGTCTTTGTTTTCAGTTCAGTGCAGATGAAGGAGAGGAGACGAGGAGAGGGGGAGGAGGAGAGGAAGCCCCTTCAGACTATTGGGCTGGACCCTTAATGCAGAGACTGAGCCTAATCTACACAGGCCCAGTCCCAAACCAATACCCCACCTCGAACCCTATGACCTTGTTGACTACCTGACAGATTGTTTGGATTGGTAGCAGCATTAAGGCTAAAGCTCCCATTAGCCTTCTGGTAAGTTAAGAAGTTTTTCCGCCATAATGCTTACAACTCCAAGTCCTTTTAGATTGGGGGTGTCAGGACTTTTTGGAAAGGGACAAGCCATTGGTTTGGAATCAGGCCGTTTTATCATTCCCAGTCTTATTCTTTACAGTTTGTAATGGAGCCTAGTTAAAATCTTTACAGCGACTACTTGGAGACTGACTGACAGCGTTGTTTATATTCTACGCGAGTGAATATGAATATGAACCTTTGTATTTCCTGACTGTAGATTATTCTGATATAGCTCCTTGTTCATCCTCTTTAGTCTTATTTCACTATTTTCTCTTTAATATATTTATCTTCCTTCATTTTTTTATTTTTTACAAAATGAGAGACAGAATGATAGACTTCTTCTTTTCGTCTTTTCATCAGGTCTTTTTTATCAGACCTGATCATTTTTCTATTCATTCTTGTAAACAAACGGGATTCAGCAACCACAGTTTGTTCTCCCTCATTCTTCTTCATCTCCCTCCGTGTGCTCTCTCTCTCTCTCTCTCTCTCTCTCTCTCCTTCCTTTCCTTTCTCCCACTCCACCAACTCTCATTGGAGAAGAGCCCTGAATTTGTTTGGAGGTGCTATCATCGTTTAGATGCCGGGTTGTATACCTGGAGAGGAGGAAAGGATGGGAGGAGGGAGAGAGGAGGAGAGGACGGGAGGAGAGGAGGAAAGGATGGAGGAGGGAAGGAGAGGAGGAGGGAGGACGGGAGGAGAGAGAGGAAAGGATGGGAGGAGGGAGAGAGGAGGAGAGGACGGGAGGAGAGGAGGAGGAAGGAGGAGGAGGGAGAGGAGGAGGAGAGGACGAGGAGAGGGAGGAGGAGAGGAGGAAAGGATGGGAGGAGGAGAGAGGAGAGAGGACGGGGAGGAGAGGAGGAAAGGATGGGAGGGGGAAAAGGAGGAGAGGAGAGGGAGAGAGGAGGAGAGGACGGGAGGAGAGGAGGAAAGGATGGGAGGAGGGAGAGAGGAGAGCAAAATAAATTAGATGAGTATCTGTACATACAGTCTCTCTCGTCTCTCTCTCTCTCTCTCTCTCTCTCTCTCTCTCTCTCTCTCTCTGTCTCTCTCTCTCTCTCTCTCTCTCTCTCTCTCTCTCTCTCTCTCTCTCTCTCTCTCCTCTCTCTCTCTCTCTCTCTCTCTCTCTCTCTCTCTCTCTCTCTGCTCTCTCTCTCTCTCTCTCTCTCTCTTCTCTCTCTCCTCTCTCTCTCTCTCTCTCTCTCTCTTTCTTTCTCTCTCTCTCTCTCTCACACACACACATGATGTATTTCTTTCTCTCTCTGTCTCCTCACCTCAGTGCGTTCAGTAGTCCCTCCACGCTGTTGGATGGCTGCTCTTTCAGCACCTTGATGCAGCCCTTCATCTGTACACACACACACACACACACACACACACACACACAGCACACACACACACACACACACACACACACACACACACCAAAGATACAGACACACCAAAGACACACACAGCTTTAGAGAAAGGTCATCACCCTCTGATCCAAAACCCCTACAAGAGGACATAAAGTCATGTGTGGTCAGATAGAATCAGCATTTTAAGCAGTATAAGAGTAAAAAACATGGGAT
>CM042395.1:29784743-29785866 GCA_023634145.1 Thymallus thymallus | reverse complement strand
ACTGTACTCTGTGTTGATGAAAACACTGTACTATGTGTTGATGAGAAAACACTGTATTCTGTGTTGATGAAAACACTGTACTCTGTGTTGATGAAAACACTGTACTCTGTGTTGATGAAAATACTGTACTATGTGTTGATGAAAACACTGTACTCTGTGTTGATGAAAACACTGTACTCTGTGTTGATGAGAAAACACTGTACTATGTGTTAATGAAAACACTGTACTATTTGTTGATGAAAACACTGTACTCTGTGTTGATGAAAACACTGTACTATGTGTTGATGAGAAAACACTGTACTATGTGTTGATGAAAACACTGTACTCTGTGTTGATGAAAACACTGTACTCTGTGTTGATGAGAAAACACTGTACTCTGTGTTGATCAGAAAACACTGTGCTATGTGTTGATGAGAAAACACTGTACTCTGTGTTGATGAGAAAACACTGTACTATGTGTTGATGAAAACACTGTACTCTGTGTTGATGAAAACACTGTACTCTGTGTTGATGAGAAAACACTGTACTCTGTGTTGATGAAAACACTGTACTCTGTGTTGATGAGAAAACACTGTACTCTGTGTTGATGAGAAAACACTGTACTCTGTGTTGATGAAAACACTGTACTCTGTGTTGATGAGAAAACACTGTACTCTGTGTTGATGAAAACACTGTACTCTGTGTTGATGAGAAAACACTGTACTATGTGTTGATGAGTAGCTTTTTTGAGCCTTTAGCTTTTTCACACATTGCTATGGTAACAGTTGGTCGTGAACACTGTTACCTTGACAACTGTCTTACAGATTAGCCAAGTGATCCAGGTTACGGCACCAGTGTAGCACAGGCCAAGATGGTCTTACCTGCTGGTTGTTCAGTCTGTTCCTACTGATGGTCCTCCTGTAGTAGCTAAAGTCATTCTGAATGGCTGGGTTTGTCATCTAGAGAGAGAGGGAGAGGGGGAGAGGGATGAGGGGGAGTGGGGGGGTGGGGTGAGGGAGAGAGTGGGAGTGGGGGGGGGAGGGATGAGGGGGAGTGGGGGGGGTGAGGGAGAGTGTGGGAGTGGTGGGGGGGGTTGAGAGAGGGAAAGGGGGAAGAGGGATGAGGGGGAGTGGGGGTGTGGGTG
>CM042395.1:29762243-29779743 GCA_023634145.1 Thymallus thymallus | reverse complement strand
CAGAAGCATGACGATGTGTGTGTGTGTTTGTGTGTGTGTGTGGTCTGTGTGTTTGTGTGTGTCACCCACCCAGTCGGAGGGAGAATTCGTAGAAGCGTTTGAGCTTGGCCACCAGGGGGCAGACTGCGTTCCAGGCCTTCTCCTGCAGCTGAAGATCACCTGGGTTCTGGATGGCCTGGAGGAGAGGAAGAGGTGGAGGAGGAGGAGGAGGAGGAGGAGGAGATGAAGAAGAGGGGGAGGAGAGAGTAGAGGAAGAGGGAGAGGGAGAGGAGAGAGAAAGAGTAGAAGGAGAACAGATGTTGGACTCTGTATACTTAGCAAACACAATCCACAACTTAGGGAAGTATAGAATGTTCATCTGGAATGGAGACAGAAGGAAAGAGAGTGTTGGTAACATTCCTTCCTTCCTTCCTTCCTTCCTTCCTTCCTTCCTTCCTTCCTTCCTTCCTTCCTTCCTTCCTTCCTTCCTTCCTTCCTTCCTTTGGATGGAAAGCAGGAAGCTACTACTATACTGTACTGTACTGTACTTTACTATACTATATTATACTGTACTATACTATATTATACTATTACTGTACTATATTATACTATACTGTACTATTTTATACTACTACTATACTGTACTGTATTATACTTTATTATACTATTACTATACTATATTATACTATACTGTACTGTACTATTACTATAATATATTATACTATTCTATACCATACTATATTATATTATACTATACTCTATTATACTATACTGTACTATATTATATTATATTATCCTATACTATACAATTTTATACTATATTATATATATACATACTCAGTATATACATATTCATGTATAGTTGTTATATCATATCACGTGCAATATTGCAAGTAATTCTTGGACTTAACTTACGTAGTCATTCACTCAGGAATGCATATTAGTATCCTGTCAGTTGCACCTTTTCTCATGTCTTTTAGTATATCGAATGTGCAATAAGTGCAGTTGTCTGTAATTAAACCCTGCGCACCAAGGACTGTATTTTAAGGGAATTACTATTATTACCCCAAATTATATCATACACACATTTAGCTATTTAATTATCTCTTCCTGTCATTTACCTGTACAGCTAATGTAACCATGCAAATATTCACTTACCTGTAAATGTAACTGTAAATTTACCTGTACAGTTAATTAAACCATGCAAAATATTCACTAAACTGTTCATTTAACCAGTCTGTCTATTAAGTAAACTATTATTACACTTACTTATATCATACGCATTTTTAGCTATTGAAGCATTTCTCTGCCATCGACCTGTATAGTCGGCGGCAGGTAGCCTAGTCGGCGGCAGGTAGCCTAGTGGTTAGAGTGTTGGGCCCGTAACTGAAAGGTTGCTGGATCGAATCCCCGAGCTGACAAGGTAAAACTCTGTCGTTCTGCCCCTGAACAAGGCAGTTAACCCACTGTTCCTAGGCCGTCATTGAAAATAAGAATTTGTTCTTAACTGACTTGCCTAGTAAAATAAAGGTTAAATAAAAAAAGAATAGTATAGTTAACCATCCAACATCCACCAATGTATAGTGTACATATTCAGCCAACCACTCATACTATGCAATGTCTTTTTATAGCTTTTTTGCACTCCAGACTTCTTGTATTTCTAAACTTTTTTACTTTTCTATCTATCTATCTATCTATCTGTCTGTCTGTCTGTCTGTCTGTCTGTCTGTCTGTCTGTCTGTCTGTCTGTCTGTCTGTCTGTCTGTCTGTCTGTCTGTCTGTCTGTCTGTCTGTCTGTCTGTCTGTCTGTCTGTCTGTCTGTCTGTCTGTCTGTCTGTCTGTCTATCTATCTATCTATCTATCTATCTATCTATCTATCTATCTATCTATCTATCTATCTTATTATATTATATTATATTATATTATATTATATTATACTATACTATACTATACTATACTATACTATACTATACTATACTATATTATAATATACTATACTATACTATTGCTCGGCTGCTTTGATGTCTGTAATGTGAGATAGAGAGAGAGAGATCACTGCTGTGTGTGTGTTTGTGTGACACAGCTGAGAAAACCTTTTAACTTGACTCAACACCACTAGCCACCACACACTAAGACTACGTTTAAACAGTATAACTGTTTGATGAACCATTGGTATAACGTTAGTGGCAATAGCCGTGTGAGAGACACACACACAGCTGGTGAACAAGACTAGAATTACAATAATCCTGGAGGAACTAATATATTTGTGTTTTGGTGTTTTTCTTTTGTGAATAGTCATTTGTGTGTAGCAGAATAGCAGGCTACCTATTGCAACTTGGTTTATTTGTTACAGCACATAATGTGATTAACACAGACTGTATTTATAACCCCGCCCACACACACACACCCCTCACCTCTCGTATCTCCTGTCCCGCCCCGTTGTAAGATTGTAGTTCAGCCAGGATGCCGTGGGCCTCCTCCAGCACAGCACTGACCTGGTTCCATACAGCAGTCTCTGCCTCTGTAGGCTGGGCATCTGGAGGAGGGAGAGTAGCATGATGGGACATGGAGTTTTGGAGGGTGGGTTTGGGGTTGAGAGTAGAGCAGAGCATTATGGGAAGTTGAGTTTTGGAGAGGAGAGTAGGGATAGGGTTGGGGGTGAATTAGGATTAGTGTTATAGAACAGGGTTAGGGTTATAGGACAGGGTTAGTGTTATAGAACAGGGTTAGTGTTATAGGACAGGGTTAGTGTTATAGGACAGGGTTAGTGTTATAGGACAGGGTTAGTGTTATAGGACAGGGTTAGTGTTATAGGACAGGGTTAGTATTAGTGTTATAGGACAGGGTTAGTGTTATAGGACAGGGTTAGTGTTATAGGACAGGGTTAGTGTTATAGGACAGGGTTAGTGTTATAGGACAGGGTTAGTGTTATAGGACAGGTTAGTGTTATAGGACAGGGTTAGTGTTATAGGACAGGGTTAGTGTTATAGGACAGGGTTAGTGTTATAGAACAGGGTTAGTGTTATAGGACAGGTTAGTGTTATAGGACAGGGTTAGTGTTATAGGACAGGGTTAGTGTTATAGGACAGGGTTAGTATTATAGGACAGGGTTAGTGTTATAGAACAGGGTTAGTGTTATAGGACAGGGTTAGTATTAGTGTTATAGAACAGGGTTAGTGTTATAGGACAGGGTTAGTATTAGTGTTATAGAACAGGGTTAGTATTAGTGTTATAGGACAGGGTTAGTGTTATAGGACAGGGTTAGTGTTATAGGACAGGGTTAGTATTAGTGTTATAGAACAGGGTTAGTGTTATAGGACAGGGTTAGTATTAGTGTTATAGAACAGGGTTAGTATTAGTGTTATAGGACAGGGTTAGTGTTATAGGACAGGGTTAGTATTAGTGTTATAGGACAGGGTTAGTGTTATAGGACAGGGTTAGTATTAGTGTTATAGGACAGGTTAGTGTTATAGAACAGGGTTAGTGTTATAGGACAGGGTTAGTGTTATAGAACAGGGTTATTATTAGTGTTATAGGACAGGGTTAGTGTTATAGGACAGGGTTAGTGTTATAGGACAGGGTTAGTGTTATAGAACAGGGTTAGTGTTATAGGACAGGGTTAGTGTTATAGGACACGGTTAGTGTTATAGGACAGGGTTAGTGTTATAGGACAGGGTTAGTATTAGTGTTATAGAACAGGGTTAGTGTTATAGGACAGGGTTAGTGTTATAGAACAGGGTTAGTATTAGTGTTATAGGACAGGGTTAGTGTTATAGGACAGGGTTAGTGTTATAGGACAGGGTTAGTGTTATAGAACAAGGTTAGTATTAGTGTTATAGGACAGGGTTAGTGTTATAGGACAGGGTTAGTGTTATAGGACAGGGTTAGTGTTATAGGACAGGGTTAGTGTTATAGGACAGGGTTAGTGTTATAGGACAGGGTTAGTATTAGTGTTATAGGACAGGGTTAGTGTTATAGGACAGGGTTAGTGTTATAGGACAGGGTTAGTGTTATAGGACAGGGTTAGTGTTATAGGACAGGGTTAGTGTTATAGGACAGGGTTAGTATTAGTGTTATAGAACAGGGTTAGTGTTATAGGACAGGGTTAGTGTTATAGAACAGGGTTAGTATTAGTGTTATAGGACAGGGTTAGTGTTATAGGACAGGGTTAGTGTTATAGGACAGGGTTAGTGTTATAGGACAGGGTTAGTGTTATAGGACAGGGTTAGTGTTATAGGACAGGTTAGTGTTATAGGACAGGGTTAGTGTTATAGGACAGGGTTAGTGTTATAGGACAGGGTTAGTATTAGTGTTATAGGACAGGGTTAGTGTTATAGGACAGGGTTAGTGTTATAGGACAGGGTTAGTGTTATAGAACAGGGTTAGTGTTATAGGACAGGGTTAGTGTTATAGGACAGGGTTAGTGTTATAGGACAGGGTTAGTGTTATAGGACAGGGTTAGTGTTATAGGACAGGTTAGTGTTATAGGACAGGGTTAGTGTTATAGGACAGGGTTAGTGTTATAGGACAGGGTTAGTGTTATAGAACAGGGTTAGTATTAGTGTTATAGGACAGGGTTAGTGTTATAGGACAGGGTTAGTGTTATAGGACAGGGTTAGTGTTATAGGACAGGGTTAGTGTTATACAACAGGGTTAGTGTTATAGGACAGGTTAGTGTTATAGGACAGGGTTAGTGTTATAGGACAGGGTTAGTGTTATAGGACAGGGTTAGTATTATAGTACAGGGTTAGTGTTATACAACAGGGTTAGTGTTATAGGACAGGGTTAGTATTAGTGTTATAGAACAGGGTTAGTATTAGTGTTATAGGACAGGGTTAGTGTTATAGGACAGGGTTAGTGTTATAGGACAGGGTTAGTATTAGTGTTATAGAACAGGGTTAGTGTTATAGGACAGGGTTAGTATTAGTGTTATAGAACAGGGTTAGTATTAGTGTTATAGGACAGGGTTAGTGTTATAGGACAGGGTTAGTGTTATAGGACAGGGTTAGTATTAGTGTTATAGGACAGGGTTAGTGTTATAGGACAGGGTTAGTGTTATAGGACAGGGTTAGTGTTATAGGACAGGGTTAGTATTAGTGTTATAGGACAGGGTTAGTGTTATAGGACAGGGTTAGTATTAGTGTTATAGGACAGGTTAGTGTTATAGAACAGGGTTAGTGTTATAGAACAGGGTTAGTATTAGTGTTATAGGACAGGGTTAGTGTTATAGGACAGGGTTAGTATTAGTGTTATAGGACAGGGTTAGTGTTATAGGACAGGGTTAGTATTAGTGTTATAGGACAGGGTTAGTGTTATAGGACAGGGTTAGTATTAGTGTTATAGGACAGGGTTAGTGTTATAGGACAGGGTTAGTATTAGTGTTATAGGACAGGGTTAGTTTTATAGGACAGGGTTAGTATTAGTGTTATAGGACAGGTTAGTGTTATAGAACAGGGTTAGTGTTATAGGACAGGGTTAGTGTTATAGAACAGGGTTAGTATTAGTGTTATAGGACAGGGTTAGTGTTATAGGACAGGGTTAGTGTTATAGGACAGGGTTAGTGTTATAGGACAGGGTTAGTGTTATAGAACAGGGTTAGTATTAGTGTTATAGGACAGGGTTAGTGTTATAGGACAGGGTTAGTGTTATAGGACAGGGTTAGTGTTATAGGACAGGGTTAGTATTAGTGTTATAGAACAGGGTTAGTGTTATAGGACAGGGTTAGTGTTATAGAACAGGGTTAGTATTAGTGTTATAGGACAGGGTTAGTGTTATAGGACAGGGTTAGTGTTATAGGACAGGGTTAGTGTCATAGAACAGGGTTAGTATTAGTGTTATAGGACAGGGTTAGTGTTATAGGACAGGGTTAGTGTTATAGGACAGGGTTAGTGTTATAGGACAGGGTTAGTGTTATAGAACAGGGTGATGAAAATGGATGAGAAAGGGAGTGGGTTTACCGTCATTACACACTGCAGATTGCCAGGTCCTCACATTAGATATATATCTGCACAGTAACTCTAACTATTACAGTTGATTAGATATATATCTGCACAGTAACTCTAACTATTACAGTTGATTAGTCTGTATCTGTACTGTAACTCTAACTATTACAGTTGATTAGTCTGTATCTGTACTGTAACTCTAACTATTACAGTTGATTAGTCTGTATCTGGACAGTAACTCTAACTATTACAGTTGATTAGTCTGTATCTGCACAGTAACTCTAACTATTACAGTTGATTAGTCTGTATCTGCACAGTAACTCTAACTATTACAGTTGATTAGTCTGTATATGCACAGTAACTCTAACTATTACAGTTGATTAGTCTGTATCTGCACAGTAACTCTAACTATTACAGTTGATTAGTCTGTATCTGCACAGTAACTCTAACTATTACAGTTGATTAGTCTGTATCTGCACAGTAACTCTAACTATTACAGTTGATTAGTCTGTATCTGCACAGTAACTCTAACTATTACAGTTGATTAGTCTGTATCTGCACAGTAACTCTAACTATTACAGTTGATTAGTCTGTATCTGCACAGTAACTCTAACTATTACAGTTGATTAGTCTGTATCTGCACAGTATCTCTAACTATTACAGTTGATTAGTCTGTATCTGCACAGTAACTCTAACTATTACAGTTGATTAGTCTGTATCTGCACAGTAACTCTAACTATTACAGTTGATTAGTCTGTATCTGCACAGTAACTCTAACTATTACAGTTGATTAGTCTGTATCTGCACAGTAACTCTAACTATTACAGTTGATTAGTCTGTATCTGCACAGTAACTCTAACTATTACAGTTGATTAGTCTGTATCTGCACAGTAACTCTAACTATTACAGTTGATTAGTCTGTATCTGCACAGTAACTCTAACTATTACAGTTGATTAGTCTGTATCTGCACAGTAACTCTAACTATTACAGTTGATTAGTCTGTATCTGCACAGTAACTCTAACTATTACAGTTGATTAGTCTGTATCTGCACAGTAACTCTAACTATTACAGTTGATTAGTCTGTATCTGCACAGTAACTCTAACTATTACAGTTGATTAGTCTGTATCTGTACAGTATCTCTAACTATTACAGTTGATTAGTGTGTATCTGCACAGTAACTCTAACTATTACAGTTGATTAGTCTTATTTGCACAGTAACTCTAACTATTACAGTTGATTAGTCTGTATCTGTACAGTATCTCTAACTATTACAGTTGATTAGTCTGTATCTGTACAGTAACTCTAACTATTACAGTTGATTAGTCTGTATCTGTACAGTAACTCTAACTATTACAGTTGATTAGTCTGTATCTGTACTGTAACTCTAACTATTACAGTTGATTAGTCTGTATCTGTACTGTAACTCTAACTATTACAGTTGATTAGTCTGTATCTGTACAGTAACTCTAACTATTAAAGTTGATTAGTCTGTATCTGTACAGTAACTCTAACTATTACAGTTGATTAGTCTGTATCTTTTCCACATTTGTTAATGCTTTTGCGTCACTTCTCCTTCTATGTATGGCATATTTACTGTAAAGAGTTTGTGTTAAATTGTAAAACATTGATTGTAATTGTCTTGCATGGATGTCAGCAGACAATGTTTCCTGATGTTTAAGTTACATGTGCATGTCTCAGGTCAAGGATCTGACTCTTAGAGTTTAATTAATTAGTTGGTAACAGTACAATCAGAAATGCTAGATAATAAGCTCTGTCACACACAGTAGTTATGGAAGCAGGACCTACAGCTTAGGTTGTTGATAATATGATGTCAATAGGTTTTAGGAGTGGCATCCCTATCTTTAGGAGTGGCATCCCTATCTTTAGGAGTGGCATCCCTATCTTTAGGAGTGGCATCCCTATCTTTAGGAGTGGCATCGCTATCTTTAGGAGTGGCATCCCTATCTTTAGGAGTGGCATCCCTATCTTTAGGAGTGACATCCCTATCTTTAGGAGTGGCATCCCTAGCATTAGGAGTGGCATCCCTTAGCATTAGGAGTGGCATCCCTAGCATTAGGAGTGGCATCCCTAGCATTAGGAGTGGCATCCCTAGCTTTAGGAGTGGCATCCCTAGCATTAGGAGTGGCATCCCTAGCATTAGGAGTGGCATCCCTATCTTTAGGAGTGGCATCCCTATCTTTAGGAGTGGCATCCCTAGCATTAGGAGTGGCATCCCTTAGCATTAGGAGTGGCATCCCTAGCATTAGGAGTGGCATCCCTAGCATTAGGAGTGGCATCCCTATCTTTAGGAGTGGCAGCCCTAGCATTAGGAGTGGCATCCCTAGCATTAGGAGTGGCATCCCTTAGCATTAGGAGTGGCATCCCTATCTTTAGGAGTGACATCCCTATCTTTAGGAGTGGCATCCCTAGCATTAGGAGTGGCATCCCTTAGCATTAGGAGTGGCATCCCTAGCATTAGGAGTGGCATCCCTAGCATTAGGAGTGGCATCCCTAGCTTTAGGAGTGGCATCCCTAGCATTAGGAGTGGCATCCCTAGCATTAGGAGTGGCATCCCTATCTTTAGGAGTGGCATCCCTATCTTTAGGAGTGGCATCCCTAGCATTAGGAGTGGCATCCCTTAGCATTAGGAGTGGCATCCCTAGCATTAGGAGTGGCATCCCTAGCATTAGGAGTGGCATCCCTATCTTTAGGAGTGGCAGCCCTAGCATTAGGAGTGGCATCCCTAGCATTAGGAGTGGCATCCCTTAGCATTAGGAGTGGCATCCCTTAGCATTAGGAGTGGCATCCCTATCTTTAGGAGTGGCATCCCTAGCATTAGGAGTGGCATCCCTAGCATTAGGAGTGGCATCCCTTAGCATTAGGAGTGGCATCCCTAGCATTAGGAGTGGCATCCCTAGCATTAGGAGTGGCATCCCTATCTTTAGGAGTGGCAGCCTTAGCATTAGGAGTGGCATCCCTAGCATTAGGAGTGGCATCCCTAGCATTAGGAGTTGCATCCCTAGCTTTAGGAGTGGCATCCCTAGCATTAGGAGTGGCATCCCTAGCATTAGGAGTGGCATCCCTATCTTTAGGAGTGGCAGCCTTAGCATTAGGAGTGGCATCCCTAGCATTAGGAGTGGCATCCCTAGCATTAGGAGTGGCATCCCTAGCATTAGGAGTGGCATCCCTAGCATTAGGCCACAGAGATTTGTTTTTAGTCTTAATTTTGTATGTGGATCATTCTATAAACTAGGGTACCAGTTAGGGCTGGGCGATATGACGATATGTATCATGTGACGATAGAAAAACGTTGATTGTTTCATATTATGCTCTATTGTTTATTACAGTCGAGTGCTCAAAACAAACCCCCGACTCAGACGTTGCAAAAGGCAATGTAATGTAAAACGTAATAAGAAATAGGCCTTTACATGTGGTCATTTTATATAAACTATTTATTCATTGAATTTACAGAAAATGTGCTATATCTTGATATGTATCGATATCAGGATATGAGAATTTGGTCAAATCCCCAAGCCTTAGTACCAGTGAGGATTACTTACAGTTTATGATGTCATTGATAATAATCTGCCTTTTTTTTCATTACATTAAGATATAAGGGGTGACTTAGCTATATTAAATTAAAATCACAAGTTGATTTTAAGCCTATGTTTAACCCTTTCTCATTTGTGTCTTGACAGCACAGAGAGGGTAGGCACAGAGAGAGTGGGCACAGAGAGAGTGGGCACAGAGAGAGTGGGCACAAAGAGAGAGTAGGCACAGAGAGAGTGGGCACAGAGAGGGTAGGCACAGAGAGAGTGGGCACAGAGAGAGTGGGCACAGAGAGAGTGGGCACAAAGAGAGAGTAGGCACAGAGAGAGAGGGCACAGAGAGAGAGGGCACAAAGAGAGAGTAGGCACAGAGAGAGTAGTCACAGAGAGAGTGGGCACTGAGAGGGTAGGCACAGAGAGAGTGGGCACAGAGAGGGTAGGCACAGAGAGAGTGGGCACAGAGAGAGAGGGCACAGAGAGGGTAGGCACAGAGAGAGTGGGCACAGAGAGAGTGGGCACAGAGAGGGTAGGAACAGAGAGAGTGGGCACAGAGAGAGTGGGCACAGAGAGAGTGGGCATAGAGAGAGTGGGCACAGAGAGAGAATAGGCACAGAGAGAGAGTGGGCACAGAGAGAGAGTGGGCACAGAGAGAGAGTAGGCACAGAGAGGGAGTGGGCACAGAGAGAGTTGTCCAGGAGAGAGTAGGCACAGAGAGAGAGTGGGCACAGAGAGAGAGTGTGCACAGAGAGAGAGTAGGCACAGAGAGAGTGGGCATAGAGAGAGTGGGCACAGAGAGGGTAGGGGCAGAGAGAGAGTAGGCACAGAGAGAGTGGGCACAGAGAGAGAGTAGGCACGGAGAGAGTGGGCACAGAGAGAGTGGGCATAGAGAGAGTGGGCACAGAGAGAGTGTAGGCACAGAGAGAGTGTAGGCACAGAGAGAGTGGGCACAAAGAGAGAGTAGGCACAGAGAGAGAGGCACAGAGAGAGAGGCACAGAGAGAGAGTGGGCACAGAGAGAGTGGGCACAGAGAGAGAGTAGGCACACAGAGAGAGTGGGCACAGCGAGAGTTGGCCAGGAGAGAGTAGGCACAGAGAGAGTAGGCACAGAGAGAGTGGGCACAGAGAGAGAGTGGGCACAGAGAGAGAGTGGGCACATAGAGAGAGTGGGCACAGAGAGAGAGTGGGCACAGAGAGAGAGTGGGCACAGAGAGGGTAGGCACATAGAGAGAGTGGGCACAGAGAGAGAGTGGGCACAGAGAGAGAGTGGGCACAGAGAGAGAGTGGGCACAGAAAGAGAGTAGGCACAGAGAGAGAGTGGGCACAGAGAGGGTAGGCACATAGAGAGAGTGGGCACAGAGAGAGAGTGGGCACAGATAGAGAGTAGGCACAGAGAGAGAGTGGGCACAGAGAGGGTAGGCACATAGAGAGAGTGGGCACAGAGAGAAAGTGGGCACATAGAGAGAGTGGGCACAGATAGATGGTTAGAGCTGAGGGAGTAGTGTTGCTTAATTAGTACTACAGCATTTTCAGCCCTGCATCAGCCTGATGTGTGCATATAGCATTGTCTCCCTCTAGGCTTGTCTACCCCAGAGATCCACATGTAGAACTGACCTTTTATAGCCTCAGAGGAGGAGGAAGTGGAGGATTGTGGATATTGTAGTGTACACGAGTCATATCCTGCCTCTGTATACATCCCTTTGTGTTTCTGTGTTCTCTCTCTCTTTCCTCTTTTTCTCTCCCTCTACATCTCTCTGTCTGTCTCTCTCTCCCTCTACATATATATGTCTGTCTGTCTGTCTGTCTGTCTGTCTGTCTGTCTGTCTGTCTGTCTGTCTGTCTGTCTGTCTGTCTGTCTGTCTGTCTGTCTGTCTGTCTGTCTGTCTGTCTGTCCCTCTACATCTCTCTGTCTGTCTGTCTCTCTCTCCCTCTATTCATTGAGGTTACGGAGGTGACACTAAGTTATCATCTATAGTTATGGAGTTGACCCATATCCCTGGTCTATGTTGTTTGGTTTGTAACAGTTGTTATATTATATCACATGCAATATTGTAAGTAATTATTGGACGTAGGCATTCACTCAGGAATGCATATTAGTATCCTGCCAGTTGCACCTTTTCTCATTGCTTTTAGTATATCGAATGTGCAATAAGTGCAGTTGTCTGTAATTAAACCCTGCGCACTAAGGACTGTATTTTAAGGGAATTACTATTATTACCCCAAATGATATCATACACACATTTAGCTATTAAAGTATCTCTTCCTGTCATTTACCTGTACAGTTTGTGTAAACATGCAAGTATTCACTTATCTGTAAATATAACTGTATACCTAACTGTACAGCTAATTTAACCATGCAAAATTTTCACTTACCTGTTCATTTACCCAGTCTGTCTATTAAGTAAACTATTATTACCCTCGCTCATATCATACGCATTTTTAGCTACTGAAGTATTTCTCTGCCATCGACCTGTATAGTATAGTTAACCATCCAACATCCACCAACGTATAGTGTACATATTCAGCCAACCACCCATACTATGCAATGTCCTTTTCTAGCTTTTTTTTTTTTGCACTCCAGATATCTTGTATTTCTATACTTTTTCATACTGCCGCTCTATGTATCATGTACCGTGTATCTGTCTTTTGTGTACTTTCGTTGTGGCATTTTGCACCTGCCCTGTGTTTTGTTGTAGCTGCTTGACAATGAAATTTCCCCCCCGGGGATCAATAAAGTACCTATCTATCTATCTATCTATCTATCTATCTAATGGAGTTGACCCATATCCCTGGTCTATGTTGTTTGGTTTGTAATGGAGTTGACCCATATCCCTGGTCTATGTTGTTTGGTTTGTAATGGAGTTGACCCATATCCCTGGTCTATGTTGTTTGGTTTGTAATGGAGTTGACCCATATCCCTGGTCTATGTTGTTTGGTTTGTAATGGAGTTGACCCATATCCCTGGTCTATGTTGTTTGGTTTGTAATGGAGTTGACCCATATCCCTGGTCTATGTTGTTTGGTTTGTAACGGAGTTGACCCATATCCCTGGTCTATGTTGTTTGGTTTGTAATGGAGTTGACCCATATCCCTGGTCTATGTTGTTTGGTTTGTAATGGAGTTGACCCATATCCCTGGTCTATGTTGTTTGGTTTGTAATGGAGTTGACCCATATCCCTGGTCTATGTTGTTTGGTTTGTAATGGAGTTGACCCATATCCCTGGTCTATGTTGTTTGGTTTGTAATGGAGTTGACCCATATCCCTGGTCTACGTTGTTTGGTTTGTAATGGAGTTGACCCATATCCCTGGTCTATGTTGTTTGGTTTGTAATGGAGTTGACCCATATCCCTGGTCTATGTTGTTTGGTTTGTAATGGAGTTGAATGGTTTAGGTTGTGGAGTTTGATTAGTTATGCCTCCATCGCCTTCATATTTGTTGCTTAGTTAATAATGGAATTGAATGTTTGTTTAGATGAGTTATGGTGTCGATGCTTTGTTTGATTCTAGTTAGAGGTGAACTATTAGTTATGGAGTAGATATCTGGCTCTGTTTGATTCTAGTTAGAGGTGAACTATTAGTTATGGAGTAGATATCTGGCATTGTTTGATTCTAGTTAGAGGTGAACTATTAGTTATGGAGTAGATATCTGGCATTGTTTGATTCTAGTTAGAGGTGAACTATTAGTTATGGAGTAGATATCTGGCTTTGTTTGATTCTAGTTAGAGGTGAACTATTAGTTATGGAGTAGATATCTGGCATTGTTTGATTCTAGTTAGAGGTGAACTATTAGTTATGGAGTAGATATCTGGCTTTGTTTGATTCTAGTTAGAGGTGAACTATTAGTTATGGAGTAGATATCTGGCTTTGTTTGATTCTAGTTAGAGGTGAACTATTAGTTATGGAGTAGATATCTGGCTTTGTTTGATTCTATTTAGAGGTGAACTATTAGTTATGGAGTAGATATCTGGCTTTGTTTGATTCTATTTAGAGGTGAACTATTAGTTATGGAGTAGATATCTGGCTTTGTTTGATTCTATTTAGAGGTGAACTATTAGTTATGGAGTAGATATCTGGCTTTGTTTGATTCTATTTAGAGGTGAACTATTAGTTATGGAGTAGATATCTGGCTTTGTTTGATTCTATTTAGAGGTGAACTATTAGTTATGGAGTAGATATCTGGCTTTGTTTGATTCTAGTTAGAGGTGAACTACTAGTTATGGAGTAGATATCTGGCTTTGTTCTTTGTATTGGTCTGTATTATTGTGTGACAGAGGTGACTTCTGCCTCTCACTGGAGCAGGAGAGCACAGTGCTGCTGTAGAGAGAGAGTTTACACTGCTTTACTACAAACACCCCTTTCTCCCTAGCAGTGGGCTCTCCCTCTTCCATAGGATATATAACAGAATCTACCAGTGGAAGGAACCATTCTGTTAAATAGGGGGAACTTCAGAGAAGGAAGGAAGGCAGGGAGGAAAAGATAAGTTAAAGGTTAGGGGTCAAGGTCAGAGTAGAAAGAGGGAAGGCGAGGACGGAGGCGGCCATCTTGTAAAAATAAACTTGCTGCCCCCACACACACACACACACACACACACACACACACACACACACACACACACACACACACACACACACACACACACACACACACACACACACACACACACACACACACACACACACACACACACACACACACACACACACACGCCAGAGGAGGCTGCTGAGTGGAGTCATAGTAGGGTTGGGCACATTGTGATGGCTGGAATGGAATCAATGGAACGGTATCAAACACATGGAAAACACGTTTGACTCCATTTCATTAATTCCATTCCAGCCATCACAATGAGACCTCCTATAGCTCCTCCCATCAGCCTCCTCTGGCACACAAACACACACCCACCAGACTTTAAAAATAAACACATGCACACACTCTCACACACTCAGTGTTGCATAGAGGTAGGAAGAGAGGTGTGGCTAGATATAGATGGTCTTTGGCTGTAAGACATCTTCATCTCAAAGCAACAACAGCTAGAGGTATGGCATTCTGAAGACGCTTGCTTACTAAATAGGGCCTGATTCCAATCTGAAAATATGGCTTCAATTTTAATAATCAAATTAGTAATAGCCATATTCCGGCTTATTGCTTATACTAGTCTTCACATATCACCCCAGATGAGTTATTACATATGAAGGCCAGCCTCTTGAGCTGAAGAAAGGCAAATGGAGGAAAAGGTGAGGACTGAGGAGGGAAAAGGTGAGGACTGAGGAGAGAAAAGGTGAGGACTAGAAGGGGAAAGGTGAGGACTGAGGAGAGAAAAGGTGAGGACTGAGGAGGGAAAAAGGTGAGGACTGAGGAGGGAAAAGGTGAGGACTGAGGAGGGAAAAGGTGAGGACTGAGGAGGGAAAAGGTGAGGACTGAGGAGGGAAAAGGTGAGGACTGAGGAGGGAAAAGGTGAGGACTGAGGAGAGAAAAGGTGAGGACAGAGGAGAGAAAAGGTGAGGACTGAGGAGAGAAAAGGTGAGGACTGAGGAGAGAAAAGGTGAGGACTGAGGAGAGAAAAGGTGAGGACTGAGGAGAGAAAAGGTGAGGACTGAGGAGAGAAACATGGAGGAGGAGAGAAGGAGAGAGACTCCAGGAATATGACAAACAACACATGGACAGAATGAAGGAACAACCAAAAGAAAAACAGAGAGAAGAACTCAAAATAAGAAAAAAAAGCTGATGGTCTCACGTTCAAAGTCAAGGAAAACTATTGGGCCATGCTCAAGTTCGGAGCAAGCCAGCACTTTCAGGAGGTTACCCATGAACCTCCTAGAACAGAGAGAGAAGAGGAGCAAGCCAGCACTTTCAGGAGGTTACCCATGAATCTCCTAGAACAGAGAGAGGAGAGAAGAGGAGTGTGTGTGATGAGGGGGACGTGTGTGTGGTGTGTGTGGTGTTTGTGGTTGTGTGTGGTGTGTGTGGGTGGGGTAGCAGTTGGTGGGTTGGTCAGGTGTGATGGTGGCATAGTCCGTCCAGGTATGTTGTGGTTGTGGGTGGCGTTGGCATGGCAACATGGACAGACAGATCACTCTCTCCCGTCTCTCTCTCTTTTTGTTTTCTTCTAGCTCTCTGCTGTCCAGCTTCTCAGTACTGGAGGACTGCTGGGTACGTCAGTCCAGCTTCTCAGTACTGGAGGACTGCTGGGTAAGTCTCTCCAGCTTCTCAGTACTGGAGGACTGCTGGGTAAGTCTCTCCAGCTTCTCAGTACTGGAGGACTGCTGGGTAAGTCTCTCCAGCTTCTCAGTACTGGAGGACTGCTGGGTAAGTCTCTCCAGCTTCTCAGTACTGGAGGACTGCTGGGTAAGTCTCTCCAGCTTCTCAGTACTGGAGGACTGCTGGGTAAGTCTCTCCAGCTTCTCAGTACTGGAGGACTGCTGGGTACGTCGGTCCAGCTTCTCAGTACTGGAGGACTGCTGGGTAAGTCTCTCCAGCTTCTCAGTACTGGAGGACTGCTGGGTACGTCAGTCCAGCTTCTCAGTACTGGAGGACTGCTGGGTACGTCAGTCCAGCTTCTCAGTACTGGAGGACTGCTGGGTAAGTCTGTCCATCTTCTCAGTACTGGAGGACTGCTGGGTAAGTCTCTCCAGCTCCTCAGTACTGGAGGACTGCTGGGTAAGTCTCTCCATCTTCTCAGTACTGGAGGAATGCTGGGTAAGTCTCTCCAGCTTCTCAGTACTTGAGGAATGCTGGGTAAGTCTCTCCAGCTTCTCAGTACTGGAGGAATGCTGGGTACGTCAGTCCAGCTTCTCAGTACTGGAGGAATGCTGGGTAAGTCTCTCCAGCTTCTCAGTACTGGAGGAATGCTGGGTAAGTCTCTCCAGCTTCTCAGTACTGGAGGAATGCTGGGTAAGTCTCTCCAGCTTCTCAGTACTGGAGGAATGCTGGGTAAGTCTCTCCAGCTTCTCAGTACTGGAGGAATGCTGGGTAAGTCTCTCCAGCTTCTCAGTACTGGAGGAATGCTGGGTAAGTCTCTCCTGCTTCTCAGTACTGGAGGAATGCTGGGTAAGTCTCTCCAGCTTCTCAGTACTGGAGGAATGCTGGGTAAGTCTGAACTATCCTCTGTTTATTGTGATGTCAATTTAAATGAAAGATGAACTACAAAGGGACATTTTCCTGCTTCAGCTGATTAAATATGTCAGTAGTTCCAGGGTTCATGGTCATGGGGCTTATGAGGACTAATTGGTTCAGTTCAGGAGCTCCAAGAATGAGAGTGAGGGTAGAGAGTTTCTGAACATGACAAACACCACCTACAACACAACGACGCTGCAACACACCATGAGCACATCAACCCATATCCACAACCCCATCACTCTCCACCCTAACCCTATCCTCCACCTCTGACTTCCACCCTTCATCACAAACTGATACACACGTCAAAACACACACACACCCCCCCCCCCACACACACACCCCAAACCCCCCCAACCCCCCCCCCCCCACAAACACACATGCACATACCAGCGCTTACTTACTTTCGAAGTCCAGGAAAAAATGTGGACAGTTTTCTAAATCCTTGCCAAGGACCTTAATGAGGTTCCCCATGGCTGCAACCTGTACTGGAGAGAGATAGACAAACAGTATAACTAACCCCAGCCTGTACTGGAGAGAGACTAACCCCAGCCTGTACTGGAGAGAGACTAACCCCAGCCTGTACTGGAGAGAGACTAACCCCAGCCTAGACACAAACACAGTACAGATAAATATTTTCTATTTTATTTTGTTGTAGCTACCTTATTATTGTAACCCAACCTTCCTCTCATCTAACCACATTTCCTGACCTATCATCTCCACTAGTTGTTCATCTGTCTGTACCTATTAATCAATCAATCAATTATTGAATCAATCAATCAATCAATCAGTGCATTGCTCATATAAATGCTACAGTACATGCATATGTAGGGTCAGTTTTCAAAGGCACCCAAGGATTTAATTATTTATTTTTTTATTTCACCTTTATTTAACCAGGTAGGTTTTATTTCACCTTTATTTAA
>CM042395.1:29679743-29757243 GCA_023634145.1 Thymallus thymallus | reverse complement strand
ATTATTATTATGCAGGTTAAGATGATGACGTGAAGTTATTATTATTATTATTATTATTATGCAGGTTAAGATGATGACGTGAAGTTATTATTATTATTATTATTATTATTATTATGCAGGTTAAGATGATGACGTGAAGTTATTATTATTATTATTATTATTATGAAGGTTAAGATGATGACGTTAAGTTATTATTAT
Organism: Thymallus thymallus; assembly: GCA_023634145.1. Classification (NCBI taxonomy): domain Eukaryota; kingdom Metazoa; phylum Chordata; class Actinopteri; order Salmoniformes; family Salmonidae; genus Thymallus; species Thymallus thymallus. Next base: position 29,757,045 of record CM042395.1, on the reverse strand, counting down.
TATTATTATTATTATGCAGGTTAAGATGATGACGTGAAGTTATTATTATTATTATTATTATTATTATTATGCAGGTTAAGATGATGACGTGAAGTTATTATTATTATTATTATTATTATTATTATGCAGGTTAAGATGATGACATGAAGTTATTATTATTATTATTATGCAGGTTAAGATGATGACGTGAAGTTATTATTATTATGCAGGTTAAGATGATGACGTGAAGTTATTATTATTATGCAGGTTAAGATGATGACATGAAGTTATTATTATTATTATTATTATTATTATTATGCAGGTTAAGATGATGACGTGAAGTTATTATTATTATTATTATTATTATTATTATGCAGGTTAAGATGATGACGTGAAGTTATTATTATTATTATTATTATTATTATTATGCAGGTTAAGATGATGACGTGAAGTTATTATTATTATTATTATTATTATTATTATGCAGGTTAAGATGATGACATGAAGTTATTATTATTATTATTATTATTATGCAGGTTAAGATGATGACATGAAGTTATTATTATTATTATTATTATTATTATTATTATTATGCAGGTTAAGATGATGACGTGAAGTTATTATTATTATTATTATTATTATTATTATGCAGGTTAAGATGATGACGTGAAGTTATTATTATTATTATTATTATTATTATTATGCAGGTTAAGATGATGACGTGAAGTTATTATTATTATTATTATTATTATTATTATTATGCAGGTTAAGATGATGACGTGACGTTATTATTATTATGCAGGTTAAGATGATGACGTGAAGTTATTATTATTATTATTATTATTATTATGCAGGTTAAGATGATGACGTGACGTTATTATTATTATGCAGGTTAAGATGATGACGTGAAGTTATTATTATTATTATTATTATTATTATTATGCAGGTTAAGATGATGACGTGACGTTATTATTATTATGCAGGTTAAGATGATGACGTGAAGTTATTATTATTATTATTATTATTATTATTATTATGCAGGTTAAGATGATGACGTGAAGTTATTATTATTATTATTATTATTATTATTATGCAGGTTAAGATGATGACGTGAAGTTATTATTATTATTATTATTATTATTATTATTATGCAGGTTAAGATGATGACGTGAAGTTATTATTATTATTATTATTATTATTATGCAGGTTAAGATGATGACGTGACGTTATTATTATTATGCAGGTTAAGATGATGACGTGAAGTTATTATTATTATTATTATTATTATTATTATGCAGGTTAAGATGATGACGTGAAGTTATTATTATTATTATTATTATTATTATGCAGGTTAAGATGATGACGTGAAGTTATTATTATTATTATTATTATTATTATGCAGGTTAAGATGATGACGTGACGTTATTATTATTATGCAGGTTAAGATGATGACGTGAAGTTATTATTATTATTATTATTATTATTATTATTATGCAGGTTAAGATGATGACGTGAAGTTATTATTATTATTATTATTATTATTATGCAGGTTAAGATGATGACGTGAAGTTATTATTATTATTATTATTATTATTATTATGCAGGTTAAGATGATGACGTGACGTTATTATTATTATGCAGGTTAAGATGATGACGTGAAGTTATTATTATTATTATTATTATTATTATTATGCAGGTTAAGATGATGACGTGAAGTTATTATTATTATTATTATTATTATTATTATTATTATGCAGGTTAAGATGATGACGTGAAGTTATTATTATTATTATTATTATTATTATTATTATTATGCAGGTTAAGATGATGACGTGACGTTATTATTATTATGCAGGTTAAGATGATGACGTGAAGTTATTATTATTATTATTATTATTATTATTATGCAGGTTAAGATGATGACGTGAAGTTATTATTATTATTATTATTATTATGCAGGTTAAGATGATGACGTGACGTTATTATTATTATGCAGGTTAAGATGATGACGTGAAGTTATTATTATTATTATTATTATTATTATTATTATGCAGGTTAAGATGATGACGTGACGTTATTATTATTATGCAGGTTAAGATGATGACGTGAAGTTATTATTATTATTATTATTATTATTATTATGCAGGTTAAGATGATGACGTGACGTTATTATTATTATGCAGGTGAAGATGATGACGTGAAGTTATTATTATTATTATTATTATTATTATTATTATGCAGGTTAAGATGATGACGTGAAGTTATTATTATTATTATTATTATTATTATTATTATGCAGGTTAAGATGATGACGTGAAGTTATTATTATTATTATTATTATTATTATTATGCAGGTTAAGATGATGACGTGACGTTATTATTATTATGCAGGTTAAGATGATGACGTGAAGTTATTATTATTATTATTATTATTATTATGCAGGTTAAGATGATGACGTGACGTTATTATTATTATGCAGGTTAAGATGATGACGTGAAGTTATTATTATTATTATTATTATTATTATGCAGGTTAAGATGATGACGTGAAGTTATTATTATTATTATTATTATTATGCAGGTTAAGATGATGACGTGACGTTATTATTATTATGCAGGTTAAGATGATGACGTGAAGTTATTATTATTATTATTATTATTATTATTATTATTATTATGCAGGTTAAGATGATGACGTGAAGTTATTATTATTATTATTATTATTATTATTATGCAGGTTAAGATGATGACGTGAAGTTATTATTATTATTATTATTATTATTATTATGCAGGTTAAGATGATGACGTGACGTTATTATTATTATGCAGGTTAAGATGATGACGTGAAGTTATTATTATTATTATTATTATTATTATTATTATTATGCAGGTTAAGATGATGACGTGAAGTTATTATTATTATTATTATTATTATTATTATGCAGGTTAAGATGATGACGTGAAGTTATTATTATTATTATTATTATTATTATTATGCAGGTTAAGATGATGACGTGAAGTTATTATTATTATTATTATTATTATTATTATGCAGGTTAAGATGATGACGTGAAGTTATTATTATTATTATTATTATTATTATGCAGGTTAAGATGATGACGTGACGTTATTATTATTATGCAGGTTAAGATGATGACGTGAAGTTATTATTATTATTATTATTATTATGCAGGTTAAGATGATGACGTGAAGTTATTATTATTATTATTATTATTATTATTATTATGCAGGTTAAGATGATGACGTGAAGTTATTATTATTATTATTATTATTATTATTATTATTATGCAGGTTAAGATGATGACGTGAAGTTATTATTATTATTATTATTATTATTATGCAGGTTAAGATGATGACGTGAAGTTATTATTATTATTATTATTATTATTATTATTATTATGCAGGTTAAGATGATGACGTGAAGTTATTATTATTATTATTATTATTATTATTATGCAGGTTAAGATGATGACGTGAAGTTATTATTATTATTATTATTATTATTATTATGCAGGTTAAGATGATGACGTGAAGTTATTATTATTATTATTATTATTATTATTATTATGCAGGTTAAGATGATGACGTGACGTTATTATTATTATGCAGGTTAAGATGATGACGTGAAGTTATTATTATTATTATTATTATTATTATTATGCAGGTTAAGATGATGACGTGACGTTATTATTATTATGCAGGTTAAGATGATGACGTGAAGTTATTATTATTATTATTATTATTATTAGTATGCAGGTTAAGATGATGACGTGAAGTTATTATTATTATTATTATTATTATTATTATTATGCAGGTTAAGATGATGACGTGACGTTATTATTATTATGCAGGTTAAGATGATGACGTGAAGTTATTATTATTATTATTATTATTATTATTATTATGCAGGTTAAGATGATGACGTGAAGTTATTATTATTATTATTATTATTATTATTATGCAGGTTAAGATGATGACGTGACGTTATTATTATTATGCAGGTTAAGATGATGACGTGAAGTTATTATTATTATTATTATTATTATTATTATGCAGGTTAAGATGATGACGTGAAGTTATTATTATTATTATTATTATTATTATTATTATGCAGGTTAAGATGATGACGTGACGTTATTATTATTATGCAGGTTAAGATGATGACGTGAAGTTATTATTATTATTATTATTATTATTATTATGCAGGTTAAGATGATGACGTGAAGTTATTATTATTATTATTATTATTATTATGCAGGTTAAGATGATGACGTGAAGTTATTATTATTATTATTATTATTATTATTATTATGCAGGTTAAGATGATGACGTGAAGTTATTATTATTATTATTATTATTATTATTATTATGCAGGTTAAGATGATGACGTGAAGTTATTATTATTATTATTATTATTATTATGCAGGTTAAGATGATGACATGAAGTTATTATTATTATTATTATTATTATTATGCAGGTTAAGATGATGACGTGAAGTTATTATGATTATTATTATGCAGGTTAAGATGATGACGTGAAGTTATTATTATTATTATTATGCAGGTTAAGATGATGACATGAAGTTATTATTATTATTATTATTATTATTATTATGCAGGTTAAGATGATGACATGAAGTTATTATTATTATTATTATTATTATTATGCAGGTTAAGATGATGACGTGAAGTTATTATTATTATTATTATTATTATGCAGGTTAAGATGATGACATGAAGTTATTATTATTATTATTATTATTATTATTATGCAGGTTAAGATGATGACGTGAAGTTATTATTATTGTTATTATTATGCAGGTTAAGATGATGACGTGAAGTTATTATGATTATTATTATGCAGGTTAAGATGATGACGTGAAGTTATTATTATTATTATTATTATGCAGGTTAAGATGATGACATGAAGTTATTATTATTATTATTATTATTATTATTATACAGGTTAAGATGATGACGTGAAGTTATTATTATTATGCAGGTTAAGATGATGACATGAAGTTATTATTATTATTGTTATTATTATGCAGGTTAAGATGATGACGTGAAGTTATTATGATTATTATTATGCAGGTTAAGATGATGACATGAAGTTATTATTATTATTATTATTATTATTATGCAGGTTAAGATGATGACATAAAGTTATTATTATTATGCAGGTTAAGATGATGACGTGAAGTTATTATTATTATTATGCAGGTTAAGATGATGACGTGAAGTTATTATTATTATATTATTATTATTATTATGCAGGTTAAGATGATGACGTGAAGTTGTTATTATTATTATATTATTATTATTATTATGCAGGTTAAGATGATGACGTGAAGTTATTATTATTATAATGCAGGTTAAGATGATGACGTGAAGTTATTATTATTATTATTATTATTATTATTATTATTATGCAGGTTAAGATGATGACGTGAAGTTATTATTATTATTTAGGTTATTATTATTATTATTATTATTATGCTGGTTAAGATGATGACGTGAAGTTATTATTATTATTATGCAGGTTAAGATGATGACGTGAAGTTATTATTATTATATTATTATTATTATTATGCAGGTTAAGATGATGACGTGAAGTTATTATTATTATATTATTATTATTATTATGCAGGTTAAGATGATGACGTGAAGTTATTATTATTATAATGCAGTTTAAGATGATGACGTGAAGTTATTATTATTATTATTATTATGCAGGTTAAGATGATGACATGAAGTTATTATTATTATTATTATTATTATTTAGATTATTATTATAATTATTATTATTATGCAGGTTAAACTGGAAAGCGTGAAAGATAACCTACTTTTTATGTCATGTCTGTGAATACATTGATTGGGTAGTAGTAGCATAGCATTTATTGGTATCTTGCAGTCATGGATGGAATTGTATACCATTGTTTATATACTGTAAATGCATGCAGCTTCACTCAAATACATGAGACATTCAACCTCCACTACATTTCACACTCTTCACTTCCCCTAGGTTACATTATAGGGATGATCCCTTTAAAGGGAAGGAGTGAACAAGGACAAAGGCAAGGACACATATTTTCAGTTTAGAACCCAGCAATCCTTTCTTTTCATACTATATTAGGAGCCTGTTCATATCTGTCTCAGCTCAGTGGTTACAGCTCACACTACACACTAAGCCCTCTAATCTAGTGTCTACTGTAACCATTGACACTACCCATGGTGGCGTTGCATCAAACCAAAGAGAGAGATATAGAGAAAGAGATGGAGAAACAGAGAATGGCTTTGATGAACTTACCAAGGAAACAAGCATGGCAACGGCTAGGCAGATAACTTTCTGAGCTATCAATTAGCATAGCGACAACACCATGCTAATTTTCTTTCTCTCCCAGATGGACAGACAGAGAGAACAAAGATATTGAAAAAGAGGAACAAAAGAAAGGAGAGAGTGAGACCTAAAGAGAGAGGAATGCGATAGAGAGAGAGAGACTGTGTGAGAGAGAAGGTTGAAAGGTGTGTGTTTATAGGTGAAAGGTCTTCATAGAGAGAGAGGTGCATTCTGGGGTTGCCCTCAGTGTGTATATGAGTGCCTGTGATATTGTAGAACAGATATTTAAAAACACAAAATCCTTCTGAGTGCCAAACCTCTCACTCACTCACTCACTCACTCACTCACTCACTCACTCACTCACTCACTCACTCACTCACTCACTCACTCACTCACTCACTCACTCACTCACTCACTCACTCACTCACTCACTCACTCACTCACTCACTCACTCACTCACTCACTCACTCACTCACTCACTCACTCACTCACTCACTCACTCACTCACTCACTCACTCACTCACTCACTCACTCACTCACTCACTTTCACTCAATTCTATTCATAGGGCTTTATGGGAAACACATGTTTTGTTTGCCAAAGCAAGTGAAATAGATAAACAAAAGTGAAATAATCAAGCAAAAACTAACAGTAAACATTACACATTTAAAATGTCATATTATATATATACAGTGGGGAGAACAAGTATTTGATACACTGCCGATTTTGCAGGTTTTCCCACTTACAAAGCATGTAGAGGTCTGTAATTTTTATCATAGGTACACTTCAGCTATGAGAGACGGAATCTAAAACAAAAATCCAGAAAATCACATTGTATGATTTTTAAATAATTAATTTGCATTTTATTGCATGACATAAGTATTTGATCACCTACCAACCAGTAAGAATTCCGTCTCTCACAGACCTGTTAGTTTTCTTTATGAAGCCCTCCTGTTCTCCACACATTACCTGTATTAACTGCACCTGTTTGAACTCGTTACCTGTATAATAGACACCTGTCCACACACTCAATCAAACAGACTCCAACCTCTCCACAAAGGCAAGCAGCTTGGTGAGAAGGCAACAACTGTTGGTGCAATTATTAGAAAATGGAAGAAGTTCAAATGACGGTCAATCTCCCTCGGTCTGGGGCACCATGCAAGATCTCACCTCGTGGGGCATCAATGATCATGAGGAAAGTGAGGGATCAGCCCAGAACTACACGGCAGGACCTGGTCAATGACCTGAAGAGATCTGGGACAACAGTCTAAAAGAAAACCATTAGTAACACACTACGCCGTCATGGATTAAAATCCTGCAGCGCATGCAAGGTCCCCCTGCTCAAGCCAGCGCATGTCCAGGCCCGTCTGAAGTTTGCCAATGACCATCTGGATGTGTCAGGCTCTGGCCATAGAGAAGCTTTGCTTCTCTATATTTCTATGGTCAGAGTCTGGCAGATCTATGATTTCTACATCTGTGTGGTGTTGTGTGTGGGATCCCTAATTAGAGGCAGCTGCTATGCATTACCTCTAATTAGGGATCCTACTTATATGTCTGTGTTCCACTCCCTTGGCGTGGTTCATTGTTGTATGTTGTCCCGTGTTCGTGCTAAGTGTGTTATTTTATTATCTATTGCATTTGTTATTTTGGATAGTTCGTCATTTAGTTCAATAAACGATGTCGAACTATCGCTACGCTGTGCCTTGGTCTCTCTACACACCCGAACGTGACAGGATGATCCAGAGGAGGAATGGGAGAAGGTCATGTGGTCTGATGAGACAAAAATAGAGCTTTTTGGTCTAAACTTCACTCGCCGTGATTGGAGGAAGAAGAAGGATGAGTACAACCCCAAGAACACCATCCCAACCGTGAAGCATGGAGGTGGAAACATCATTCTTTGGGGATGCTTTTCTGCAAAGGGGACAGGACGACTGCACCGTATTGAGGGGAGGATGGATGGGGCCATGTATCGCGAGATCTTGGCCAACAACCTCCTTCCCTCAGTAAGAGCATTGAAGATGGGTCATGGCTGGGTCTTCCAGCATGACAACGACCCAAAACACACAGCCAGGGCAACTAAGGAGTGGCTCCGTAAGAAGCATCTCAAGGTCCTGGAGTGGCCTAGCCAGTCTCCAGACCTGAACCCAATAGAAAATCTTTGGAGGGAGCTGAAAGTCCGTAACCTGAAGGATCTGGAGAAGTTCTGTATGGAGGAGTGGGCCAAAATCCCTGCTGCAGTGTGTGCAAACCTGGTCAAGAACTACAGGAAACGTATGATCTCTGTAATTGCAAACAAAGGTTTCTGTACCAAATATTAAGTTCTGCTTTTCTGATATATCAAATACTTATGTCATGCAATAAAATGCAAATTAATTACTTAAAAATCATACAATGTGATTTTCTGGATTTTTATTTTAGATTCCGTCACTCACAGTTGAAGAGTATCTATGATAAAAATTACAGACTTCTACATGCTTTGTAAGTGGGAAAACCTGCAAAATCGGCAGTGTATCAAATACTTGTTCTCCCCACTGTATATACAGTGTTGTAACGATGTGCAAATAGTTAAATTACGAAAGGGGAAATAAATAAATATAAATATGTGTTGTATTCATTTGGCAGGAGGTTAGGAAGTGCAGCTCAGTTTCCACCTCATTTTCTGGGCAGTGTGCACATAGCCTGTCTTCTCTTAAGAGCCAGGTCTGTTCACTGAGTCGAGTCTGTACGTCATACTCCATTATATCATGAGGTTGTGTTCCTGTGTCAGTAGGATAGAAGGTACTGTAATACTATATTATATCATGAGGTTGTGTTCCTGTGTCAGTAGGATAGAAGGTACTGTAATACTATATTATATCATGAGGTTGGGTTCCTGTGTCAGTAGGATAGAAGGTACTGTAATACTATATTATATCATGAGGTTGTGTTCCTGTGTCAGTAGGGTAGAAGGTACTGTAATACTATATTATATCATGAGGTTGTGTTCCTGTGTCAGTAGGGTAGAAGGTACTGTAATACTATATTATATCATGAGGTTGGGTTCCTGTGTCAGTAGGGTAGAAGGTACTGTAATACTATATTATATCATGAGGTTGTGTTCCTGTGTCAGTAGGGTAGAAGGTACTGTAATACTATATTATATCATGAGGTTGGGTTCCTGTGTCAGTAGGGTAGAAGGTACTGTAATACTATATTATATCATGAGGTTGGGTTCCTGTGTCAGTAGGATAGAAGGTACTGTAATACTATATTATATCATGAGGTTGGGTTCCTGTGTCAGTAGGGTAGAAGGTACTGTAATACTATATTATATCATGAGGTTGTGTTCCTGTGTCAGTAGGGTAGAAGGTACTGTAATACTATATTATATCATGAGGTTGTGTTCCTGTGTCAGTAGGGTAGAAGGTACTGTAATACTATATTATATCATGAGGTTGTGTTCCTGTGTCAGTAGGGTAGAAGGTACTGTAATACTATATTATATCATGAGGTTGTGTTCCTGTGTCAGTAGGGTAGAAGGTACTGTAATACTATATTATATCATGAGGTTGTGTTCCTGTGTCAGTAGGGTAGAAGGTACTGTAATACTATATTATATCATGAGGTTGTGTTCCTGTGTCAGTAGGGTAGAAGGTACTGTAATACTATATTATATCATGAGGTTGTGTTCCTGTGTCAGTAGGGTAGAAGGTACTGTAATACTATATTATATCATGAGGTTGTATTTTTGCACCACCCAAAGAGCTTTGTTTTGATTGGTCACTGTTGAACCATCGATTGATGTGATATTGCCCCCTCTGCAGCACACTGTCAAAGTCAGAGGTTACGGGGGTCATGGCAGGGTCAGGAGGGGGGTCAAGATAGGAGACAGGGAATGTAAAGGTTATATACAGTACAGCTCTGCCGTCTAACTGACTGATACCAGTACTCTCAGGGGACCACATATTGAAGTATGGTACATGCATATAACTCCTAGGTCTATTTTTGCTCAAGTCTTCCATTGACATCAGTGCATGATTCATGTATAACAGAGGAAGTTCTGTCCTTGTCTTTCCAATGTGAACTCAAAAACCTCTGCACAACAGGCTGCATTTACATAGGCAGTTCAATTATGATCTTTTGCCCAATTATTGGTAAAATAGCTGATCTGATTGGTCAGAAGACTGTGTAAACCCATCCTTACTCCACAAGCACCTAGGTCCAAGAAACGGTCCCCTAAGCCGGCTTTCCATTGCCCTAACATGGTCAGTTATAATTTCATCCACCCAATAGAATAAATGTGTTAGGTTGGTGGTATAGGGGAATCTGATTCTAGATCTGTGGTTACGGTTAACCCCTGCCTCTGACTCCTGACCCTTCCATTAACAGTCACAGTAGGACTGACCTCAGGTGATCTTTATGTCAGCATGCCAATTGTCACTCTATTCCCTATTTAGTGCAGTACTTTTGACCACGGCCGATAGATAGTTGTCAGGCTCTGATTATAGGGAAGTCGTTTGCTCCTCTAGTTATGTATGGTCAGAGCCTGACATATCTAGGTTTTATGTATCTTGTTGTGTTTGGCGATCTATCTATCTATCTATCTATCTATCTATCTATCTATCTATCTATCTATCATCTATCTATCTATCTATCTATCTATCTATCTATCTATCTATCTATCTATCTATCTATCTATCTATCTATCTATCTATCTATCTATCTATCTATCTATCTATCTATCTATCTATCTATCTATCTATCTATCTATCTATCTATCTATCTATCTATCTATCTATCTATCTATCTATCTATCTATCTATCTATCTATCTATCTATCTATCTATCTATCTATCCATAGTAATGTTTGGCGCCGCCCTGAGTGGTCGCCTGTTAAGCAGCTCCCGTTGTTCATGCACGTTGTTCGTGCATTAATTGTTGTTTTAGTTCGTTTCTTTCGTCTATTTTCGTCTTTTTTCTTAGTTTTATTTTGCTACAGTCGAACTATAACAGTTCAGGATTATGGATTTTATGGATTTTATCGCAGCTGAACGTCGACAGGAGTCGTCAACTGTTATTGTTTACAACCGAGCCCAACTCCTGGATTTAGCCCACGCAGCGCTGCTGCTCCCCAGGGAAAAGTTAGATATTCCGGACGAATTGAAAAGACGACGCCGTGGATGTAGGGCGGGATTGAAATGTAAGGCAAAGCGGAGGAGGTTCAAGTACAAGCCGGTTATACCGTCTATTATTATGGGCAATGTTAGGTGTCTACATAACAAGATGGATGAGTTGGCGGGACTTGTTCGTGGACAAAGGATTTATCGGGAAGCTAGCCTAATGTGTTTTACTGAGACTTGGCTGAACGATAACATCCCCATACAGAACGTCACTATCGACGGTTTCCAGACCATCACAGCGGACAGGGATCGCGTCTCTTCCGGTAAGAGTAAGGGTGGTGGGCTGGCTTTATTAGTTAACAACAGATGGTGTCATCCGAAACATATTACTCTTAAGGAACAGTTTTGTAGCCCGGACATTGAACTGCTAGCCGTTAGCCTGAGACCCTACTATTTGCCGAGGGAATTCACGGCGGCCATTGCTGTTATTGTTTACATCCCGCCCTCTGCTGACGCAAACGCAGCGTGTGACGTCATCCACTCTGTTATCGCGAGGTTACAGACAGCGCATCCCAGTGCTTTCCTTGCCATTTCGGGGGATTTTAACCATGCATCTCTCTCTTCAACGCTGCCCACGTTCAAACAGTTCGTGAAGTGCCCAACCAGGAATAATAAAACTCTGGACTTGTTATATGCTAATGTGAAGGATGCATACAACTCCACTGCACTCCCTCCCCTCGGTAGATCGGATCACAACCTTGTCCACCTCACCCCACTCTACAGGCCTATGGTCCAACAGCAGCCTGCAACCACCAGGACTATTAGGAGATGGTCCCCAGAGGCGAATGAGGCCCTACAGGACTGCTTTGAAACAACAGACTGGGATGTGCTCTGTGAGGCTCATGGGGAGGACATCGATGGACTCACTGACTGCATAACAGACTATATTAATTTTTGTGTAGACAACACTGTACCCACCAGGAAGGTACGCTGTTTCCCAAACAATAAACCCTGGGTCACCAGCGACCTGAAGGCCCTGCTGAATGAGAAGAAGAGGGCCTTCAAGGAGAAGGACAAGGACAAATTGAAATGCATCCAGAGGGAGCTGAAGTTGCGGATTGCTGAGGGGAAGAGAGTGTATAAGGAGAAGATGGAGGACAAGCTGAGGCAGAGCCAGGTGAGAGAGGTGTGGAAGGGTATGAGAAATATCACTGGCTTCAAAAAGTCAAACAGTGGGCAGACGGAGGGGACCCAGGACAGAGCCAATGAGCTGAACCAATTTTTTAACAGGTTCGATACTGGCCCTGTCCACCTCCCCTCCAGCTCCCCAGACCACACACCCTCACGGCTATCCCACCCCCACTTTGCTCACAGCACCTCTGCTGAGACAATCAGTGACCCCACCTCTGCCCCTGCCCCCCCTGGACTGATCCTCAACACCCCCCTTCCCCCCACCTCCCCACCTGGGCTGGCTTTCACCACCAACCAAGTGAAGAGAGAGCTGGAGAGACTACACCAGTGGAAAGCGGCGGGCCCTGATGGCATCAGCCCAAGGGTGCTGAGGGTCTGTGCTGACCAACTGTGTGGAATACTCCAGCGTCTTTTCAACCTTAGCCTGAGCCTAGAAAGGGTCCCTGTGCTGTGGAAAACATCCTGCCTCGTCCCAGTGCCCAAGAAGGCACACCCCACTGTCCTGAATGACTTCAGACCTGTAGCGCTAACATCCCACATCATGAAGACCCTGGAAAGGTTATTCCTCGCTCACCTCAGACCCCTGGTGTGTTCATCAATGGACCCCCTGCAGTTTGCATACCAGCGCAAAATCGGGGTGGATGATGCAATCATCTACCTTCTGCAGAGGGCCTACTCTCACCTGGACAACGCAGGTTGCACTGTGAGGGTCATGTTTTTTGACTTCTCCAGTGCCTTCAATACCATTCAGCCCCTGCTACTGGGTGAGAAGATGAGGAGGATGAAAGTGGAAGCACCCTTAGTCTCCTGGGTCACGGACTACCTGACCGGTAGGCCACAATTTGTGCGACTACAGAGCTGTGTGTCAGAACGGGCTGTTAGCAACACAGGGGCCCCCCAGGGTACGGTCCTGTCCCCCTTCCTGTTCACCCTCTACACCTCAGACTTCAGATATAACTCTGAGACATGCCACCTACAGAAGTTCTCGGATGACTCTGCTATTGTAGGGTGCATCAGGGGTGGGCAGGAGGAGGAGTACAGGAGCACAATCAGTGACTTTGTGTTGTGGTGTGAGCAGAACCACCTTCAGCTCAACATCAGCAAAACTAAGGAGATGGTGGTGGACTTCAGGAGAACCAAGGCACAACTGACTGCAGTCCCTATAAAGGGGACGGATGTGGAAATGGTTGAGTCATACAAGTTCCTGGGTGTCCATATGGACAACAGACTGGAATGGGCTGGTAACACCGGGGCCCTGTACAAAAAGGGCCAGAGCCGACTCTACTTTCTGAGGAGGCTCAGGTCCTTCAACGTGTGCAGTAAACTACTGCATACCTTCTACCAGTCTGTGGTGGCCAGTGCCATCTTTTTTGCAGTGGTGTGCTGGGGAGCAAACATCAAAGCCGGTGATGCTTCTCGGGTAAATAAGCTGATCAGGAAGGCTAGCTCTGTCCTGGGGATGGGCCTTGACACTCTAGAGGAGGTGGCGGACAGACGGATCCTGGCCAAACTGCTGGCCATCATGGACAACGTCACCCACCCTCTGCACACTATGGTTATGACGCAGAGGAGCACTTTCAGTCACAGACTGATCCCACCACGGTGTGCCAGAGAGCGCTACAGGAGGTCCTTCCTGCCGGCGGCTATGAGACTATATAATGCCTCACCGGGGTGCCGTGCCGTCGGCAACATAGATCTGGAACTGTTGGGGTGCTAGGACCTAGTTTAACAATTATGCATCCATCCGTGAGTAACTCTGGTCCGTCAGCACTCATCCACTCAGGACCTATTTATTCATACAGGTCTGTATATACATACTCATGTACAGTTGTTATATTATATCACATGCAATATTGTAAGTAATTATTGGACGTAGGCATTCACTCAGGAATGCATATTAGTATCCTGCCAGTTGCACCTTTTCTCATTGCTTTTAGTATATCGAATGTGCAATAAGTGCAGTTGTCTGTAATTAAACCCTGCGCACTAAGGACTGTATTTTAAGGGAATTACTATTATTACCCCAAATGATATCATACACACATTTAGCTATTAAAGTATCTCTTCCTGTCATTTACCTGTACAGTTTGTGTAAACATGCAAGTATTCACTTATCTGTAAATATAACTGTATACCTAACTGTACAGCTAATTTAACCATGCAAAATGTTCACTTACCTGTTCATTTACCCAGTCTGTCTATTAAGTAAACTATTATTACCCTCGCTCATATCATACGCATTTTTAGCTACTGAAGTATTTCTCTGCCATCGACCTGTATAGTATAGTTAACCATCCAACATCCACCAATGTATAGTGTACATATTCAGCCAACCACTCATACTATGCAATGTCCTTTTATAGCTTTTTTTTTGCACTCCAGATATCTTGTATTTCTATACTTTTTCATACTGCCGCTCTATGTATCATGTACCGTGTATCTGTCTTTTGTGTACATTTCGTTGTGGCATTTTGCACCTGCCCTGTGTTTTGTTGTAGCTGCTTGACAATGAAATTTCCCCCCCGGGGGATCAATAAAGTACCTATCTATCTATCTATCTATCTATCTATCTATCTATCTATCTATCTATCTATCTATCTATCTATCTATCTATCTATCTATCTATCTATCTATCTATCTGTCTGTCTGTCTGTCTGTCTGTCTGTCTGTCTGTCTGTCTGTCTGTCTGTCTGTCTGTCTGTCTGTCTGTCTGTCTGTCTGTCTGTCTGTCTGTCTGTCTGTCTGTCTGTCTGTCTGTCTGTCTGTCTGTCTGTCTGTCTGTCTGTCTGTCTGTCTGTCTGTCTGTCTGTCTGTCTGTCTGTGTTGGTTTTGTGTTGGTCCCCAATTAGAGGCAGCTGCTTTGCATTGTCTCTAATTGGGGGCCATATTAAGTTCAGGTGTTTCACCTGTCTGTGTGGATCATTGGTTTTGGTTTATTGGACCGGTTGGTACGTTACGGTTTATTCTTGTTTGTTATTTTGTGCAGTTGATTTAATAAATAATCACGTTGCACCACTTCAGCGCTGCGTCTTGGTCCACCACGCCACGTTCCAGACAGTAGTGTACTGTATAGGAATAGAGTGACATTTGGGATGCAGGCTATAACTACAAAATTACTCCCAGTCCTTCAGCATCCAAACCAATGAAACTCCATCAGATATGGTATATAATGAACTCAGAGGGAATCACAGTACCTCACTAGCCACACCAAGACAAATCCCCAAACCACCAAGGGGATAGAAGGATCTTACTTGAGATCTGTGTGAATAACTCAAAATGTCAAGCACACATCAATGTGCTTCTCTAGAAAGGATTTGACTCCCTATGGCTATACTCTCAATAACAGTTGTTATACCACCACTAGAACAGTCCATGTCCCTATGGCTATACTCTCAATAACAGTTGTTATACCACCACTAGAACAGTCCATGTCCCTATGGCTATACTCTCAATAACAGTTGTTATACCACCACTAGAACAGTCCATGTCCCTATGGCTATACTCTCAATAACAGTTGTTATACCACCACTAGAACAGTCCATGTCCCTATGGCTATACTCTCAATAACAGTTGTTATACCACCACTAGAACAGTCCATGTCCCTATGGCTATACTCTCAATAACAGTTGTTATACTATACTTCAGCTTTTTGCAGTGTAACTAACTAAAGGCATGCTATCCCTCATACATTGAGTCAATCACCAGGGATTAAAGCCTCAAGTCTTCTTTGGTATGACGTTATAAACTTGGCACACCTGTATTTGTGGAGTTTCTCCCATTCTTCTCTGCAGATCATCTCAAGCTCTGTCAGGTTGTATGGGGAGCTTCGCTGCACAGCTATTTTCAGGTCAACTGTGGGACCTGTCCCCCTTCCTGTTCACCCTCTACACCTCGGACATCAGATATAACTCTGAAACATGCCACCTACAGAAGTACTCGGATGACTCCGCAATTGTGGGGTGGGCAGCGGGAGGAGTACAGGAGCACAATCAATGACTTTGTGGTGTGGTGTGAGCAGAGCCACCTTCAGCTCAACATCAGCAAAACAAAGGAGATGGTGGTGGACCTCAGGAGAACCAGGCCCAACCTACTGCAGTACAGGGGATGTATGGGGAAATGGTTGGGTCATACAAGTTCCTGGGAGTCCATATGGACAACAGGCTGGAATGGGCTGGTAACACCGGGGCCCTGTACAAAAAGGGCTAGAGCCGACTCTACTTTCTGAGGAGGCTCAGGTCCTTCAACGTGTGCAGTAAACTACTGCATACCTTCTACCAGTCTGTGGTGGCCAGTGCCATCTTTTTTGCAGAGGTGTGCTGGGGCGCCAACATAAAGGCTGGTGATGCTTCTCGGGTAAATAAGCTGATCAGGAAGGCTAGCTCTGTTCTGGGGATTAGCCTTGACACTCTAGAGGAGATGGCGGAGAGACAGATCCTGGCCAAACTGCTGGCCATCATGGACAACGTCACCCACCCTCTGCATGCCATGGTTATGATGCAGAGGAGCACATTCAGTCACAGACTGATCCCACCACGGTGTGCCAGAGAGCGCTACAGGAGGTGCTTCCTGCCGGCGGCTATTAGACTATTTAATGCCTCAACGGGGTGCCGTGCCGTCGGCAACATAGACCTGGAACTGTTGGGGTGTTAGGACCTAGTTTGAAATTAGGTCAGCCTCATATCTGTTCCTGTGTCCCAAATGACACCCGATTCTCCTACTAGTGCACAACTTTAGACCAGAGCCCTATAGGCCCAGCACTATATAGGGAATTAGGTACCATTTGAGACACACCCTCTGTCTCTCATTCTTTCCCCTCTCTAGCCCTCATACCCTACCTCCACTCTCTGTTTGGTTTCTCAGCTCTCCTCTCACTCTCTTTCTCTCTCTTTCTCTCTCTTTCTCTCTTTCTTTGTAACTGGTGGATTGATTGACAGCCTATAGGCACGGTATCCACAGAGACCAGATCAAAGATAATCTAATGACACTCAGATATCCCATGCTTCTTTCCAGAAAAGAGAGAGATCCTCCCTCCCTCCATGGATAGGTGAAAGCAAGGCCTATTTTTCATGGCTTCCTCCTAACCCGTTATGTGATATCAGTATTATTCCCTATCAGTACTTCTATATGGATATTCTGCTTTGAAGTTGCCGTTAGGTAAAGGCGGAGGGTTGTGTAAAACTGACCATGTCAGATCAATATAACTACACTGGTTGCAATATGTTGTTGTAAAACAGACCTTAGATCAGTGTCTTTAGGGGAGGTATTATCTTTAGGGGAGTTATAATCCTACTCATCTTCAAGGGAGGAAGATTAGATGCATTTGACTTCTTCAAATAGAGACATTTGGGCCTGTAGTTATTTAGGGTTTGAGCTGTTTCCTGTAGAATCAGGAAGTTGATCAGTAACATCATATTCTCAGAAACTGTATGTCACTGTTTTTAGACTCCACTCAACCGCTCTCTCAACTGTGTGTACGTTCATGTTTGTGTTTCTAGGCCTCTGTGCGTTCTTGGAGTCAGAGAGAGAGGAAACTATTGGTCAGAACTCTCTATATCCTCCGATGGACAGAGTTTCACTTTGACTGTTCTAACGAAGACATTATCTATGGCTAATTGGAGTCTAGTCGTTGGGACTGTCACCAAACATTGACTGTGAGGTAACATGACGGAGTGGCTATCTTAACCTCTGCCATAGAGAACTGGGTCATAAAAGTTAACCAACTCAAAGTTCTTCAGATGGATTTCTGTTGATTATGGAAGAGTATTATATATTAAAGAGCATGATTGCTGACGTAATCTATCTGTGGAGATGGCTTGTGAGAATGAGAAGAGTCTTGGGGAAAGTAACTACATTAACTATCTTAGCAAATTGGTTACGTCTGATATAACTTCACATCTCTCTCTCTCTTTCTCTCTCTCTCTCTCTCTCTCTCTCTCTCTCTCTCTCTCTCTCTCTCTCTCTCTCTCTCTCTCTAATCCTTGAACTTCAACGTTCTAAAACAACAAACATAAACAACTACATCTGCATGTGTTACTATTGTGATAGACTCAATTAAAAACCTGAAATATCACATTACATAAGTATTCAGACCCTTTACTCAGTTCTTTATTAAATATTCAGACCCTTTACTCAGTTCTTTATTAAGTATTCAGACCCTTTACTCAGTTCTTTATTAAGTATTCAGACCCTTTACTCAGTACTTTATTAAGTATTCAGACCCTTTACTCAGTTCTTTATTAAGTATTCAGACCCTTTACTCAGTTCTTTATTAAGTATTCAGACCCTTTACTCAGTACTTTATTAAGTATTCAGACCCTTTACTCAGTTCTTTGTTGAAGCACCTTTAGCAGCGATTACAGCCTCTAGTCTTCTTGGGAATGACGCTACAAGCTTGGCACACCTGTATTTGGGGAGATCCTCCCATTCTTCTCTGCAGATTCTCTCAATCTCTGTCAGGTTGGATGGGGAGCGTTGCTGCACAGCTATTCTCAGGTCTCTCCAGAGATGTTAGATAGGGTTCAAGTCAGGCCTCTGGCTGGGCCACTCAAGGACATTCAGAGACTTGTCCTGTGTGCTTAGGGTCGCCGTCTGGCCACTCTACCATAAAGGCCTGACTGGTGGAGTGCTGCAGAGATGGTTGTCCTTCTGGACAGTTTCTTCCATCTCCACAGAGGGACTCTGAAGCTCTGTCAGAGTGACCATTGGGTCCTTGGTCACCTCCTTGATGAAGGCCCTTCTCCCCCAATTGCTCAGTTTGAGAATTTAAGAATGTGGACGACACTGTGTTCTTGGGGACCTTCAATGCTGCAAATATGTTTTGGTACCCTTCCCCAGATCTGTGCCTCGACACAATCCTGTCTCGGAGCTTCGACCTCAAGGCTTGGTTTTTGCTTTGACATGCACTGTGAACTGTGGGTCTTTATAAAGACAGGCTAGTGCCTTTCTAAATCATGTCCAATCAATAGAATTTTTCACAGGTGGACTCCAATCAAGATGTAGAAATATCTCAATGATCTCAATTTCGAGTCTCATAGCAAAGCGTCTGAATACTTATGTAAATAAGGTATTTCTGTTTTTAATATATTTGCAAACATTTCGAAAAACCAGTTTTTGCTTTGTCATTATGGGGTATTGTGTCATTATGGGGTATTGTGTCATTATGGGGTATTGTGTCATTATGGGGTATTGTGTCATTATGGGGTATTGTGTCATTATGGGTATTGGGTCATTATGGGTATTGGGTCATTATGGGGTATTGTGTCATTATGGGGTATTGTGTCATTATGGGGTATTGTGTCATTATGGGGTATTGGGTCATTATGGGGTATTGTGTCATTACGGGGTATTGGGTCATTATGGGGTATTGGGTCATTATGGGGTATCGTGTCATTATGGGGTATTGTGTCATTATGGGGTATTGTGTCATTATGGGGTATTGTGTCATTATGGGGTATTGGGTCATTATGGGGTATTGTGTCATTATGGGGTATTGTGTCATTATGGGGTATTGTGTCATTATGGGGTATTGTGTCATTATGGGGTATTGGGTCATTATAGGGTATTGTGTCATTACGGGTATTGTGTCATTATGGGGTATTGTGTCATTATGGGTTATTGTGTCATTATGGGGTATTGTGTCATTATGGGGTATTGTGTCATTATGGGGTATTGTGTCATTACTATTGTGTGTTGATTGAGGAAAAACATTAATTTAATCCATTTTAGAATAAGAATAAACCTAACGTAACAAAATGTGGAGAAATCAAGGGGTCTGAATACTGTACATACACTACTGTTCATCCACAACATTAACACTACTGTTCATAAGTTTGGGGTCACTTAGAAATGTCCTTGTTTTTGAAAGAAAAGTACATTTTTTGTCCATTAAAATAACATCAAATTGTTCAGAAAGACATTGTTAATGTTGTAAATGACTATTGTAGCTGGAAACGGCAGATTTTTTAAATGGAATATCTACATAGGCTTACAGAGGCCCATTATCAGCAACCATCACTCCTGTGTTCCAATGGCACATTGTGTTAGCTAAGTTAGTTTATCATTTTAAAATGCTAATTGATAATTAGAAAACCCTTTTGCAATTATGTTAGCAGAGCTGAAAACTGTTGTGCTGATTTAAAGAATCAATAAAACCTTTAGACTAGTTGAGTATCTGGAGCATCAGCATTTGTGGGTTCGATTACAGGTTCAAAATGGCCAGAAACAAAGAACTTTCTTATGAAACTCGTCAGTCTATTCTTGTTCTGAGAAATGAAGGCTATTCCATGAGAGAAATTGCCAAGAAACTGAAGATCTCGTACAACGCTGTGTACTACTCCCTTCACAGAACAGCGCAAACTGGCTCTAACCAGAATAGAAAGAGGAGTGGGAGGCCCCGGTGCACAACTGAGCAAGAGGACAAGAA
Source organism: Thymallus thymallus (assembly GCA_023634145.1). Classification (NCBI taxonomy): domain Eukaryota; kingdom Metazoa; phylum Chordata; class Actinopteri; order Salmoniformes; family Salmonidae; genus Thymallus; species Thymallus thymallus. The sequence goes on along the minus strand of CM042395.1, from coordinate 29,735,995 downwards.
CATTAGAGTGTCTAGTTTGAGAAACAGACGCCTCACAAGTCCTCAACTGGCAGCTTCATTAAATAATACCCGCAAAACACCAGTCTCAACGTCAACAGTGAAGAGGCGACTCCGGGATGCTGTCATATCTCAGCCATATCTCAGACTGGCCAATAAAAAGAAAAGATTAAGATGGGCAAAAGAACACAGACACTGGACAGAGGAAGATATGGCTTTTTCTTTGCAACTCTGCCTAGAAGGCCAGCATCCCGGAGTCGCCTCTTCACTGTTGACGTTGAAACTGGTGTTTTGCGGGTACTATTTAATGAAGCTGCCAGTTGATACAGTGTAGAATGATTATATTCACACACTGTCCCTGTAGGTCCCTTAGTAAAAGCAAGAGGAAATCATTACACATACACACACACACACACACACACACACACACACACACACACGCTAATTATAACCTTAACCCTAAATCCCCTAGAAATAGCATATGACCTTGTGCTCAGTTGGTCAGAGGGGAGAGGGGAGAAAGAGAGAGGGGAGACAGAGAGAGGGAGGTAGAGAGAGAGGACACAGAGAGAGGGGAGACAGAGAGAGGGAGGGAGAGAGAGGGGAGACAGAGAGAGGGAGGGAGAGAGAGGGGAGACAGAGAGAGGGAGGGAGAGAGAGGGGAGACAGAGATAGAGGGAGGGAGAGAGAGGGGAGACAGAGAGAGGGAGGGAGAGAGAGGGGAGACAGAGAGAGGGAGGGAGAGAGAGGGGAGACAGAGATAGAGGGAGGGAGAGAGAGAGGGGAGACAGAGAAAGGGAGGGAGAGAGAGGGGAAACAGAGAGAGAGAAAGACACAGAGAGAGGGAGAGAGAGGGGAGACAGAGAGAAACACACAGAGAGAGAGAGAGAGAGAGAGAGAGAGGGAGCGGGAGGGAGAGGGAGAGGGAGGGGAGACAGAGAGACACACAGAGAGAGAGAGGGGAGACAGAGAGGGAGAGGGGGGAGAGAGGGAGGGGGAGAGAGAGAGAGAGAGGGGGGGGGGGGAGGGATGGAGAGAGGTGGATAGAGAGAGAGAGAGGGAGAGGGAGAGGGGGAGGGAGAGAGAGAGAGAGAGGGAGAGAGAGAGAGAGGGGGAGAGAGAGAGAGAGAGAGAGCGAGAGAGAGGGGGGGAGAGGGATAGAAATACAGAGAGAGAGAGAGATACAGAGAGGAATAGAGAGAGATACAGAAAGGGGGAGGGGGCAGAAAGACAAAGGCAGACTCTCTTATTGACAATGTATCACCCTCCTCCCTCCCTCCCTGCCTGCCTTCCTTCCTTCTGCCTCATCAAACATAACAGTTATGACACATAGCTAAGCATAATTAGGTACTGTATGTTAAACAGGCAGTAGACTCATGTCTATAATGATACAGTATGTTGTACTGCTGTAAGCTTATATCTGCAGAGGATGACCATTTCATATTACAAGGTGCTGCTACATAATCTTAGCCTCGTACGAACCATCATACACGTGTAGTTAAATGGGATTAAAGCTTGCGAGATCAGGATGGTTCGTACAAAACTAATATAATCTGTCCACCACCATTTTGACTGGATGGGGAAAAGGATGTGATGGTATGTAGAGAATTAACACTGTCAAATAAAAGGTTTAGGGAGATACTGTTGATAGACTGACAGACTGACCAACAGACACACAGACTGACAGACACACAGTCTGACAGACAGATGGACGGACAGACAGACAGACAGACAGACAGACAGACAGACAGACAGACAGACAGACAGACAGACAAATAATGAAATAATGAAATAATGAAATAAAGAAAGAAAGAGAGATGGATGGATGGATGAAGAGAGAGAGGGAGAGATGCAGACGGGCTTGTTTATATGGGGAACATGAGATATTTGGGGTGAGAGAATCTTGCATCAGCGCCAGCAGCCAATCAGTGGGCTCGGTAAAAATGCAAGGGAGTCTCCTAGCAACAGCGGAGTACATACCAGAGCAGCCATTATTCAATCTTAGTCGGAAAGAACACGCATTATATTAACATACACACACAATACACACGTTTGCCATGTATGTCAGTTCTTTCTGTGTGCTGTGCAAATATCTTCCTTTTAAAAAGGAGAGGGTTGTTGTAAACATAGCTGCATGACACATGGATAGAGTTTAATGTTTTGAAAGACATATGTATAAAAGCACTTTATCTTCTAGACATTATGAAGATGTATTAACTGTATGAAAACTATTCTTGTTGCCAGCAAATCAACATGTGTATATGAAGGCTTGATTGGAGGTACACTCCCCGCCTCTTGTCATGAGCCATCCGTCCGTTACCGAGAACCACATACCTGATTGTTAACAGGGCCGTTAGCATTAGGGTTGTCAGAACTAGCGCAATACAGTGGGGAGAACTTGATTTGATACACTGCCGATTTTGCAGGTTTTCCTACTTACAAAGCATGTAGAGTTCTGTAATTTTTATCATAGGTACTCTTCCACTGTGAGTGACGGAATCTAAAACAAAAATCCAGAAAATCACATTGTATTATTTTTAAGTCATTCATTTGCATTTTATTGCATGACATAAGTATTTGATACATCAGAAAAGCACAACTTAATATTTGGTACAGAAACCTTTGTTTGCAATTACAGAGATCATACGTTTCCTGTAGTTCTTGACCAGGTTTGCACACACTGCAGCAGGGATTTTGGCCCACTCCTCCATACAGACCTTCTCCAGATCCTTCAGGTTTCATCGCTGTCGCTGGGCAATACGGACTTTCAGCTCCCTCCAAAGATTTTCTATTGGGTTCAGGTCTGGAGACTGGCTAGGCCACTCCAGGACCTTGAGATGCTTCTTACGGAGCCACTCCTTAGTTGCCCTGGCTGTGTGTTTCGGGTCGTTGTCATGCTGGTAGACCCAGCCACGACCCATCTTCAATGCTCTTACTGAAGGAAGGAGGTTGTTGGCCAAGATCTCGCGATACATGGCCCCATCCATTCTCCCCTCAATACGGTGCAGTCGTCCTGTCCCCTTTGCAGAAAAGCATCCCCAAAGAATGATGTTTCCACCACCATGCTTCACGGTTGGGATGGTGTTCTTGGGGTTGTACTCATCCTTCTTCTTCCTCCAAACACGGCGAGTGGAGTTTAGACCAAAAAGCTCTATTTTTGTCTCATCAGACCACATGACCTTCTCCCATTCCTCCTCTGGATCATCCAGATGGTCATTGGCAAACTTCAGACGGGCCTGGACATGCGCTGGCTTGAGCAGGGGGACCTTGCGTGCACTGCAGGATTTTAATCCATGACGGCGTAGTGTGTTACTAATGGTTTTCTTTGAGACTGTGATCCCAGCTCTCTTCAGGTCATTGACCAGGTCCTGCCGTGTAGTTCTGGGCTGATCCCTCACCTTCCTCATGATCATTGATGCCCCACGAGGTGAGATCTTGCATGGTGCCCCAGACCGAGGGAGATTGACCGTCATCTTGAACTTCTTCCATTTTCTAATAATTGCGTCAACAGTTGTTGCCTTCTCACCAAGCTGCTTGCCTATTGTCCTGTAGCCCATCCCAGCCTTGTGCAGGTCTACAGTTTTATCCCTGATGTCCTTACACAGCTCTCTGGTCTTGGCCATTGTGGAGAGGTTGGAGTCTGTTTGATTGAGTGTGTGGACAGGTGTCTATTATACAGGTAACGAGTTCAAACAGGTGCAGTTAATACAGGTAATGAGTGGAGAACAGGAGGGCTTCTTAAAGAAAAACTAACAGGTCTGTGAGAGCCGGAATTCTTACTGGTTGGTAGGTGAACAAAAACTTATGTCATGCAATAAAATGCAAAGTAATTATTTAAAAATCATACAATGTGATTTTTTGGATTTTTTTCTCACAGTTGAAGTGTACCTATGATTAAAATTAGATTTGCCATCTTTCGGACTTTGTAGGAGCAACAGTTTTGATAACATTTATACATTTTCACTCTCACATGCTCTTTTGTCCATTAAGAACCAGCGATGTGTTGCCTTTTTGTAGCATTTCTGACAATGCTAAAAACAATTCTGCCAAATGTCTTTTTTTTATTTTTATTTCACCTTTATTTAACCAGGTAGGTCAGTTGAGAACAAGTTCTCATTTACAACTGCGACCTGGCCAAGACAAAGCAAAGCAGTGCGACAAAAAACATGAGAATAAACAAACGTACAGTCAATAACACAATAGAAAATCTATATACAGAGTGCAAATGTAGTGCAAATTGCAGTAAGGCTGGGAAGGTAGGACAATAAATAGGCCATAGTGGCGAAATAAATTACAATTTAGCATTAACACTGGAGTGATAATGTGCAGATGATGATGTGCAAATAGAGATACTGGAGTGAAAATGAGTAAAAATAACAATATGGGGATGAGGTAGTAGGGTGGGATATTTACAGAAGGACTATATACAGGTGCAGTGATCAGTAAGCTGCTCTCACAGCTGTTGCTTAAAGTTAGTGAGGGAGATGGTCTCCAGCTTCAGTGATTTTTGCAATTCGTTCCAGTCATTGGCAGCAGAGAACTGGAAGGAATGGCGGCCAAAGGACCAGTGAAATATACCTGCTGGAACGCATGCTACGGGTGGGTGTTGCTATGGTAACCAGCGAGCTGAGATAAGGCGGGGATTTACCTAATAAAGACTTATAGATAAAATCTCAGAGTTCTAATACTGGTGGGTTGCTCAGCAACAACACAGCTGCTTGCCCCATGCTGCCAGTCATAAGGTGGGCCGTCATTGTAAATTTGTTCTTAACTGACTTGCCTAGTTAAATAAAGGTTCAATATATAAAATCAAATCAAAAATATGAAGTGTACGCAAACAAACCTAGGCTACTGTACATAGCTAGCTATATGGTGATATTCAAGCTGAGGTTAATTAATAAATGCCAACAGATATTTTGATTAGCTAGGTACCTAACTAACTAACGTTACCTAGCTAACAGCTTGCTTTGACAAAGTCCAGCAGCTAGCCTCTGTAGCTAGCAAACACCAGTCAGCTGAAAGCTAGCTCGCTAATAATCAGGCAAACAAAGATAGTTAGCCAATGATTATCTAGGTAGTTAGCTAGCTAGTTAGCTAATGTAACATGATACCAGTCAGATGAGCGCTAACATTGCCTAGGTAGCTAACCAACAAACAAAGAAAGCTATATAGCTTTTCATATAAGGCTGAAGTCATCATGTGTAAAATGCTGATCTAGATATTTGCATGAGCCCAAACATGCACAAATATTCACAAATAAGATAGTGAACGTCTTTAGCTGCTATGGTAGCCAGTTAGTGTTAACTAGCTAGTTAACGTTAGTCAACATAAGACTGTAATGTTAGCTAACGTGTATGGTCAGTTCATAAACCAAAATGTATCATACTTTCTTACACAAAACATAGCTAGTTAACATTAGTTAGTGAAGTTTAAAACCACCAAACTTTGGGAAACTGCCCTCTTAAGAAAATGGATTGCATTCAGAGTGCAGTATAACTGCAGTACATTACAGTATAACTGCAGTACATTACAGTATAACTGCAGTTAGAGTGCAGTATAACTGCAGTACATTACAGTATAACTGCAGTTAGAGTGCAGTATAACTGCAGTACATTACAGTATAACTGCAGTACATTACAGTATAACTGCAGTTAGAGTACAGTATAACTGCAGTACATTACAGTATAACTGCAGTACATTACAGTATAACTGCAGTTAGAGTGCAGTATAACTGCAGTACATTACAGTATAACTGCAGTACATTACAGTATAACTGCAGTACATTACAGTATAACTGCAGTACATTACAGTATAACTGCAGTACATTACAGTATAACTGCAGTACATTACAGTATAACTGCAGTACATTACAGTATAACTGCAGTTAGAGTGCAGTATAACTGCAGTTAGAGTGCAGTATAACTGCAGTACATTACAGTATAACTGCAGTACATTACAGTATAACTGCAGTACATTACAGTATAACTGCAGTACATTACAGTATAACTGCAGTACATTACAGTATAACTGCAGTATGCTGCAAATACTGAATCCAAAATGACACTGTTTTTTTTTGCTGCTGTAATTTTGCAGTGTTACTCTAAAGTTATTGTTACTCTAAAATAAATGCCACCAAAATACCAATGTCGACTGCAGTTACTGCATTTTTACTGCAGTTTCAAAACTGCTATATTTTTCTGTAAGGTCCAAACTGCTCATGTTCATTTGCATTGCACAGACAGAGCTACGGTAAGACGATGTAGCCAGATGATGTCTTATTTCCCCTGCCGCTGGTCCTGCTCCATGGGATAACGGGCAATTCTAAATCTAAACTAATCTGACATTTTAGTAAAGACAAGATTAAATTGAGAATAGTCTGATAGGTGAAAATATGATGACTTGATGAGAGAACAGCGTGTGCAGCCTGAGGAGAGGAACAGAGACAAGTTCTTTTGCTTTCTCAAATCATCTATAGCCTGTAGTCGCACCATGCAGCCCTAATATCTTTTGATTTGAAGACATTCTAAGGGTTGAATCATTCACATCTAAAGTTGCCAAATCTCAATATAACCACTTCATATGCGCACTCGCTCCAGAATGGGAAAAATATCCTTTCTATTTTATTCAAGTTCAATTATATTATTTTGACTATAAAATCATATAATATCAAATAATGGCATGGGTTTATAAGCATATATTGTCTGCTAAATGAACAAGCCTACAGCCTATGGCATGGAGAATAGCCAGATGACATACAGTAGGCCAACTCATATTCTGTTCTTCTGAAATACCTTTTCTTCATATCATAATGTTTCTTTAGACCTGATTAAAATAAATAATGTATTTATTGTGATGGTGTATATTACATTGATTTATTAGACTTTTTAAATGTAGATGGTCCAAAGGCGCGCATCAGCGGCTTGTATGCGTGGAGGCCTGGAGAGTGTTTGTTAATTAACGTGTTTATGTTAATTAGCCAATTACCGTGAGACCGGCAGTCTTTTGACAATAACTGGCTGACAAAGGTTCATGACACCCACAGCCCTAGTTCTCCCACCCATTTATAAAGAGGACGCTCTTTTACTGACATTTGCAGCTGGAGTTTTTTAGAGCCTCTATACAATTTCAGATTTGTAAATATGTCTATTATTTATCTTAAGAGTTTTGTTCTTTTGCAGTTGTTTCTCAGCAGTTTGTCATTTGTTACAGTGTTTGTATCAAAATGCTCTTGACGATCCACAGTGTTAAAATGTTCAAGTCCAGTGCTACCACACCTGATTCTACTACTCAGCTGTTCATCAAGACCTCAGCTGTTCATCAAGACCTCAGCTGTTCATCCAGACCTCAGCTGTTCATCCAGACCTCAGCTGTTCATCAAGACCTCAGCTGTTCATCCAGACCTCAGCTGTTCATCCAGACCTCAGCTGTTCATCCAGACCTCAGCTGTTCATCAAGACCTCAGCTGTTCATCAAGACCTCAGCTGTTCATCCAGACCTCAGCTGTTCAGGGCTACCTGTGGTAGAATTAGGCTTGAACAAGAAAGCCTGAATAACCCTGCAGCTTGTTAAGAGACATTGTGTTAAACCTGCAGCTTGTTAAGAGACATTGTGTTAAACCTGCAGCTTGTCAAGAGACATTGTGTTAAACCTGCAGCTTGTCAAGAGACATTGTGTTAAACCTGCAGCTTGTTAAGAGACATTATGTTAAACCTGCAGCTTGTCAAGAGACATTGTGTTAAACCTGCAGCTTGTTAAGAGACATTGTGTTAAACCTGCAGCTTGTCAAGAGACACTGTGTTAAACCTGCAGCTTGTCAAGAGACATTGTGTTAAACCTGCAGCTTGTTAAGAGACACTGTGTTAAACCTGCAGCTTGTCAAGAGACACTGTGTTAAACCTGCAGCTTGTCAAGAGACATTGTGTTAAACCTGCAGCTTGTCAAGAGACACTGTGTTAAACCTGCAGCTTGTCAAGAGACACTGTGTTAAACCTGCAGCTTGTCAAGAGACACTGTGTTAAACCTGCAGCTTGTCAAGAGACATTGTGTTAAACCTGCAGCTTGTTAAGAGACATTGTGTTAAACCTGCAGCTTGTCAAGAGACACTGTGTTAAACCTGCAGCTTGTCAAGAGACATTGTGTTAAACCTGCAGCTTGTCAAGAGACATTGTGTTCATCCCTGAATTGTATTTATAAAGTTGACTATATCTGATGAATGCACATTACATTTATGTAGATGTTTTGCATATTTCCCAGGCGCTTACTCTACTTGAGAGAGATCAGGGAACATTTATCCAGTTCACTCCATATTGTCTGAAATGGGTTTGGTTTTTCGCTTCCCTCTGGAAAAGCAGCTGTTAATATTGAATGAATACTAACAACTACATTATTTCTGTTAACATTTGTCATTACTGTTTACTTTTAATTAACTTGTGTTGCTGTATTATAAACAGGGTTTGTTTAAGCCATGAATGCTGATTGGCTGAAGGCTGTGGTATATCAGACATTTATTTTTACTGTTCTAATTACGTTAGTAACCAGTTTATAATACCAATAAGGCACCTTGAGTATGAATTAGGCTGATTGAGAAGGTTTGAATCATAAGCAACCTGCCTACACATAGTTTGAAGTACAATACTAATGTAACTACTGTAGTAGGAGGTCAAAGCTGTGTGCTGGAAGACCTTGGTAGAGCGTGGGTGGAAGACCTTGGTAGAGCGTGGGTGGAAGACCTTGGTAGAGCGTGGGTGGAAGACCTTGGTAGAGCGTGGGTGGAAGACCTTGGTAGAGCGTGGGTGGAAGAGGCATTGTGGTGCTCATGGGAATTTAATAGATTTTTCAGCTCCAGATGAAAGACTATTATCACTTAAAACAATTTTTTTTTGTTTTTAATAAAACCATTTAGCATACGTTTTACGTGTGGGTGGTCCTGGGAATCGAACCAAATATCCTGGTGTTTCAAGCACTATGCTCTCCCACTGAGCTACAGGATGGTTGATGATGATGATGATGATGAATGTAATACTGGATTACAGCGATAACTACAGATATAGGAGGATCTTATAGAGGGGAACATACATTGTATTTGACATTCCAGTCCTGTGGTTTACCAATACATACCAACACAAAGAGATTAGACATGTCAACATCCCTCCATCTATCTCTGCATCTATCCCTCTATATATCTCTCCATTCATTCTTCCAAAGGGTTATTCTCTCCATTCATCCTTCCATTCATGTTTTCCTCTCTCTCTGTCTCTCCTCCCTACACTACCCACAATGCACCCACACTTACTGTACTATGATCTAGGGCTATTGTTTTTGGCTGTGTGTTTGCATTTCAAGCCATGCTGAGGTGTGTGTGTGTGTGTCTGTAATGTACTGCAGTGAAAGGGGACAAGCCTTAGTTGACTGACTTAAGAGATGCTAGGACTACCCATCACACCTTTAGGACAGCAGCTCACACACACACAAGCTGTTAAGAGCGTCAGGCCAATAAACGAAAGGTCGCTGTTTTGAATCCCTGAGCTGGCAAGATGGAAAAAATCTGCCGTTCTGCCCTTGAGCAAGGCAGTTAACCCCCAAAAACTGCCCTGTGGACGTCGATTAAGGCAGCCCCTGCACTTCTCTGATTCTGAGGGAATGGGTTAAATGCAGAAGTCACATTTTGGTTGAATGCATTTAGTTGCGCAACTGATTAAGTATCTCCCTTTTCCTTTATACAACGCCTGCATCCGGCATCCAACTCTGTAACCTCTCTCTCTCTCTCCATCCAACCTTGTACTTTCTTCTCTCTCTCTCTCTCTCTCTCTCTCTCTCTCTCTCTCTCTCTCTCTCTCTCTCTCTCTCTCTCTCTCTCTCTCTTTCTCTCTATCATTCACAATACCTCCACAACCCTACCCTGTCTCCCTTCCTCTGGCCCCTCTCTGTCAGCCACATGCAGCCAGAGCTTAACCTCCTCTCTGTGCTATAGCATCTTATTCAGCCTTACCCTCTCCTCTCCTCTCCTCTCCTCTCCTCTCCTCTCCTCTCCTCTCCTCTCCTCTCCTCTCCTCTCCTCTCCATTCTTACCCTAATTCTCTCTCTCTCTCCTGTGTAATGTCCACTTCTAGTCCTCTCTTTCTGCAGCATCCTCTCCTCTCTTCCTGCAGCATCCTCTCCTCTCTTCCTCCTATATTCTCTTCCTCCTAGCATCCCCCTCCAGCCCTCCAGTATACCCTCTCCTCCCCAGCATCTCTCCCCAGCCAAGTCCACTAGTGCCTGGCTGGCATCCAGAGTGGTGTGGTGTAGTGATGGAGCTGTGGCTAGGTTAAGCATTAGGCATGAATGCAGAGAGAGGGAGGGAAAGAGAGAGGGATGATTCTGCTTACCGGCTGAACGTGCTGGAGAGCGACTCCGGTTGTGCTGTTCGTCCTTCCGCCGGAGGTAAAAGAAGGACAAAAAAATAGACACAAAACCTCCGGTAGGTAAACCTCCGGTAGGTAAACCTCTGGTAGGTAAACCTCCGGTAGGTAAAGAGATGTGAGTATGGTAAAAAGAAGAGAAAAATAAAGCAACTCCTTGTGTTTCGCTCTTCCTTTCTGCTTTCCTTTATCCTAGTGAGCCAGAGGGCTATAGATTCTCCTACACCCTCTCTCTCTCTCTCTCTCTCTCTCTCTCTCTACACACCCCCTCTCTCTCTCTCTCTCTCTACACCCCCCCTCTCTCTCTCTCTCTACACCCCCCCCCTCTCTTCTCTCTCTACACCCCTCCTCTCTCTCTATCTCTGTCTCTCTGCTCTCTCTCTCTTCTCTATTTCTCTAGCCCAGCAGCTGTTAGTCAAAATAGAACGCTGTGTACTCTCTCTCTCTCGCTCTCTTGCTTTCTCTCTCTCACAAAGAACCCCCCCCAAGTTTCTCGTCATTCAACTAGTCTACAAGTAGGGTTAGTTTATTTGATTGGACTAAATAAACTAAGTATTTTTATTTTTTATTTTATTCCACCTTTATTTAACCAGGTAGGTTTTATTTCACCTTTATTTAACCAGGTAGGTTTTATTTCACCTTTATTTAAACAGGTAGGTTTTATTCCACCTTTATTTAACCAGGTAAGTTTTATTTCACCTTGAATTAACCAGGTAGGTTTTATTTCACCTTTATTTAACCAGGTAGGTTTTATTCCACCTTTATTTAACCAGGTAGGTTTTATTTCACCTTTATTTAACCAGGTAGGTTTTATTCCACCTTTATTTAACCAGGTAGGTTTTATTTCACCTTTATTTAACCAGGTAGGTTTTATTCCACCTTTATTTAACCAGGTAGGTTTTATTCCACCTTTATTTAACAAGGTAGGTTTTATTCCACCTTTATTTAACCAGGTAGGTTTTATTTCACCTTTATTTAACCAGGTAGGTTTTATTTCACCTTTATTTAACCAGGTAGGTTTTATTTCACCTTTAATTAACCAGGTAGGTTTTATTTCACCTTTATTTAACCAGGTAGGTTTTATTTCACCTTTATTTAACCAGGTAGGCTTTATTTCACCTTTATTTAACCAGGTAGGCTTTATTTCACCTTTATTTAACCAGGTAGGTTTTATTTCACCTTTATTTAACCAAGTAGGCCAGTTGAAAACAAGTTCTCATTTATAACTGTGACCTGGTCAAGACAAAGCAAAGCTACAAAAAAACACAGAGTTACACAGTAAACAAACGTACAGTCAAAAACACAATAGAGAATCTATATACAGAGTGTGGAAATGTAGTGCAAAATGCAGTAAGGTTAGGAGGTAGGACAATAAATAGACCATAGTGGTGAAATAAATTACAGATTAGAATTAACACTGGAATGATGGAATGTGCAAATGATGATGTTTCAAATAGAGATACTGGAGTGCAAAATTGAGCGGAAGTTAAAATAATAAATATGGGGATGAGGTAGTAGTGTGGGCTATTTACAGAAGGGCTATATACAGGTGCAGTGATCGATAAGCAGCTTTGACAGCTGATGCTTAAAGTTAGTGAGGGAGATAGGAACCTCTAGCTTCAAGGATTATATAGCCTTGTTGACCTGTTGAAATGGTGCTGAAATAGCGGAGGCAGCTCCTGTTCTCTTTGTGCTGATTTGTTGTAACTCTGTGGTTCTAAATCAGTAAGTGTTTAGTAAACTGTCGCAAACATTAACTTGCTTGACCGTTCTGCAGGTGATATAACTGTTTGTTTGCAGTATTTGCTTTGTGGACTTCACCAGTTGCTCTCTGGTTTAGTGATGAAACAGTAGTTATTTATTCCTCCACTGTGTGACTGTTGTCTTGTTGTTGAGGCCTTATTGTAATATCACAGTGCGTATGAACGATGGGTTTTAGAGCAAACAACTCAATTATCACAACATAGGTTTTAATATTGCTGTTTTACTGGCTTGGCTTGGCTTCCTCAGTGATTTTACCCACGCACCGCTACTGGTGTGAAGGAAGGTTTGTAGGTGTATGACTTTGATGTCTGTTTATGTGTAAATACGTAAGGAGAGGTTGATTTAATAAGGAGAGGTTGATTCATCAGGAGAGGTTGATTAGCCCAGTGGTTAGAGTGTTGGGCCCATAACCGAAAGGTTGCTGGATCGAATCCCCGAGCTGACTAACCCTCTGTTCCTAGGCCGTCATTGTAAATAAGAATTTGTTCTTAACTGACTTGCCTAGTAAAATAAAGGTAAAAAAAAAAATACATTACTGAGTGTTTGTGTATATTAACACAGTCTGTGTGTTGGAGTGGGGTCATCGACGTTTAACTCTTCTCTCTCTGTCCCTTTGCTTGTTTGTGTCTGCGGCTCAAAGGAAACAGTGAAAATTGAAAGGATTCTAGATTAATCTTTATCATTTATAAACTGACCACACTGTGAAATGGATTTACTGAACACTGATAGGAGAGGATAGAGGGAGATACAGGTTAGCACTTTTCATCATGAATCTTGTTCTTGAGGCAGCTCTGCAGAGTGGGCACTAGCTAGCACAGCCACAAAGACATCAAATGTGACTCGTTTCAGGAAGCTAGGTGTATGTCGCTCGTCACTACTTCACAGGAGAGCTATTTATACGTAAACTTTTAAAAAATGTTTATCAATATGCATTTTTTGGCAGAAATGCCTTCTGGAACATGTGAACTTCTATGTGCCTTAACAAACATGTTAAATTACGAGCCTAGTTGGTTTAGCCACAGAAAAAGACAGCAACCCTCCCGCTAGCCATGATTGGCTGAGATAAATAGTGGGTTGGACATGCTGCAAGATGAGTTTGGATTGGTCTGCCATGTAGCACGCTTCTTTCTATTCGAGCTGGTCAGTATGTGTATCCTTTCTAACACTTAATTTTTTTTTAAAGATATCACTTACTAAAACTGCATAAGTGTTGCTCTCCACTTTCTGGAGGACTGAGTTTTCAAATCAGTGAAATTAGAGTATGATAGTTAAGGAGATGGAGAAAACACCTGTCAGGATTACATCTTCACACTATGGGCAACCATGGCATCCATGACAGAGATGGAGAAGCATCCATCCATATCTACTGGTAAGATAGTCTAGCTAGCTACAATTTCAAATATCACACGTTTCTAATTTGGTCAGAAAGTCGTTTTCATTTCAAGTGGAAGTGTACTGTTAGCTAGCTAGCTAACATTACCTGGCTGACTGGCTTGCTAGCTAACGTTACATGTATGATCTGTGTAATAATATGATTCTTATCTCAAAACAATTTGCTTTGCTACTTATAGCCTAATGTTAGCTAGCTAACATTGCATCTGGTTGGTTAGCTACCTGCAGATTCATGCAGGGTAGTAACGTCATGATTTGGGATTATGGTTGTTTAGCTAGCTAGCTAACAAAATACTCCACTATGCAAGTAACCATTTTAACAGAATGTTCATGATGTCACTACGACAACTGTTGATAGACGTAGCTGGTAAATTCGCTCTGGCAATCTACTCCGATTTCAGAGCATTCTCGTCTGAGTGTGCCACAGTTGCAGCCTAACCAGCTCTGTTAGGGCAGTAAAATGGTCAGAGTGAGCTGTTCTCTGTCTGGAAGTAGCTAGCAAGCTAGCCAAAGTTAGCCAGTTAGCTTGGGTGTTTGACTGCTGTTGTTAGGACAGAACGCTCGGATCAACCCTACTCCTCGGCCAGAGCGTCCAGTCTGCCCTCCGAATGCACCTTAAAGAGATGGGCAGGGCTGAAGCTTAAGAGGGTGTGAACAATGCTGAATGGGTGGAGACAAAGAAGCTCCTCTCCAGTAGGTACCAAAACATTCAAGGGCCATTTTCTCAAAGTTGAATTACTTTCCCATTGTTCCTCAACTGTAGAGAGAGAGAGAGAGAGAGAGAGCGAAAGAGAGAAAGATACATGTGGTCTGTTAATTAACACATTTATACTCAGACCATTAGGCCCATTCTGGACTCAAACCCACATCTCTGACGATAACATGGACCTTGGGGTAGGAACTCAGTATAACATATGGACTTTAACCTGATTGGCTCTGACCAAATTTTACCTTCGACACAGCTAATATCTGTCTGAGGGTCGTAAGGCTTACAATACGAATCTAGGATCAGCTTATCATCTTTACATCCTAACCATAACTAACAATACTGATCTAGGATCAGCTTACCATCTTTACATCCTAACCATAACTAACAACACTGATCTAGGATCAGCTTACCATCTTCCAACTCAAACCCACATCTCTGACGTTACAACCACCATCTTCCAACTCAAACCCACATCTCTGACGTTACAACCACCATCTTCCAACTCAAACCCACATCTCTGACGTTACAACCACCATCTTCCAAGTCAAACCCACATCTCTGACGTTACAACCATCATCTTCCAACTCAAACCAACATCTCTGACGTTACAACCACCATCTTCCAACTCAAACCCACATCTCTGACGTTACAACCACCATCTTCCAAGTCAAACCCACATCTCTGACGTTACAACCACCATCTTCCAACTCAAACCCACATCTCTGACGTTACAACCACCATCTTCCAACTCAAACCCACATCTCTGACGTTACAACCACCATCTTCCAACTCAAACCCACATCTCTGACGTTACAACCACCATCTTCCAAGTCAAACCCAAATCTCTGACATTACAACCACCATCTTCCAACTCAAACCAACATCTATGACTTTACAACCACCATCTTCCAACACTCTAAATTATTGCCATGGCAACCACAAAAGGTCAATGCTTACCCCCTTGGAGTAAACAATATATTTCTATATAGAATCTGGCAGTATTCACCCCCTCACATTGGCAGCATGTGGTGAGTTGGCAGTACTCACCCCCTCACATTGGCAGCAGGTGGTGAGCTGGCTGTATACACCCCCTCACATTGGCAGCATGTGGAGAGCTGGCAGTACTCACCCCCTCACATTGGCAGCATGTGGAGAGCTGGCAGTATTCACCCCCTCACATCAAAGTAAGATCTATATATGGCCTGGATGACTTGGAGTGCCAACAGTGCAGTAATACATAACAAATCTCTCTCTCTCTCTCTCTCTCTCTCTCTCTCTCTCTCTCTCTCTCTCTCAATTCAATTAAATTAAAGGGTTTTATTGGCATGGGAAACATATGTTAACATTGCCATAGCAAGTGAAATAAACAATAAAAATGATCAGTTAACATTACACTCACAGACGTTCCAAATGTCATATTATATCTATATACAGTGTTGTAATGATGTCATATTATATCTATATACAGTGTTGTAATGATGTCATATTATATCTATATACAGTGTTATAATGATGTCATATTATATCTATATACAGTGTTGTAATGATGTCATATTATATCTATATACAGTGTTGTAATGATGTCATATTATATCTATATACAGTGTTGTAATGATGTCATATTATATCTATATACAGTGTTGTAATGATGTCATATTATATCTATATACAGTGTTGTAATGATGTCATATTATATCTATATACAGTGTTGTAATGATGTCATATTATATCTATATACAGTGTTGTAATGATGTCATATTATGTCTATACAGTGTTGTAATGATGTCATATTATATCTATATACAGTGTTATAATGATGTCATATTATATCTATATACAGTGTTGTAATGATGTCATATTATATCTATATACAGTGTTATAATGATGTCATATTATATCTATATACAGTGTTGTAATGATGTCATATTATATCTATATACAGTGTTGTAATGATGTCATATTATATCTATATACAGTGTTGTAATGATGTCATATTATATCTATATACAGTGTTGTAATGATGTCATATTATATCTATATACAGTGTTGTAATGATGTCATATTATATCTATATACAGTGTTGTAATGATGTCATATTATATCTATATACAGTGTTGTAATGATGTCATATTATGTCTATACAGTGTTGTAATGATGTCATATTATATCTATATACAGTGTTATAATGATGTCATATTATATCTATATACAGTGTTGTAATGATGTCATATGATGTCTATATACAGTGTTATAATGATGTCATATTATATCTATATACAGTGTTATAATGATGTCATATTATATCTATATACAGTGTTATAATGATGTCATATTATATCTATATACAGTGTTATAATGATGTCATATTATATCTATATACAGTGTTGTAATGATGTCATATTATATCTATATACAGTGTTGTAATGATGTCATATTATATCTATATACAGTGTTATAATGATGTCATATTATATCTATATACAGTGTTGTAATGATGTCATATTATATCTATATACAGTGTTGTAATGATGTCATATTATATCTATATACAGTGTTGTAATGATGTCATATTATATCTATATACAGTGTTGTAATGATGTCATATTATATCTATATACAGTGTTGTAATGATGTCATATTATATCTATATACAGTGTTGTAATGATGTCATATTATATCTATATACAGTGTTGTAATGATGTCATATTATATCTATATATAGTGTTGTAATGATGTCATATTATATCTATATACAGTGTTGTAATGATGTCATATTATGTATATATACAGTGTTGTAATGATGTCATATTATATATATATACAGTGTTGTAATGATGTCATATTATATCTATATACAGTGTTGTAATGATGTCATATTATATCTATATACAGTGTTGTAATGATGTCATATTATATCTATATACAGTGTTGTAATGATGTCATATTATATCTATATATAGTGTTGTAATGATGTCATATTATATCTATATACAGTGTTGTAATGATGTCATATTATATCTATATACAGTGTTGTAATGATGTCATTATATCTATATACAGTGTTGTAATGATGTCATATTATATCTATATATAGTGTTGTAATGATGTCATATTATATCTATATACAGTGTTGTAATGATGTCATATTATATCTATATACAGTGTTGTAATGATGTCATTATATCTATATACAGTGTTGTAATGATGTCATATTATATCTATATATAGTGTTGTAATGATGTCATATTATATCTATATACAGTGTTGTAATGATGTCATATTATATCTATATACAGTGTTGTAATGATGTCATATTATATCTATATACAGTGTTGTAATGATGTCATATTATATCTATATACAGTGTTGTAATGATGTCATATTATATCTATATACAGTGTTGTAATGATGTCATATTATATCTATATACAGTGTTGTAATGATGTCATATTATATCTATATACAGTGTTGTAATGATGTCATATTATATCTATATACAGTGTTGTAATGATGTCATATTATATCTATATACAGTGTTATAATGATGTCATATTATATTTATATACAGTGCTATAATGATGTCATATTATATCTATATACAGTGTTGTAATGATGTCATATTATATATATATACAGTGTTGTAATGATGTCATATTATATCTATATACAGTGTTGTAATGATGTCATATTATATCTATATACAGTGTTGTAATGATGTCATATTATATATATATACAGTGTTGTAATGATGTCATATTATATCTATATACAGTGTTGTAATGATGTCATATTATGTCTATATACAGTGTTGTAATGATGTCATATTATATCTATATACAGTGTTGTAATGATGTCATATTATATCTATATACAGTGTTGTAATGATGTCATATTATATCTATATACAGTGTTATAATGATGTCATATTATATCTATATACAGTGTTGTAATGATGTCATATTATATCTATATACAGTGTTGTAATGATGTCATATTATATCTATATACAGTGTTGTAATGATGTCATATTATATCTATATACAGTGTTGTAATGATGTCATATTATGTCTATATACAGTGTTGTAATGATGTCATATTATATCTATATACAGTGTTGTAATGATGTCATATTATATCTATATACAGTGTTGTAATGATGTCATATTATATCTATATACAGTGTTGTAATGATGTCATATTATATCTATATACAGTGTTGTAATGATGTCATATTATATCTATATACAGTGTTATAATGATGTCATATTATATCTATATACAGTGTTGTAATGATGTCATATTATATCTATATACAGTGTTGTAATGATGTCATATTATATCTATATACAGTGTTGTAATGATGTCATATTATGTCTATATACAGTGTTGTAATGATGTCATATTATGTCTATATACAGTGTTGTAATGATGTCATATTATATCTATATACAGTGTTGTAATGATGTCATATTATATCTATATACAGTGTTGTAATGATGTCATATTATATCTATATACAGTGTTGTAATGATGTCATATTATATCTATATACAGTGTTGTAATGATGTCATATTATATCTATATACAGTGTTATAATGATGTCATATTATATCTATATACAGTGTTGTAATGATGTCATATTATATCTATATACAGTGTTGTAATGATGTCATATTATATCTATATACAGTGTTGTAATGATGCCATATTATATCTATATACAGTGTTGTAATGATGTCATATTATATCTATATACAGTGTTGTAATGATGTCATATTATATCTATATACAGTGTTGTAATGATGTCATATTATATCTATATACAGTGTTGTAATGATGCCATATTATATCTATATACATTGTTGTAATGATGTCATATTATATCTATATACAGTGTTGTAATGATGTCATATTATGTCTATATACAGTGTTGTAATGATGTCATATTATGTCTATACAGTGTTGTAATGATGTCATATTATATCTATATACAGTGTTGTAATGATGTCATATTATATCTATATACAGTGTTGTAATGATGTCATATTTTGTCTATATACAGTGTTGTAATGATGTCATATTATATCTATATACAGTGTTGTAATGATGCCATATTATATCTATATACAGTGTTGTAATGATGTCATATTATATCTATATACAGTGTTGTAATGATGTCATATTATATCTATATACAGTGTTGTAATGATGTCATATTATATCTATATACAGTGTTGTAATGATGTCATATTAAGTCTATATACAGTGTTGTAATGATGTCATATTATATCTATATACAGTGTTGTAATGATGTCATATTATATATATATACAGTGTTATAATGATGTCATATTATATATATATACAGTGTTGTAATGATGTCATATTATATCTATATACAGTGTTATAATGATGTCATATTATGTCTATATACAGTGTTGTAATGATGTCATTTTATATCTATATACAGTGTTATAATGATGTCATATTATATCTATATACAGTGTTGTAATGATGTCATATTATGTCTATATACAGTGTTGTAATGATGTCATATTATATCTATATACAGTGTTGTAATGATGTCATATGATGTCTATATACAGTGTTGTAATGATGTCATATTATATATATATACAGTGTTATAATGATGTCATATTATATATATATACAGTGTTGTAATGATGTCATATTATATCTATATACAGTGTTGTAATGATGTCATATTATGTCTATATACAGTGTTGTAATGATGTCATATTATGTCTATATACAGTGTTGTAATGATGTCATATTATATCTATATACAGTGTTATAATGATGTCATATTATGTCTATATACAGTGTTGTAATGATGTCATATTATATCTATATACAGTGTTGTAATGATGTCATATTATGTCTATATACAGTGTTGTAATGATGTCATATTATATATATATACAGTGTTGTAATGATGTCATATTATATCTATATACAGTGTTATAATGATGTCATATTATGTCTATATACAGTGTTGT
This sequence comes from Thymallus thymallus, assembly GCA_023634145.1. Taxonomy (NCBI): domain Eukaryota; kingdom Metazoa; phylum Chordata; class Actinopteri; order Salmoniformes; family Salmonidae; genus Thymallus; species Thymallus thymallus. The sequence continues at coordinate 29,715,713 of CM042395.1, read as the reverse complement.
AATGATGTCATATTATATCTATATACAGTGTTGTAATGATGTCATATTATATCTATATACAGTGTTGTAATGATGTCATATTATATCTATATACAGTGTTATAATGATGTCATATTATGTCTATATACAGTGTTGTAATGATGTCATTTTATATCTATATACAGTGTTATAATGATGTCATATTATATCTATATACAGTGTTGTAATGATTTCATATTATATCTATATACAGTGTTGTAATGATGCCATATTATATCTATATACAGTGTTGTAATGATGTCATATTATATCTATATACAGTGTTGTAATGATGTCATATTATATCTATATACAGTGTTGTAATGATGCCATATTATGTATATATACAGTGTTGTAATGATGCCATATTATATCTATATACAGTGTTGTAATGATGTCATATTATATCTATATACAGTGTTGTAATGATGTCATATTATATCTATATACAGTGTTGTAATGATGTCAGATTATATCTATATACAGTGTTGTAATGATGTCATATTATATCTATATACAGTGTTGTAATGATGTCATATTATATCTATATACAGTGTTGTAATGATGTCATATTATATCTATATACAGTGTTGTAATGATGTCATATTATATCTATATACAGTGTTGTAATGATGTCATATTATATCTATATACAGTGTTGTAATGATGTCATATTATATCTATATACAGTGTTGTAATGATGTCATATTATATCTATATACAGTGTTGTAATGATGTCATATTATGTCTATATACAGTGTTGAAATGATGTCATATTATATCTATATACAGTGTTGTAATGATGTCATATTATATCTATATACAGTGTTGTAATGATGTCATATTATATCTATATACAGTGTTGTAATGATGTCATATTATATCTATATACAGTGTTGTAATGATGTCAGATTATATCTATATACAGTGTTGTAATGATGTCATATTATATCTATATACAGTGTTGTAATGATGTCATATTATATCTATATACAGTGTTGTAATGATGTCATATTATATCTATATACAGTGTTGTAATGATGTCATATTATGTCTATATACAGTGTTGTAATGATGTCATATTATATATATATATACAGTGTTATAATGATGTCATATTATATATATATACAGTGTTGTAATGATGTCATATTATATCTATATACAGTGTTGTAATGATGTCATATTATGTCTATATACAGTGTTGTAATGATGTCATATTATGTCTATATACAGTGTTGTAATGATGTCATATTATATCTATATACAGTGTTATAATGATGTCATATTATGTCTATATACAGTGTTGTAATGATGTCATATTATATCTATATACAGTGTTGTAATGATGTCATATTATGTCTATATACAGTGTTGTAATGATGTCATATTATATATATATACAGTGTTGTAATGATGTCATATTATATCTATATACAGTGTTATAATGATGTCATATTATGTCTATATACAGTGTTGTAATGATGTCATATTATATCTATATACAGTGTTGTAATGATGTCATATTATATCTATATACAGTGTTGTAATGATGTCATATTATATCTATATACAGTGTTATAATGATGTCATATTATGTCTATATACAGTGTTGTAATGATGTCATTTTATATCTATATACAGTGTTATAATGATGTCATATTATATCTATATACAGTGTTGTAATGATTTCATATTATATCTATATACAGTGTTGTAATGATGCCATATTATATCTATATACAGTGTTGTAATGATGTCATATTATATCTATATACAGTGTTGTAATGATGTCATATTATATCTATATACAGTGTTGTAATGATGCCATATTATGTATATATACAGTGTTGTAATGATGCCATATTATATCTATATACAGTGTTGTAATGATGTCATTTTATATCTATATACAGTGTTGTAATGATGTCATATTATATCTATATACAGTGTTGTAATGATGTCAGATTATATCTATATACAGTGTTGTAATGATGTCATATTATATCTATATACAGTGTTGTAATGATGTCATATTATATCTATATACAGTGTTGTAATGATGTCATATTATATCTATATACAGTGTTGTAATGATGTCATATTATATCTATATACAGTGTTGTAATGATGTCATATTATATCTATATACAGTGTTGTAATGATGTCATATTATATCTATATACAGTGTTGTAATGATGTCATATTATATCTATATACAGTGTTGTAATGATGTCATATTATGTCTATATACAGTTTTGAAATGATGTCATATTATATCTATATACAGTGTTGTAATGATGTCATATTATATCTATATACAGTGTTGTAATGATGTCATATTATATCTATATACAGTGTTGTAATGATGTCATATTATATCTATATACAGTGTTGTAATGATGTCAGATTATATCTATATACAGTGTTGTAATGATGTCATATTATATCTATATACAGTGTTGTAATGATGTCATATTATATCTATATACAGTGTTGTAATGATGTCATATTATATCTATATACAGTGTTGTAATGATGTCATATTATGTCTATATACAGTGTTGTAATGATGTCATATTATATCTATATACAGTGTTGTAATGATGTCATATTATATCTATATACAGTGTTGTAATGATGTCATATTATGTCTATATACAGTGTTGTAATGATGTCATATTATATCTATATACAGTGTTATAATGATGTCATATTATATCTATATACAGTGTTGTAATGATGTCATATTATATCTATATACAGTGTTGTAATGATGTCATATGATGTCTATATACAGTGTTGTAATGATGTCATATTATATCTATATACAGTGTTGTAATGATGTCATATTATATATATATACAGTGTTGTAATGATGTCATATTATATATATATACAGTGTTGTAATGATGTCATATTATATCTATATACAGTGTTGTAATGATGTCATATTATATCTATATACAGTGTTGTAATGATGTCATATTATGTCTATATACAGTGTTGTAATGATGTCATATTATATCTATATACAGTGTTGTAATGATGTCATATTATGTCTATATACAGTGTTGTAATGATGTCATATTATATCTATATACAGTGTTGTAATGATGTCATATGATGTCTATATACAGTGTTGTAATGATGTCATATTATATCTATATACAGTGTTGTAATGATGTCATATTATGTCTATATACAGTGTTGTAATGATGTCATATTATATATATATACAGTGTTGTAATGATGTCATATTATGTCTATATACAGTGTTGTAATGATGTCATATTATATATATATACAGTGTTGTAATGATGTCATATTATGTCTATATACAGTGTTGTAATGATGTCATATTATATCTATATACAGTGTTGTAATGATGTCATATTATGTCGATATACAGTGTTGTAATGATGTCATATTATGTCTATATACAGTGTTGTAATGATGTCATATGATGTCTATATACAGTGTTGTAATGATGTCATATTATATCTATATACAGTGTTGTAATGATGTCATTTTATATCTATATACAGTGTTGTAATGATGTCATATTATGTCTATATACAGTGTTGTAATGATGTCATATTATTTCTATATACAGTGTTGTAATGATGTCATATTATATCTATATACAGTGTTGTAATGATGTCATATTATATCTATATACAGTGTTGTAATGATGTCATATTATGTCTATATACAGTGTTGTAATGATGTCATATTATATCTATATACAGTGTTGTAATGATGTCATATTATATAAATATACAGTGTTGTAATGATGTCATATTATATCTATATACAGTGTTGTAATGATGTCATATTATATCTATATACAGTGTTGTAATGATGTCATATTATATCTATATACAGTGTTGTAATGATGTCATATGATGTCTATATACAGTGTTGTAATGATGTCATATTATATCTATATACAGTGTTGTAATGATGTCATATTATATCTGTATACAGTGTTGTAATGATGTCATATGATGTCTATATACAGTGTTGTAATGATGTCATATTATATCTATATACAGTGTTATAATGATGTCATATTATATCTATATACAGTGTTGTAATGATGAGCAAATAGTTAAAGGACAAAAGGGAAAATAAATAAAGATAAATATGGGTTGTATTTACATGGTGTTTGTTCTTCACTGGTTGCCCTTTTCTTGTGGCAACAGGTCTCACATCTTGCTGCTGTGATGGAACACTGTGGTATTTCACCCAGTAGATATGGGAGTTTATCAAAATTGTTTTGTTTTCAAATTCTTTGTGGATCTGTGTAATCTGAGAGAAATATGTGTCTCTAATATGGTAATACATTTGGCAGGAAGTTAGGAAGTTAGGATCAGTTTCCACCTCATTTTGTGGGCAGTGTGCACATAGCCTGTCTTCTCTTGAGAGCCAGGTCTGCCTACAGCGGCCTTTCTCAATAGCAAGGCTATGCTCACTGAGTCTGTACATAGTCAAAGCTTTCCTTAAGTTTGGGTCAGTAACAGTGGTCAGGTATTCTGCCACTGTGTACTCTCTGTTTAGGGACAAATAACATTCTAGACTGCTCAGTTTTTTTGTTAATTCTTTCCAATTTGTCAAGTAATTCTCTTTTTGTTTCCTCATGATTTGGTTGGATCTAATTGTGTTGCTGTCTTAGGTCTCTCTCTCTCTCTCTCTCTCTCTCTCTCTCTCTCTCTCTCTCTCTCTCTCTCTCTCTCTCTCTCTTTCTCTTTCTCTCTCTCTCTTTCTCTTTCTCCATTAATTTCTCTCTTTCTGCCTCTGACCCCTAGCAGTCTCTCTTCATCTCTCTCTCCATTTCTCTCTCCCCCTCTCTATCGTTGTTTCGCTTCACTCATCATCCCTCTCATCTGCACATCTCTTTATTCTTCCCTCCATCCTTCCATCCCTCCTCCTCTCTGTGACTATTTCTGTCTATCCCTTTATTCTCATCACTCTTTAAAATCACAGTGGCCTCCCACGCATCACACCCCCGCAGAGTGTTCACAGTTAGTATGGTCTGCCTATGCTCGCTCTCCCTCACTCCTTATAAGGACAGAATGCATTGAGAGAGCCAGAGAGAGAGGGCTGTTCCAGCTCCAGCAGGCAGGTGGGGGTAGAGTGGCAAGAAGGAAGTGGAGGAATTGATCATGGAACGATAGAGGAAGACAAGATGAGAGAAAGTGGGAAGGGATAGAACAAGAGAAAGAAATGGTGGTTGACAGATGAGGAGAGGAAGAGAGAGAGAAAGTAAGTAGTGGAGAAAATAATGGGAGTAGGAGTGATGGAGAGATGGAGAGATGGAGGAAAGGAGCGAGGGAGCGAGGGAGGGAAGGAGAGAGGGAGCGAGGGAGGGAAGGAGAGAGGGAGCGATGTGGATGTTTCTGAAAGGATAGCGCCCTGCACTGTATTAGAGAAAGGGACTGAGACAGAGCGTCAGAGAGGAAGGGAAGGGAGAGGAGAGGAGGAATGACAGAGAGGGAGGGGTTGAAAATGCTTTTATACCACACCATTTATAGCTTGTCTCTGATTGGGAGAGAGAGAGAGAGAGAGAGGGAGAGAGAGAGAGAGAGAGAGAGAGAGAGAGAGAAACCTTTCTCCTTAATTCACTTCCTCTAACACATCTGCAGTATCAACGCTATACCTGCAGACGGTGACAAGCACACACACTCAAACAAATGCAAACACACAAAAACGCACACACACACACCTGCAAAGGTATTCTCACACCAGGGTGTGTCCACTCTTGTGTATATGTGAGCATGTGTGTCAGTGTTGACTGGGCCAGGTCAAGGAAACATCTGCTCTGTTAATCTCTACCAACCTTTGGGGGCCTCTTCATTGTCTCTAGTAATATACTATGTCGGCCCCCAGGGGGCCACAGAACCCCGGGATAAAACATGACAGAGTCTTAAAAAGATGCAGGAAGACTTCATCTTCATCTTGATTTTTTGTGAGTTTGAAGATAAGCTGGTGCTCTTTTCGCTCTCTCTCTCTAGCTCTCTCTTTCTCGCTCTCTCTTTCTCTCTCTTTCTCTCTCTCTCTCTCTCTCTCTCTCGCTCTCTCTCTCTCAATTCAATTCAATAAATGTGAAACATATGTTAACATTGCTAAAGCAAGTGAAATAGATAAAAAACAAAAGTGAAATAAACAATAAAAATTAACAGTAAACACTTCCACAAGATAATGGTCTAATCTATATACAGTGTTGTAATGATGTCATATTATATCTATATACAGTGTTGTAATGATGTCATATTATATCTATATACAGTGTTGTAATGATGTCATATTATATCTATATACAGTGTTATAATGATGTCATATTATATCTATATACAGTGTTGTAATGATGTCATATTATGTCTATATACAGTGTTGTAATGATGTCATATTATATCTATATACAGTGTTGTAATGATGTCATATTATATCTATATACAGTGTTGTAATGATGTCATATTATATCTATATACAGTGTTGTAATGATGTCATATTATATCTATATACAGTGTTGTAATGATGTCATATTATATCTATATACAGTGTTGTAATGATGTCATATTATATCTATATCCTTGATTACCCTGTGTATATATCCTAGATTGCCCTGTGTATATATCCTAGATTACCCTGTGTATATATCCTGGATTACCCTGTGTATATATCCTAGATTACCCTGTGTATATATCCTAGATTACCCTGTGTGTATATCCTGGATCACCCTGTGTATATATCCTAGATTACCCTGTGTATATATCCTAGATTACCCTGTGTGTATATCCTGGATTACCCTGTGTATATATCCTTGATTACCCTGTGTATATATCCTGGATTACCCTGTGTATATATCCTGGATTACCCTGTGTATATATCCTGGATTACCCTGTGTATATATCCTGGATTACCCTGTGTGTCTGGGATGAACCATACTTAATCATAAACAGATCACACCTTTTATCATAGAGTCTGTATTAGAAACAAATCAACAACCTCTGTTTAAATTCTTTAAATAATCACCTTAAATATCTTTCACTCAATGTCTCTCCCCTCACACACACACACACACCATATTCCACTCCCTCTCCTACCCATCTCTGCCCCATCATGTCCCCATATGGGTCCATTGTGTCTGGAGTTTCCAGTTTAACCCTTGGTTTTCCAGACACTGCGGTGACACTGTGCCCCAGGGTGAGTAACCATGTAGTAACCATTGTAAAATAATAGAAGACATTGAGAAAATGCCAAGAGAGTGCAGAGCTGTCATCAAGGCTCTGCAGTGGTCTAAGTCAATGCTAGAGGTGTCACTACAGACAACCTGGTTTGAATCCAGACTGTAACACAACTGGCTGTGATTGGGAGTCCCATAGGGCGGTGCACAATTGTCTGAGTATGGCTGGTGTAGGCTGTCATTGTAAATAAGAATTTGTTCTTAACTGACTTGCCTTGTTAAATAAAAGAATGAAGAATCTCAAATATATTTTGATTTGTTTTTGGTTACTACATGATTCCATATTTGTTCTTACAATATAGAAAATAGTTCAAATAAAGAAAAACCCTTGAATGAGTAGGTGTGCCCAAACCTTTGACTGGCACTGTGTATATCCTCGATTACCCTGTGTGTATATCCTGGATTACCCTGTGTGTATATTTATTTTAACCTTTATTTAACTAGGCGTCAGTTAAGAACAAATTCTTATTTACAATGACAGCCTACCAGTGAACAGTGGGTTAACTGCCTTGTTCAGGGGCAGAACAACAGATTTTTACTTTGTCAGATCAGGGATTCGATACAGCAACCTTTCGGTTACTGGCCCAACACTCTAACCACTCGGCTACCTGCCGACCCAGGTGTGTTATTTCATAGTGCTGATGTTATTCTACAATGTAGAAAATAGTACAAATAAAGAAAGACCCTAGAATGAGTAGGTTTGTCCAAACTGTTGACTGGTACTGTATATATAGTGACACATATTCCATGCCATGGGTTTATCCTCACTGATTGACTGACTGGATCTTGTTGATCTGTGTCCCCATCTAGTGTCCTCATTTGGCAATTACAGCTCATTCTAGAGGGGGTCTACCAATGATGTACAGGCAACTGCCAAAATAAAATAAACACTTTAGTAAATGAGGGATACCAAGTATATTGAAAGCAGGTGCTTCCACACAAGTGTGGTTTCTGAGTTAATTAAGCAATTAAGATTCCATCATGCTTATGGTCATGTATAAAAATGCCCAGTTGCCAATTGTTTTGGCTATCGTGGCTATGAGAAGAGATCTCAGTGACGTCTCATATGAGCATAGGGGGTTTAAAGGTTGCTTGTGTGTGTGTGTGTTTCTCAGTCACCAGATCTCAACTCAATTATGGGAGATTCTGGAGCGAGCCCTGGACAGTATTTCCCACCACCATCAACAAAACAGCAAGTCATGTAATTTCTTGTGGAAGAATGGTGTCGAATGCCTCCAGTAGAGTTCCAGACTCTTTTAGAAACCATGCCAAGGCGCATTGAGGCAGTTCCGGCTGCTGGTGCTGGCCTGATGCCCTATTAAGACACTTTATGTGGCTGTTTATTTTATTTTGTCAGTTACCTGTATATAAACACAAGATAGCTGATGCAAGGAAAGGAAAAAAATTAAAAATTCATAAGATAGTTCGTAAGTGCAATTCCTTGAAATGTTCGAAGGAATTCATAGTTTTCTTAGGAACTTCGTAAATATCTTTCCCAAGATCTTTGTAAATATCTTCTTATGTGGCATTGACATTAGTGACGTGCTTGAAACCAATACATATGCCTATGTGACAGGGATGGTAGGATTTGGCCAATATAATCATGACCTCAGACTCGGGCGAAGGTTCACCTTCCAACCGGACAACGACCCTAAGCACACAGCCAAGACAACCCAGGACTGGCTTCAGGACAAGTCTCTGAATGTCCTTGAGTGGCCAAGCCAGAGCCGGGACTTGAACCCGATCGAATCGAACATCTCTGGAGAGACCTGAAAATAGCTGTGCAGTGACGCTCCCCATCCAACCTGACAGAGCTTGAGAGGATCTGCAGAGAAGAATGGGAGAAACTCCCCAAATACAGGTGTGCCAAGCTTGTAGCGTCATACTTAAGAAGACTCGAGGCTGTAATCACTGACGAAGGTGCTTCAACAAAGTACTGAGTAAAGGGTCTGAATACTTATGTAAATGTGATGTTTAAATTCTTTATTTTAAATAAATTAGCATTGCTTTCTCTCTCTCCTGCTGAATGCCACTTCCCACACCAAGCCCCGCCTCCTATCACTCATAGAGAGAACAGTTGCTCCACAACGGAGTCATGAGTACTTTCTTGTTGTTCACTGCCGTCTGCATTCTCAGATAAATGCAACAAGATGTTGGTGACAACAATGCTGCTTTCCACCAGCATTCTATAATTACACTATTAATTTGTAGATCTTGTCTAGAAACTGCTATTTTGTATTTTCTTAGCAAGTTGTGGCTAAAATAAATAATGTTAGCTGCTAATGGTAATTGCTAGTAAGCTGGCTAAATGTACTAAGACTCAGTAGAGCCCCCACATACTGCTTTATACTGCTTTATACTGCTTTATACTGCTTTATTCTGCTTTATACTGCCCCCACATACTGCTTTATACTGCTTTATACTGCTTTATACTGCTTTATACTGCCCCCACATACTGCTTTATACTGCTTTATACTGCTTTATACTGCCCCCACATACTGCTTTATACTGCTTTATACTGCTTTATACTGCTTTATTCCTCTCATACAGAGTGTGTGTGTGATACCTACAGAGTGTGTGTGTGATACCTACAGAGTGTGTGTGTGTGTGATACCTTCAGAGTGTGTGTGATACCTACAGAGTGTGTGTGTGTGTGATACCTACAGAGTGTGTGTGATACCTACAGAGTGTGTGTGTGTGTGTGATACCTTCAGAGTGTGTGTGATACCTACAGAGTGTGTGTGTGATACCTACAGAGTGTGTGTGTGTGTACCTACAGAGTGTGTGTGTGTGATACCTACAGAGTGTGTGTGTGATACCTACAGAGTGTGTGTGTGTGTGTGTGATACCTACAGAGTGTGTGTGTGTGTGTGATACCTACAGAGTGTGTGTGTGTGTGTGATACCTACAGAGTGTGTGTGTGTGTAATACCTACAGAGTGTGTGTGTGTGATACCTACAGAGTGTGTGTGTGATACCTACAGAGTGTGTGTGTGATACCTACAGAGTGTGTGTGTGATACCTACAGAGTGTGTGTGTGTGTGATACCTACAGAGTGTGTGTGTGTGATACCTACAGAGTGTGTGTGTGATACCTACAGAGTGTGTGTGTGTGTGTGATACCTACAGAGTGTGTGTGTGATACCTACAGAGTGTGTGTGTGATACCTACAGAGTGTGTGTGTGTGTGATACCTACAGAGTGTGTGTGTGATACCTACAGAGTGTGTGTGTGTGTGTGTGTGTGATACCTACAGAGTGTGTGTGTGTGTGATACCTACAGAGTGTGTGTGTGCGCACAGGCGTGTTTTTTCACACAGAGTGGAGAGGAGAAATACATTAATTTAGTTCACTTCCACCTCTGTCAATGCAATTAATTTAGTTCACTTCCATCTCTGTCAATGCAATTAATTTAGTTCACTTCCACCTCTGTCAATGCAATTAATTTAGTTCACTTCCACCTCTGTCAATGCAATTAATTTAGTTCACTTCCACCTCTGTCAATGCAATCAATTTAGTTCACTTCCACCTCTGTCAATGCAATTAATTTAGTTCACTTCCACCTCTGTCAATGCAATTAATTTAGTTCACTTCCACCTCTGTCAATGCAATTAATTTAGTTCACTTCCACCTCTGTCAATGCAATTCATTTAGTTCACTTCCACCTCTGTCAATGCAATTCATTTAGTTCACTTCCACCTCTGTCAATGCAATTCATTTAGTTCACTTCCACCACTGTCAATGCAATTAATTTAGTTCACTTCCACCTCTGTCAATGCAATTAATTTAGTTCACTTCCACCTCTGTCAATGCAATTAATTTAGTTCACTTCCACCTCTGTCAATGCAATTAATTTAGTTCACTTCCACCTCTGTCAATGCAATTAATTTAGTTCACTTCCACCTCTGTCAATGCAATTCATTTAGTTCACTTCCACCTCTGTCAATGCAATTCATTTAGTTCACTTCCACCACTGTCAATGCAATTAATTTAGTTCACTTCCACCTCTGTCAATGCAATTAATTTAGTTCACTTCCACCTCTGTCAATGCAATTAATTTAGTTCACTTCCACCTCTGTCAATGCAATTAATTTAGTTCACTTCCACCTCTGTCAATGCAATTAATTTAGTTCACTTCCACCTCTGTAAATGCAATTCATTTAGTTCACTTCCACCACTGTCAATGCAATTCATTTAGTTCACTTCCACCTCTGTCAATGCAATTCATTTAGTTCACTTCCACCTCTGTCAATGCAATCAATTTAGTTCACTTCCACCTCTGTCAATGCAATTAATTTAGTTCACTTCCACCTCTGTCAATGCAATTAATTTAGTTCACTTCCACCTCTGTCAATGCAATTAATTTAGTTCACTTCCACCTCTGTCAATGCAATCAATTTAGTTCACTTCCACCTCTGTCAATGCAATTAATTTAGTTCACTTCCACCTCTGTCAATGCAATTAATTTAGTTCACTTCCACCTCTGTCAATGCAATTAATTTAGTTCACTTCCACCTCTGTCAATGCAATTAATTTAGTTCACTTCCACCTCTGTCAATGCAATTAATTTAGTTCACTTCCACCTCTGTCAATGCAATTAATTTAGTTCACTTCCACCTCTGTCAATGCAATTAATTTAGTTCACTTCCACCTCTGTCAATGCAATTAATTTAGTTCACTTCCACCTCTGTCAATGCAATTATTTTAGTTCACTTCCACCACTGTCAATGCAATTAATTTAGTTCACTTCCACCACTGTCAATGCAATTAATTTAGTTCACTTCCACCTCTGTCAATGCAATTAATTTAGTTCACTTCCACCTCTGTCAATGCAATTATTTTAGTTCACTTCCACCTTTGTCAATGCAATTAATTTAGTTCACTTCCACCTCTGTCAATGCAATTAATTTAGTTCACTTCCACCTCTGTCAATGCAATTAATTTAGTTCACTTCCACCTCTGTCAATGCAATTAATTTAGTTCACTTCCGCCTCTGTCAATGCAATTAATTTAGTTCACTTCCGCTTCTGTCAATGCAATTAATTTAGTTCACTTCCACCTCTGTCAATGCAATTAATTTAGTTCACTTCCACCTCTGTCAATGCAATTAATTTAGTTCACTTCCACCTCTGTCAATGCAATTAATTTAGTTCACTTCCACCTCTGTCAATGCAATTAATTTAGTTCACTTCCACCTCTGTCAATGCAATTAATTTAGTTAACTTCCACCTCTGTCAATGCAATTAATTTAGTTCACTTCCACCTCTGTCAATGCAATTATTTTAGTTCACTTCCACCACTGTCAATGCAATTAATTTAGTTCACTTCCACCACTGTCAATGCAATTAATTTAGTTCACTTCCACCACTGTCAATGCAATTAATTTAGTTAACTTCCACCTCTGTCAATGCAATTAATTTAGTTCACTTCCACCTCTGTCAATGCAATTATTTTAGTTCACTTCCACCTTTGTCAATGCAATTAATTTAGTTCACTTCCACCTCTGTCAATGCAATTAATTTAGTTCACTTCCACCTCTGTCAATGCAATTAATTTAGTTCACTTCCACCTCTGTCAATGCAATTAATTTAGTTCACTTCCGCCTCTGTCAATGCAATTAATTTAGTTCACTTCCACCTCTGTCAATGCAATTAATTTAGTTCACTTCCACCTCTGTCAATGCAATTAATTTAGTTCACTTCCACCTCTGTCAATGCAATTAATTTAGTTCACTTCCACCTCTGTCAATGCAATTAATTTAGTTCACTTCCACCTCTATCAATGCAATTAATTTAGTTCACTTCCACCTCTGTCAATGCATTAATTCAGTTCACTTCCACCTCTATACTGCCGTCATAAACACAGTGATTGCTTTACACACATGATATAGCGGGCCAAGGATAACAGGCAACATCCGCACCGAGCTAAAGGCTAGAGCTGCTGCTTTCAAGGAGCGGGATATTAACCTGGATCCTGCTACGCCCTCAGACCATCAAACAGGCAATGAATCCTACCTATAGTCAAATTACACTAAACACTGAGTCCTAAGATACCTGTATGAATTGTAGCCAACAGAGAACTGGTTGAGTGTCCTGTATGAAGTGTAGCCAACAGAGAACTGGTTGAGTGTCCTGTATGAAGTGTAGCCAACAGAGAACTGGTTGAGTGTCCTGTATGAAGTGTAGCCAACAGAGAACTGGTTGAGTGTCCTGTATGAAGTGTAGCCAACAGAGAACTGGTTGAGAGGAGATTTGGAGTGGCATACATACACACACACTCTTTCATTTCCACTCAGTCTTGGCCATTTCCATATTCCATGCCCTGGTCTCCACACTTCACACAGGCACAGACACACTGCTGCTGTGGATACTGAGGACCTGACCCAGTCTCCATGGCTACTGCATGGCTCGGCAGGAGGGAGAGAGAGAGACAGATGGACGGACAGAGAGGGAGATAGGGATGGAAATAAAATATATTTATACTGGGATGGAGATGTGAGGGATGGAGAGGGAGTCAGACATAGAGGAATAGTCTGGATAGAGAGAGAGAGAGAGAGAGAGAGAGAGAGAGAGAGAGAGAAAAGTGCAACCAGTGAAGAACAAACACCATGTAAATACAACCTATATTTTTTTATGTTTATTTATTTTTCTTTTTGTACTTTAACTATTTGCTCATAATTACAACACTGTATATAGACATAATATGACATCATTACAACACTGTATATAGATATAATATGACATCATTACAACACTGTATATAGATATAATATGACATCATTACAACACTGTATATAGATATAATGACATCATTACAACACTGTATATAGATATACTATGACATCATTACAACACTGTATATAGATATAATGACATCATTACAACACTGTATATAGATATAATATGACATCATTACAACACTGTATATAGATATAATATGACATCATTATAACACTGTATATAAATATAATATGACATCATTACAACACTGTATATAAATATAATATGACATCATTACAACACTGTATATAGATATAATATGACATCATTACAACACTGTATATAGATATAATATGACATCATTACAACACTGTATATATATATAATATGACATCATTATAGCACTGTATATAAATATAATATGACATCATTACAACACTGTATATAAATATAATATGACATCATTACAACACTGTATATAGATATAATATGACATCATTACAACACTGTATATAGATATAATATGACATCATTATAACACTGTATATAGATATAATATGACATCATTCCAACACTGTATATAGATATAATATGACATCATTACAACACTGTATATAGAAATAATATGACATCATTACAACACTGTATATAGATATAATATGACATCATTACAATACTGTATATAGACATAATATGACATCATTACAACACTGTATATAGACATAATATGACATCATTACAACACTGTATATAGACATAATATGACATCATTACAACACTGTATATAGATATAATATGACATCATTACAACACTGTATATAGATATAATATGACATCATTACAACACTGTATATAGAGATAATATGACATCATTACAACACTGTATATAGACATAATATGACATCATTACAACACTGTATATAGATATAATATGACATCATTATAACACTGCATATAGATATAATATGACATCATTACAACACTATATATAGATATAAAATGACATTTGAAATGTCTTTGTTCATTTAGAACCTTTCTGAGTGTAATGTTTACTGTTAATTTGTATTGTTTATTTTACTTTTGTTTATTATCTATTTCACTTGCTTTGGCAATGTTAACATATGTTTCACATGCCAATAAAACCCTTAAATTGAAATTGAATTGAATTGAGCGAGAGATACATGGATAGAGAGAGAGAGAGAGAGAGAGATCGAGAGAGTGAGAGAGATAAATGTATAGAGAGAGAGAAAGAGCTAGACATGGATAGAGAGAGAGAAAGAGAGACCGATAGAGTGAGAGAGATAAATGGATAGAGAGAGAGAAAGAGAGACCGATAGAGTGAGAGAGATAAATGGATAGAGAGAGAGAAAGAGAGAGATTGAGAGAGTGAGAGAGATAAATGGATAGAGAGAGAAAGAGAGCGAGAAAATATATAAATGGAGAGAGACAGAGTGAGAGTGAGAGCTGAAGCATCACCAGTCCTATAGTCAAACCTTTCTCTCCCTCCACTCCCCCTTCACTCCCCCTCCTTCTCTCCCCCTCCTCCTCTCCCCCTCCACGTCAATCTCACCTGTTGAATCATTGAGTTAGTTTACCCCTCTAGGGGATTCTCTATCAGTTTTCTATCAGGACGGTGGTATGTTGTTTAAATATTGTGTCTATACTGGGTTTCAGAGCTGATTGGAAGGTTTGTTGTTTAAATATTGGGTCTATACTGGGGTTCAGAGCTGATTGGAAGGTTTGTTGTTTAAATATTGGGTCCATACTGGGGTTCAGAGCTGATTGGAAGGTTTGTAGTTTAAATATTGTGTCTATACTGGGTTTCAGAGCTGATTGGAAGGTTTGTTGTTTAAATATTGGGTCTATACTGGGGTTCAGAGCTGATTGGAAGGTTTGTTGTTTAAATATTGGGTCTATACTGGGGTTCAGAGCTGATTGGAAGGTTTGTTGTTTAAATATTGTGTCTATACTTGGGTTCAGAGCTGATTGGAAGGTTTGTTGTTTAAATATTGTGTCTATACTGGGGTTCAGAGCTGATTGGAAGGTTTGTTGTTTAAATATTGTGTCTATACTGGGGTTCAGAGCTGATTGGAAGGTTTGTTGTTTAAATATTGTGTCTATACTTGGGTTCAGAGCTGATTGGAAGGTTTGTTGTTTAAATATTGTGTCTATTCTGGGGTTCATAGATGATTGGAAGGTTTGTTGTTTAAATATTGTGTCTATACTGGGGTTCAGAGCTGATTGGAAGGTTTGTAGTTTAAATATTGTGTCTATACTGGGGTTCAGAGCTGATTGGAAGGTTTGTTGTTTAAATATTGGGTCTATACTGGGGTTCAGAGCTGATTGGAAGGTTTGTTGTTTAAATATTGTGTCTATACTGGGGTTCAGAGCTGATTGGAAGGTTTGTAGTTTAAATATTGTGTCTATACTGGGGTTCAGAGCTGATTGGAAGGTTTGTTGTTTAAATATTGTGTCTATACTGGGGTTCAGAGCTGATTGGAAGGTTTGTAGTTTAAATATTGTGTCTATACTGGGGTTCAGAGCTGATTGGAAGGTTTGTTGTTTAAATATTGTGTCTATACTGGGGTTCAGAGCTGATTGGAAGGTTTGTTGTTTAAATATTGGGTCTATACTGGGGTTCAGAGCTGATTGGAAGGTTTGTTGCTTAAATATTGGGTCTATACTGGGATTCATAGGTGATTGGAAGGTTTGTTGTTTAAATATTGGGTCTATACTGGGGTTCAGAGCTGATTGGAAGGTTTGTTGTTTAAATATTGGGTCTATACTGGGGTTCAGAGCTGATTGGAAGGTTTGTTGTTTAAATATTGGGTCTATACTGGGATTCATAGCTGATTGAAAGGTTATTTGCTGGTGACTGGTGACTGGTGACTGGTTAGGCCAGGAGGAGGGCTGGTGACTGGTGACTGGTGACTGGTTAGGCCAGGAGGAGGGCTGGTGACTGGTGACTGGTGACTGGTTAGGCCAGGAGGAGGTCTGGTGACTGGTGACTGGTTAGGCCAGGAGGAGGGCTGGTGACTGGTGACTGGTGACTGGTTAGGCCAGGAGGAGGGCTGGTGACTGGTGACTGGTGACTGGTTAGGCCAGGAGGAGGACTGGTGACTGGTTAGGCCAGGAGGAGGGCTGGTGACTGGTGACTGGTTAGGCCAGGAGGAGGGCTGGTGACTGGTGACTGGTGACTGGTTAGGCCAGGAGGAGGTCTGGTGACTGGTGACTGGCTAGGCCAGGAGGAGGGCTGGTGACTGGTTAGGCCAGGAGGAGGGCTGGTGACTGGTGACTGGTGACTGGTTAGGCCAGGAGGAGGACTGGTGACTGGTTAGGCCAGGAGGAGGGCTGGTGACTGGTGACTGGTTAGGCCAGCAGGAGGGCTGGTGACTGGTGACTGGTGACTGGTGACTGGTTAGGCCAGGAGGAGGGCTGGTGAATGGTGACTGGTTAGGCCAGGAGGAGGGCTGGTGACTGGTGACTGGTTAGGCCAGGAGGAGGGCTGGTGACTGGTGACTGGTGACTGGTTAGGCCAGGAAGAGGACTGGTGACTGGTGACTGGTGACTGGTTAGGCCAGGAGGAGGGCTGGTGACTGGTGACTGGTTAGGCCAGGAGGAGGGCTGGTGACTGGTGACTGGTTAGGCCAGGAGGAGTGCTGGTGACTGGTTAGGCCAGGAGGAGGGCTGGTGACTGGTTAGGCCAGGAGGAGGGCTGGTGACTGGTTAGGCCAGGAGGAGGGCTGGTGACTGGTTAGGCCAGGAGGAGGGCTGGTGACTTGTGACTGGTTAGGCCAGGAGGAGGGCTGGTGACTGGTGACTGATTAGGCCAGGAGGAGGGCTGGTGACTGGTGACTGGCTAGGCCAGGAGGAGGGCTGGTGACTGGTGACTGGTTAGGCCAGGAGGAGGGCTGGTGACTGGTGACTGGTTAGGCCAGGAGGATGGCTGGTGACTGGTTAGGCCAGGAGGAGGACTGGTGACTGGTTAGGCCAGGAGGAGGGCTGGTGACTGGTTAGGCCAGGAGGAGGACTGGTGGCTGGTGACTGGTTAGACCAGGAGGAGGGCTGGTGACTGGTGGCTGGTGACTGGTTAGACCAGGAGGAGGGCTCAGTGAAGAGGTGGCTGGTGACTGGTTAGACCAGGAGGAGGGCTCAGTGAAGAGGTGGCTCGTGACTGGTTAGGCCAGGAGGAGGGCTCAGTGAAGAGGTAAGATCACAGTTAGATGGTTTAGTGGAATGAAATGAAATAATTGGATATTCCTTACTCTCACTTTTGGTGAGTTTTAATCTATTCAGCATTTGTGATGGAAATCAGAAGTAAAAACAATAATCAATAATCAATAATATGCCAAAATGCATAAGCAAATTATCATCAACATGTTCACATTTCAATATTCTATATTGCAATAATGGCAAATAAATATTCACACATTTATGAATAATAATATTTTCAATAAACAGATGATAATAACAGGACTTCATAATGACTAATTCCAGTACTAATATAAATTCAATAGTTTCCAATATAACAATCAGAATTAATCTCAGTAATTTCATAACCGGCAATATCAAGCACGAATTAACATAATTAATTCATGAGTCTAAGTGATAATAAATGGAGCATTCATCTCTATGCATCATTGAATACTAGGCTACAAACACAGAACAAAGGGAAATGCACTCTGGGAGCAGCACATACAGAGCATTCAGGAAGTATTCAGACCACTTGACTTTTTACACATTATGTTACATTACAGCCTTATTCTAAAATGCATACATTTTTTTTCCTCATCAATCTACACACAATACACCTTAATGACAAAGCAAAAGTTTTTCAAACGTATATATATTTACATAAGTATTCAGACCCTTTGTTATGAGACTCGAAATTGAGCTCAGGTGCTTCCTGTTTCCATTGATCATCCTTGAGTTGTTTCCACAACTTGATTGGAGTCCACCTGTGGTAAATTCAATTGATTGGACATGATTTGGAAAGGCACACACCTGTCTATATAAGGTCCCACAGTTGACAGTTCACGCCAGAGCAACAACCAATAGAAAACATGAGAGTAATGTATTATATGTAGAGGTGCTGACTAACGGAGAATCAACTATAAGCTATAACAATAATAAAGAGAGTCGCAGACTATGTATAAACCGGGGCGGCAGGTGGCCGAGTAACCGAAAGGTTGCTGGATCGAATCCCCGAGCTGACAAGGTAAAAATCTGTCGTTCTGACACCTGAACAAGGCAGTTAACCCACTGTTCCTAGTCTTTCATTGTAAATAAGAATTTGTTCTTAACTGACTTGCCTAGTAAAATAAAGGTTAAATAAAAAATCCCAGTAATTAATTGGGTGAATCACCAATGTTGTGGAATCACTGTGCCTTCTTCAGGGTGATGTCATGAATGCTTGAACCAGGCTATGTAGACAATTAGTGCAACCAATGCCAGTAGTGAGGGGTGTGTCATAATAATTGAGTGAAACTGTTAAAAAACTATTAGCTATGGTTATTATATGAAAACATAGTTAAATAGTACATATAACGTTAGAATCAACATACATTATTGTTTGATTCAATTTCACATATATATTTAATCGGTTCCTATATCATTTAATGTTTTTGTTACATATTTTGGTTCAACCATAATGTATAATAAGCATCATCAAAGGGGTACATACTGAGTGAACACTGATACGCTGTAGAAAGAACATCCATTTATAAGACTTGATCATAAATGAGAGAATTGTTCATAAGGGCCTGAGATCAGTCAATTCAATGTTTTTAGACAGGATATCCAGTAGGCCTCCCTCTGTAGTAGTAGGATCTCCATGTTACCTCCTCTCCTTGGTAGAGCAACATGCTCAATGCCTGTGTATTTGAGGGAGGAGATTAGCTTCAACAAAGTGTGCTGCTACTGGATAGTCAGTGTTCTTACACCTGATTGAGCTGCTGTGTGGAGCTATGAGTTGTTTTAATTGTCTTTTTGTTTGTCCTAAGTAGGCTTTCCCACATGAACAGGTGATGAGATAGATTACTCCCTTGGTCTTGCAGGTCAGGGGGCAGGTCAGGGGGCAGGTCAGGGGGCAGGTCAGATCTCACCAAGCTATCTCCAATATTGCGACCACGCTGACAGACCACCACTGGGGGTTCCTTGAAGAGGTGTGCGATGTTTTTGTTAGATTGCAGAATATGCCAGTGCTTTTTCAGATTGCTTTCATTTTCTCCGAACACTTGGTGAACTTCGTGCAAAACACTGTTGCATTGTTTTTCTTCTTCGGTTTAGTTTCTAGTAATTCCTCTCTTGGATTTGGAGATATTTTCATCATTGCAGCATCAAGAGTTTTGTCCTTGTAGCCTCTGTCTTTTTGTTTGCGTTGGTGGCCACAAATTAGTTTAACCCTGCATAACTGGCTATATGGTAGACCATTCTTCAGTGGAAGGTGATGCATACTTTCCGCACATAGCAGGGTATTACGGTATGTCGGCTTTGTGTATAAGTCTGTATGTAATGTATCACTCTCTTTGATGATCCATAAGTCCAGGTAGTTTATTTTTTTCTCATCAGTCCGCGTGGTGAAATTAAGGTATTCAGAGCTCTCGTTTAGTAGAGTTTGGAATTAATTGAGTTCCTGCTGACTTCCTTGCCAGAGCACAAAGACATCATCTATGTATCTCTTCCATTGGAGGATTTTAGAAAGTAGGGCGTGTGTCTCTGTTTTGTAAAGAAGTGCTTCCTCAAATTTTCCCACATACAGGTTTGCATAGTTAGGGGCAAAGGGGAGCCCATGGCTGCACCCCGAGTTTGAAGGAAAAAATCTGACTCAAAGACTAAATAGTTATTAGATAATATAAATTCAGTTAGTTGTAAGATGCAATCATTAAGATGGAACAAGGGAAGAGTCTCTCTGCTGAAGGAAGTATTGCAGCGCCTGCAAGCCTCCAGTGTGTGGGATGTTAGTGTGCAAGCTCTCCACATCAAAAGTGACCTGCAGGGTGACCTCTGGCAGCCCTCTATCAATGAGATCATGTGACTAGTGTCTTTGACATAAGACGGGAGATTCTCAAACATCAGTTTAATGTGGTCAAACTTAGAAATGTTGGAGTCACAGAGTCAATTTCTGCTACAATGGGTCTACCTGGGGGAGGAGACACTTGTCTGTCTAGTTTAGCGACTGTGTAAAAAGTTGGTATCTTAGGAAATTTCACACATAGAAATTCACATAATTTTTTGGTGATTTGTCCTGATTCCAAACAACTTTCCACTGTAAATGAGAAATTATGCTGGAATTCTAGGGTATGGTCATGATTCAGTTTGCGATAAAAGTCACCTTTAGGTAGTTGTTGGCGACATTCATTCACATAATCACATTTGTTTTGTATACAAATTCCTCCTCCTTTGTCACATGTTGTTATGATGATGGAAGAATCTGACTGTAAGTCCTTAAGAGCCATTCTCTCGTCTCTACTCAGGTTATCATAGGATCTGTGTTTTTGTTTGTCTTTCAGTAGGGTCACCTATATCATTTTCAACAATCCTACAGAAGGTTTCTATGGATACATTTGCTCTAAATGTGGTTGTTTCAGAGTTCTCAGGTACCTCAGCTGGGTTGATGGCTACATCTCCTCCTTGACTCACGCTAGGACAGGTGGGTATATTGATGTATACATCTCCTCATAAAGAGAGGAGGAGGGAACTGAACATAAAGAGAGGAGAGGAACTGAACATAAAGAGAGGAGAGGAACTGAACATAAAGAGAGGAGAGGAACTGAACATAAAGAGAGGAGGAGGAACTGAACATAAAGAGAGGAGAGGAACTGAACATAAAGAGAGGAGGGAACTGAACATAAAGAGAGGAGAGGAACTGAACATAAAGAGAGGAGAGGAACTGAACATAAAGAGAGGAGGAGGAACTGAACATAAAGAGAGGAGAGGAACTGAACATAAAGAGAGGAGGGAACTGAACATAAAGAGAGGAGGAGGAACTGAACATAAAGAGAGGAGGAGGGAACTGAACATAAAGAGAGGAGAGGAACTGAACATAAAGAGAGGAGAGGAACTGAACATAAAGAGAGGAGAGGAACTGAACATAAAGAGAGGAGAGGAACTGAACATAAAGAGAGGAGGAGGGAACTGAACATAAAGAGAGGAGGGGAACTGAACATAAAGAGAGGAGAGGAACTGAACATAAAGAGAGGAGAGGAACTGAACATAAAGAGAGGAGAGGAACTGAACATAAAGAGAGGAGAGGAACTGAACATAAAGAGAGGAGAGGAACTGAACATAAAGAGAGGAGAGGAACTGAACATAAAGAGAGGAGAGGAACTGAACATAAAGAGAGGAGAGGAACTGAACATAAAGAGAGGAGAGGAACTGAACATAAAGAGAGGAGAGGAACTGAACATAAAGAGAGGAGAGGAACTGAACATAAAGAGAGGAGAGGAACTGAACATAAAGAGAGGAGGAGGGAACTGAACATAAAGAGAGGAGAGGAACTGAACATAAAGAGAGGAGGAGGGAACTGAACATAAAGAGAGGAGAGGAACTGAACATAAAGAGAGGAGAGGAACTGAACATAAAGAGAGGAGGAGGAACTGAACATAAAGAGAGGAGGAGGGAACTGAACATAAAGAGAGGAGAGGAACTGAACATAAAGAGAGGAGGAGAGGAACTGAACATAAAGAGAGGAGGAGGGAACTGAACATAAAGAGAGGAGAGGAACTGAACATAAAGAGAGGAGGAGGGAACTGAACATAAAGAGAGGAGAGGAACTGAACATAAAGAGAGGAGAGGAACTGAACATAAAGAGAGGAGAGGAACTGAACATAAAGAGAGGAGAGGAACTGAACATAAAGAGAGGAGAGGAACTGAACATAAAGAGAGGAGGGAACTGAACATAAAGAGAGGAGAGGAACTGAACATAAAGAGAGGAGAGGAACTGAACATAAAGAGAGGAGAGGAACTGAACATAAAGAGAGGAGAGGAACTGAACATAAAGAGAGGAGAGGAACTGAACATAAAGAGAGGAGAGGAACTGAACATAAAGAGAGGAGAGGAACTGAACATAAAGAGAGGAGAGGAACTGAACATAAAGAGAGGAGAGGAACTGAACATAAAGAGAGGAGGGAACTGAACATAAAGAGAGGAGAGGAACTGAACATAAAGAGAGGAGGAGGGAACTGAACATAAAGAGAGGAGAGGAACTGAACATAAAGAGAGGAGAGGAACTGAACATAAAGAGAGGAGAGGAACTGAACATAAAGAGAGGAGGGAACTGAACATAAAGAGAGGAGAGGAACTGAACATAAAGAGAGGAGGAGGGAACTGAACATAAAGAGAGGAGAGGAACTGAACATAAAGAGAGGAGAGGAACTGAACATAAAGAGAGGAGGGGAACTGAACATAAAGAGAGGAGGGAACTGAACATAAAGAGAGGAGAGGAACTGAACATAAAGAGAGGAGAGGAACTGAACATAAAGAGAGGAGGAGGAACTGAACATAAAGAGAGGAGGAGGGAACTGAACATAAAGAGAGGAGGAGGAACTGAACATAAAGAGAGGAGAGGAACTGAACATAAAGAGAGGAGAGGAACTGAACATAAAGAGAGGAGAGGAACTGAACATAAAGAGAGGAGAGGAACTGAACATAAAGAGAGGAGAGGAACTGAACATAAAGAGAGGAGGAGGGAACTGAACATAAAGAGAGGAGGAACTGAACATAAAGAGAGGAGGAGGGAACTGAACATAAAGAGAGGAGGAGGAACTGAACATAAGAGAGGAGGGGAACTGAACATAAGAGACTGTGGAAAGGTGGAGTAGACATGCAAGGTGTTGTACTGCTGCCACCCAGAGAAACATATTAGTATGCTTTTATTATGTTGAAACGTTAGTATAGGCTACTTAGCAAGCTTGGCTTGAGTTGATCAACTTTTATTTTCTCTTCGGTTTAAGGCATTGGAAAATATTAGTGTCATTGATCAATATAGACGGGGTTGTCATTTGTTTACTTACGTACATTCTCTAAGGCTCTACATACGGAAACAACTAGCAGACCTCCTTGACATAGTTATTCCTTCTTGATCAATTGTGTCGACATGTTAAGCTTAATGGATACAGACTAATGCATCTGGCATCCAAACAGGGCCAGTGGTGACCCAAAACACAGTCAGGCGTTTGCTTCATATTCATGGAGTGCAACAGAGACCTAGGAATCACCTTCAACTATGTCTTTACAGGAACCCAGGTCCTATGACCTTAACCCTTATTATAACCCTTATTATAACCCTTACTCTAACCCTTATTATAACCCTTATTATAACCCTTACTCTAACCCTTATTATAACCCTTACTCTAACCCTTACTCTAACCCTTACTCTAACCCTTACTCTAACCCTTACTATAACCCTTATTATAACCCTTACTCTAACCATTATTATAACCCTTACTCTAACCCTTATTACAACCCTTACTCTAACCCTTACTCTAACCCTTACTCTAACCCTTATTATAACCCTTACTCTAACCCTTATTACAACCCTTATTATAACCCTTACTCTAACCCTTATTACAACCCTTACTCTAACCCTTACTCTAACCCTTATTATAACCCTTACTCTAACCCTTACTCTAACCCTTATTATAAGGTTCCACCAGGGTAGATGTTATATATTTGTTGTCTTTGTAGAGGGTAGAAGATGTTCCACCAGGGTAGATGTTATATATTTGTTGTCTATGTAGAGGGTAGAAGATGTTCCACCAGGGTAGATGTTATATATTTGTTGTCTTTGTAGAGGGTAGAAGATGTTCCACCAGGGTAGATGTTATATATTTGTTGTCTTTGTAGAGGGTAGAAGATGTTCCACCAGGGTAGATGTTATATATTTGTTGTCTTTGTAGAGGGTAGAAGATGTTCCACCAGGGTAGATGTTATATATTTGTTGTCTATGTAGAGGGTAGAAGATGTTCCACCAGGGTAGATGTTATATATTTGTTGTCTTTGTAGAGGGTAGAAGATGTTCCACCAGGGTAGATGTTATATATTTGTTGTCTTTGTAGAGGGTAGAAGATGTTCCACCAGGGTAGATGTTATATATTTGTTGTCTATGTAGAGGGTAGAAGATGTTCCACCAGGGTAGATGTTATATATTTGTTGTCTATGTAGAGGGTAGAAGATGTTCCACCAGGGTAGATGTTATATATTTGTTGTCTTTGTAGAGGGTAGAAGATGTTCCACCAGGGTAGATGTTATATATTTGTTGTCTATGTAGAGGGTAGAAGATGTTCCACCAGGGTAGATGTTATATATTTGTTGTCTATGTAGAGGGTAGAAGATGTTGTGTGTGTGTGTGTAGTGGACTACTACACTACTACACCACTACACCACTACACTACTACACTACTACACCACTACACTACTACACCACTACACCACTACACCACTACACTACTACACTACACCACTACACTACTACACTACTACACTACTACAACACTACACTACTACACTACTACAACACTACACTACTACACCACTACACCACTACACTACTACACCACTACACTACTACACTACTACACTACTACACCACTACACCACTACACCACTACAACACTACACTACTACACCACTACACCACTACACTACTACACCACTACACTACTACACTACTACACTACTACACCACTACACCACTACACCACTACAACACTACACTACTACACTACTACACCACCACACTACAACACCACTACACCACTACACTACTACACCACTACACTACAACACCACTACACCACTACACTACTACACTACGACCCTCTGATCCTGATGTCCTGAAGTACACACACCTTCTCTCTCTCTCTCTCCCTGTCTCCTCTCTCTTTCTCCTCTCTCTCTCTCTCTCTCTCTCTCTCTCTCTCTCTCTCTCTCTCTCTCTCTCTCTCTCTCTCTCTCTCTCTCTCTCTCTCTCTCTCTCTCTCTCTCTCTCTCTCTCTCCTTGCTCTCCCTCTCTCTCTTGCTCTCCCTCTTTCTTTTGCTCTCTCTCTCTCTCTCTCTCTCTCTCTCTCTCTCTCTCTCTCTCGCTCTCTCTCTCACATTGTCTCTTTCTCTCTCTCTCTCTCTGGTAGGCAGGGCTTCAGACACGAGGCATAGGCACAGAGTTTCTGTTTTGATTGACAAGGCATATCGTCCAATTACATCGTCAATAATTATTTTTTGAGACTCACCCCCAATCGGTGCGGGTATGAGGCGGTCCTTAGGCACATTTGTTGTCAAGGGTGACGCAAGCGTTCATTCATTTTCACTGACCAGAGAAGGAAAGAGGGAGTGAGTCAACAGGACAACTTGCTGTTGTGGAGTAGACTTCACTTAATTAATTAATAATTGCAGCAACACTGTGAAAGGATTTGTATGTAAAGATCGAGTCTAGTGTTCTTCTACGTATTTCAAGGTAAGTAAAGAGATGAACTGTCATTGTTTAATAAATAGAGACTAGAAAACCTAATGGTAATTTCTTGAACAACAATGTTAACGTTTAAAGTGGCATAGTAGTCAAACCATGTTATATGTGTCATTATACCCAATTCAAACCATGTTATATGTATCATTATACCCAATTCAAACCATGTTATATGTATCATTATACCCAATTCAAACCATGTTATATGTATCATTATACCCAATTCAAACCATGTTATATGTATCATTATACCCAATTCAAACCATGTTATATGTATCATTATACCCAATTCAAACCATGTTATATGTATCATTATACCCAATTCAAACCATGTTATATGTATCATTATACCCAATTCAAACCATGTTATATGTATCATTATACCCAATTCAAACCATGTTATATGTATCATTATACCCAATTCAAACCATGTTATATGTGTCATTATACCCAATTAAAACCATGTTATATGTATCATTATACCCAATTCAAACCATGTTATATGTGTCATTATACCCAATTCAAACCATGTTATATGTATCATTATACCCAATTCAAACCATGTTATATGTATCATTATACCCAATTCAAACCATGTTATATGTATCATTATACCCAATTCAAACCATGTTATATGTGTCATTATACCCAATTCAAACCATGTTATATGTGTGTCATTATACCCAATTCAAACCATGTTATATGTGTGTCATTATACCCAATTCAAACCATGTTATATGTGTGTCATTATACCCAATTCAAACCATGTTATATGTATTATTATACCCATTTCAAACCATGTTATATGTGTCATTATACCCAATTCAAACCATGTTATATGTGTATCATTATACCCAATTCAAACCATGTTATATGTATTATTATACCCATTTCAAACCATTTTATATGTATTATTATACCCATTTCAAACCATGTTATATGTATTATTATACCCAATTCAAACCATGTTATATGTATTATTATACCCAATTCAAACCATGTTATACTGTATGTATTATTATACCCATTTCAAAGCATGTTATATGTATCATTATACCCAATTCAAACCATGTTATATGTATCATTATACCCATTTCAAAACATGTAATATGTGTATTATTATACCCAATTCAAACCATGTTATAGTTGTCATTATACCCAATTCAAACCATATTATATGTATCATTATACCCATTTCAATCCATGTTATATGTGTTTGGGTATTATTATACCCAATTCAAACCATGTTATAGTTGTCATTATATCCAATTCAAACCATATTATATGTATCATTATACCCATTTCAAACCATGTTAAATGTGTTTGGGTATTATTATACCCAATTCAAACCATGTTATAGTTGTCATTATACCCAATTCAAACCATGTTATATGTGTATCATTATACCCAATTCAAACCATGTTATATGTGTATTATTATACCCAATTCAAACCATGTTATATGTGTATCATTATACCCAATTCAAACCATGTTATATGTGTATCATTATACCCAATTCAAACCATGTTATATGTATCATTATACCCATTTCAAAACATGTAATATGTGTATTATTATACCCAATTCAAACCATGTTATAGTTGTCATTATACCCAATTCAAACCATATTATATGTATCATTATACCCATTTCAATCCATGTTATATGTGTTTGGGTATTATTATACCCAATTCAAACCATGTTATAGTTGTCATTATATCCAATTCAAACCATATTATATGTATCATTATACCCATTTCAAACCATGTTAAATGTGTTTGGGTATTATTATACCTAATTCAAACCATGTTATAGTTGTCATTATACCCAATTCAAACCATGTTATAGTTGTCATTATACCCAATTCAAACCATGTTATATGTGTATCATTATACCCAATTCAAACCATGTTATATGTGTATTATTATACCCAATTCAAACCATGTTATATGTGTATCATTATACCCAATTCAAACCATTTTATATGTGTATTATTATACCCAATTCAAACCATGTTATATGTGTATCATTATACCCAATTCAAACCATGTTATATGTGTATTACTATACCCAATTCAAAGGAAAGACAGTGATACGTGCACGCATGCACGCACACAAACACACACACACACACACACACAAAACAATAAACAACAAAACAATGATCAGCTGCAACGTAGGCGCATTCACATGCACACAAACAATGACCCGCACACACATTGGCAGGCAGCACCTTAAAAATGGGATCTCCAATTAGAGACATCGCAGCGCATTTTGGTCCATTTGGGGACCAAATAACAAAACTCACATAGAGTTATGCAGAGAGGCCTCTGGACACTAATCCTGACAGTACCCCCCCAAGGGGCGGACTTCCGGCCGGAAGACCAGGAACACCCACGGGGGGTTCAGGGAGGGGCACTGGCGTTGGTGGAGGATAGGGGCCCGGCGCTGGACGTGGCACCGGGTCAGGCGGGGGCTCCGTCCCTGGTGCAGGACGTAATACCGGGTTGAGTGGAGGCTCCGTTCCTGAAGTTGGGCCGACTGGGCATGGGCGCAGTGGAAGACTCCGGCCGTGGGCCTGGGCTGGCGACCGGTCCCGAGCTGGGCACCGGTGTGGCAGGCGGCTACTGCTCTGGAGCGGGTGCGACGACCAGTCCCGGACTGGGCACCGGTATAGCAGGCGGCTCTGGCTCTGTAGAGGGCCTGGGGAGACGCACCGGAGGCCTGGTGCGTGTAGCCGGCACTGGTTACAACGGGCTGGTGACACACACTGGAGGTCGGGTGCGGGGAGTCGGCACAGGACGTACCGGGCTGGGGAGATGCACGGGAGGCCTGGTGCGTGGAGCCGGCACAGGAGCTACCGGGCTGGGGATCGCCAGCAGGACTCTGGTGCGAGGCGCCGGCATTGGAGGTACCAGGCTGGGGACCGGCACTGGAGCTACCGGGCTGGGGATCGCCACCAGGACTCTGGTGCGAGGCGCCGGCACTGGAGGTACCGGGCTGGGGACCGGCACTGGAGGTACCGGGCTGGGGACCGGCACTGGAGCTACCGGGCTGGGGACCGGCACTGGAGCTACCGAGCTGGGAGGTCTCAGTTTCAGCCAAGCCCTCCACCACCTCCCCTGTTCCTCCAGGGGCCGGTCAAAGAACCCGTCCGGCGGCCGCCGGTCCTGCGCTGTGGGAGGTCATAGACTCCCCCAGTCGTCTTCCCTCCTCCACCAATCCTGGCTCTGCAGGAGCTCATCCATGAGCCCCCACAAGTTGGGGAACAGGAGCACCTCGTCGTCGTCGTCCGACACCTGAGCGAACTCCTGCTCCCATGACTGTAGAAGCTCTCTCCCGAACCCCCATGAGATGGAAGACAGGAGTACCTCGTCTTCCTCCTCCTCCGACTCCTGCTCCCATGCCTGTAGGGGCTCCGCTTGGAACCCCCACGAGTGCCACAGCAGGGGCTCGTCCAGAGTCAATGAGTGATTACAGAACAGAGTTACTCACAGATGGATGCATAATTGTTAAACTAGGTCCTAACAGCCCAACAGTTCCAGGTCTATGTCACGGCACCCCGGTGAGGCATTAAATAGTCTAATAGCCGCCGGCAGGAAGGACCTCCTGACCTCCTGAGGCCGGGTGCCTGTTCTAGTGCCCTCGCCAATTTGTTTATACATTTGTTGAAGAGGGTGGGGCTTAATCTTCATCCCTGTCTCACCCCATAGCCCTGTGGAAAGAAATGTGTGTGTTTGTTGCCAATTTTAACTGTGCACTTGTTGTTTGTGTATATGGATTGTATAATGTCATATGTTTTTCCCCCAACACCACTTTCCATCAATTTGTATAGCAGACCCTCAGCTAATTTGACATTTGTTCAGTACATTGTTTTCACTGAGGAATGAACTAGTCTGCTGTTAATGATAATGCAGAGGATTTTCCCAAGGTTGCTGTTGACTCATATCCCACAGTAATTATTGGGGTCAAATTTGTCTCCACAAGGCCTGCGTCTTGTGACCGGAGTGTACGTGTAGGTATGTACGGCAGGACCAAATCTGAGAGATAAGTAGGAGCAAGCCCATGTAATGCTTTGTAGGTTAGCAGTAAAACCTTGAAATCAGCCCTAGCCTTAACAGGAAGCCAGTGTAGAGAGGCTAGCACGGGAGTAATATGATCACCTTTTTGGGTTCTAGTCAGGATTCTAGCAGCCGTGTTTAGCACTAATTGAAGTTTATTTAGTGCTTTATACGGGTAGCCGGAGAGTAGAGCATTGCAGTAATCTAATCTAGAAGTGACAAAAGCATCGATTAGCTTTTCTGCATCATTTTTGGACAAAAAATGTCAGATTTTTGCAATGTTACGAAGATGAAAAAAAGTTGTCCTTTAAATATTCTTGATATGTTTGTTAAAAGAGAGATCAGGGTCCAGAGTAACGACGAGGTCCTTCACAGTTTTTTGGGGGACAAATGTACAACCATCAACATTAATTGTCAGATCCAAAAGCAGATCTCTTTGTTTCTTGGGACCTAGAACTAGCATCTCTGTTTAGTCCGAATTTAAAAGTAAAACATTTGCTGCCATCCACTTCCTTATGTCTGATACACAGGCTTCCAGGGCAGGCAATTTTGGGGCATCACGATGTTTCATCGAAATGTACAGCTGTGTGTCGTCCGCATAGCAATGGAAGTTAACATTATGTTTCCGAATGACCAATCACCAAGAGGTAAAATATATAGTGAAAACAATAGTGACCCTAAAACGGAACCTGGAGGAACACTGAAACTTACAATTGATTTGTCAGAGGACAAACCATCCACGGAGACGAACTGATATCTCTCCGACAGATAAGATCTAAACCAGGCAAGAACTTGTCCGTGTAGACAAATTAAGGTTTCCAATCACTCCAAAAGAATATGGTCGTTGATGGTGTCAAAAGCAGCACTAAGGTCTAAGAGCATGAGGACAGATGCAGAGCCTTGGTCTGATGCCATTAAAAGGTTGTTTACCACTTTCACGAGTGCAGTTTCAGTGCTATGATAGGGTCTAAAACCAGGAAGGCAGTGAGTTGCTGCGCAACAGCTTTTTCTAAGATGTTTTTTGTGTGTTGGCACATTTCATTCAGCGTATTGGTAATGCAATGTTGGGAGTAGGTACTCACCAGTGGGTTACTGTTGGGAGTAGGTGCTCACCAGTGGGATACTGTTGGGAGTAGGTACTCACCAGTGGGTTACTGTTGGGAGTAGGTGCTCACCAGTGGGTTACTGTTGGGAGTAGGTACTCACCAGTGGGTTACTGTTGGCAGTAGGTACTCA
This sequence comes from Thymallus thymallus, assembly GCA_023634145.1. Taxonomy (NCBI): domain Eukaryota; kingdom Metazoa; phylum Chordata; class Actinopteri; order Salmoniformes; family Salmonidae; genus Thymallus; species Thymallus thymallus. The sequence goes on along the minus strand of CM042395.1, from coordinate 29,683,974 downwards.
CCAGTGGGTTACTGTTGGGAGTAGGTACTCACCAGTGGGTTACTGTTGGGTGTAGGTGCTCAGCAGTGGGTTACTGTTGGGAGTAGGTACTCACCAGTGGGTTACTGTTGGGATTGGGTACTCAGTAGTGGGTTACTGTCATCCTGTGTTGGGTCACGACTAAAGACTGAGTTATCACTGGAAACAATGTTCTCAGGTGGCAGGTATGATTTAGGTGTCTAGACAGAAGAACATTGCAAAGCCAGAACACGTCCAAATAGTTGTGCTCTGTTACCCTGCTTAAAGGGGAAATCTGTGATTGGTACATCAATTTCTTGGAACTTCTAAATTGATGATATGTACCCATTAAATATTGAAGAATATAACTTCGAAATGACTCATAAGCTTATAGTTCAACTGTTGTACCCCATCAGAACAAAAAATATATACCCATCCCTTTGCTGTGTTCCTCAAAACCACTTTGTTACTGTTTCAACTGCAAATTGCCCCTTTAAGATTTTTAAGAGTACTCAAGCAAACAACACATCTCTGACTCACTTATTGCAGTAATGGGACCTAGCCTGGTGCCAGGCCTGTTTGGTCATTGTCACACCCTATATAGAAGTTGGCAAGACAACACAAACAGATCTGGCACAAGGCTAGACCCACTTATATTGGCACGCTACCTGAATTGGTATTTCAACAGAGCAAGTAAGAACTGTTTTGAAAAATAGCTGCTTGCCAGTCAAGTGGTTGCGTCCCAAATTGCATCCTGTTCCCTATATAGTGCACTTTGTTTGACCAGAGCCCTACGGACCAATCAAGTGGGTGTGTGTGTGTGTGTGTGTGTGTGTGTATGTGTGTGTGTGTGTGTGTATGTGTGTGTGTCTATCCATGCATGCCCCTATGTGTGTGTGTGTGTGTGTGTATGTGTATGTGTATGTGTATGTGTATGTGTATGTGTATGTGTATGTGTATGTGTATGTGTATGTGTATGTGTGTGTGTGTGTGCGTGTGCATGTGTGTGTGTGTGTGTGTGTGTGTGTGTGACTCCAAAATGATACAATTCATTATTTACCAATGATTTCAATTGGTGTGTGATGTTGCCTGGTGTGTGATGTTGTCTAGTGTGTGATGTCTGGTGTGTGATGTTGTCTAGTGTGTGATGTTGCCTGGTGTGTGATGTTGTCTAGTCTGTGATGTTGCCTGGTGTGTGATGTTGCCTGGTGTGTGATGTTGTCTAGTGTGTGATGTTGTCTGGTGTGTGATGTTGCCTACTGTGTGATGTTGCCTGGTGTGATGTTGTCTAGTGTGTGATGTTGTCTAGTGTGTGATGTGTCCTACTGTGTTATGTTGTCTAGTGTGTGATGTTGTCTAGTGTGTGATGTTGCCTGGTGTGTGATGTTGCCTGGTGTGCGATGTTGTTTAGTGTGCTATAATGTTGCTATAGCACCATTCTCTAACCCACCACCCTGATGTTGCTATAGCACCATTCTCTAACCCACTACCCTAATGTTGCTATATTACCATTCTCAATCACTCACCCTGTCATAAACTATGTCAAGTATCAGTCCTGGTAGCATGTTAGTTAACTAGGGGGAACTGATGTTCATAAGGCAGTGATTTATGGTGCTATAGTTAACTAGGGGGAACTGATGTTCATAAGGCAGTGATTTATGGTGCTTTTCAGACGGGGACTCCGGCTCAGGAGCGGGGCTGTAACCATTTTCCGGATTGGGCACCGATGGAGCGGACTGCTCCGGCACAGGAGTGGGGCTGATGACCGGTCCCGGACCTGGCGCCAGTGGAGCGAACTGCTCCGGCACTGGATAAGGTATGACGACCGGTCCCGGACTGGCCACCGGTGGAGTGAACTGCTCCGGCACTGGAGCGGGGCTGACGACCGGTCCCGGATTGGGCACCGGTGGAGCGGACTGCTCCGGCACTGGAGCGGGGCTGGCGACCGGTCCTGGACTGGGCACCAGTGCAGGGGGAGGCTCCAGCTATGGAGCCACCAGGCTAGGAACCGGTACTGCCTCTACCGAGCTGGGGACATGCACTGGAGCTACCGGGCTAGGTACCGGCACTGGAGCTACCGGGCTAGGTACTGGAGCTACCGGGCTAGGGAGGCGCAACGGAGTTCTGGTGCGTGGAGCCGGCCCTGGAGGCACCGGGTTGGGCACACGCACATTAGGTTGGGTGCGGGAAGCCAGCACAGGATGTAACGGGCTGGGGACTGTCACGGGAGACACCGGGCTGGGGACCGACACTGGTGACCCCGTCTCTTCGTCCAGGAGGAGAGCCGCCAGATGCTCCCTCCACATGACCATGCAGCTCTCAAAGGTATCCCCTTCCTCCTCCTGGTGCTGGCTCTGTGGAAGCTCGTCCCACAGCCCCCACGAGACAGAAGGACGTCGTCATCCTCCTCCCATTGCATAGGAGCTCTTCGACGAACCCCCACGGTGTTGCGGCAGGGGTTCTTCGTAGCTCCCCTCCGACGGGCCCCATAGCCCCCCCAAAAAAACTGCATGGGGGGTCCTCTGGGCTGGACGCTGGGCCTGCCCTCTGGCACGCCAAAGTGGAGCCCTCCGGCGTCGCCGCTGCCCTGGATTGGGTGGTGGTTCCAGGACTGGACAATGGAGGTATTCCTTACCTCCCATGAGCTCCTCCATTGTCCAGCTCTGTGCGGTCCTGGTGTGGTGGGTTTTTCTGTCACGGTTGCGGTTAGACAGGACCCGAGGCGAAGAGCTGTGGTGCAAAAACATTCCTTTTAATAGGTACAAAAAACCTCAAAACAACAAAAGGAGAGAATGCGACCATGAACAGGACTACACCAAAGGAACACACACAAAAACTCACAACACAGGTGGGAAAACACTGAACTTAAATAAGCTCCCCAATTAGAGACAACGCGGCACAGCTGCCTCTAATTGGGGACCAAACCCAAACTAAACAGAGTATTTCAGAGAAGTCTCTGGACACTAAACCTGAAAAGCATAAAGGCTTCCAGAGACCTCTCTGAACATAGATCATTACAATAATAATAAATAATTATGTCTGCACGGCAGATCAAGCAATCTTGTGAATAAACTGAAACAAACAGAATAAGAAACTGAAACAAAGTTAAATTATATAAAGAATGATAATAACAAGGTTTTATTTCAATGGCAAGATTATAAAACATAGGTATGACATTCCAACAACAAACTCTGAACCTACACATCCATATCTACTGACCAAATTATGAAAGACAAATTATGAATAAGGAGAAAATTGAGCAAGTTGAGGAGACTAAACTGCTTGGAGTAACCCTGGATTATAAACGGTCATGGTCAAAACATATTGATACAACAGTAGCTAAGATGGAGAGAGGTGTGTCTATCATAAAGCTCTGCTCTACCTTCTAAACAATGCTAACAGCAAAACAAATCCTACAAGCCTTAGTTTTGACGCACCTGGACTACTGTCCAGTCATATGGTCAAGTGCCACCAAGAGGGACAGTGTCAAGAAAAAGTATGTGAACCTTTTGGAATTACCTGGATTTAGGTCATAACATTTGATCTGATCTAAGTCACAGTCTGCTTAGACTAGTAACAGACAAACAATGATATGTTTTCATGTCTTTATTGAACACCGTGTAAACATTCATAGTGCAGGGTGGGAAAAGTATGTGAACCCTTGGATTTAATAACTGGTTGACCCTCCTTTGGCAGCAATAACCTCAACCAAACGTTTCCTGTAGTTGCGGATCAGACCTGAAGCAGTTTCCTCTTTACAAAACTGTTTCAGTTCAGCAATATTCTTGGGATGTCTGGTGTGAACCGCTCTCTTGAGGTCATGTCACAGCATCTCAATCGGGTTGAGGTCAGGACTCTGACTGGGCCACTCCAGAACGCCATTCTATTGTTGATTTACTTCTGTGTTTTGGGTCATTGTCCTGTTGCATCACCAACTTCTGTTGAGCTTCAATTGGCAGACAGATAGCCTTACATTCTCCTGCAGAAAATGTCTTGATAAACTTGGGAATTCATTTTTCCGTTGATGATAGCAAGCTGTCCAGGCCCTGAGTCAGCAAAGCAGCCATAAACCATCATGCTCCCTCCACTATACTTTACAGTTGGAAAATATCCTCTGTGTGCAACGTAAAACACCAAATAATGATTGCAGAGCAGAATTAGGCCAATACCCACTAATTATCCAAATTCAGAAAAGTGACCTGTGTTTTGGTTGTCTGTCTGTCTGTCTGTCTGT